>JAQISU010000095.1:1122500-1860000 GCA_029339505.1 Unio delphinus | reverse complement strand
TTAATGTTTACATAACGAAATGCATTCCAATAGTAAAAGGTCAACTGTAATAGCCTACCTAAAAAAAATCAAGTCATTGACTACATCTTAGGTTTCTTCGCCTGTCTCTTGTACAGCTGTTCGGGAGCATCTCTGAGGAGTGTTTAGCAGTAGCCAGCCAGCATTGTAGTGGACCATTTTCCTTGGTATCTTTGTTCCATTGTTGCGATATCTTGATGAAAACGTTCGCCGTGTTCATCACTAATAATACCACAGTTGCTAGGAAAGAAATCCAAATGGGAATGAAGGAAGTGAACCTTTGTCACTTCCCCACAAATATAGCAAAAATTGTCCGCGGTATTAACACACTTTCGAGGCATTACTGTTCTTTATTGTACGTAAAAGGATAAAATAATAAGTTTTGTGTAACAGTAGCTTGAACTGTCTCGCACAACGTCTAAAATATTTTAATTGCTGAACCTATCTGATTGGGCTTTATATAGTACACTGCTTACGTCAGCTTCAGCAGCCGCCTGGCATTAGTATAATAGGCCTACACGTGTATAGTACACAGCTGACGTCAACTTACTTCAGCAGCTGCATGGCATTAGTATTGCATTGCATCAGAAAATGATGCAATCAACTGTGGATGATGTGAGCATGATGGTATTATGCAATGTTACATCATTATTCCGGATGTTGCTGCAGTCCTACTGGAGAAATGTACACAGTGAAACATAGAAAATGAGGTATATGAATATCTTCAAAACGAGAGCCAATAAAAAAAATTTACGGTTATATTCGTGTTCGGCACACCAAAATACTACAGATTAGGGCCTTTTCAAGTCAGTAATGATTTCACTGTTGACCAGTGTTATTCGTAATGGTACAAGGGCGCTTGCATGGTACTACTGGACGTATTGTTTATTGCCGCATAAGCACATTCTATGCATATTTTGACATAAGCAGCCGATATGCCGTTTTCTCTGAGTCCACCGTTTAATTCATTTCAACCAGGTTCTTAGGACAAACATTTATCAATTTGAAAATAACATCCTAAATAGGTATTTTAAGCGTTTTCAGTCTACACGTCTCAACAAGACAAATCACCAGTTATGACGGGGTAGACATCAATAGTGCCATAGGCTGATATATATAGCGTTCGAACGTTCTGTTGGAAAAAATGCCTACCCGTGTCAACGTTGTTGTGTCGGTACATCTACAAGCAATGAATGTGATATGTACGTATAATATATAGCGTTGATGATGCATGGACGATGCGAATTTCGAGAGAAGATTTTGGATGACCATTTCTGTGCAAACAACCCGGTGATTTATAAGTATTCAAATATGCTAATAAGTTCATGGCTATTATTTCAGTCTGTAGTTTGAAGTTTCAAGAGCACGTCATTTACTCTGTTAACAACACACACACACACACACATATAGACAAAAAGACAGACATACAAATATACAGACAGACAGACTTATGCATCTATACATACATAAGTTAAGCATAGCACAATATTGTAAAAAAATAAAAATATTAACGATGTCATTAAAGGTAATTTAGTCACAGACATATTCATATCATGTTATTTAACATATTGATAATATGTTAGTTTAGTATAGTATACTGTTTATTTATAACGGTGAAATTGTGTCATGTATAGTGTATGACACTGTTCATTGATACAGCCCTGCGATCAGTGTCTTATGACTAAAGTAAGAAACATATATTAAATCAGGCAGTTAGCTACGTCACTGAGCTCAGAAGTGAAAAGTAAAGGGTGTCTCTACCGATTATTTGTTTAGTAAATTAGATTAGTTTATATATCGCAAGTCATTAACTAATATTTTAACACTACTCTTTTAAAAAACATTTTTCCAAATCTGGCAGACTTTTAATTTAGAAATTATGTTGTCGCTATAAATAGGGCTCGACCTCAATACATTTACTATCCATACTCATGACTACAGTTACATAAAATCACTGATGTGTGATAAACGTAAAAGTTTTATTCATCATATATGGAAAAAAGTTATTATATGCTGGTACAAATGGATTAAAATCATCGAGGAAGACATGAACAAATCGTAGGTTGTAATAAGCCCAGTCAATTATTTGCCAAATAGGACAAATCGACTATGCAAGCGACTGTCACGTTTATAGTTGACAACGCATGCGTAGTGTATGTATGATTTTGATTCATATAGTAGCTTTAACGATTTTCAGACATATTGCTGAACTGATTGCAATGTGACAGGTTTTAGTGCATTATAGTACTGGGGAATCATGGCGCAGACATATATCATTATGTATCATACAGTCACATTATGTTCACACCATACCAATCAATCCAAACGTTAACGACTTAATTCCGCCACCCAAGTGGGACCGCTATTAGTATAATTTTCATAATTCTTTGGTATGACTACGCCGGGGTGTCAAAGCCACTACATCTTGTATCTATGGAATATGCGCTCTAAACAGCATTCCATTAATTTGGCCAAAACGGTAATACACATAATAATAATAATAATAATAATAATAATAATAATAATAATAATAATAATAATAATGATAATACTTATAAAAAGAATAATAATAGTAACAAAAACAATAATAACGATTATGTTTTGCTTTCCAATTCGGTAATTTTAAGGCATGGCTTGGGATGGTTACAGAAGAAAATTGTACTGGACTGAGGTGGACACAGGCAAAATTTTGAGAATGTCTATCGAGTCTCAAGATGTAGAAGTATTCCTAGATTGTCTTGAAAATCCACGTGATATCATGATACTTCCCCATGAGCGGTATGACACACACACACACGCACACACACACACATATATATATATATATATATATATATATATATATATATATATATATATATATATATATTTTTTTTTTTTCTCGTTTTCTCGTCCTATTTTCTTATCTTACCCCTACAATGCAAACGCCTGTAAATGTTTATAAGAGAAGATTTCGATGCGGAACATATGGCACGAATTGTGAAGAACCGTTGAAAATTGTTTGCAATTAAATGATTAACTGACATCAAGAGAAAATAAAGGTATTTAAGCATTTATCACAAATATGTCTTCTGAACCAACCTGTTGACAGTTGCCACGAACATAATGTTTCATGTAGTTACCTGTAAAGATTTCTGAACATTTTGAATAAACTCTTCTTAATATTTTAGTGAATAGTTACATAACAGCATAAAACGGCATCCTTAATTGGAATAACATGATATTGTATTTATTTACCTTTACAGCCTGGTGTATTGGATATCTGACAGGAATGGGAGTACAATAGAGTTTTCCAAAACAGATCGAACTAATCATCGTGTGGTATACTCCAGCGATTATATGGCTTTTAAATCACTCAGCTATGACCAATATAAGAAAAGGTCAGTAATGAAGACAAAAGTGTCACTAAGATCGCTAAGTCTTTTTTTAGATGCATATATTGTTGTGATAGTCGATTGGCATAAATGAGACATTTTAGACTATAGGCACACGAGAATATTCAATACTACAATGTCATCACAGTACTACTAGATTTCCTTGGAAACATGCATTTAAGCTTGAGACTGAACATTCATAATAGGAAAGCTTTGATACTTTCAAAATAGAGTAAAATTGCATCTGTAATAAAATGTAAGAGAACCAGTTAATGATATGTATGGGTATTTGATAAAACAAATAAAGACAATATGTCCAACGCAGTTTTTTTTCAGATAAATACCTCATAAATGGGATATTGAGCATTTGTTCAGATAGTTGTATTACAGTACAACTAGTCAGATGATTATAAGAGATTCTTTTAATTGTGGGGACAACGTAAATGCGGGAAGTCAAAATGGTAAAGGCTGAACCCAAGTAATCGTTAGCTTAATAATATTCCTAAACAGTATACAGTCAGACCTAAACATAATTTCAAACACAAGGATATATGTTGGTCACATCTAATGCAAAAACAACGATTTATATATGTAAACTCGGATACGAAAATAAGTCAAAAACTGATGCAATTAATTATAAATAGGATTATGGCAACAAGTTGTGTAATGTAACTATTTAATTTAGACCTAGTGGCTAAAATGGATGTGTTTTCTTTTTAGGTCAGAAACCAAACACCAGTTCAAATATTTCCAGTATATTGCATTGATACAATAACACTTGCACAATACATGCACTTTGAACCGATAAATTGTTGATAATATAGTTTTAAACAAAAGTGATCATCGATGTTCAGGAATGAAGCTTGCATCTTAAATCCAACATTATGCTTTTTTGAAAATTCTGGGATGGATATTTGAACTTCTGAAAGCTATATGTATTGATAACATGGTAAATGTCAATTATGTTGTGCCGTATTGCAACTGACTACTATAAAGCCCTTGCGCGCGACTGGCCAAAGTGTGTTTTCAAAATGTAGCAAAACATTTAATCAGCCATCAATGATTTTTTATTCAAACAAGCCTCCCAGCGTCCTGAACACAATAATTGAAAATTCAGGACTTATCAACACATGCATGTATTCTGTAACAAACACTTCAAAGAATGAGTGACATTCATACATCATGCCGTTACATAAGCAGTGCACCTTCCTACGGGTGCATTAAAATTACAAGGTACAACTGGTTTACATGTATAAAATTATGTATATGACTAGACATCACGATGGGAAAATAACAAACAATATCAATGATACCAAGTTCAGTATAAAAGAAGGTAAAGATTAAATTCTTTTGAGCAGACAAAATTGATTCATGGTACATTGTCGGAAAACAAACGAAAAATAGCATATAGAG
This sequence comes from Unio delphinus, assembly GCA_029339505.1. NCBI lineage: Eukaryota > Metazoa > Mollusca > Bivalvia > Unionida > Unionidae > Unio > Unio delphinus. The sequence goes on along the minus strand of JAQISU010000095.1, from coordinate 1,855,195 downwards.
TGTTAGCCTCGACATAATATTGATATAATAACCGTTCGATGTATTATGATAGGAGCAGTTTAGAGTCGGATGCACTATTATATGTATCTGGTATTGTGTCCATTTGGCATTATGTCTCTATTGAGCTTGCTACAACATGAACATACTTTATTCATATCCTCCACTAACTGACCATTGTAAACACTACTTCCTGTTTTTATTATTTTACGAACCTTAGCGCTATTAAAAAGGTTTATAATACAATATTGTTCATCATTGTACAGTATAATTTGTATTAGTATGAGTATAACTAATAGTTTAACAAATCAATTTACCAAGACATCAAACATTGAAACATTGGATATTTAAAATTCACACTCATATTCATTTTTTCCTAAAATTGTACAATAGCTGCTAAATGATAAATAGAATTTTTTTTAAAAAAAATTTGAATAGTTATTTTATATACCATTTTCATATGATTTCACTTATTTCTTTTTATAATGTGTTGCTGTATATATGGTTCATAAATGCATGTATACACATATACATACATACATACATACATACATACATACATACATACATACATACATACATACATACATACATACATACTTACATACATGCATACATACATACATGCACACACCAACACACACACACACATACATACATACATAAATTACATACATATATATATATATATATATATATATATAGAGAGAGAGAGAGAGAGAGAGAAACAGACAGACAGAGAGAGACAGATAGAGACACAGAGAATGAGAGAGGAGGAGAGAGATAGAGAGTGAAACAGACGAGGAGAGCTAGAGAGAAAGACAGAGAGACATAGAAACACATAGAGACAGAGCAATTGCCAGAAACATTGATATTATTATACACTTACACCAGTCAGAACGGGGACTTATGTCCCTGGATTGAAATATTATCTAAACTGTATGATAATATTTATATATATATAGTAGTATATAGTAGTCGTAGTAGTAATATAATTAGTATTGATCCAATTATAACTAAATTCTAAGCTATCCATGCTTGTTTTGTCTTTCGTTCTACGTTAGATTCATATATAATTGAGATTGAGATATGGTCACTTAAAACACCTGGATACAATATTGATATTTTTGTTTCTAGCAATATGTCAGAATTGCGATTTTAATTGTAGGATATATTTCGTTGCAATCTCCTCATCCGCAGGAAACAGTGTTTTGCACGGCGACCTTGATGGCTCTGACATACATTCTTTTTTTTTTGAATTTGATCAAGAAATTGATGAGCTTGAAATATGCAAGGTAAATACTCAAGTGTAAGTAGCAGGTTTATTGGCTGTAGTTGTATAGTTAATATTGCAATGATAAGAATAAGGGTTAGTATTTAGAGATTGTATTATTATTATAACTACCAGTAGTAGTAGTATGATTAATTTTATTATTGTTACATCACAATTTGCAATTATTTTTTTACATATTACACCGTTTATACAATGCATATGTCTAAATGAATACGTAAATATTTACCGGGAATACAATTTGAGCTAATTCAATGATTTCAGTGCTGCACAACACCGACATTCTCGTTATATATATATATATATATATATATATATATATATATATATATATATATATATATATATATATATATATATATATATATATATATATCTATATATCTATATATATATATATATATATATATATATATATATATATATATATATATATATATATATATAATTCAGATTGTTTTCTTTTTTCTTTCTTATATTAATTTCTACACACCATGCACTTTATGTTAGGTCATTTATTAATGTTATTACTAATTTCTAAAACTTGTTTTTATTTCAGGGATACATGCTGTTGACCGCCAAAACTTTTGAAAACACGTCGATAATGTCGTATTCCATAGACGATAAAACCCGTATAACAGATGGCGTTTATACTGACTCGGCACATATTTCAGATATCAAGATTTTTGATGAAAATAATCGTAAAAATCAAACAGGTATTATTAAAGAATATTTAAATGCATATTTAATTACCTGTTAAAATTCTTTACCGTTCAGTGTTTTAGCACACACACAGACATACACACACACATATATTTATTTTTTTCCAAAGTGTGGTACACCGGTTGTACGCGAAATGATTTCAGGACAATTTGTGCCGAACAAACACATCGACATTAGGAGAAAAGTTCGGCTGACACGTCGATAAGACTGGTGTTTAACATGGTACATTATTTTATTGTTTTCAGATCCGTGCTTTAATTTGAATGGTGAATGTGAACAAATTTGCATAGCTAACGGTAGGTCGAGGATATGCAAATGTGCATTTGGCTTTATGCTGGCAGAAGATGGAAAAACATGTGTATCAGGTAAGCGATATTAAAGGAGTAAATGTCATTGTGTTCGATTTTATGGATTTATATACATTGAAACACGTCTAGTTTGTGTGATCTTCATACAGCTGTTTGAATTAAACACCTTAATTAAAATGTAGCATACATGCAATTGTCATTTCTAGAAGTATATATGTCGTTAGCATATTTGGCACACTTTTCAGATTTTGTTTTGCAGCGTGTACACTTTCTTCCAAAAAACGACTACATGATAGATACATAATATGTCTTTCTAAGGACCGAAGCACCTCCTTGTTTTAAAAATGCAAAGTTAGCGGTGGCTACAATTAAAACAATAGTACTACCACCTTTCCATAGACAATCAATCATAACGTTTGCTTACATCCCAGATGGCATGATGAGGCCTCTCGAGTTTGTGTGTGGTCTAAAGCGCTCTCCATTAAGGATCACTATCATTTCACCTTTGTCTGAGTGCGTTCGAGTCTCAGATTCTGCCCAATGTGGGTTTGTGAGAATGATTGTCAGCAGCTTCTCATGGGTAGGTGGTTCCTTATGGGGGTGAGAGTTCTGGATTAATCATCAACTTTTCATTTTGGCCGCCTTGTATACATTGTGCTGAAAGAAGGCTTTAAACACTGCAACAAGAAAAAACAGATACTATATATAATAGTATTTATACATGATTTATAGATGGATGTCTGAATCAGCCACAATGTATCATGGAAGGAGGTCATCAAATTAACAAAATAATGCCTAAATTAAACTCGCGTATGTGAATAGTGGATAAAGAGTGTGTAGAAAAAGGACAAATATCTTTGCACAATCGAGCTAACCCATATGTTCAAGGTAACAAAAATAGCATATAATGTTTAATTTTATCAAATACGTAAAGCAAGGCAAATCATTGGACGAATGTTTCAAGTTTGTTCTATTGAAAACAAGACGTACGTTAGATCTAAAACAAATAAAGAAATCTGTTATGCTTTAGATAATCATTTTCAATGAGGTATTTATAATATTTTGTAAGACCCAGTCGAGGACAGGTTCATGTTGGTTGCTGACAAAATGAATGAAAACATCTACCAGATCAGTCTAACTGATCAAACCGTCCAGGGAATCAAAGCTAAAGCTAAAGCTAAAGGGGTTAACCCTAAATACGATCCCGTTCAAGAGCGTGTCATATGGATAAAAGAATTCGGGGATAACATATACAGCATGCACCTTAATGGCACTGGGAAGAAACAGTTCCCAGTAGGTATGTATCTTGATCAATCTATCGGTACAAATATCAAACTTTAAACTACATACTTCACACACTAAATTATGCGATGGGCAAATACTAAACAGTCATTCTAATGTTGCAACTTCAACGAAGTAATCATGTCACACTTCATTTCTAAATGTCAGACAAAGGTGTAGTAATGTAGCAACGTTGTATGTAAATTACCAGAAGGCCTTGAACCATTAGAGAATGATTTGACTAAAAGGCATCACTTAATGAACTAAATAAACACTACAATATGAAAACACGTTCAAACAGAGAAATAGTGCAATTGCTTACACGTGTATTGTGTTTGTCATATATGTTCTTTCATTTAATCTTTTTTTTCACATACTGACATTTCAGAAAATACGTACGGATCATATAAGTCGTAATGAAAATTATCCTTCAAGAAATATATGAGAAATACAGATATAGTCACTTTGCCTTAATTTCATATTAACTATGAAAAAGACTACATCAATTAATATTGATTTAGTAAAAGTGAATATGACTTAAATGAAGTCATACATGTCATCACTTAATACATTATGATATGAACAGATCTTCAAACGTAAAGTGTCTTTATAGTCAAACGATGCAATTAAGTACAATTTTAATGTGTTTGCTACAGACGTTCCTTCATATAATATTCATCCATATCACTAAATAGCAAATGTTAGAATATTTGCAAGAGCCATATCTCTTGTCATGGACAATGTGCCTCAAACACCGATAAATATATTTAACTTCAATTTGATAATAAGCCTCAACCTCCAATCAAGCATTTAGTTAGTGTTTGTGTAATTTTGCTCGTACCTAAAACAATACCAATCACACGCTTTCAAAACTTGATACTTTAATCAATGATCAAGTAAGTAATACATGTGATGTACCTATAATGCCGTATTAAATAACACATACAAGTTCTATGGGGTTGTTCAATCTGAATTTCCGTTTTATCAAAACACCAAAAATGATCAAAACGGAAGGCATCATGCGAAAATATTTAAACATCATTGGGCACTTTCAGGTCATTGAATATAATGTTTTTTCAGGGCGCATCCTATATCGACTTGATGTGGATTCTACAACTGGGGATATTTACTACGTATAAAAAATTTACAGAAAAAAGGGAGATGTATTAGTGTCTTCAAGCAAGATGGAACGCATCATGACCTTTTTACTCAGCTAGTTATGGTTCATGGGCTGGTTGTGTATCCTTCAGAGGGGTATGTAAACGATCTGTGATCTGTATTTTGCTACATGCATTGACGTTTTATTTCATAAAGACTTGTAAAACACAACTAGAGTACATTCATTGTGTTTCTGAAGCCAAAGTCTAAAACAACGATTTTTTTTTCAAACATCTATGAGACCTTCGCGCTGAGAACAGTATACATTTCATATCTGAACCATATCTGATGTGTTAAAATGGTTACATAAATGCATGGGATAAAATCCTTATTGCAATTATGAAGAAGTTGTAATGGTTATAAATTCAAAAAAGGCTATACTCGAATATTAAACTATATTTTCTATATCAATCACAATGTTTAAACGACATGTATATTCCTAAATAGAGTGTTTAATTTTCAGGTATGTGTTCTACCTTCATTCCGGCTCCCTTGCACGGGCTACTATAAATGGCACTCGGACTGATAATCTTCTTGACAACTTAAAAACGACAGGAGGGCTCACAATCGATTACAAAAGTAGATGTTATTTCAATTTGTCATTAATGTGAGTCAGATAGAAACTATAACAATCATTCACTCACGTTACCAGTTATATGATGCAATTATATAACTAATGTGGCACTAATCATTGGTACTTTAGATGCCATAATCCTTCAAATCATTTTTAATTTTCTATTTTAAAAGATAGGATGTCAGATACAAATATGTGTTATCGTTTTAAGTATTAAGACGAAATCAAAGACAAAGTTTCCCCAAATTCCTGTAATGCAATACAGAATATGTAGAAGGCTATTAAAACAGCTCTTTTAGAATTTGATACCTTATGGCTTCAAGCGTGGTTAATAACTATGTCTTAATTAATGTAATAAACATAATTCAATGCATACCATAGGCGAAAGTCTCCGTGTATGTTCGTCGGTATCTCTAACAAAATTACTTTTGTTGCGTACATTTCAATACCGTTCTCCTGGTTTCAGATGGATACCTGTACTGAATCGAACAAAGCGACGATAAGGATGGTTACGATATAGAATCCTGCAATATTGATGGAACTAACCGTAGCACGCTATTCGAGTTTAAAGAGTCCTTTTTGAAATCATATGTGCCAATCAGTCTAGCCGTTAACGAAGATATTATGTTCATTGCTTTTAACAAACAGTCGTAAGTATTGTAAACAGATAAATCAAGGAGGTTTCCCAAATTTTAACTAAATATTATGTTTGCATTTGTTCCAACAGGTCGATATATGCGTACGATTAGATGATGGATATCTCGTGCACAATACATGTCAATAAGTGGCATAGCAGTTCTTACATGTGAAAAGTTACGTACTGTTAATTAAATATTAAAATGTTTATTGCGTATTGCATGGCTTATTCTCTACGTATTCATTATAAAAGGTTGTGTTTTTGTATTCAATATCATCTATACAGAAAATAACAGCCATCAAAAGTCACTAGGCTTAATTCATCATATGCACATGTTATGTTTCACATCTTTCCTTGCTTCTAACGTACATGCCTCTGAAAAGATGTAGGTCTATAATATAAGTCTAATCACCAAAACAAGCAATACATGAAGATATTAAAATGTATACTAGGATGTATTTGGTTATCTTAATAAGTTAAATACCACTTGAACTTCTCCTTGTTTTTTCTCAATGTGATGTGTATAATGTTTTATAATGTTCATTTCGAACTTGGTTTCTTTGAATAATGTTTCCAATAGATTAATCCGTGTTCCATTTGAATTAAAATTTTTGGAGTTGTCAAATACATGTTTGTTAAGAATGATGCAAGACAAATGACTCCTTTCGTTCCCGATATCTGATATCTGAACATAAGTGCAGATTGTTTTATTTGCGACAACCAGGCGTCTGATCAAGCTGAATATGTCCAACTCTATTGAAATGACTGAAATTGATGTACAGGGAGCACTGGGAAACATCATAGACGTCAGCATTTATTCATCCGCGACCCAGAAAAGTGAGTAAACAGACATTGAAAGATACATATGGATTATACATCTAGCTTGTTATGGGTTAAGCTCTATACGATTAAACAAAGGCAATATCTGAGAACATTGAAACATAATTCCACACACATTTTCGGAATATTTTGTACCTTTGTTATCTCATTTAATTGTCTTACGTGAGTGCATCCAACAGTGTTCCATAATCATTATTCGATCACAACAGTGTTGTGTATCAATTACTCTTGTATAAATAGAAATCCTGCGTAATTATAGCTCTCATAATTTAAACAACTGTATTTCTAAATCACAAATAGTAGAATTCAAAACATTTATTTTATAAGCTAATGAACATGTATATATGAATACTTGGCTCATAATATTGTTCTTTATTTGCTTTTTTCTGAACAACATGCATTCGCTCTGATCTCAACGAAGGTTATTCCACGATTAGCTTGCGCAACGTAGACGTAATGTCCAAGAATATGCAAGACAAATGTAAATTTATAAAAAAAACTTATTTCATCAGGAAATGCAGTACCGATCTGCAGTTTATAGTTTTAAATTTTAAATTAAATATATTTCCATCAGTATTTTTTTTAGATTCTCTATGAAATAGTTTAATACATGGGGATATATATTTCAAAGTCTTATATTTAAGTTAAATATTTATATAAATCTCTTGGTAGTTACTATGTGTCTCATTAATACATTAATTAGTTTCGATCCAATTAATTTGAGCCATATATTAATGTGTTAAAATGGACGTAATATGTAGTAATATTGTTTGATGACTACAGTTCGACAAGTACTTAACAGCCAGGACACTTCCAAGACTTTAGTATATTCACACTGTTCATGTTTTGTTTATAGGACTTCCAATAACTGATACCTGGTGATGGCCAGCGAATGTCTGATCGGTTACAAAATTTGAGAGCACGGAGCCAGTCACGTGGAGTCATTGGATCAAAGGTTATTGTCATTGTATGTTTTGTGTGAAATAGTTCATCTTTTAATATAAAGATTTGTGTGCTCTAAATTGTTTCACATGTGTCGCAGATCTATATGATATCTGCTTTAAAACAACTAATTTGTACATGTGCCTAGTTTCAATTTATTAAATAGAATTGACATGTTCTCATGACAACACCACAAGGTCACATTTTGAAAGATTTAAGATAGACCACAATAAAACGTAAAATGCTATATAATGTGTGTTTATTTTATGTCCAAATGTATTCATTGTTCTCTAACTTATCTTCATCTTTATATACTTTTGTGTACAGACTTACCACCGCTAACACCAATATCGTATGTATATCGTGGTTTTTTTACCGTAACGTAGGACGGGGAAGAAATTATCAAGGGTAGCACCAGATCGTTCAGATGTGGAATCCTAGAAAACAATCCAAACACAAATTAAAGTAATATAAAAGGTTAAACAGAATTAGTCAAGCTTTGCAAAAATTAAATATCAATATCGTAGTGATATTCGAAGCGACATAAATCCAAATGCATAAGTATCGTTTAAGTGATTGATGTAGATTGCAACTCTCCCTCCAGTTCAATTCATTATTTTCTAAAAAAATTACAAATCTAAATGAACAATGTAAAAAATGCTTTTCCTTCTTTACCATGGAGGAAACATCGGATCTAAATCTAAATGCACATCAAGTGCAAAATGAAATTTAAATCTCTGAGAACGACAATGCGTGGAAAAATGGTTAATTTTTCTAAAAGATTGCAAGAAATGCATGAAATGATTGATTAACATGATAGTGGCCAATTAATGTTAAAACAGATGCAATTAGCGGCGCAAACGCTTCTCAAAGCGAAGTTAGAAACCATAATGAAAACACCTTGCATAATCCATAACAGAAGTGGCGGATCAAATACAATCAGTAAAAAAAACACATAGTTTTTTTTTATGGAAGTGTAAACATTGATGAATAACGCATTCATGATAATTTTGGAACAAAAATCGTTCATGACATCATAAAATATCACTTCTCATAGCCAGCTATTTGTCCGTTGTAGCTTGTTCACTGCATAATTTATTTGAATACAAACAACAAGTTGAGTAACTAAATAACATATTTAGTTGCATGCACAGAGCCGGGTTTGGTCTCTCAAAGTTGAAGACATGTTAGTGACTTAAAAGTAATTCCTAAACCAATAAAAAGTGTCGGAAAACTTAACTGATTAGAATAATAGTCATTACGTATTGATGCTGTAAAACTACTAGCAATGAATCAGATGACTGAAGCCATTAATGACTCGTGTATAAGACTGAAACATTGCGAACATAAGCAAACATTGACCTTGAAACATTGACTGTAAAACTCGAAGCGAACAAACAGCCGATATACAGACAAACAGAGAGGTTACTTTCTAAACTATTCAACGTATACAGTTTAAGATCTAAAACAAAACTCCAAAAGTACTCAAGATTTCAGAGGGGCTAACTGAAGAGACACCATGAAGCAAAGGCAAAGTAAACACCACGAAAATTAAAATGATGCCATAGTAGGGGCCGAAACCAAGTCCTCCTTCATAGTACGTCAACAATATTTATTTATCATTAACAGCTTGAACAATGATAAAAAATAAGTTCATTGGAAAGAATGAAAAAGCTTTAGATGATACTATTGTAGCAGCAGAGAGGGCAAACCTCACAACTTTCCGGCAAAAAAAGTCGATTGAAACCCTCAAAACGAAGAATAGAGCCTTCCTTCGAAATCTCATTTTAACCAAAATCGATTGAAAAATCTCATATTTTAACTAAAAAAAAATATCTCCATTTGCCATATGGAGATTTTACGATTTTTCAATCGATTTTGATTGCAACGTCGTTGTCATTCACCCTCTCTGCTGCTGAACTTTGAGTTCTGGTTAATAATTTTTTTACGATGAAAATCACTAAGATTTCAACCGAATATTTGATCGAGTCCGATACGATATCGTGTCCGAGGGTCATGTAAATTTATCGTTACAAATCCGTGCAGGGTTGACTGAGCATTACTAAAGAAATTTTTAAATTGATTATGATCCATATCACCGCAGCACCAAGTTTGCCAAATATTTCTAAGAGTATGAGTATCAACTCCGTTAAATACAGCTAGAATATTACAGTTGTCTCTGATCACTTTTGGAATCTGTGTGTAGCGTTGAGTGACATATATCACGTCAGTGTTTTTGTGCCTGCCTCGGGAAAATATCCTAGCTGGGTTTGTTTGTTTATCCAACATTACATCGTCGTATACAACTAAATTGTTAATGCTTATATCGAGATCTTCTACTGATGGCGCCTCGTCAATATCGGTAATAAAATCAACGACGTTTTCATCTTTAATTTCTGAAGCGTTTTCATTAAAATCTTTTAACACTTCATAGCATCGTTGATCATCTACGCTTGGGGCAATTAAATACAACTTATCTCACTTCATCCATCTCATTATTAAATTGAGCAGCAATTGCGTCTTGCCGGATCCAGATGGCCCGATTATAATCATCCGGATAGAGTTTGGTAGCGCTGCATGATGCTTAACCGGTTCTCTTGTTTTAGTCGCTGAAAAATCAATTATATCCATATCTCTATACATAAATTATGGATCTATATTGTGTGAAGTGTAAAACGCGTACTGGCACAGATGACTTGATGACGATTACAACTAAAAATAACCGATCAGCGCTTTCTGGTAAATGCGTACAATGTGGTACAAAGAAATTTAGATTTATTTCACTTGGTAAACCCAAGGAACCTTTAAAAAAAAAAGAGGAGGTGATATCGCAGCCAAATTGGCAAAACTCCCTGGAACCCCATGGGCAAAGTACTCGGGAGAAAAGCACCTTCAAGGATATAGCTACTGTGGCCCCGGAACACGATTAGATATCAGACTTGATGATCAAAATCAACCCAAACCCGGTGAAGAACCGATAAACGCTATTGATAAGGCGTGTCATGCTCATGATGTTGCATATAGGAGCAGCGATTTGTAGCAAAGACATCTCGCAGATGTGAAATTAATTCATGCATTAAATGCTATTCCTGATAAATCCTTCAAAGAAAAATTAGCTTCATGGTTAATAAAACCGGTTATGAAAAGCAAATTGATGTTAGGTGCCGGTAATAAATAACAACATGGAATCTATTTATTATTCTCCAAAAGGATACTGGCGGGGTAACGCTGCAATCAATAAACTCGCTAGCGCCGCAAAAGTGAAAATGGCCACTGCGGCTAATTGGTTATCCAAACAAGCTATATGGCAAATTTATCTACCAGCGCCTACACAAATTAATTACTCGCATTTTGATGTGACTGTCCCTAATGAAGTTCATCAGGCTGATATATTATATTTGCCACATGATCGTGGTTAAAAATACGCGTTAACCGTAGTTGATATTGCTAGTCGATACAAACAAGCAGAGCCGCTGAAAACAAAATCATCAACTGAAGTAGCTTCTGCGTTTGAAAGGATTTATCGACGAGGCCCACTACGCTGGCCAAATCTATTGCAAGTTGATCCTGGCAAGGAATTTCAAGGCGCTGTTTTATCAGCGATGAAACATCACAATGTCACCATCAGACGAGGGCATACTGCGCTACATCGTGATCAGGCAATTGTAGAACGATTTAATCGGACTCTTGCAGAGCGGTTATTTGGATATCAATACGCGAAGGAGTTTATTCAGGATAAAAGATCCCGTGAATGGGTTAAGAGATTACCAGCTGTGATTACCGCACTGAATAACGAGATTACTCGAACAATTAACATGAAACCTATCAACGCGATTAAAAAGAAGTCTATACCTAAAATGGAAATAGAAGGAATTTCGCAAAATGATTCTAGCGTTTCCCAACCAATTCTTGGTAGTAATGTCACTGTTAGGTATTTATACGAACCAGGAGAGCTGGAAGGTGGCACAAAAAGGGCTACTGATCCTATTTGGAGTGTTACTGCACACAAGATATCTACTATAACACGATCAACTGGTAGACCTCCAATCTATAAACTGGATTCAACTGCCCCTCAACGGGGTTTTACACGCGAAAAACTCCAAGTGATTCCTGACGATACTCAATTACCACCACAGGGTCTTAACTAGCGCCGTTGCGTCTATTGCACTCAAGACAAGTCAACATCACATTGTTTCTGACATGACCGAGACTGTTATTTTTTTCTGTCTACGGTCAATTGGCGAGGATCCTTATCTAAATAACGCCAACCTATTATACAATTGCAACTTGCGCAGTGATTATTCTGTTGTTGTTTCAGCGTGATTATTAATCCAGCATCAATGTCAAATTCTCGTTGTTTTTTTTGTTGTCTTGTTGTTTGTAACCGGAGAGTTTTTTATCAATAATTTTAACATCAATATCATCCATTGTTGTGTCATTATCATCGCCACCAATGATTTCATCATCGAAAACAATTCTTCGAAGTTGATTTATTTTTCGTACTCTGGATACTACAAGATAGACTAAATTTGACCATTCGATGCGATTATCTACCATCCAAACAATTGTATCCGATATAGTCAATCCCTGTGAAGAATGTATCGTCGCTGCGTATCCTAGCGTCCACGGGGACATATTAGCACGCAATGCATCTTCAACGACGCTGATATCAACCAGCACAATATCATTTAATACAAGAATTTGTTTTTCACTCTGTCCAGGAATATCAACTTCTATATTTTGCTTTCGTGTTTCCGAGGGTCTATAACACAACGGTACTGGAAGCGTTGCAAATTTGCATTCATGCAATTCAAATAACTTCATCTGAAGTGCGTCTCTGACAATTTTTCTACTCGCGATTATCAAATCGTTTGGTCTCCACGTTTCCCAAAAATCATTCATTGGAGTCTCTGAAATCACTTCACGCGCTATTTCACACTGGATTCTATCCGGTTGTAATCTAATTAGCGCTTTGAATTCTCGTAATCGTTAATCAAGTGATCTATAATCAGTGTTAATTTCTTCATAATAGTCTACAAAACCCTTTAGCCATTCATGTGAGGATACACCGACAAATGGTGGTGGTTGGCCGTGATCCCCGTACATGACGACTTTTGTGTTTTTGTTTAACAACCACTCAAGAAATGTTTGTAATACATCTAATGATAATGTGCATATTTCATCCCAAATTATGATTTCAGGATTGAATTTATCACCCATACGCTCAGGAGTCCATTTGTCACCCTTCCATCGAAAGAAACTATGATAAGTACAAGCATTTACCCCTCGTTGTTTCATCTCTCGGGCGAGTCTGTGAGTCGGTGTTAACACAATCATGTTTGTGAAATCCGTACGACTTTTCCCACGGAATAATTCGATTGCACGAGTTGTCTTTCCTGACCCACCACAACCGTTTAAATAAACTGTCTTGTATCTACAGATTGGATCAGAGACAGGTGGTGCATTAGAAAATTCTGATTGAATTTCAATACGGTTACAACAAAGATATTTATCATCCATGGCAACGTCTGCGGATTCGCAATACTCATATAGTGTTTCCTTTTTAAATCGCCAACACCCCCAATTTTCCTCGGGATCTGTGAATGCCACTACAGGTGATTTGTATTTATTATGTATATACATCGAATCAGTGGCTACTCTAACTGCGGTATTAGGAAATCTATTTATCATCGAAAATAGATTAATACAAGCATAGGCTAGCATAGAACTTCTTAAGTGTGTGTTCTGGGAATTATATCCATCACAGTAGGTAACAACCGTACCTAATTTTTCACCATTGGATAGAAAAGCATCCTTACGGGATACAAGTTTTCCCTGTTTCGTTAAATCCGCTACAATAAAATCGTATTCAGCGACGTCTATGATCAACCGCGAAGAGTATTTTGCATTGTCGTATCTTCCACCCTTGGTAAATTTACCGAATATTCTTCGTCCAAAATCTTTTGCTTGTTCTTTTTTAATTTCAAATACCTTCTTAGACAAATTCATGATTTCTTATTCACTAAAATTCTTCGAATTTCCATCAGGAAACAGTTTTCGCTGTTCGCTAATTATTCTTTCTAGATCGGGTTGTGGTAGCCAAACTTCTTTCTGAGCTCGATAGGATATAATCGCCTCACTGACAATTAACGATATTAGCATACCACAATCGATCATATACCGCAATAACACTATTGGCATCCAGGCCTTTTCAGATAGGTGTCTACCAAGCCAAAGATAGCTACACGGATGTAACCCTGTAGCTAATTCGAATGATATCACACGAGCGAATCCAGTTAAATCAAAATCAGGCAATGGACCATTAATCGCAACACGAGTCATTTCATGCGTGGGGTGTCCAAATCGTTTAAAGTACTCAGCGCATTCTCCATACCCAAGAAAACTTCCAGGATAACACGCGGATATATCAATTGAAATCATACCATCACGTGAGTATTTTGTATTCCACAGTCCTCCATGACCAAATTCGACGCAACTCAATTTAACGTCCTCGAGAAAATCACTTCGTGTTGGACGCCATGAGTTTTTTTTTCTTTTGCAAAGTGAGCTACCACTGATGGAATAGTAAAACTATCCGTGAGTAGTTTTTCATGGAAACTCTCCGGTGAAAAATCATTTGCAATTTTTCTCATTCTGTTATCTAACTCTTCAACGCGATATAATTCACCATTTGGTCTAACAAATTGATCGAATTCTATTTCGGGATCTTCATCACTTCTAAGTAACCGCACTGACACAGGATCATCCTTACACAACGCGTGAATAGCATCGAATAATTTCTCTTCATAGAAAACATCCCCGACGAACTCACCGGAAAATTCCGGGGGGGATATATCTCACGGTTCTATCTCGTGGAAATATTGTTACTGCAGCCGTCCACGCGTGTTCGTTATGATCAATAATTTGTATCGGCGCTCCTTGTAATTTATATTTCGGTTCGTGTAATACTTCTCCGGTTATCGTCATAACGGTTATTGGGAATTTTAATGATGTTTCTAATTTAGCTATATCAGAAATCTTTGCACCGTTCTGTTTCACTGTCAGTTCCCATTCGGTTATTTTCCTACGTCGCAGATCAGTTAGTTTATTTCCTCGGGATGAATTTGTGAAGTGTTCCATTACCCGTGTTGCTACACAATTCAACGTCGAAGATAGTTTCATAGAAGCTAGTTTTGTAATATCAGGTTTATCATTTAGCGGGTATATTCCATAAACAACTGCTATTACAGGATAAGATCTCTCATAGTATGGTTTGTCGATTCCAGTTAGAATTCCTGGTTTGGAATCTCTACTCAGTGTGATTGTTTTTTTATTCCTAAGGATTGGTTCAAATTTATCCCTGATAATCAATTTGCCTTCGACTTTGATAATGAATTTTATTCTGAAAAAATACTTCTGTTGAGAATTGCTTGGCTCGCCAAGGTGTGAAATTATCTCGGCTGCTCTTTCATCATTCATAGTAGCATCGATGATGGGTACATTGACACCGACATCAATAATTCGAAATGTCGACCAACAGTGTGCTGCACCGTCTCGGTAGAATTCATCAAAACACTCTTCGATTTTATCCAGTAAAGTTCTATCACCGATTAGACGTTTTGATGTATCAGAGACTCTATCGAGATTAAAATTAGTATTTTTCCAGGGATTAATTTTTAATAATCTCTTAAACTCTTTCATGTTGCCGTCCACTAGACTTTTTTTGGTCTATCGTTACCGTTTACTAGACGTTTTTTTGGTTTATCGTTACCGTTTACTAGACGTTTTTTTGGTTTATCGAGATTAAATCTAGGACTAATTTTTAATAATCTCTTAAACTCTTTCATGTTGCCGTCCACTAGACGTTTTTTTGGTTTATCGTTTACTAGACGTTTTTTTGGTTTATCCAGGTTAAATCTAGAACTAATTTTTAATAATCTCTTAAACTCTTTCATGTTACCGTCCACTAGACGTTTTTTTGGTTTATCGAGATTAAATCTAGGACTAATTTTTAATAATCTCTTAAACTCTTTCATGTTACCGTCCACTAGACGTTTTTTAGGTTTATCGAGATTAAATCTAGGACTAATTTTTAATAATCTCTTAAACTCTTTATCAGGATTGAATTGAGCATTTTTCCAAGGCTTAATTTTCGATAATCTCTCGAACTTCTTCATACTATAATTAAAACAAGCATTTAAATGAAAGATTTATGTATAATGAATCACTGCAAATGGCTCATGATTGGATCTACGACTCCGTGTAACAAATCATGCAGAAAGGAATTCTGTGGGTATCATATGCAAAGCTTTCGTCGTGGAAGCCTTGGTCCATTACCCTGCATACGATGTGGGGTTGGGGTCAGGGGAGAATCGCAGTTATGTCTACGCTGTGGTGGTAAACGATATAGGGAATTGAAGCGTTATTATGACAAAAGAATACAAAATGGACAATCAATCAGAAATTATGACCCTGAAAATGTCCTTGACGTTGACAAAGTCAAGGATAAAGTCATAAGAACCCCACAAGACTACATCGAAAGATTTTCCAAAGATGTAATCATTAGACCAAACAATGAATTAGACAAATAGTATTAGTATACGAATGAACCAAGAATTCAGACCACACCCTGTGATCACAAACTATGAAGCATCCAGTGATGGTGTTGTAAGAAACCGTAGACTGAAGAAACCAGTTGGTGCTGACAATGGTGTGGGGTATTTGGTGTTTTCTGTTAGGGGGGGGGGGGGAGAAAAGAAAACTTATCTCAATCATCGTTTCATATTTGAATGCTTCTATGGATTAATCGAGGATGGTTTTGTTATCGATCATAAAGATTCCAATCCAAAGAATAATTCTTTATCAAATCTGCAAGCTATTACACAGAGTGAAAATTCCAAACGAGGTGGGACTGGAAAATGCTCAAAAAAAGCGAGACCCGTAAAATCTTTGAATACAACAACTAACGAAGAAAAAATATTTCAATATATGAATGAAGCCAGTGGGTATTTCAATATTTGTAGAGCCTCAGTACGATATGTTGCAGAGGGGGTTTATCGATCTGCGTTTTCAAAAAATCGCGGACAGAAAATTAAATTTAGTTATGTCTGATGTGTCATATCTTTCATTTAGAAATATTTAATTGTTATAGAATAATGAATTCTGAAAAAATGAATAGCATTATTGATGAAATTTCAAAATTGAAAAGTCAGGATATCAAACTATCAGATGGTTTAAATCCTGATCAAATCATGTCAGATTTTCAGGATATAGAATACGGAGTTAACACTAACAAATATATGCTGCCCAAGAAATACGCGCTAATCAAGAGAATTCAGAATTCTATTCGAGACTCTCTTTCATTTTCCAGTGACGTAAGTGTGTTTGTTCCGTTATATACTATCGTTGAACGAATACGAAAAGAATTAGGTAACGAATACGAATTGAAAAGGGATGTCAATTCTAAAGTTAGAAACCTACGAGCGTTAATTCAAGAAAATGAACAATTTTGACCGTGACCGATCTTCAAAGAGATTTTGTCATTTTTTATTGTGACCGACCTCAGAGAGATTTTCATTTCTTTAGCATTTCTTGATTGAAAATAACAAAATCGATAGGCCGTTAATGGATGGTTTAGTCGATATGATATGTCAGATTGATCAAATATAGAATGAAGGAAGTCACAGTATTATTATTTTTATATACAATTATGTGACTTCCTTCATCACTGATAGAGCCATTAAAACAACAAAATAGCGCTTCTACGGTGGTGTTAAAAATCATCTGACATGTCGAAGTGTTTCCGTCTGTTAAGTCAGGTTCGAAAAATTGTTTTACAATTGAAAAATTGTTTACGATTTCAAATAATGGTCAATGAAGCATTAACGACCCGATTAACTCGTGAACGACTTGATGCAATCAAGAGATTTATACCAATTCGCGACTCTGTCAGGAATAAACTGCAACAACGACAGAGTTTACAAACTGATTTTGCTATGGGATCTGAAGAATTGTTTAAACCAGTAACCACATCATCGAAACAGATAGTGTCAACAATCTCTGAAGAAGGAAAAAAACAAGAAGAGTCTTTTCTTCCTGTGTTAGAAAAAATAGCAAAAAGAACTAAACAAACAAAAAAATCCTTGAAAACACTTCCTCAGGATATATCAACCGCTTCAGAACAACAACGAGAACTTCAAGAAGATATCCCCCCACCCGAATTTCAAGAAGAAGGGGAGGATACTACTAGTGGACGAGTTGTATTCAATGAAAAACTTCTTCCCGGTAAATTAGATGAATTGAGAAATAAAACATATGATTCTATGGAAAAATTAGCCGAATTTGTCACTAGGAGTTTTCATCAGAGAAGAAAATATATTCAAGGTGATTATAATCTTCCCCCTAAAAAAGATTGGTATATAGGGTTATATCGTATACTATCAGGTTCATCTCAAGCAAAAGGAGATGATAAAACATTTCAGGAGTATATGGCAGCAATAAAAAAAGCTGAATCATCTATAGGGGAGCAATCGGATACCGGATTTCTTAGACTACCAGAACAATCAAAATTTATTGATATAACACAATCCCCCAACAGATGAAAATAACGAGAGAAGCTGATCATGAAAAAGGTGCAACCGGTATTACTGATAAAACCAAAGGATTTTCAGGCAGTGGTTTAGTTGGGGAAAATCCTATGGATTTTCACGCTAGCGTTGGAAACTCTTCGGGTTTCTGTCCTGGTAGTGTTCTCAGTGATATATCACGATTAGAAGTTCTTGTAGGAGGATTCCGAGCGTGAAATAACTCGCCAGAAATAATTAATGAAGCATCTGATATCTGTAGACGATTATTTCAAGGTGGTATCATGATATCAGCACATATCGAGATTTCATTGGCGAGTTAGTGGAGGATTATCACAGTGACTGAATAAAAACGCTAGCGTTTCCAATTGATAAATTGTTTTACAATTGAAAAATGGTTTCTGATTTCAAATAATGATCATACACTACAATCATGATAAACCAACCCCGTCTATGTAGTTAATTCACGGTTTCCAGTTTATAAAGCATACTATGGTGATGGTTTAGGTAATACCATTGCAGGGTTATTTGCAAGAATGGCTCCAAAAGTGATGCCGTTAGCTAAACAATTATCAATGAAAGCAATTTATGTTATTCGTGATAAGGGTACCAGCAAAATCGGAGATTTCGTTGGAGATTTTGCCGGGAAAGCGTTTTCAGCCGCGAAGAATAAAATAACATCATTGGTGAAATCACGAAAAAAGAAACCGTTACCGTCTACCGCGGAAATGCCTGCACGGGTTAGTAAAATAATAAATAACGCAGTAGACGAAAAACTAGCGTCGATGGCTTTACCATCGTTGATAACTCCAGACCAAAGCAATATTGCAAATATGATAGCAGGAAGCGGCTTTAAAAAACCACGTCGAAAACGCTAGCGTTTCTCACGATGAAAATCTTTCACGATTTAGACTCTGATAAATAGAATAAAATGTTCAAAAATTCACATGATCCGGCGTTTGATATAGACGCCCCAGTTGGCAAGGATGATTCTGTACGCGATTATCAATATTACGCCTATCATGCAATAGACCCAGATAGTCGATCGCGAATTGAACTTCAAGTTCATGATACCAGTAAATACTTTCTACCCGCTGAAGCGTTTATCGAAGTAGAAGGAGAACTTGTAACAGCTGCTGGAGCACCGTATCCAGCTGGTACTCAAGTCGGTTTTGTCAATAATGGTATTATGGCGTTATTTGAGAGTGCAAGATATCTCATTGATGGAAAAGAAATCGAGTCGATAGATCGCGATGTTGATGTGGCTACAACAATAATCGGGTTAGCGAGATATTCTGATGATTATACAAGATCGGCGGGACCTTCTATGATGTTTGCAAAAGATGTTAAACATACCGCTGGAGGAGTTCAATTTGTTGTAAGACGACCAAAGAATAATGCTGGCACTGCTAATATTGATGCCGAGGATATGATTATAAGCAACGACGTTAATTTCAATCTAGGAGCCGCAACACGTATTTCAATGTTGCAAGGGGCTCGTAAATCATTTTCATGCGCTATTCCACTGCATCACATATTTGGATTCTGTAGAAACGTCCGAAAAGTTATCTACGGGGCGAAGCATACAGTAGCGCTTGTACGAAAGGGTGATAATAATGACGCAATTTGGAGGATTCCAGCAGACAATGCAAATCCCAATGCTGATGCCGGTAAAGTTATTTTAACAAAAATATCATTGTGGATGCCAGTGTTGACTCCATCAATCACTGCAGAAGGACGATTACTATCATTTATGGACCAAGGAGGAAAGTCGTTGTTAAGTTGGTTAACCGTGAGTACAGATGTTAAACAATCAAGTCTCAACGGGTTATTCACGTGGAACCTAGCATCAAAACAAGGCGTTGCTGCTCCACGTCATATATTTGTAGCGCTACAGGATAACACACGAGTTGGCGATCAACGTTTCAGTCATATGATATTTGATCCATTAGGTGTTAAAGATGTCTCACTGAGAATAAACGGGCAGCAGGAACCATCCGAAGATGTGCAACTTGATTACGGTCAAAAAATCATATTGCACGCGTGTATCATAGATTGTTGTCGTTCATGGCACGCGATCAAAATGTCGATACTGGTCTACAAATATCACAATATGACTTTAAGAATCTGTATCCGATCTATTACTTTTCGCTGGAACATCTCGATTTAACAAGACAATCCGTCGTTGATATACACTTTAGAGCTAATGTGACTCGTGGTGCCATTGCTAATTATAGAGCAGTTGCTGTCATTCTCAGCGACAAATCAATGCTACTTGAAGGTGTTTGAGGAAGAATGAGAGTGGTAGATGCGCCAGTGGAAAATATGTAATCGAAATCCTCTATTTAGAATTAATCTATTACGTATAATGTCGTATAGTAATATCAATGTGTCGTTGACACCTGGTCAATTAAAAAAATTACAATCCAAATCAGCTAAGCAATGTGGAACCACTATCACGATAAAACCCAATCAAATGACTGGCGGGGCGAATAAATTATCGCTGACAACTCGTCAAGGAAAACATTTCAATGATGCACTTGTAGCAAAAAAGGGTGTTCAGATTACTATTTCTGCGGCTGCTATCAAAAACATGGAAAAAACAGGCGGTATATTCCCGTTGCTAGCTTCGATTCCAGCGTTGATTGCGGCAGCAGCCCCAGCGGTGGCTAAAGCGGCAGCGTTAGGGGCTGTTGGTACCGCGGCAGGAATGGCACTAAAGAAAGCAACGGGGAAGTGTTATAAAAAAAAATGGAAAGGGTCTAAGACTACCAGGAACCCCGTATTCGTGGTACAGTGGAAAAGGTCTAAGACTAGGACCGGTCTACTAGTGCCTATGTCCAATTTTGATTTAATTGATGCTGCTAAAAAACTCGCCATAAAAAACTTCAGAGGTGTTTTTATGAAAGATCAATTACCGACACAACCCAACAGCGTTGAAACCGGTATCATTAATCTCGATAACAGCACCGGACCTGGTACTCACTGGGTTGCATACGCTATTGATCCACGTGGGATTGTCTATTTTGATTAATATGGATTAGCACCGCCGAAGGAATTCATGCGTTATATAAAAACTTTTCCAATGAAGACTTGGTATTCTACGCTACCAACACAACAAATGAATGATCCACCAATATGCGGCAGCGAAGTATTAAATGTTCTTGATGCTATTTCTAACTCCTTGGGTTACCCAAGGGGAAAACCACCTCATGTTGTCGTAAATGAATACACCAGCAATCGCTTTTTAGAGAGAGAGAGAGTTTTACAATAATATGATTGATATTTGGGGAAGACCTCTGAAACCTATACCCGATGGCATTGCAACCGGTGATTCTAACAAGGAAATAAAAAACTAATCGAAGATGAAATCGCTGAGACGTTAAATTTAACAGATGTTGATCCCGGGGAAATAGTTGTATTTCAAGATCGTCAGGGTAAATTAAAAAGCAGTAATGTGTCGTTGAATGATATTTTGATACGACAACACGACGCCGCTGAAAACTCTATTGCGCTGTATTCCAGCGGCGGACGACTTAAACCAGGCGCACTTGTGTCTACGATCACCGACGCAATTGCCGCCCAAGACAGCATGGATGCCACCCGCGGCGTGATCTGGATGATCATATACGAGGTTATAATAATTTTCGCAAAAATGTCATTCATAAATTCTTTGGAACCCCGCTTGTGGTTGGCATGACTCTCGCTGAAATTAAAAACTTTCTGTCGCTATTCGCGGGGAGGGTGATGAATGAAAATGAAATCAAGGCAAATTATCTTGATATTTACAATGATATTTCTAAACTAATAGAAAATCTTGAAAGAGTGCAAAAACCCACTAACGACGTCGTTGTTAAGTTTTTGGGAACCCCGCTTGTGGCTGGCATGACTCTCGCTGAAATTAACGAGTTTATTGGCAAACATACTCACAATACCTACGTCGCTAATAATTTCTTTGGTGTCCCGGCTACATCTACAATGACTCTCAAAGATATTAATATGTTTATGGTGAGACAAACAACACTTAATACCATCGTTGATAAATTTTTAGGGAGAACACCTGTTTCTGAAACCACATCGTTGACAGGCCCGACCCTCGCTGAAGTTAAAAAAGCTATTGACGAACAAAAACGCATCAGCGAAATGGCTAAAAATTTCTTTTGGGATCTGAAAGTTATAATATCACCACGACATATTCTCAACTCAGCGGGCATTATGGCATACAAAAAGATATGGAAATAAACCTCCTTTTGATTTCATTTTTTAAACGCCGCGATGGAACGATGATGAAAAATACCGAAATCAATAAAACCTATCTCGACGTTTACGACGATATTCTTAAACTAAAAGAAACCTCTGACAGGGTAAAGTATGGGACCTTTGATTGGGTAAAAGAATCTAATGCTAAATTGAAAGTCAATATCGAGAAGTGGCCTCATGGTATCTACAGGATGACGTTAATCTCTAACAAGCAATTTGATATCATCGTAAGCGGTAAAACCTACTTTGGTGGCACCGCGACAGTAATTATCGGGGGTCAAGAAGAATTTGAGATTGTCGCGGTTGATAGTACGATTAGATCAAAACTATCCTGGTGCTTAGAATTCGTATGCGAAGTAAATAACTAAATTGAAAGGAAAATCTTTTAGATTTCACAATTGAAAACGCTAGTGGATTTAAAATAAAAATGATTTCATCAACGCAATGTCGCTATGATCAGGTCAGAGAATTTCAAACTAGACTCAAAACCCTCGCCGAGGAGTATCAAATACAAATAAAAAAATACCGACGAAGAATCACCGCAATTGATATTATTGTGTACTCTGTGTCAAGCGTCCTCACTGGCGCCGGAATAATACTAGCATCGGTTACAATGATTTCTGATTTCCCCGGTCGTAGTTCCAATTTGCATTTCTGCGGTGGCTACAATCGCGGGTATATCAACCGGGATAACAAAAAAGATATCATCATGCAGCCAGAGTAAACTGCAAGATTACTTAATTCAATTTCCTATTGTATCAACCGCGTACTCGCAATTATCCTCGATGATATCGTCGTCACTCGATAATACAAATATATCAGATAGTGAGTTCTCAGCGATGCTCAGTATTTTTGATTCCGCGATATCAAAATTAGAGCGACAACAACAGTATAGCAACGATGACAACACCGATGGAATTAGAAAACACGAACCCAAAAACCAGAATGATGTCAATAACATCAACGATATCAACGATATCGGATACTGAGTTCTCAGTGATGGTCAGTATTTTTGATTCCACGATGTCAAAATTAGAGCGACTGCATAAGTATAGCAACTATGACAACACCGATGGAATTACTTCAACAAATAGTGGAGAACACGAACCCAGTACAAACAAGTATGATATCAATAACATCTACGAAACCCGAGTTTAGTGTAAATTTTCCTAGCCCAGTCCCCGTGAAGGAGATAGTGCTAGCAAAACTACGAGTGTATCACAGTTGGCCTAATATCAGATCAAAATCATTTGGTGGTCAACAACCGAATAATTCACTGGTGTTCGCGAATAAGAATAAACCAGACGGGACTCCAGACTGGAACGTCGTTTCAATACCAACAGGGTCATATCAAATTGAACAAATCAATGATGAATTCGCTCGTAGAATAAAATCCATTACTGGAAAAGAATCAAAAATAGCTATAACGGTTCATGAGCCGACGCTATCATCCGCAATTGAAATAAGCACAGAAGGATACCTCGTAGATATCTATCAGAGTTCTATTAGAACCGTACTAGGATGGCCTGAATTACCACCCGGGGGAAAAACCGTTGATATACCCGAACCTAAAAAATCTGATTATGTCACCGACGTGATAAAACCCGATAATCCAATAAAAAGTTATAAAGAATACAAGGAATTGATAGTTTTCACTGTAGTGAAAAAGTACAACAACCCAATATATCACGCAACTCGACAAGATATCATCGATGAAAATTTCACAGCAATGAATAATGATTTTTCGCTGCTGTTAATATCTCTTAAATCTGGCTCTCTCACCCGAGATGAATTTATCAACGTCGTAGAAACATGTAATAAAATCATCGACGATATGGAAAAATTTAATTTACGAATTTTTCAAGTTATATTAGGTGACAGTAATCCTATAACGCGAACAGAATTTGTGACAGTATATAATATACGCGAAGAAGACATTCCAACAATCAAACTACCAGGATATAACGTACCAGAACTAAAAAAACTTCTCAGTGATACCATCGATATCGGTTTTAAAATAATTCATGATGAATGGGAAAAAACAGCATCATCGGAAATAAAAACCCTTAAACACAATAATGACCCAGAAGGTGGCGGCAGACATATCGCTCCGTTCAACGTGAATATTTCATCGGTGATTGCAATCAATTTAGTATGCGATGTTATCGAAGGAAGCTATCAAATTAATCTCGAACGATCAAATCAAGCTCAGCAAGGGTATATTCTTTATTCGTTTGCACCAACAGCTCCTCCAGGATGGTTAATAATTGAGTCTCCGGTTAATCCAGTCTATATGCGATGCCATAATGATTCGCTAACCAGAATTAATTTCAAACTCACTGACCAGTCCAATAATCTGATTGATCTACAAGATGAGGTGTTAGCGATTAGTCTGTTTGTGAAATCTTAGTGATTTTCATCGTAAAAAAATTATTAACCAGAACTGAAAGTTCAGCAGCAGAGAGGGTGAATGACAACGACGTTGAAATCAAAATCGATTGAAAAATCGTAAAATCTCCATATGGCAAATGGAGATATTTTTTTTTAGTTAAAATATGAGATTTTTCAATCGATTTTTTTTGCCGGAAAGTTGTGAGGTTCGCCCTTTTTTTGGTTAAAATGAGATCGTAGGAAGGCTCGTTTTAAGATTTCAATCAAAATTTTGTCTCAAAACGTTGTGAGGTTCACGCTCTCTGCTGCTATTGTCTGATAAATGATGCTAAACCGATTTCGATCCATCCATATAGAATTACACTGGCAAAACCTACTATTGATGAAACCAAAATGAAGAGATAA
This sequence comes from Unio delphinus, assembly GCA_029339505.1. NCBI lineage: Eukaryota > Metazoa > Mollusca > Bivalvia > Unionida > Unionidae > Unio > Unio delphinus. The sequence continues at coordinate 1,829,805 of JAQISU010000095.1, read as the reverse complement.
CTTTCATAAACGTTTTACTCCTATATTGACTACGCATTTAATGCATCAAGGTGTTGGAGTCTTGATTTAAATATACAATTATGACAATTATTGTATACGTTCGCATCAAGTGTATTTCTTTTAAAGCTACATTTCATCATTAATCCCATCCAAGTAAAACAGAGATAAAACAACAGAGAGATTATGTATGACAAGTCAGACCCCTTTGCATTTTGTTACCTATAAAGTAATATGATATCCCACAAGAATGGCTGTCCATTAATAAAATAATAAATTGTTACATGAGTGTGGGGCATATATATATATTATGAGGTTTTCCAAATATCTGAGACACGTGTGACGCGTTACAAAATTTAGAATCATCACATTTATTTTCATGCCAGTAGGAATAATGTAATGGTACAACGTATTTACTCCCACACAACCAGCAAAGGGAGTTTCACTTGCTTAACGTAGAAATACATGTTACCACTCTGGTATAGCTAACTGACCACACGTCATCAACAGGTATATCGGGTGTTCTCTATTTTCTCATACACATCCCAATACAAAACAGCAAGTTGGCACATAGGTGAGAGCAAGACATTGTCATATTCTTGTGTATATATATATATATATATATATATATATACATATAACTACATATATATATATATCTATATATATATATATATATATATATATATATATATATATATATATATATATATATATATATATATATATATATATATATATATATTTATATATATATATGTACGTATGTATGTATATTGTTACGTATATTTGAATTAAGTCATTTATTTTTATTTTAATCGTTTGTCAGATTCAAATTTGATATTTTAAGTTTAAGATTCATTCCTTGGGAGAAACCCTGTACTCTACAAATAAACAACAGATGCTGACCTCATTTCTGACCCAGCTTCGGAGTTGTAAACAAGCTTTAAAAATGATTCTTTGATTCCAAGGACATTATGGAGCTTTCTTGTAAACATCTTTCAATTTTTAGTTGGGTCATACGGTGTGCACGAGATTTTTTTAACGTAAATTTGTTCCAAAGAATCTAGAAGATCATGTGACCCTTCCTTGTTTACGTAGAAACAGTTATATAAATTATGCTTTCGAGCGAACTATTTAGTAGCTGTTAGGCTGTTAGAATATTAAATTGTATTGTTTTGAGTTATTTTAAATTACCTTGTACTTTAAATTATTTAAATTCGTTTGGATCAAGATGATTTTTTGTTATTTATCTGTAAAATAATTGTGCTCATTGACTTTCAAAATACCACAACTGACTTCGTCACGTGACATCGTCTTCCATCTTAGATGATTCACTAAGATTTGAACTGGGAATTATTTGGACATTGTATTACCAGTACTTTTGCAATTTCACTAGTAGATTATATTTTGAACTATTTTTGGATTAATTTTGGAATTGAATCTTAAAACCGTAAATTTATTTTGTTTCTTTTGTGGAAACTATTTGTGCTCAATAAATTGTTTATTAAGTTTCTACAAGCCTCTTATATATATATATATATATATATATATATATATATATATATATATATATATATATATATATATATATATATATATATAGATATAGATATATGTGTGTGTGTATGTGTGTATGTATGTGTGTGCGTGTTTTAACTATTTGTTTACTGTCAATGAAACAGACGTGGACAAAGCATATATATAATATTTAACGTATTTTAAATTACATGCACTGAATCAGTTTATGATATAGGAATCGGTATTTGCAGTTTAGTGACGTTCAGAAAATTAAACATTTGCATTCGCCAAAAGTCTGATTACTATGGTGACGAGATAAAATGTCTTGATAGAATGTCCCACCTGTGAAGAAGAAATCAAATGTTTGAGTTGCAGGCAAATCACATTTTGTAAATTTGTCATTTAATTATAATCATAAATTAATTATATTTTCGCTTTTGCTTGTTTTACCGGCATACATATTCAGTAGATTGACGTATGTAAAATGATAAAGATAAAAACACTGCACAATTATATGATAAGGGTAGTTCAGGCTAATGCCTGTATTTGCAACAATGTGTGAATAACCACACAGATAATATTTACACACATATTACTGTCTTGCTACAATAAAATTTGTGTTACTGTGAAAACGAAGTTATATGGACAAGGTTCGTTCGCATACCTGGCCCAACAACGTGAAACGAATTGTCCGTTAAAATTCGAAGCAAAAATTCAAGAGTGCCCTGCAAGAACAAACTTTAAGGCCTAATATTGTTTCCTATCTTCATTTATTTCACCATTGTGTGCTTTCTAATTCCATTGTGTTTGTTTATGGTTGTGTTTCTTTTGTAATCATATCATTATAGATGTTGTAAAGCTCTAATAGCAACTGAACATTAGGAGATATACACTGTCCTCATTATTATTATGAGTAATAATATCATTATTATTATTATTATTAGTAGTAGTAGTAGTAGTAGTAGTAATAGTGGTAGAAGTAGCAGTATATGTCAAGTCATAATGCAGGTAGACGGTACACTTAAACAAGATCTACACAAAAACTGTATAATCCATAAATGATGAAATGGAACAAATGAAATCGATATAATTATATAAAGAGCTAAAGAAGTGATTTCACTAACAACACAATGTATTATATTTAAACAAGTAATGGTACATTTGTTTACATAACGAAAACAAAAATATATTACAGTACACAATACCATGAAGAAAGCAAACTCTTTATATCACACCTATTAAGTTAATCAAACCTGCGAAGCATATGATACACAGATATACACACATTGCCACATATTCCACACAGCACATTGTTGGATAGATACACCTTGGTAAATATAAATTGTAACTGACTGTTCCCCTTTCTATCTGCCATAACACATATTCTCGATTTAAACATTTTTTTCGATAAACACAGATTCATCAGGCTATTAATTTGTAACGTTGTAACAAATAAGCTGGAATGGATGCTTATAAATACTTGTCAACAAAAGGAATAATATATCGGCAACCAAGCCATTGAAACGTTACTTAATATACATTAAACTGAGATATGCAGTTCACATGGTAGTTGCTGAGGTTTAGGAGACCAGGTCATTTAAGTGTACACTGATAATTCTTTGTACATTCACATATATGAGAGGAATTGCGAAAACCCGAACAGTATCGTTTAGGTACACAGACGGACAATCACCTAGAAAACACTAGTATTAGTTCTTTTTTAAATTAAACATTGTTGACGTGCTTGCATCTATCACATAATTGCATCCATAAATTCATGAATAACTTTGAATAATAGTTTTATATTTTGATGTTCAGAGCATATATTTATTTTGTCAATTTTATCCACGAAAGTTGTTGAAACAATGGTCGATACACCTGCATAGAATATGCGTACCAATATGTTAGCCACATCATGTTTTGTTGATATAAACATCGAATATGAGTAAAAAGGTTTAGCCCTCCTGAAACATGTCAGTTGGCGTACGACATGTCACTGCCCACCTTTCGTGTTGTCTTAATGAATACTACTGAAAAGTTCATTACCAATTGTCAAATAGACAGCATTTAGATTATTTTTGTACAGATACAAGTGAGATGCAAAGATATTTAATAGTGTTAAAAATATAAAAATCTTGGTTCAAATCAACGTTTGAAAAGGAATGGACATAAACAGAGTCTTTATCATGGCGTGTGTGACTGATCTGGTTCACTATACTGTTACACCCATGAATGTGTAGGAAAATTAAGTGGCGCCAAGTCATCGTAGCTCGAATTGACGATGTAAGTTGGCACTGAGGAAACATTCCTGGTAAACATTAGGACATGTGATGCATCTGATTATATTCAACACGGCCACTGGCAGTAAAATACAACGATTATGACCTTATAGAAATAGTCAATCAAACATGTCCTCATTTAAACATGAAAACACCGCTTGTATCACATCAAATTTAAAGCGCCGTAGACAAGTGTCATCGTACACGTTTTACATGGCACGACGATAACTGATGTAAATATACAGGGCAGGAACTAGATGCGTTATTGCATTCTAGGTAATACATAGATTGATTATGATTAGACGACAGATATTACTGTTTTCAGCTTTGTCTTCAACGCCTGCAATATGTCCTCCTACATTCCTTCATGACGCCTGGAAGGAATCAGTGGGTACAAACATAGACACAAATAAATCAAAAGATTATATTTCTTAGCAGCTTCGTAGATTTCTTGTGAATAATGGGTCTGTTGGAAAGCAATGAGCTCAGACAGTTTTTGATTTGTTCTCTGTACGAATTAAGCAAGTTCTTAGGTTTTATGGATGCCATGCATAGGGTTGATTCTATTTATCATACGTAGGTTTCTCTTAGAAGGAAATAAAAGTGGAGGGTTAGGACGTATAATGTAGAGGATATCTAATGTAAACTCGTGGGATAAAAGGGCGGAATGCATAATATTAGCATCAGGTCTATGACGAATCCACTCTAAAATGTGTCCATTTTTATGGGTGGGATTTTTAATTGACTGTGATGTTGAAAACATGACTGAAATCTTGGAGTTTTGATGTATCAGTTTTCAGGACAGCCAAAGTGAAATTTAAAATCTCCAAGAATAATCAGGTTGCTACCTATCGAAATTACCTATTTCAGGAGATTCGAAAACTGCTCAGAAAAAAGATATGTAGTCAGATTGTTTATTTCTGCTACGAGGAGGGCGCTAGAGACAGAAATAATGGACTGACCTTTGTTATGGTGTCAGTGTTGTTCGGACTAATTCAAATGATATAAGGCAGACATTTAAGGTTTGTGGTGTGTTTAAGACATTTTACCATGGATATATTTGCGAGCACAGCAATTCGACTTCTCAGAGATTGGCAGAGAAAGGACTTGAAGTGTAATCGGTGGTTTCCCGATCCGCGCACATGGGCTCATCGCCGAAAGGTTTTAGCCATGTTTCTGCCAGAAAGAAGACGTCGATTTCTGATAGTTGATAAAAGTAACACTTTCTGTGTGTTTGTTTGTTGGACCCACTGATCATATTGGACATTGACTAATGCAATACGCAGTGGTATGTCTTGGATAGTTGACACACAGGTTGACGATTTGCGCATGGTTATCTAAATTAACGGCCGAATTTTTAATTGTTGAACCGCAATGGGCGAAAGGCAGATATTTGGTGTTCGTCCTGTTCTACTTTGGCCGGCTTTGAAACAACGTTTCTGTTTTCGCTTCCATTTACATTTAAGTAATGATGAGTGTAGTCCCAGTTCGTTTAGTGTTGAGTTCAATCTAGTGTGGGGAGTAAATAAGTGGTAATTTAAAGCAATTTAGTGTGGGTCCATCATAGCATAAACGGTTTGATTGTCGGTCATGTGATGGTGGTTTGGGAAAGCCGACACCACCCTCAAGGACGTTTTCATATACTCTGCCGCTTCATAAGAAAGTATATCCCGAGTTCCTTTCTTAGAAACCGCATTCTTCTGCAAGCCCTGGTCTTGCTCAAGGCAACAATAACCACGTTGTATATGCCGAGTTCCTTTTATATTAAAGCGGTTAATCTCTGGGGTGTTTTTGCATCGTCTCTATTTAGTGTGGTGCGCACATTACATGCGCCAAGTGTGAGAGATACAATAGCGATGTTTTTGTTTGTATTTTAACCGTTGTAGGGTCCTCACATTGAAGGACCATATTAGCCTGATCAACCTGTGTGCAAAGTTGCGGATACGGCTGCAGAGTACCGACACCTGCCGCTTCGTTGCATGCCTCTCGCCACATGAATTTAGCTTTGAATGTAATGTGATGCGTGGATGACAGGAATGACTTGCGCTGTGTCCTTTTTAAGTGAAGACAAAATACTGCATTTGATAGTCTAGTAAATGAGTATTTCCATTGTGTAAACGTCTGTGCTTTCTGACCGTAGATTGTATCATCAACAGAGAAAGAATAATACTAACTGCACTTATCTTCTCAACACGCATATTGCTAAATAATGCACACTGGTATTGACAAGTCTACTGTGCTTGTCGTCATGGAGTTTACAAACAACAGTGAAAGCATAATAAACAACCAAGCAAAAGGTGGTAACAAAGGAAGACTGCAATCTGTTTGGTTTGCACAATCATTATATTCTTTTGACAATGAAATAATCTGTCAACTAATCTTAGTGACCAATATAATGTTATTACTTTTAGATATTTGTTTTGCAGTTGAAAGGATAAGTATACGTATAACTCGCTGACACAACCATGTTTGAAACATCTTCTGGGATCATATTAAATAATACTGAAATAAATATTTATTTATATATATATATATATATATATATATATATATATATATATATATATATATATATATATATATATATATATATACATACATGAGATGAGCTCTAACGCCATCCGCTGTAGTGTATTCAGTTTACGTCATGCAATGCACCTTACCTATACTTACGAGAATATATACATGCATACGTACCCTATTATGGAAACATATTTGATGTTGATTTACTCATGTCAACTATCTCTGATTTGGTTCTTTTTCAGGACAGTTGGCAGCAACAGCCTGTAAGTACTAACATGCTTACAATAAAACAATATTACGTTATGTCATTTTTGAAACATGCACATGGATTAAAGAATGTATTTTTATAGTTTAGACGGAAAACGTTGTAAGAGTAAGCCATGCATATAAACAAACTAAAGGCTGTTTTTTAAGCGCTCGCTACAAATATGTGTGTTTTAGATGGGCAAATGTATAACATCTGGGTCGAACATCTTCTGTTTGACTTTGACGGTCAGTTGGAACAATCATTATGTTGAACCATGGTCGTTTTCTCTTCCATCGTTTACGATCTCCACACCATCATATGATCAACTTAATCATGAGCATAAGTAGTGTCAAGACTATATATCATCAGTTATAAGTGGTGTTTCGTACAGCCTCAGGATAACCGTGAAGTTAAACGGATGGATTCGTGTCTCCGCAATCTTTTGAGTGAAATATTCGTATTTTGGAAAGTTAACGAGGAAAACGGAAAATATCTTCAGCATAAAAGAAGTGCAGCATGAGTATCCCATCACAAGTGTCGGGGTTCATTAAGAAATAAAGGGAAATCAATCCTTGTAAAAGCTGAATCTATTATTGAGATGTCTTCAAAGTTTTGAACATCCTGATGAAGATCAGTTGTACTGAAAAAGACCAAAATATAAAATATTGGTTTTTAAAATAAGTTATTTGTGTTGCATTACAATCATAGTTCATAGCTTTTTCACGACTAACGTGTTCCAGGTTCTTATTAGTGCCACTTTTAACGTTTCGTCATTGGTGTTACTGTGCGATTATAAGTGGATGAAACTCGGCAACATATACTATTTTAAACGAGGCCGGTGAAACTCCAGAGGTAAAGGTTATTGGGCAATAGTGCCATATTGTGTGGTACTGACTGATCCAGGAGATGATTATTCACAACCTGTCCTGCCTGTGCATTAGGACTAGGTAAAAACGAATGAATTCACTGAGTTTAGTCTGTAACATCTGTATTTATATTTCGAGAATTAAAATAGAGTGGTTTGATACAAATACTGTATTTCTGTCTGTATATATTAATGCCTGTCTGTCTGTCTGTATCACTATGTCAGACGGTTCGTCTGTTTGTGTTATATATATATATATATATATATTTATTTCTATCTATGACATGATTTTCATATCAATTATAAGATTTGTAACCACCACATCTCATACCGTATTAATCTTCATAATGTACGTGCTATGGATTATACAGTTCAATTCGTGATAATCACTTTATATGTTTGCTTATGTGCATGCGCATATACCTTATATTGGGAACAATTGTTATCAGTTGATTTCACTAGTTCAAGCATCTCTGTTTGGTTCTCTTTTAGACCGAATGTCAAACACACCATGTACGTACGATAATGCCTACAAAAATACAACGTTTACGTAAAAAATCATTGTTTTAAATGTATCCTGTGATTTCTAAAACATTAACATATTGATGTAATTTATAATTTTGAGCTCTGCAAAACCAGTTTGAGTTCTTACTTTTTCCTGCAACCTGTTTTCTAAAAAGATTAATATTCAGGTATTGTTCCTGTACTATAATCAGAAACGTGTTTACAAAACTGTTTTTTCCAGTGTTGTTACGTTCGTTAACGTACTGCGTTAGATATTAAGGTGCCAATCATATTGCACAATAATTGGTGTTATATCACATTTCTGTTTAAAGCCAAATATTTTTAATTTATTAGGATGAAATGATGCAACTATAAAATCGAATTATTTTAAAATACTGTTTTGTGTATATTCAATCAAGCATGTGTAAATATCCGTATACCCCATTTCATGCTGGCAAGCCAATAGTTTTGTGTAATTAATATGCTTTTCAATAGTGTGTTTTATTGTTATTACCTGAAGAAGGAAACAACATTTACTGACTTACGTCAATCAAATGCCTAAACTGCTTGACCTCTGTATACTACCCATTATTTGTACTAATAACACAAAAGACATTTACATATATGGCTTAGTCTGCCCATTGGATACTTATTGACTGTTAAGCACGCATTTTTCCAAGCCATGAAAATATTTTGAAACTACATTGACCTCATGTAATCTGTTAGTACACGTTTGTGACTGTACGTTGTCTTCCATTTTGTGGTCCGTACGTCAACTTTTGAAATTTGGACACAGTTTTGCCCAGATTAAATAAAGCACGTTATGTGATATGACAGGGAGTGCTTATAAGAAGACGTGATTTGTTTTACTAGCATAACTGTGAAATTTGTAGCATTTGAATCAGACACAAATGATAAGCACATGTTTGAAATGATACGAACAAGTTCCTTCTTGACATGTGAAAGCAGAGCAATTGAGATACTGGAAATGCCACTGAGTCAATGCATTAGTAATGGATTTTAATATTAGTTAAATCGTAAGTTATGGACCTTTTCAAATATTTCTATTTCAACCTCTACCACATCCATATTTGTAATACAAAGGGGTTAGTTTATCTCGTTGGGCGAATTCCATGCTGTATATCTGGATATGTTTATATTGGCCAGAGGGTGTCTTATTATGAAGAACGTCAACACATTCGTTTTCTTGACCTTTGTTCTGTCCATTTTTCCTTGCTGTATTTAATGGAAGGAAAAAAATCCTGCGTAATACATATTTTTATTAATAACTGGAGAGTCGTGAAATATACAATGATGAAACATGGTATGTAAAGCTCTAGTCTTTGTTTACCCAATCTTTTGTTTCAGCAGATTTCAAAGAACTTCCCTTTCACGATTGGTTCATATTGGTTGTATAATTATTAGGTGGAGACACGCAAACCTTGTAATGTGAGTTACTGAAGAAATCTAGTAATACAGATCCAAGTGAAAGCGTTCTATCATATAACCTTTACTAAGCCCAGTATATAAATATTACATAGTTTTGCCCTGTGCGTCTTGTGACTATGAAGATTGGAAGTAATTAACAAATCATACTTGCATCGGCTTTTAAATAATTAGAAAAGCAATAACATTATTTCTTACGACTTTAAAATAATCTTCAAAGATTTGTTAATCATGTTTCTAAGAAACAATCTTTAAAATATACTTGTTCTATAATCTCACCATCTTAACATGTGCTTTGATATAATATAACGGATATAAAATTCAAAAGGAGATCGATACATTGATATCTTAGATATCCTATGACCAAAGTCGCGTTGATTAGAATATGTGGGAAACGAAAGTCTTGATATACATATAATTTTGATGTATTTTAGTTTAATTCCCTAGCTCGTAACACTACATAACTAATCAGGTGTGTTGTCCACTGAAAATTATAAAACCAATACCTTTTTGGGTAATGCGAACAACAAAAGAACAGAAAGACGAAACGAATTATGAATACAATCCCCAGAGATTATTAGATGAACATACATCTGTTGTGGAGTATACTGTTCAATGATGTATTGCCGTTTGTTTTTTTTTGCGGATATTTGCATCCCCGTGTACCGTCTTTTTTAAACGGACGACTGGAATGTATTTTCTCAATTAAATTATTTCATTTCAGTAACAAACGCAGACACCGCAAGTAATTACCAACTATATATTTACATGAATGAATTGAAATTTAGTATTTGTATTATGTTCAGATGGTTCGTGAGACTTGCTTAAATGTAAATTAGTTTTATAATTTTGATCATCGCTAAAAACACTGTACAATGGTGAAACATATGAAAATGTTTCATGACTTTTACACATTATTATTGTTATTTGCCTTTTTGAAGCCTGCAGCAAAAATAGTTACATTCATTTTGCTTATTCATGATTTAATTAAATCCAACCTAAAATATAATTCTGAATCAGAAAATTAGGCACTTTTTGTGGCAACATTTGATACTGCATTGAAGCCAAATTACATCATATACTATTTCATCTTCTGGAGAAAATTAATGAAAATTGGAATTCAAATGGTGGGCGCCACTAAACACTAAATACTTAATGTGCTTTGTTTAGCCAATTAAGGCCATACTAAACGTCAGCATTTGCTGAAATGTAAAGATATTAACATAAAGAAGATGTTTTTGACATTAACCACTTGATGGCATTTGCAAAACCAAAATTAAAAGAAGGGTTCCCTCAAATGATCTATAACTGGGCATAAACCCTGCTCTACACTTCCGTTATACACGATCTCTGTGAAATTGTTCTTTAACAGCATCTAAAGGTTCAGAAATAACGTCAGAAAGGAAACTGAAATATGAAGTCACATTCACATCTATTAATTATTCATAATCAAACCAAGTACTATTGAATTCCATTTCTTAAAACTGTTCGTAAAGACAAACTAAAACAATTATTTTCTACAGAAAATATAGAATGTTTATGTTTATATTATTATTCATCTCGCATAATCCTTTATAATGAATATTGTGTCCTAATATAGACTGTGGTATTCGTAATATTCGTTTGGGAAATTTAGTTTCACTTTAATATTCTGCTTAGTACGGGACATTCTGGGAATACGAGGAGCAGACACACTGCAACAGAATTGAAGATGCTTGTAGGACACGTCAGTAATACAAACACGGGGGAAACGATTCGACTACGGACCATTTGTTAAATCAGAGCCATGGGTATTCACATCCGTTTAAATGTGCTTTGTGAGAAAGGAGTGTGTACATAACTAGGAAAGCAATATATACAAATGTGATAAAGATTCAAAGAAAACTACATAACAGCAGCTTAGTCGGCATAATCAGTATTGTCATTTTGACAATGAAATACTCTTTAGGTTAGATTTACTGGTCGTTTCTAATGTGCTAGCTAGATGTGTTCTTGGAAATAAGATGGAAAAGTAAATTGATGTGAAATTGACACGACATTTTAATACTTCCATGTCTGATGTCGGTTGACAAATCTTTATTCTTTGACATATTATTGATGTATTTTTTGTGATTATACATATGGCTAAGGTACGTTTTTTGTTCCGTATTTTGCATTTTAATTGAATGAAAGAATACGTACAGTTTAATTTGAAAAGGTTTATAATATATTCGATTTGCATTTACCTATTAGTTATGTTTTCCATGAGTCTTGAGTGTATGTTTATATTTGTTATAGAAAGCTTGATATGTTCCTGCAATAAATTTTGAGAACTCGGTCCAAATATCCTCATCTGATGTTCCATGGACCTTAACCAAATCTGATGTTTTAGTAGAGTGTCCGTTTCATATATGTTTATGGCTGTGTAAAAAGGGTCTGCGTGTCTTCCCTTCGAATTGTTCTCTACTGATTTGCTCTACTATTCGTTGTCCGCTCGCACTTTTTGTGCATGGATTATCGCCGTTCGTGTTTTAATTTCAAGATTATTTTTTTGTTTCATGGCTTGACGTATTATTTATGTATATTCTTTTTCTTTTTTTTTCTGCTGTATTCACGTTTTATTTTCATTATCATATTTGCTCATTGTTTTCATTTGCGCCCCATTCAAGATTATTAACATGGTCTCTACACTTTCATTGTCATTCATTTCCAGCCTTTCTTTAATTCTTCCTGTGTTATACATCTTTTTTATCTTTCCTAGTTCTTGTGTTGGTTTGAGGTGGATTTGTTTCTATGGCAATGCCATCATTAGGATTATATATATTGGTTTAATTATTCCATTTCTTTTTTCACTCTTCGCTTAGGTCTTTTGGAAATTATTTCTCTTGCAGACGTTTTCACTTCTTGTTAGGTTTTATATCTTCACAGTGATTAGGTATTTGGTGTTTCATAATTTACGCTTCATCCGTGTAGATTTCAATTGAATCGGCATCTTCCCCTTGTTTTCTTGTTAATGTTTGGATTTTCTAGGTTCGTAGACTTATGTGCTACATTGTGACATTTCCATTGAAAAAATATCCTTTAAACCAGACTTTCGACCCTGGAAATGTACATGATGCTACATTTTGACCTAGTGTTTTCCATATCATTGTCTTGTTTTTGTTTTGCGATTACTGCCTTCTATTATTATTATTGCATTTTTTTGTTCAATTTGTAATGGAACCTTTCCAGTGTGGTTATTGTTGTTTTGATAGCAGAAGGAAGTTGTTATTTCAGTGCAATCTGACGTCATTGGTTTATGCAATAAATGATGTTGAATTAATATTCAATATTTTCCCTTTGACATTTAGTATGCAATAATGCTACTTAGTCATATGGGATATAGAACATAAAATCATCTTCTTACACTCTTGCATGTTACCTACTTTAATACTACTACATACGAAGGACTCAAAAATGGAGACAATTTGATAGAAAAATCATTCCTCCTTTATCAATATATTAACAAAATTCATATTACCACTTTACTAATTAACTACACTTGCATAGTGTCTAAGAGAATGCCTAAAATTAACTTGCTATACCAGTATTTTGTAAATGTTAACTGTCCGGGTATATAGCCAACATGCTAGTTTTGTGCGATTTTGTTTCCAGTAGTACTTTTAACAATACAACACCATAATTCCATTATTATTTTCTATCTTTACAAACAGGATTTATACATAATTAACGAATGGAGATAAATTATGTACATTAAATTCTCTGAACAGGAAGATCTAATTGTATATGAGATTTGTTTTTAAGGGTAGGCGTCCACGGTCAGATGTTAAATTCCTGACTATTGAAAGATGCTTATGTTTATGTATTGTCCCTTCAAACATTTGAAGCCTATATATCAGCCAAGTACTGTAAATCGGTATATATAGTCTCTGATTCATGCGTGTTCATAATCTAAAACAATGTGTCCTACAAGAGAGATCTTAAAGTAAACATATCATTTACCCTGTCGAACATCCTGTTCATTGTGTCAGGATGACAGAATGTCGCAATAAGCATATTTGTGCTGCTCATTTCACATTTATGCCATGCGATCAGCCACAAATTCTTATATAAATATTTCAGACTAAATCAGAGAATTTCAATGAATGGTCATACATTTAGATAATATGGTGTTTAAAATTAGTTTGTCCGGCTTCAACCGTTCAATCTGGTGTTTCGAAGTAAAATTTTGCTGCGAAGAAAATGGTCAAAGAATCTTTAAAGTCGGGTGTGTGATATCTGAACAGAATCGATATTTCATTAGAATTGCTTTTTTTGAATTCGAATTTATAGTACTCAGTTCAAGCCATATCAAACGTTGTTTTTATAGTTGCGAATAAGCGCATGCGTACGTATTTGCTATCGAAAAGAGGTGAATGAACTTCATTTTACCGATTCAACTGTCACTGTTCTTGTATATCTTTCAGCACGAATCTCATAAGCCAGAAGTAATTAATACAATATATAATCGCTTCCAATACGTACAAAGGTTTATGTTGAAAGTTCTATATTATATCATATATTATACATTCACGTCCATTAAACTATTCAACGAATTTGTAAACGGTTTCAATTATCACTACCAAAAACCTGTTAGTATATTTCATGGCATTACTCTGACAGCAAAATAAGTGAAACCTGGTTTCAGAACCATGAACGTTAAGAACATCACTGCTAGTGTGACAAATATAAATTGCTATGTAATGGGGGGGGGGGTCTGATATAATGTCTATAATGTCCTCTGCACATTCGCATCACAAATCATTCAAATATTGGACTTTTGATATGTTGCATCTCTCATTCCCTATGATTTATTAACGTTGATTATATAACGAACTGATACAGCAAAATAAACAAACAAGTTTTCAGCGATGATTCAACTCTGATATCAATGATTTGAGCGTGGCCTGCAACTCTCTCTCTCTCTCTCCCTCACTCTCATTCTCTAACTCAACAATGCGAAGCGCTGTCCGATGGAAAAACGTAAGGCTCAATCATATTTTTACAAACGGGAAACACAGTCAAGAGATTTAGGATTGGTTTACTCAGGTCATGTCATGCCATGCGCTAAATGTATTTTTGAGACTATAACCATATATTTTGTCAATCAAACATGATGACCTGAGGTCATATATTTCTCTCAAATTTTCACTGTTTTGTATTTTTAGGACAGCACGTTGAGACAACAAGTAGGTACTAAGTAAAAAAAAACTAAAATCTATCATCCGTCAATAATTACAAACAATCTTGCTTTAGGGTTTTCACTTGTATGACATGTTCATGTATTAATAAAAGTGTTCAAATATATTTTACTTATACGTATAATATAAAAAATATATTTTGATTTATTGATCTAATTATATAATTTTCATATAATTATTTATGATCTTGAGGATTATACCTTACATGTATGTCTTTCTCCAGAAGATAATATTTACTTATTTGATAATAGGCTGGCAATGTTTCCTGCATATTACGTAACGAAGTGTGTATTTTGCTTACTACCTTCATACAACTAATCAAGGTAAAGCAGTGTCTATGAATATGGACTCCTGGGTATAAATGATAAGTGATAACTCCACCAAATTAGTTTTAATTGCATTGTATGTGTTTGATATTACTTTAAATTATCTTGTAACTACTAAAGTATCTGCTGAATCCCTCTCGTACAGGTCAGGTTGAGCTGTCAATATGTGGCTTTTCTCTAAAAGGCAAAATTTCTGCACAGCTGTGTCCTTCAATTGAGAACGATGGTTTTTAAAAAAATGATTGTCCAAGTGGATATTGCGGGAAGCATTATCTCGTTATATGAAATTGGATTCATACATATGTATATTATCTATTATGGCGAATATGTGCATTCATATTATGGCGTGTTTATGAAACCGATGAAAGGAGTTATTTTCATGATTTTAAAATTTACTTTTATTTTTCAGGACGACATGCAGAATGACCAGATAGGTACTAACATGTAAACTCTATGTTAATATGTATTATGTTGAGTGTATTAGCAGCAGAGAGGGTGAATCCTACAACGTTTTCAGGCAAAATTTTGATTGAAATCCTAAAACGAGCCTTCCTACGATCAAAAAAAAATGTTTCAGGGACAAACCCTACAACGTTTTCAGACAAAAAATTGATTGAAATCTCCCTATGAAATCATTTTAACTAAAAAAATGAAAACGATTTTTTAATTGATTTTGGTCGCAACTTGTTGTCATCCACCCTCTCTGCTGCTAAAGTTTTCAGTTCTGGGTTAACAAAAATAATAAATAATTTGATCGAGTCTTTATGATTTCACAAACAGACTAATCGCTAACACCTCTTCTTGTAAATCAATCAGATTATTTGACTGGTCGGTGAGTTTGAAATTAATTCTGGTTAATGAATTATTATGGCATCGCATGTAGACAGGATTAATTGGGTTTTCAATAATTAGGAATCCTGGAGGAGCTGTTGGTGCAAATGAATAAAGAATATATCCTTGCTGAGCTTGATTTGATTGCTCTAGATTAATCTGATAGCTTCCTTCGATAACATCACACACTAAATTGAGCGCAATCACTGAGGATATATTCACGTTGAACGGAGCGATATGCCTGCCGCCACCGTCTGGGTCATTATTGTGTTTGAGGATTTTTATTTCCGGTGATGTTGTTTTTTTCCATGCATCATGAATTATTTTAAAACCAACATCGATGGCATCACTGAGAGATTTTTGTAGTTCTGGTACGTTATATCCTGGTAGTTTGAATGTTGGAATATCTTCAACGCGGATTTTATATTCATCTGCAAATAAATTCTTTGTTTCAGGGCTATTGTTACCTAATATCTCTTGAATAATTTGTGAATTAAATGTTTCCATATCATTGATGATTTTGTTGCATGTTTCTACGACGCTGATAAATTCATCTCGGGTGAGAGAGCCGGATTTAAGAGATATTAACAACAGAGAAAAATCATGATTCATCGCTGTGAAATTTTCATTGATTTTAGGTTCGTTAACAAAGCGATATTTTTCTACGATATGCCTAATTGGTCGATATGTGAAAACAAAAAAATCTATAGTGGATTGATGATCTTTATAACTCTTTACTGGATTATCCGGTTTTATCACGTCGGTGATATAATCAGTTTTTTTGAGGTTCTGGTACATCAACGGTTTTACTCTGGGGTGATAATTCAGGCCATCCTAGTACGGTTCTTATCGAGCTGTTATAGATGTCTACGACGTATCCTTCTGTGTTTATCTCAACTGCGGATGATAGTGTTGGTTCATGAACTGTTATAGCGATTTTTGATTCTTTTCCAGTAATCGATTTTATTTTACGCTGAATTTCATTATTGATTTGTTCTATTTGGTACGACCCAGTTGGTAACGAAACAGTTTCCCACGTTGGAGTACCATCGGGTTTATTCTTGTACGAGAACACCGGTGAATTATTCGGTTGTTGACCACCAAATGCTACCGATCTGATATTAGGCCAACTGTGGTATAATCGTAGTTTTGCTAGCGCTATTTCACGCACTGGAATCGGAGAGGGGAAATTTACACTAAACTCGGGTTTCGTTGATGTTATTGATATCATGTTTGTTCGTACTGGGTTCATGTTCTCCACTATTTGTTGAAGTAATTCCATCGGTGTCGTTATTGTTATTATACTCATGATTTATATCCAACATCAATGATACTTTCGCCATATTCGAATGATGATAGTTTCACTCTCTGCTGGGTTCATTGTTTGACGATTTAGCCTGTTTTTCACGTAAATCCTTTAAAAACTCTTCTGGAGTCGGTATCGGTTTATTCATTCGTCGGAGATATTCTATTGCGGAACGATATTTGTGACCGCCACATTCATTGCAAATCTGATATTTTCCTCGGACTCCTTTTCCACAACCAAGACAGGGTTTCGGTCCCTCGGGACATCCTTGTTTTGCAGTGCAATTATGAACCCCACAGAATTTCCCGAGACTATTTTTCCCACAGCGTTGTGTGGATCCTTGAAACAGCCACGAACATTTATTATGCGATGGTAATTCAACCATTATTATTAATCGTTAATCAACATTCAATTAGAGATTAAAAAATCATTATTGATAATGATTAGTGATTACTCCGATAGTGATGATGAGTTTTTTCAGTCTCCACAAACCTATCACGATCTTCAAGAATACTACAAAAGTCATTTAACGCCGGCTTGGAGTGTTTCTAGCAAAAAGTCTGCAATCGATCTTCTCATCGTTGATGGTTATTTATGCCGTGGCGTAATAATTCAACAACGGGGACAATTTTACGTTTTTGTGAATGATCCTGACATAACAGAATTTCAAGGATGTTCCGCGGTTAACGAAATCATCCCTCGGGAGAGATTGAGATATCCCACTATCGATATTGATTCTAAGAATCCATCGTTGAAAGAATTGTTGTTGTATTTCAATTACTTAGTTGACTCCGTCAATGATGTTTTGATTTTTGAAACCAGCGGCGGTTATCACATTTTATTGAAAACGATTCCTATCGATTTTGATAATCATCGAGAATTATTAAAAAAAATTGCCTCAGACAGACCATCATGGAATGTTGATACACAGGCTGGACTTCATAGCATCAAATTATCGGGAACAAGATCAGCAAAACCAAATAGTATCGATAAACGATTGATTTATCCTGAAAATCTAAAGGATTCGGATTTTAGATCTAGTTTGTTATTGTCCTGTCCTATTTCTGTACAGACTTGTTATGAAAAACGCACTGACAATGAAACCAATGACTTTGTTGGTGACTTTGTTACTATCGATGGTAGAACCATCATTGACGATTTGACTAACGAAGATTTCAATCAAATCTCTATCGAGTTAACTGGACAACCAGATCAAATCACTGGAATAACAAATCAAACCAGCAATATGATTTCACTGGGAAGGGTTGCTGGATCATTTTGCAATATTTGTCAACGACGACACGGATACAATGAGATTGGTGGATTCATTGAGGGAAAAGCCATCGATGAATTTGTTGTTGTTTACTCTGATCGATTTGTGATCGGTTGTTTCCGGACTACAACAAATAAAATCGTGATACTGAGAGACTCTGATGAAGTCAGTGATAAAGTCATCAACGATAAAACCCGCTATGAAAAGTATTTAAAATCATACAACTATCACCGAGTAGACTACAGCGGTGAATTTCCAAAAAAAATTCCGGATTACACCTACTGTGAACCCCCTGTTCATGAAAATGGCCAAGGATGTAAAATCATCCTCAACGATGACTATATGGATGGTTCTGCTTGTGGGATGGGAAAGTCAGCGTCGGCATGGAAATCAATACGAGATGATCAATCTGTGTTATATTTGAGTTACAGAAAGACGTTCACCAGAAAAACCACCATCGACTATAATCTAGAATCGTATGAAACAATTCATGGAGGAATTATTTTTGATACAAGAACTCATCGAAGGGTTATTTCGCAGATTGAATCAATTGTACGAGTCAGGGGAATTCCTGATGTGATATTGTTAGATGAATGGCATGGCATTCTTCGTCAAATAATCTCATCGAATCGTGGAAAACAAATTTGGGAAACACTCACATGGTTGATTTGTTCAGCAAAACGAGTAATCGTGTTAGACGCAGATGCTAACAATGCTGATCTAGAATTATTCAAGAAATTTTTAAATCGTCCGGACATGAAATTCATCATCAACGAGTATAAACCAGATTGTGGAAAAAAATTTATTGTAGAACAATCTCATCATGACAACTACGTAAAATTGTTAGACTCGCTGCAACAAGGAAATCGTGCAGTAGTCTTCACACAAAACAAACGACACGGAAATTATTCTGTAGAAGCCCTTGCTAAATTGTTACAGCATTTAGGATACCGAGTGAAATACTATCACGCTGATACCGATTCTGCAGAAAAAGAAAGAGATTTTGCTGATCCAGTTAACGCGTTTAATAACATCGATGTAGTGATTTATAATTGCACCGTAGAAGCAGGAATATCAATCGTAGACGAACGATTTAAGTACATGGCGGTGTTTTCTGAACAACTAGGATCTGTAGAAGTCACTAAACAAGCAATTCATCGGTTCAGAAATATTACTGAAATTCATTATTCAGTGACAAAGTCACCAGTGACTAAACGATCTTCCACACCGTTACCACTCACACGTGATGATATTATTTCTGCCATTGAATCGCATGAGCGAGATCTGTCCGTTACTGAATTGTTGTTCAGAACTCCAAATCTCAATGATGTGAATTCTAGCTATGGATACGCATTTATCAGTGCCATTATTGACGAGAATAATTCGAAGTGTTATTTTACGGGACGACTCGTTGAAACGATGGCGCGAACAGGGTATGAGGTCACGTGGGAATTACCAGATGAATATGATGTGTGGTGCGAAAAAATAAAACAAAAAAAAAGCAACAAATCTCCGCCGCGGTAATTAATAATAATCCCGATTTTTTGAAATCTTCTATCGGAGAAAGAATTGCTAATGCGGGAAATATTGACAGTGAACAACAAAAATATCATCGATATGATCCTAATAATCCAAAGGATTTAGAACCCTACGCGAAGAAATTGATGTATCTCAATCATGTATTTCAAACTGATGTGAGCAAATTGGATACAAACACGATTGAACACCTCGATAAAAACGTATCACGATTACAACGATACCAGCGAGTCCTTGTTGATAAACACAACCAGGGAAGCGCTGTTACAACTACACCATGTCGATCTGATAAAATCAATTAAGTCCCATTGGTATATACCTAAGAACAAACATAGTAACAACAACAACAACAATAAAAAGCAGTGATATATTAATAGTGTGAAAAAAATATTTATTATGAATTTTTCAGTCACCTCATTTTTTTAGATACAATTTTAATCACGCTGTATTCAACACTTGCTTTATTATCGGTGAAACAATTCTGATTTACAATCGCGTGGCTATAATGATGCGTGGTTGTAATAAAGAGACATATTGTTGAAACTAAATCATATTCATACTTGATAGGATGAAATAACTCTTCCATGATCATCTATGATGTATCAGATTGATCAAGGGAAAGTGGGGAAACTAGCAGTATTATTATTTTTATATACAATTTTGCTACTTTCCCCATCATTGAACGAAGCCGTTAAAACAATAAAATGATCGTATCAAAAAAATCATCTATGATGATCAAAACTAGAATGGTGAAAATGTCAGTTATCAATTTTATATACAATTATGACATTTTCGCCATCGATGGTACACATTATTATGATTTCATTTTAATAAATTAATTAAATAACCGCTTTAATAATATGTCTCAGTTTGAGGCTGCACTTAGTGATTATCGCAATCGCTATCCACAATTAACGGTTTATGATAAAATCTCAGGCACCGGTCGAAGAATTATAACAGAAAAGGGTCCTGATGGTGTCACTCATAAATGCGCAATTCATAGGAATAGAAACTCAGAGGCGCGTTTTCGTCTCAGTGAAAAATATCATCAGAGTCGGTCGCAAGACTATAAGTTACTCGCTGATATTCTAGAGCGTACCAGAAATAAATACCACGTTGAATTCATCGATGGTGGGATTTCATTTACGCGTATCAACTGAGATTAGTCATCATCAATGGATCTGCCATCGACTTTATCATCAATGACTTTGTCATTGAGTACTTCATTGATTTCTTTTATTAACTCACGATCTTCTTCGGGTAGTGATAGCATCCATGTGTTATCTTCACGCTGTTTTTTTTTTCGTTTATGTTTTTTCCCTTTTCGTTGTGATTGTTCATCCTTTTTATTCAAAAGTTGATTGTGTTTACTAGCGAGCTCTGCGTATTTAATTCTAATGGACTCTAACTCACGTCGTACTTCATTAAGTTCAGTCATGAGTTTACTGCGATCTCGAACTGCATCGCTACGGTGTTGTTGTGTGGTATCTAATTGGTATTGTAAATCATTTAACGAATCATTGATTGATTGTTGTTGTTGTTGTCGTTGTTGTCGCAGCGCTGTTACCTTTCCTTGCAGCAATTTATTCTGATTGGTTAGGTTGGTCACTTGAGATTGCAATTGACATATCATTTCTTTATCAATGATTCTGTCAGTGGTTCTGTCACTAGTGGCAGAGTCATTAGAAACATGCACTTTTTCATTCAACATTTGATTTATTTCGTTTTCAACTTCAGCATCAATAAGTCGCTCAATGGGTACATCATTAGTATCATTTCCGATTCCGATTTCATCAGATTTCCAAATTCGATAAATTCTCTGATAACTGATTTTATATTTATCAGCGATTTCTGCTATTCCAACACGGTTTCTCAATTGCTTAATCATATTTATGTCATCACGGGTTAGTAATCTACGATGAGGCATTATAGAATTAAAAGATATTTTTTAACAACAACAATAACAACAACAATAACAACAATAACAATGACAACAATGATAAAATCATTGATGACAAAAAATCATCAACCGCAGTAGAGCGTCGAGAAATCTGACACCAGATGGATTTCAATCTCTGCCATAGAAGCGTTATTTCATCTTATAAATGATGAGGGAAGTGTGGAAATCCTTATAAAAATAAATAATATCACACTTCCCTCATTCTTGTTTTGATCAATCTGATACATCATATCGAGAGAACCATCCATTAACGGTCCAAACATGAAATCGTAATATTGTAGTGTGTGTATCCGTTGTAGTCACATCTTTCCCAGCGAATCCCACATCATCAACGGTTTCATTAATCCATGTTGGATCATCTATGAAATCAGATTTCGGCCATTCAGGATAGTACAATGTGAGATTACATCTCCCTGCGTTTTTAATATCATCTGATTGTAATCTCCCACCGAATCCTTTGTAAATCAATTTAATTTTTTCGATGATATTTTTAACTGATAGTGTCCCCGCTCTAAAGAATTTCACATCCGGAAATATTTCATTGAAGTGTTTTAATAACATCTGGTATTTATCGAGTTGGTCAGGGTTTTTTAACATCTCATTGATATTCTTGATTAATTCAGCGCGGTTCACAGAAACATCTTTCACCGATAAATCATCCGGAACCACATCAGGGAGTTTTAATACGCCAAGAACACTTCTGATGATTTCGAGTTGTTGCCGTGGATTGATTTTATCAGATCGACATGGTGTAGTTGTAACAGCGCTTCCCTGGTTGTGTTTATCAACAAGGACTCGCTGGTATCGTTGTAATCGTGATACGTTTTTATCGAGGTGTTCAATCGTGTTTGTATCCAATTTGCTCACATCAGTTTGAAATACATGATTGAGATACATCAATTTCTTCGCGTAGGGTTCTAAATCCTTTGGATTATTAGGATCATATCGATGATATTTTTGTTGTTCACTGTCAATATTTCCCGCATTAGCAATTCTTTCTCCGATAGAAGATTTCAAAAAATCATCTACGACGGGATTATTATTAATTACCGCGGCGGAGATTTGTTGCTCTTTTTTTTGTTTTATTTTTTCGCACCACACATCATATTCATCTGGTAATTCCCACGTGACCTCATACCCTGTTCGCGCCATCGTTTCAACGAGTCGTCCCGTAAAATAACACTTCGAATTATTCTCGTCAATAATGGCACTGATAAATGCGTATCCATAGCTAGAATTCACATCATTGAGATTTGGAGTTCTGAACAACAATTCAGTAACGGACAGATCTCGCTCATGCGATTCAATGGCAGAAATAATATCATCACGTGTGAGTGGTAACGGTGTGGAAGATCGTTTAGTCACTGGTGACTTTGTCACTGAATAATGAATTTCAGTAATATTTCTGAACCGATGAATTGCTTGTTTAGTGGCTTCTACAGATCCTAGTTGTTCAGAAAACACCGCCATGTACTTAAATCGTTCGTCTACGATTGATATTCCTGCTTCTACGGTGCAATTATAAATCACTACATCGATGTTATTAAACGCGTTAACTGGATCAGCAAAATCTCTTTCTTTTTCTGCAGAATCGGTATCAGCGTGATAGTATTTCACTCGGTATCCTAAATGCTGTAACAATTTAGCAAGGGCTTCTACAGAATAATTTCCGTGTCGTTTGTTTTGTGTGAAGACTACTGCACGATTTCCTTGTTGCAGCGAGTCTAACAATTTTACGTAGTTGTCATGATGAGTAGTGATGGGAATCGGTCAGAAATTCATAATCGATAATCGGTTCCCCTTAACCAACTGATCATCGATTATAATCGGTTACTAAGAGCAAATTTTAATTTTTGTTAAACAGTTATATCTTTGATCAAGAGTTCAATATCTTTATAAATGTACAGGAGTAATCTATTTTAATGACATGTATACTTTAACCTGACAATATTACATTATGTGTTACTTTTGCTCTACACCTTTGTTAAATTAACGCAACTTTTTATGGCTGATCAGTCATATGTAATTGAAATACTGCTACAATCCCCTAAAAGTTTTTCGTTCACATGTGATGTGTCTATAATTTAAAGTATAGAAGGACATGTTTTTCTTGTTTGTCATTGTTTATAAATACTACAGACGATGTTGCAATTTGACTCAGACAAATCATCTAAATGTGTTTAAATGTATTAACTCAACAATTTAACAGCTTGACCATGTAAGAATGACTATATGTTCCTAATTATGAATCATAAGGTTTCATATTTGTAGTTGTGAAGGGAATTAATAAATTTCAGGTCAACTTTAGTGGCTAGGAGATTTACTAACCTTTGTGCTTTGCATTCACCTAAAAAGTAGTCTCCCTTTACACACAATCGATTATAGAGTTCACAATCGATTATCTGCTCAACCAACTGATGATCGATTATAATCGATAATCGGAACAACACTAATGATGAGATTGTTCTACAATAAATTTTTTTCCACAATCTGGTTTATACTCGTTGATGATGAATTTCATGTCCGGACGATTAAAAAATTTCTTGAATAATTCTAGATCATCATTGTTAGCATCTGCGTCTAACACGATTACTTGTTTTGCTGAACAAATCAACCATGTGAGTGTTTCCCAAATTTGTTTTCCACGATTCGATGAGATTATTTGACGAAGAATGCCATGCCATTCATCTAACAATATCACATCAGGAATTCCCCTGACTCGCACAATTGATTCAATCTGCGAAATAACCCTTCGATGAGTTCTTGTATCAAAAAAAATTCCTCCATGAATTGTTTCATACGATTCTAGATTATAGTCGATGGTGGTTTTTCTGGTGAACGTCTTTCTGTAACTCAAATATAACACAGATTGATCATTTCGTATTGATTTCCATGCCGACGCTGACTTTCCCATCCCACAAGCAGAACCATCCATATAGTCATCGTTGAGGATGATTTTACATCCTTGGCCATTTTCATGAACAGGGGGTTCACAGTAGGTGTAATCCGGAATTTTTTTTGGAAATTCACCGCTGTAGTCTACTCGGTGATAGTTGTATGATTTTAAATACTTTTCATAGCGGGTTTTATCGTTGATGACTTTATCACTGACTTCATCAGAGTCTCTCAGTATCACGATTTTATTTGTTGTAGTCCGGAAACAACCGATCACAAATCGATCAGAGTAAACAACAACAAATTCATCGATGGCTTTTCCCTCAATGAATCCACCAATCTCATTGTATCCGTGTCGTCGTTGACAAATATTGCAAAATGATCCAGCAACCCTTCCCAGTGAAATCATATTGCTGGTTTGATTTGTTATTCCAGTGATTTGATCTGGTTGTCCAGTTAACTCGATAGAGATTTGATTGAAATCTTCGTTAGTCAAATCGTCAATGATGGTTCTACCATCGATAGTAACAAAGTCACCAACAAAGTCATTGGTTTCATTGTCAGTGCGTTTTTCATAACAAGTCTGTACAGAAATAGGACAGGACAATAACAAACTAGATCTAAAATCCGAATCCTTTAGATTTTCAGGATAAATCAATCGTTTATCGATACTATTTGGTTTTGCTGATCTTGTTCCCGATAATTTGATGCTATGAAGTCCAGCCTGTGTATCAACATTCCATGATGGTCTGTCTGTGGCAATTTTTTTTAATAATTCTCGATGATTATCAAAATCGATAGGAATCGTTTTCAATAAAATGTGATAACCGCCGCTGGTTTCAAAAATCAAAACATCATTGACGGAGTCAACTAAGTAATTGAAATACAACAACAATTCTTTCAACGATGGATTCTTAGAATCAATATCGATAGTGGGATATCTCAATCTCTCCCGAGGGATGATTTCGTTAACCGCGGAACATCCTTGAAATTCTGTTATGTCAGGATCATTCACAAAAACGTAAAATTGTCCCCGTTGTTGAATTATTACGCCACGGCATAAATAACCATCAACGATGAGAAGATCGATTGCAGACTTTTTGCTAGAAACACTCCAAGCCGGCGTTAAATGACTTTTGTAGTATTCTTGAAGATCGTGATAGGTTTGTGGAGACTGAAAAAACTCATCATCACCATCGGAGTAATCACTAATCATTATCAATAATGATTTTTTAATCTCTAATTGAATGTTGATTAACGATTAATAATAATGGTTGAATTACCATCGCATAATAAATGTTCGTGGCTGTTTCAAGGATCCACACAACGCTGTGGGAAAAATAGTCTCGGGAAATTCTGTGGGGTTCATAATTGCACTGCAAAACAAGGATGTCCCGAGGGACCGAAACCCTGTCTTGGTTGTGGAAAAGGAGTCCGAGGAAAATATCAGATTTGCAATGAATGTGGCGGTCACAAATATCGTTCCGCAATAGAATATCTCCGACGAAAGAATAAACCGATACCGACTCCAGAAGAGTTTTTAAAGGATTTACGTGAAAAACAGGCTAAATCGTCAAACAATGAACCCAGCAGAGAGTAAAACTATCATCATTCGAATATGGCGAAAGTATCATTGATGTTGGATATAAATCATGAGTATAATAACAATAACGACACCGATGGAATTACTTCAACAAATAGTGGAGAACATGAACCCAGTACGAACAAACATGATATCAATAACATCAACGAAACCCGAGTTTAGTGTAAATTTCCCCTCTCCGATTCCAGTGCGTGAAATAGCGCTAGCAAAACTACGATTATACCACAGTTGGCCTAATATCAGATCGGTAGCATTTGGTGGTCAACAACCGAATAATTCACTGGTGTTCTCGTACAAGAATAAACCCGATGGTACTCCAACGTGGGAAACTGTTTCGTTACCAACTGGGTCGTACCAAATAGAACAAATCAATAATGAAATTCAGCGTAAAATAAAATCGATTACTGGAAAAGAATCAAAAATCGCTATAACAGTTCATGAACCAACACTATCATCCGCAATTGAGATAAACACAGAAGGATACGTCGTAGACATCTATAACAGCTCGATAAGAACCGTACTAGGATGGCCTGAATTATCACCCCAGAGTAAAACCGTTGATGTACCAGAACCTCAAAAAACTGATTATATCACCGACGTGATAAAACCGGATAATCCAGTAAAGAGTTATAAAGATCATCAATCCACTATAGATTTTTTTGTTTTCACATATCGACCAATTAGGCATATCGTAGAAAAATATCGTTTTGTTAACGAACCTAAAATCAATGAAAATTTCACAGCGATGAATCATGATTTTTCTCTGTTGTTAATATCTCTTAAATCCGGCTCTCTCACCCGAGATGAATTTATCAGCGTCGTAGAAACATGCAACAAAATCATCAATGATATGGAAACATTTAATTCACAAATTATTCAAGAGATATTAGGTGACAATAGCCCTGAAACAAAGAATTTATTTGCAGATGAATATAAAATCCGCGTTGAAGATATTCCAACATTCAAACTACCAGGATATAACGTACCAGAACTACAAAAATCTCTCAGTGATGCCATCGATGTTGGTTTTAAAATAATTCATGATGCATGGAAAAAAACAACATCACCGGAAATAAAAATCCTCAAACACAATAATGACCCAGACGGTGGCGGCAGGCATATCGCTCCGTTCAACGTGAATATATCCTCAGTGATTGCGCTCAATTTAGTGTGTGATGTTATCGAAGGAAGCTATCAGATTAATCTAGAGCAATCAAATCAAGCTCAGCAAGGATATATTCTTTATTCATTTGCACCAACAGCTCCTCCAGGATTCCTAATTATTGAAAACCCAATTAATCCTGTCTACATGCTATGCCATAATAATTCATTAACCAGAATTAATTTCAAACTCACCGACCAGTCAAATAATCTGATTGATTTACAAGAAGAGGTGTTAGCGATTAGTCTGTTTGTGAAATCATAAAGACTCGATCAAATTATTTATTATTTTTGTTAACCCAGAACTGAAAACTTTAGCAGCAGAGAGGGTGGATGACAACAAGTTGCGACCAAAATTAATTAAAAAATCGTTTTCATTTTTTTAGTTAAAATGATTTCATAGGGAGATTTCAATCAATTTTTTGTCTGAAAACGTTGTAGGGTTTGCCCCTGAGACATTTTTTTTTTATCGTAGGAAGGCTCGTTTTAGGATTTCAATCAAAATTTTGCCTGAAAACGTTGTAGGATTCACCCTCTCTGCTGCTGTATTATATAACTTAGTACATGATTTATTAATGTATCATTAAACATATTAATAAAATTAAGATTATAATTTACCAACTAATTGTATGGTATAAACATGTTATGTTCATGCTCCATTTCTATTATGTCCATTTATGATTTTAATCACTATAACGTAGTTTTAATTTAAGTTAAATTTCCCGCAAGTTGTTTTCTAACTAGGGATAAAATTCAGACGTTATTTATTTTGTAATTCAAATAAACATACTTTAAGAGTTTTTTTCTTTCGTTTTTGTTATTTCGAATTTACGTACCATATTTTGGTGTCATAAAGTACAATATAAATGACTTTATAGAGATAAAGAATTTTTTTGTGGATTAAAATCAAATAATATATAGTATAATCAGGAGAAATTTTATAATATACATATACAAACTATCTGTTAAAGGAGATACTATTTAGTGAGTCGCGAAAAGGCTACACAGTTTCCTGTAAATACCTGAAAACAGGAGACCTTTTTTTCCCAATGAATTGCACTTAATGCAAGACAGACGTATTAAAGTCTATGTAATTGGTGTTATTGTATAACTAGCTCCTCCATTTCAATGTTCAGACATTAACTTTCAAAATTAGGACACAGTCCTAATTATATTTAAAAAAATTAGATTTCTTGTTAAGTCGCTTAAAGGAAGAGTTAAATGTATTGTCCAGTCTATAACTAGTGTAGTAGAAACAAATGCTACATATATCTTTCACCTGGTCCGCATATGTGCATTCAGGGCATGCGAACTGCAGACAATATGTAGGAAATCTCGCACATTGATATCAATGATATGCGTGAAATCACGAAAACTATCTTAAATTACGCAATATTCATATGTAATATGTGCGGAACACAATTTAGATTTCGATGTTAACCATGAAGCAATGATCGTACTCGATACAATCCATCGCTAGAGTTTTGATATCGTAGGTCACAACATATTTGTCAGATATTCAGCGGATTACACATTGATAGTTCTTAAAATAAATTTGATTCTCACAATAGGTCTCGGAAAACACATTAAATCATGGTTTGAAATTTGCATTTTTTTGGTCTTCGGCTTTTAGTATTTGAGTTATATACGAATGACCAATTCGACTTATTGCAATCACTGCCTCTTGCCCACAGACGTGCTTGTAAGAAGCAGCCTTTTCTCATAAGGTTGGCTTGAAAGCGTAAAGTTTATAGTTCACTGCAACATTACACGACGCCTGGTACTTCTGAATCATTGATACTAGATTTAATATCCGTATGCGCAACTTTAAAATCAGAAGGATTTTCAGATAGAGCCATTTCAGCATTATCTTACTGTCATTATTTGATGACATTCTAATGACATGGGAAGATATGGTATTTTGTTTATGTTTGGTAATTGGGCTGGACAGTGCAATGATGGTTTGATCCAAATTTGAGACCATACTGTGCGGAAAGCATTTCTCTACGATGTGATGCATGTGTTTCGTTCATTCCATCTAGAATGCGTTCTCATGAGGATGATTTAATCGTTTAAATATACATTCTTTTTGTTCATGATATGTGAATCATTGTCAAATATGGCGTCTTAGCTGCACCATAAACAAGCAACTATAGTCTTGTTTGGATTAAATAAACGTTCTCTATAAATTGGTGATGGCAGTCCTTTCATCATCTCGGTCAATAGGCGCATCTACATTAAGTAGATTTAGACATGTCAAGCATTATGCTTTCAAATTCTTTACGTGTTGAATACAAGTCTGTTTTCTGTAGCAGACAATATCTAAAACCTTTGTTTCCTTAACAATTGAAATATATGTTCAGTTTGTAAGTTCAAATGGCCTATAGTTAGGATCGACGAATATTTTACTTGGTTTGAGAATTTATATTACTGTCGCTTCCTTTCAGATCGTAATGTGTATTTCAAGTAATTATAAAGTATGGAAGATATTCAAAATACATGTTAATGCTGATTTTGTAAGGTGTTTCAAATACTGTTAATGTATATTGTCAGGCACAGAGGATGTGTGATTTGTGTCTAAAGCATATATAAGTTCCAAAAATGAGAACAGTTGCTAATAAGTTTCGTAGTAGCTGGATGTGAGTTTTAAACATGATCGTTCTTATTACTTTTTTATTCTTTGGAAGGTATCTGCATACTAAGATTGTGAGGAATGGATAGCGAAACTGTCATCAATAATATTTGCAATGTCACGTTTTAAAATGGATGTGTGTTTGTTCAGCTTTATATGTTGAATATAATTTTATTTTTCTTTCCTTTTATTTTGCAAATAGTGTCACAAAAGTTTCATAACAGAGAAAGGTGAGTTTAAAGAAGAAACGTATATTTCCTATGATTCTCGTTGACCTTCTTTGATTGATCGGCACGCTTTTGCCCGGAGAATACAGTAGATACTTAAACATCCGGGCGTCAGGCAATTATTAAATTGTTTCAATATTTTGTGTTCTTTTACTAGTTGGTGAGGACGTGGAGTAAGATTGTTCCGCAATCCCAATTAAAATAGAAGAAAGCATGCTCAAGAGATTAATTAACGTTACAATCTGTATCTTCATTCAGCCTAGAGTTACAGAGTGCTTCAGATATATCACAGTCTACCGTCTGTAAATTCCGTTGTGTAATTGCGTCATCAAATGGAGGGATCACTGCTGTGAACGTCGTTAGCGACCTTCCGTTCATAGTCCTAAAACAGCAAAGGAGATCATATTGTCAAATCGATAATTGTGTAATACCCTTTCCATGGTGTAGATATGTATTTTATTATGCAACTATGCAGTCAATGTCTCCCAGTTTACATTTCCCTGAGAATTGTTTCTTATTACTTGGATATTTCGGTGGATAGATATTATTGAATGTTGGTTTAGAAGATGCTTCGTTTTCTGTACTGATAAAAAGGGTGTTAATGCTTGATGTTTAATTGGGTGGATATGTATGTCTATTAGCGTATTTCGATGGTGTTGGTTTACTTTTGACTACAGTAAAGAAAGATGGGTCAGGATGGAACGTTTTGTTGCCTGTGCATCCTTTCCGGTCTCTGGATATGGAATGTTGGATGTATATGTGACCTTCTCCAGTTCATGATACTGTTTCCAGATATAACAACTCTTTAAATTGTTGTGGTGCTCCGGTACAAGGCTGATATATTACCGAGGATGTTCTTTACAGACTGCTGATCTGTGAATCGAACACAAATGTGGCTTTTAGAGCAGCGGTCTTAGTGACGGCCATATTTCTTACACTTTTGTCATCGAAGAGTTAGGTATGGATTTCTTGACATTCACTTGCACATAGCCATCTTTGACCACTCTGGTTAACATTGGTTCGTTGAAGGTGAGTACAATAGTAATGGGGTCTTGCGGATTGTTATTACGTTTAATTCGTATTCTGCGGATCACAGTGGCAGCTTCTTTGTTCGACCCATCAATTATATTTGTGTTGTCGACTCCAGAAAAGTCACGACAGAGTATCATGCATTCTAAGGATTTGACTATTGTGTGAGCGAATGAGGTTCCTGGAATTTTGAAGACAGTTTCATTGTCTTGTTAATTTCTGTCTTACCTCGTCGCTTACAGGCAACATGAAGGCAACTCGATTTCAATATTGTGACACTTGTTTGGTCCCGTAATTGTTGTTTTAATCACAAATGGATACAGCGAGACACACGTATTGTTAGCATCGTTAGACTGCATAACTAGGACGTTTGAAAATGACTCTACACTAACTGGTTCGTCATCTTACTCGAATCCATTATTGGCTATTTTGTGTTGATTTATCGTTAATATTTTCATGTTGGTTAGTTTACAAGTAAGCACCCGTGCTCTCTGCACACTATCTATTCGAACAAGGGGACGATGTTTAAATGCCAAGATTTACAGATGCTATGCCCAGTTGATAAACGTACCCTAAAATTTGTCCGTTAAGTCACCTCCTTATAAGAAGTATTGTAAGACTTGAAAAATGGAAAGCTATAGGGATATATTGTAGGGACAATGGTTGCATCAATTGAGGTACAAAGATACAAATAAAGAACTTGAGCGAGCAATTAAAGACTCACTAGGATTTAGGGTGACCAGCTGTCGAGACTGAATCTATTCTGAACACCCACCTGGCAAAAGTAGACGCTAAAGCAATGTATTTTCACGGAAGGCCACTGCTCAACTCAGAAGATGATTTTCTACCGACAGAGGATGCAACTCACGGCAAACATTGCATGCATGTACAATCGTAAGAAACGAGAACAATATGAATTTGTAAAAGCGAACTTTAAGAATATCATCATCTACAGAATGTACTGCCTCTGAAGGTATATGGCATGGAATATACTACGTATTTGCGAACATGAGCATGCATAGTTACTTCTGAAGGAAAAAAGTTTAATTTACAATTTTAAAATTATCTTAATGTTCTTTTTCAGGACGCTGAAGTAGCCGATGTAGTAAGTAATATGTTGCCTACTATCAGCCAATACGTGAACAGTTGTTTGTATGTTATGATAGTACTTCTCGTTTATAATGCATTCTCGTAAAATTGATATTAAGGCTCAAAATATTAGATCATCTGTTACTTTGGCGCATAAAATTACAGTTTGTTTGTTTATTGATTCCTATTCATGACCTGGCTAGTAACGGTCTCCACCAGTGATTATGTACTGTTAAACCATTCAGCTGCATGTTATTTGTCTCGTCACATCACTACGTTTGTCACTATGAATGGTACCCCAACGTGGGTCTGCGATCTTCGAAACCTGTTCTTAGATTATCTCAGTTATTAACATATGTCGCTTCTAATCAACAACTAGCACATTTTTACCTTCAAACTTTGCTGGTCGTGAACAATCTACTGGCTAGAAATACTCGGGCAGGATTGTCATAATCACTATTCAGTCTTACAGAGAATCCACATCCAAGGTGTGTGATGCCACGTAGAGACTCGTCTATATTAGCCTCAATAGGATGCCAGCATTGTCTATGTAACATCCGTGGCTGGTTTTCCTCCAATGTCGAATTATGTTATTGTCAACTACAACGAGATGCTATATATCTTCCAATTTTAACACAAGTAGATTCTTTGAGGCTTTCACGTTATTAAAAAAATGAAATTTACCGGCAAGGCGACCTTTTTCATTTACAAGATATCTGGGTTAAACTATCCGTACACTACAAACTAAGCGTTTGTAACCAATTGAATAATCATATTTTTTATAGATTATACAAATTGGGTTAGTGCTATAATTCAGTAGTGTGCCAGCAAATTAAATTAAGTTCCCTTATACACAGCAGCGACACCAATTTTTGTTCTAGTTGGGTTACGTTTTGTATAAGACCAAATATCTTCTGAATTGTATAAAGTTATCTGTCTATCTTGAATGTAATTTGCATCCCAATTAAGTGTTAAGAACATTTATAACAAAGCGCAAACCTAATGTCTAGATAATATATTGTTTAGCTTAAGTCAGATCACCACTTTTCAGATAATGTATCTTGTATATAATATAATCATGCTGCCAAAAGTAAATTGTCTTGCACACCCTTCCAAAGCCAGAATGATAAATTACTTGTCGCAAATACTAAAGAGATGGTACATGATTTAGCTTTGTTGTTGCAGCGTATCTTATTTTACAAATAGGAAAAATAAAATGGATGCATTTAGCATAATAGTTATGTAAAATTAATGTTCACATGTACAAAGAAAGTAAAGAATTTATATAAGAAAGCTGTTCCATTTGTTCGTGTAATATATAATGTAGATTATGTGACATGAATAATAAGCAAAACATAGATAATCTAGGCAAGTTTTTTCATATTTCTCAAAATAAAGCCAAATGAAACCAACTATAGTCTTGAAGAAAAAAAATGAATGTCAATTGTATAAATAGACGAATCTTATATAACAACAACTTATGTTGCATTATATCATCCATGTATGGTTTGTTTCCGTTTTTGTTATGAATGGTTTAGATATGGGAATAAATGAAATATAGAAGGATATTACATATCAGCATGTATAATACGAGCAATGAAAGGATGACAGAGACGCTGACACAGTCAGAGGTAGAGTCATTGATGGAGTTCTTAGTTCGTGTATCATAGTATTCGGTTAACCCTATAGCAGCAGACGTGACATCTATTTCGAACAAGCGTTACATTTTTTTACGATTTACGAGGAAGCCTTAGTTTGCCTCATCGACACCTCTACAAAGTAGTCCGATTCGCCCCACTGCTGCTAATAGATTCCATGATGATATTAATTACCAGCAACCATCATTAATTTACCTTACAAGCCAACTTTTCTTTGAAGGATTTATCAGTGATAGAATTCAACGCATGAATTAATTTCACATCTTCTATATGCCTGTGTTGCAGATTGCTGCTTTTATAAGAAGCGTCATGAGCTTGACACGCTTTATCAATGGCGTTTATTGGGTTTTCACCGGGTTGGGGTTGGTTTTGATCATCGAGTCTGATAATGAGTCTGGTCCCCGGTCCACAATAACTATACCCCTGAAGGTATTTTTCTGCTGGATACTTCGCCCATGGTGTTCCTGCGCGTTTTACTAACTTGGCTGCAATATCACATCCTCTTTTGTTTTTAAATCATCTCCAGATTTCATAGAAACAAATCTAAACTTTTGTGCACCACATTCTACACACTTACCAGCAGTGCTGATCCGTTATTTTTGGTTGTAATTGTTGTCAAGTCGTTTGTGCTAGTACGCCTCTTACATTTCACACAATATGGATCCATAATTTATTTATGTTATATGGGTATGAATATAATTGATTATTCAACAAGAAAACACTACAACCTGTAAAAGCTTTAAAAAAGCTTACAAATTTTGGACCGATGATTGTTAAACCAATTGTTGGTATACAATTTATACACCATAATTCCATAATTTATTTATATCATTCTGATGCAATAAGTTGTCCGACGAATTATCTGTACGCCTTATACCTCTCACACAATATAAATCTATAATATATTTATGGTATATGGATATGAATTGAGTTGATTTTTCAGCAACATCATAACCCGTAAAACACTATTCAATGTTACCCATATCTATACGGATGATTATCATCGGACCATCTGTATGCGGAAAGTCGCAATTGTTAATTGATATGACAATGAGATATTTGAAATGGGTCAAGTTGTATTTAGTAGCCCCGACTGTAGAAGAGTAGAAGATCAAAGACGTTACCAGGTGTTAAAGATTGCAACGAAAGGGCAGCAGAAATTACCGGCGATTATATTATTAAGTTTATAAAAGATATCGAGGAAGCACCGAATATTGATGATATTGATGGAGGTATTAACAATTTAGTCGTCTATGATGATGTCATGTTAGACAATCAAAAGAATCCAGCTAGGATGTTTTCCAGAGGCAGTAATGAAAGCACTGACGTGATATATGTCACTCAAGGCTGCTACTGTATATCGTCTAAATGGTTTGATACGACCTTGGAGGGAGGACGAAAACAATAACAAAGAAAGGTCTTTTTATGCCTTATGTTTCAACTCACATTCATTTAAACGACGTCGTTCAAATACGGATTAAGTTACTAACAATATGACTGAAAACTGATACGTAAACAATTGGAAAATGTCAATCTCGGTTCAAGAGTTCACCCTGGTTTAAAGGGTTAATTATAATAGTCATATTATCATGGAAAATGTAAGTAATATGTTAAGTATGGCTAGATATATTTGTCTTACAAAATGGTGTAGTTGCTGTTGGCAGCAGTATAAAGAATATTAGGTATCTGCATTAAACGTAGTAGTTATATCGGAAGTAAGGGTGCTTTCATTCAGAGAAAGCTGAAGCAATGTTAGATGCCACGATGATGAACGCAGTAGCACCAATAAAAACATAGTAATATTAGAATCTTGATAAACATATAGCAGTCGATGTCGCTTTACCAGTCATACTTAATGTCGGTCTTGACAAGAAATGGTCGGTCAAATGCGATGTATGTTATGTAAATCTGTTTTTCTGTCTCTGAGTTCACATTCGGTGTCACTATTGTTTCGCTTACAGCAGATTACATGAAATGGAACCCCACTGTATTCACAAAAATATTTACGATGTTAACATCAGATTGAATAAATATGTTGTGCGTATTTTTTTTCTCTCCATTTGGATGGAAGCTACGCGCCTTTTCCTCTTAAGTCAATTAAAAAAACACTTACTCAGTTACTTGTTTTATTTAGACCCTTTATTTGTTTGATTCAGGATGGGGCATGCTGTGTTATTTGCGTATAGTGGGTAATCTACAAGAATCCAATTTGAACAATTACTGCTTGAATAAGCTTAATTAAATTCTGACATGACTGACCTATTTGCATTCAACTTATTTGAATATTAAATGAACAGAAAATACAATAAAATATCCTATATCATTATGATTTTTCTTCATTAACTGAAGCAATACTGAATGTATAACAATTATCATTTAACGTATTCGCTCATGGTGCAGCGAGGTTACGTATGGACCATGCTGATTAGTGTATTGTTTGATAAAGACATACCTAAGCGAATGCCTGGACGTACAAACTCACATGTTCGTCACAAAGTCATAGCCTACCTTTGTCAATAGGAATACAGTAATGTGAGTGTGCGTGTGTGTGTGTATGTGTGTGTTGGATGCTGAATGTAGCTGTATCGATTGTCGGCACTCTGGCAATTTATATTGATGTATATCACTGTTTCATCACAGTCTCATCAACATGTATAATCAAGACCCAAAAATTAATAATCGTGACCCACCCATTCCAATTATCCTGACACCAGACCAACCAGGAAAAAAACTTTTAAAGCTTTAAATCATAAACTGGTAAGTGCACACATCTTAAAGTTATCAGACTAGAGCAAATCGTTTGTGCTGAGAACTCATGAGTTCTAGGGGCTCTTTTGATTCGTAAGCGATTCGAGAGAAGGACCATGCAAACTCTAAATTTGTATAAGGGTTGTAATTAGCAGGTAATTTTCGTTCAGTATTCCAACTTTATTTGCTTTAATAAACAAATATTATATTATTTGAATTAACATTTGTAACAAGACAACCGGGTGCGATTTAGGATTTATAAGAAAACGCTTTTGATGGTGATACCAATACAATGCATGATGACACCAAAGCAAGAGATAATATAATAACTTTCTACACCTGCAAACAAAGATCACTGTTTATGATTATACATTTGCATTGTAAATTAAACTGGCTAATTTTATTTGAAATACTAGATATGAACCACTTGTACAGAATGTATTGCTTAAGCCGGCCAGACTTTATGGTGTTTTGGAGTCAAACGCTGTTGAACGATGGAAGAGAGAATCACTATTTTGGTCTCATACTTTTTGAGACGCAAGTTGTTGGATACATGCTCTTTGTATTTGATATTAAGCCTCCATCTGGCTCTGACAAGAACTTAATATAATTCAAACGAAACGCGTAGGTTCAAAACAGTTGAGGAACCATCAACATAAGTAAGAGAGAGAATGAAAACAAATGCAGTTTGAGAATAAAGAAGCTAGAGCTGTTGCTGAAATATAAATAAGAGAGACAAAAATCAATTGCTGTACAAGTCGCCAGAAATGATATTACCAAAAAATGAAAGAGAGAACAAAGTGCATAGTCAGACAGACGAAAGAGAGAAGAAAGTGTAATTGAATAAAAAAATAATGCTAACTACGTGTAAACTTAAATGAAATATTGCAATAGAGCATTGTAAAATCCATTCAAACTGAATTGAATATAGTAAGATACCCATAAAAAGCAAAATCACATGTATATGTCAATATCTTTGGACAGCCGTTATCAATCGGTCCAATTCGTCGGCCTCTTTGTTCTCAAAGTGTTTTTACACCCAATACAAAACATGTGCATTATTGGAGAAAACTGTTTTTGTTCGCTTTTCGATAGCACGTCGATTTGTCCATTTTGTAGATATTGTCGTTTCACAAGGAATACATAGTTCACGAGTTGTGAATAAGAAATAAGTGTCAAAATGTATGTAAAATTGGTTGAATCGGGAATAAGTAACTGTATTTAGTTCAGTAGTTCTATATTGTCTGTAGAAAATAATTGTTTTGTTTTGTCTTTACGAACACCTTTAAGAAATGGAATTCAATCAGTTCATGGATTAATTACAGATAATTAATTGATGTGATTGTGATTTCATATTTCAGTTTCCTTTCTGACATTTTTTCTGGACCTTTTTACGCTGGTAAAGAATAATTTCACATAAATCGTTTATAACGGATGTTTCGAGCAGGGCTTCTGCACAATTATAAATATAATCAGGGAATCCTTCCTCGAAATGTATAAGTGAATTTGCAAATGCCATCAAGTGGTTAGTGTCTAAAATATGTCAAATCATTGTTAATCTACAACGGTCGTTTTCTTTATATTAATATCTTTACATTCCCTTAAAAGAGTGCTCTCAAGACTCACCTGTTTCGACTGCAGGGACAAACTTAGCGACCTAATGATGTTTTTGTATCTTATATATTTTCAGCATGTTTTTATGTTTTTCAATTTCATTGTTTTTGTCATTTGTTGTTCTGTAGTGAAGTCATATCATTATTATTGGTGTAAAGCGCTTAGAGCTTTTAAAGATTAAGATTAGGCGATTTACAATGACCTCATTATTTTTATTATTATTATTATTTCAACAAATGTTGACCTTTAGCAAGGTCTTAATTCGCCAACCAAACCACATTACGTATTTGTTTAGTGGTGCCCACCACTTGAATTCCAATCTTCATTAATATACTCCAGAAGACGAAATAGTATATGATGTAGTTTGGTTTCAATGCTGTATCGAATGTTGCCACAAAAAGTGCCTACTTCTCTGATTCAGAATTATATTTTAGGTTGGATTTAATTAAATCATGAATAAGTAAAATGAATGTAACTAAAACTGTTTTTGCTGCAGGCTTCAAAAACGCAGAGAACAATAAGAATGTGTTAAAGGCATGAAACATTTTCATATTTTTCACCATTGTACTGTGTTTTTAGCGATGATCAAATTTGTAAAACTAATTTACATTTAAGAAATTCTTATTAGTCATCCGAACCTGATAAAAATAATAATTTAAATTAATTCATGCAAATGTTGGTACTTACTTGTGGTATTTGCGTTTAATACTGTATTGAAATAATTTAATTGAGAAAATACAT
This sequence comes from Unio delphinus, assembly GCA_029339505.1. NCBI lineage: Eukaryota > Metazoa > Mollusca > Bivalvia > Unionida > Unionidae > Unio > Unio delphinus. The sequence goes on along the minus strand of JAQISU010000095.1, from coordinate 1,790,575 downwards.
TCCAGTCATCCGTTTACAATAGACGGTACAAGTCGATGCATATATACGCAAAAATAAACAAAGTTCAATACATCATTGAACTGAATACTCCACAACAGATGTAATTTGAGCTAATCTTTTTTGTGGATTGTATTCATATTTCGTTTCATCTTTCTGTCGTTTTGTTGTTCGCATTACCCTAAAAGGTATATAATTTCCAGTGTTATGTAGTGTTTCGAGCTAGGGACTTAAATTAAAATAAATACCAAATTGTATGTATTTCAAGACCTTCGTTTACCATGTATTAGAATCAACCCGACTTTGGTCATAGAATATCAAAGATTTCATTGTATCGATCTCCGTTTGAATTTTGTCCGTTATATTATATCAAAGCACATGTTAAGATGGTGAGATTATAGGACATGTATAGTTCAAAGATTGTTTCATAGAAACATGATTAACAAAGCTTTGAATGTTATTTTAAAGTCGTAGAGCCGAAGCACGTATGATTTTCAAATTCCTCCCAATCTTCATAGTCACAAGACGCACAGGGCAAAACTATGTAATATTTATATACAGGGCTTAGTAAAAGTTATATAATAGAACGCTTTCACTTGGATCTGTATTCCTGGATTTCTTCAGTCACTCACATTACAAGGTTTGCGTGTCTCCACCTAAAAATTATACAACCAATAAGAACCAATCGTGAAATGGAAGCTCTTAGAAATTTGTTGAAACAAAAATATTTGGGAGAAAAAGACTAGAGCTTTACATACCATGTTTCATCATTGTATATTACACGACACACCACTTCTTAATAAGAATATATATATATATATATTACGCAGAAATTTGTGCCATACATTAAATACAGCCAGGAACAAAGGACAGACAAAAGGTCAAGAAAACGATTGAGTGGACGTGCTTGATAATAAGATACCGTCTGACCAATATGAAAATATCCAGATATACAGCATGGAATTCACCCAACGGGGTAAACTAACCTCTTTGTATTAAACATATAGATGTAGTAGAGGCTGAAATAGATATATGTAAAATGGTCCATAGCTTACGATGTAATTAATACTAAAATCCATTACCAATGCATAGACTCCGTGGCATTTTCAGCATCTCAACTGCGCTGAAATCACATGTCAAGAAGGAGCTTATTCATATCATTTAAATATGTACTTATCATTTGTGTCTGATTCAAAAGCTACAAATTTCACAGTTATACTAGTAAAACAAATTATCTCTTCTTATAAGCACTCCCTGTCATATCACATAACGTGCTTTTTTAATCTGTGCAAAACTGTGTCCAAATTTCAAAACGTTGACGTATGGACCACAAAACCGGAAGACAACATACAGTCACAAAAGAGTACTAACAGAAAACATGAGGTAAACGTAGTTTCAAAATATGTTCATGACTTGGAAAAACGCGTGCGTGACAGTCAATAAGTATCCAATGGGCAGACTAAGCCATATATGTAAACGTCTTTTGTGTAATTACTACAAATAATGTTAACAAACAGAGGTCAAGCAGTTTGGGCATTTGCTGGACGTATTATAGCATTTTCAATAATAATAATGTTGTTTCATTATTCAGGTATTAACAAAAAATAAACACTATTTAAAAGCATATTAACTACACAAAACTATTTGCTTGCCAGCATATAATTGGGCCTACGGGTATTTACACATGCTTTATTCAATATACACAAAACAGTATTTTAAAATTATTCGATTTTACAGTTGCATCACTTCGTCATAAATTAAATATATTTAACTTAAAACAGAAATATGATGTAACAGCAATTATTGTGCAATATGTTTGGCACCTTAATATCTAATGCAGTACTTTAACGAGCGTAAAAACACTAACAAAATAATAGTTTTCTAAACACGTTTCTGACAATAGTACAGGAACAATGTCTGAATATTCATCTTTGTTAGAAAACAACATGGTTGCAGGAAAAAGTAAGGACTCAATCTGATTTTGCTGACCTCAAAATCATAAATTACAACAATATGTTCATTTTCTAGAAAGCACAGGATAAATTGAAAACAATGTTTTTTTTTTACTTAATCGTTGAGGTTTTTTTTGTTACAAGCATTATCGAACTTACATAGTGTGTTTGGCATTCGGTCTAAAAGAGAACAAAAACAGAGATGCTTGATATATGAGCATGCAGATAAGCAAAAATATAAAATGATTATCACGAATTGAGCTGTATAATCCATAGCAGGTACATTATGAAGACTACTCCCGTATGCGCTGTGGCGGTTACGAATCTTAGAATTGAAATGAGTTTCATGTCATACGAGTATCATGTCATATATATATGACAAACAGACGGACCGACGGACATAGTGATACAGACAGACAGGCATACATATATACATACAGACATACAGGATTTGTATCAAACAACTCTATTTTAATTCTCGAAATATTAATGCAGATGTTACAGACTAAACTCAGTGAATTCGTTCGTTTTTACCTAGTCATAATGCACAGACAAGACAGGTTGTGAATAATCATCTCCTGGATCTGTCAATAACACACAATATGGCACTATTGCCCAACGACCTTTACCTAACGCGTTTCATCGGCCTCGTTTAAAATAGTATATGTTGCAGCGTCTCTTCCACTTATAATCGCACAATAGCACCAAGGACGAAAAGTTAAAAGTGGCACTAATAAGAAGCTAGAACATGTTAGTGGTGATACATCAATGAACTATGATTGCAATGCAACACAAATAACTAAACTTCAAAACCAATATTTTGTATTTTGGTCTTCTTCAGTATAATTGATCTTCATCAGGATGTTCAAAACTTTAAAGACATCTCAATTTTAGTGTCAACTTTCACAAGGATTGATTTTCCTTTATTTCTTAATGAACCCCGACACTTGTGATGGGATACTAATACTGCACTTCTTTTATGCTTTAGATAATTTCCGTTTTCCTCGTTAACGATGCAATTACGAATAGTTCACTGAAAGACTGTGGAGACAAGAATCCATCCTTTCACCTTCACAGTTATCCTGGGGCTGTACGAAACACCACTTATAACTGATGATATATAGTTTTGACATTACATCAGCTCATGATTAAGTTGACCATATGATGGACTGAAGATCGAAAACAATGGAGGAGAAAACGGCCATGGTTCAACAGAATGCTTGTACCTAGGCGCAAATGTGCCAAGAACATGTCCTTAATAAACCGTCAAAGACAAACCTAAGAAGTTCAAATTAGATGTGTATATATTTGCCCATCTAAAACACACATTTTTCGTAGATAGCGCTTAAAAAAAACAGCCTTTACGCAGCTAACACACAACGTTTTCACAACGTTGCTATATGGTTGTGTTTTGGTTACGTGGAAAAAATAACGTTGTGGCAACGTTGCTAAAACGTTACACATGGAACTGAAATTAAATATTCCTCTTATCTAAAAGATATAGTAAATTACAAATGGTATGTAATTGCATTGATCCTAATACTATGGACAAGAATTAACATAATTATTCCAATGAAATTATATAACGTCTCTGCAACGTTGTACCAATGTTGTGGTTAACTTTACATTATCAAAGAGAACACTCATGGTTTCGTAGTTCATCCATTTCTTTTTTTCAAAACCAATAACTAAAAGGAGGTTGCAATTTTTAAAGAAAAAAATTTTTACTCGTCAACTTTTCTTTATTACAAACATGAGATACTGCCATTGCCTTAACAATATTTTACGTATCTAAAAGATTAACTCATCCTGTACCGACCGAATTCTAATTGATGCCAGAGACGAATCTCCTGTTGACCGCGATTTTGAACTAACAAGGTAAGAGCATTAAATAGCTAAATAGTTAACATATATTCGCATATTTAGTTGCAGAAAATAATGTGGGTCTTTTTTACTGGTGGAATTCTGCTGATGCAATCAAGCACTTGCAAACTGCTACGAGCTAGGCGCGAGGTCTCAAAGGCTCAATCGCATTTTCAAACAAAGAAAATGGAATACATGTATACCGACCAACATGTTCATCTTGTGAAAATGACCTAACTGCTTGGCATATTTCTGTGACTTTTATCCGACTCGTATTAAGTAAATTATACTGTTACACTGGTACATTTTTGGAACGGAAATATCACAGATAGGTAAGGTTACCATAATACAGTGACGTCCGTTAGGCTAGTATTTCGAATTAGGCGCGTTTAGCTCAAGAGCGTAAGATTTATCGTTCTTGACCAATTTGATGTCAGATGTATATATATATATATTTATATATATATATATATATATATATATATATATATATATATATATATATATATATATATATATATATATATCAATATATATATATATATATATATATATAAAATAACAAGTAATTTAAATAGATTTCAATCACAAGTAAAATTCAAATTAATGTATGGTTTAGACATGTATAAATATGCTGATTTATATAGATGTGAAAAAGAATACATTTTTTGATTATTACAGACATGGGGGTGGGGTGGATAAGATGTAGTGGTTAGCTATTAAATTTCATGGATGTAGGTCAAAATATAGATAGAGATGAACATTTACAGGTGTTTTACTACATATACGCCATTACATATTTTCTGGATATTTTAATTACATCTTAGAGTGAATGTCATTTATGAAGTGAAATGATTCATGGTAGTTAATTTGTTATATAATTGCTGTTTGTACATTGTGTTGCATACTTGGTGTTACCAAATTGTTTCAAGTTAGAGCAAACAAACTTGCATGCAAACTCATGCCCAGAAACTATACTAAAGCATATTTTGTCACATTATTATTATTATTATTATTATTATTATTATTATTATTATTATTATTATTTTCAGATATACTACTTGAGCTCCTTAGGCGGGTATAATATGAGGGATAGTGTTTGCAGGATGATGAAACGGCTACGAACCAAAAGATTGGTCAGAGTATAGTCTAAAGGAACGTAAAGGAAAAAAGCATTTAAAGACCTTGTGATATGCAGAGTTTTGATCAGTAAGTATAACTTGATTTCAACTGTCTATATTTTTTTAATTGCTCGCCAAAGATTTTTGCCATGAATGGATAAGGTACTACATGTTTCTTCACGCATACTGCAATTACATCTATATGAAAGAACATGGGACCACATTTCAAAGTACATATTTTATAAATACTCCATTAATTATTGTTGGCATTTAAAAAACTACAATGCATTCTTTGTTGTGAAACTTATTTTAAAATGTTGTGTTTATCTTGCAGAAGCTTGCTTGAAAAAAAATGGCAAAGAGAAAGAAATTGAAATTGAAGAGGCCATATCGGAGACCCTTATATATGCACCCTTACCAAGGTGGAGGGATAAAATACAAGGTTAGCAATTTGACTCTTATTTCATCAATATTTGATTCCGTTTATTAAAGCATGGTGGATGCATCTCTAAATTGCAACGAAAATCAGCTTATCATAGTTTCCAGGACTATTAAAGCTAGAGTGCAGCTAACTACAATTTGCATCCATCTTGTATGATAGGGCAAGAACTTCCACTTGGAAGTTTTATTCACATGTAATATTTGGACAAAATAAATTCATCTTTGCGCAAATTGATTTCAACATCCACTTGCCTGAAATGATACATAAGTACAACGTTATCTTGTAACTTGGCTTAACAATATTAAGGGAAGCACAAGTGCAGTGAAGAAGTTTCATAAATTAATGTGACTTCTGCATATGTAAGTGGTGCTGAGATGATATGTGACTTTTAAATTATTTTTTAATTTGCAGGTGCCTATGTAGAAGAAAGAGATAACATTTGGAGTGGAGGAGGAGACAAATTCTGACTCATGATATTAGTTAAATCTAGAAAAAAAATAATGTGATATTAAAATGTATGTTCTTCTGTTTCCTTTTTCCTTTTTGTTTTTTAAAAACTAATGTTTGAACCTTCACCCTGCAAATTCATGGGATTCCTTATCAGGCAAAGGCAGTGTGGTTTACCCATCTACTTTCACTTTACACCTGCTACCTGAAAGACATAATTATTCCCATTGGAGTAGATCTCCCCAATCCCCTGCCTAATTTGTGTCCCATTTAAATCTAATGGAAGGCCCTGCTGTAAAATCTAATAGGACAACTACTGGGCATGATGATTTCATAGAATGAACAAAAAGTAGTTTTTGCAAATACTTGTAAACCCTGTTAAAACACCTGCACTGAAAATGATTGCAAACTTTAGAATTGACGTATGAATTTTTATTATATTGGTATCATCACTATTTATACTAAGATTATTTATACTTGCATGAAACGATAAATAAACATTTTGTATTGTGAAGAGTGCATAATTATATGTGCAACTTTGAACTGATTTGTGAGAGTTGTCACACATCAATCAATGAAAAATGCTATTACTATTAATATTATTATTATGGTCAAATGACTGGTGATGTTTGGTTTGTCATGAATGAAAATGGTGTAGAACTGACACTTAATACTGTCACAATGGCAGTCTTGACATTCCTGCTATCGCAACTCCTAGCTGGATGGTAATTTTGACATTTTTGAAATGTCGATTTGGTTTGACATTTTTGCCAAATGTGCGGAATATGTGTTTTAGAAACACAAGCAGGTTTCATCAGATTTCCATATTTGATTTGAATGCTGCAGGAATGTTGTATGAAGGTTATTTAATAAATTTAGACAATAACGTTTTCGCAACGTTCCCACTTGTTCACCAAATAACGTTGCCACAACAGTATTTGACAACGTTGCCACAACCTTACCACAACGTTGCTGCAACGTTGTAGCAACGTGGAATTGTTAGCTGGGTAGTTCTTGTATATACATGGCTTACTCTTACAACTTTTTCCATCTAATCTATAAAAAATAAACTGTTTAATGCATGTGCATGTTTCATAAATCACGTGACGTAATAGTGTTGTATTGTAAGCATGTTAGTACTTACAGGCTGTGGCTGCCAACTGTCCTGAAAACGCACGAAAACAGAGATAGTTGACATGAGTAAATCAACATCACATATATGTTTCAATAATAAGATACGTATGTATGTAAATATTCTAGCAAGTATATGTAAACTGCATAGCATTACATAAACTGAATACACCGCAACGGATGGCGTTAGCGCTCATCTCATGTATGTATATTAGTATATATATATATATATATATATATATATATATATATATATATATATATATATATATATATATATATATATATATATATATATATATACATATATATATATATATATTTATTTATTTATTTTTTTATTTATTTCAGTTTTATTTAATATGATTCCAGAAGATGTTTCAAACATGGTTGTGTCAGTTTATTATACGTATACTTAATCTTTCAGCTGCAAAACAAATAGCTGAAAGTAATAAACACTGCTTGAAAAGATATCTTTACTAGCACTTAAAAGATAAAGAAAGACACATTTTGCTTGACCTTTACTTAACTTTAATACAAATTTTAAGAAAACGTTAAAGGTATTAAATATGATATTTACAAGCGATTTTAGGGTCCTAAAATGTAAATAAATTTCCCACTTTTCCCATGCACAAAAGGTGCATGAAAGAATAACTTTTAGTTTGTAAAGAAGTAGTTAATTGCTCCATTAAGTAATTAAAGGTAACAATTCCATTTCCTAAAAGGTAACAAAAAGACCAAATTTAAGTTGTAAAATCTCATTAAAGTTTAACATTACATGTCTTTACATTAATTAAAAATGTCTTTCCTTGCACTTAAAAGATAAAGAAAGACAAACATTGCTTGACCTTTACTTAACTTTAATACAAATTTTAAGAAACGTTAAAGGTATTATAGATGATATTTACAAGGAATCTTAGGGTCCTAAAATATAAATAAATGGCCCAGTTTTCCAATGAACAAATCGTGCATGAAAGAATAACTTTTAGTTTGTAAAAGAAGTAGTTAATTGTTCCATTAAGTAATTAAAGGGCACCAATTCCATTTCCTAAATGGTAACATAAGACCAAATTTCAGTTGTAAAATCTCATTGAAGGTTAACATTACATGTCTTTACATTAATAAATATATAAAGCAATTTACCTTTACAAAAATTAAAGTTGTAGAAATTGTTATCTTTTTAATCATTACTGGCAACAAAATAAGCATTTTCTACTGTAAATTTGATAATAACTTTGATTTGCATCAGAGTATAAATACCTGCAACAAGTCATTACATTACACATTTAACACTTTTTAGCAGTGAGCCTGAGTTCAATGCTCCATCCCAGCAGTGGTCACCATTCAAGTTTAATGGTTTCTTCTAGATTTTATAATCTCAATTGCAACCAATGCGATACCATCATATACCTATGTATACCAGTTATCAAGTGCACATAAAGGGCAGTAATCTGATGCATAAAGAATTTACAAATCATGAAAACTTCATCTCGATGGAGATGTATGTTCACTACTGTAACCTTGGTTAACAGTTTTACTGCATACTAATATGGGTTTATGTGGCAGGTAAATGTAAAAAGAAGAAATGTAAAGAACAAACTAATAAAACAACAAGCTATTACCATCATCCTTTATTACAATATTAATTTACTCAATAATTCAACAATGACATGTACAATGGAAAACAAGATACAGTCGACTCCGGTTAACTGCACACCATCGGGCCCATCACGAGACCGTGCAGTTAACCGGAGAGTGCAGTTAACCGGAGTACGGTATAGTACATTTTTAAGCATTGGGAAAAATCGGGACAGGCATGAATGCAATTATCCGGTGTGCAGTTAACCGATGTGCAGTTAGGTGGAGTCGACTGTATACAATTACAACCGCCATTTATCTGACAATTGCCTATATTTAATATACTTCAAATGTATATGACTGATTAAACATAATGCATGCATTTCTCAATGTATTCAACAATTGCCTTAATAAAAAAATTAATTTCCGTAGCTTGTCTCAGATAAACAAGACGGGACACTACATGTTTATGAAATTTATTATTACAGTAAAACCTGTCTTGAAAGACCACTGTTATGTGAGACCACCAATCTTGAAAAAACACACTCTCAATGCACAAATTTATTGATTATATAGCATTGTAATCTGCTAGGAGAGACCTCATATCTTGAAAGACCTAAATGTTTTGGCAAAAGAGGTGGTCTTTCAAGGCAGGTTCTACTGTACTATGTAAAATTATGTAGCCATATACAATTTTCAAATGTAAAAATGTGCAGCAGGTCCCTTACAAACATACTAAAATATGAGAGCAGTAAACTAGACCTTTTTGTAATTATGCAAACAAGAATTGCAGAAAACATGCAGTTAATATACTTTTTCCCAATGATAGAAATTAACTTTGTTGTGCTAAAGCTTTTTTGGTGTTAAAAACTTCGAAAAAATTTAAATACATTTCCTTACATTAGTTATCATAAAAACGCAATGTCCTGCCAAGCTAATCTCAACTTCAAATATCGCCAGGGCCTTTCCGGTCAGGTTGTGAAATAGGTCTTTGTCAAACTGACAGAAAAGGCAGAGGATGTTCCTATTGCACACATGCCAATCCCTGACGAGGAAAAAGGGTAATTCAAGTAGTCAAAAAAGCAGAATCGAAGCAGAAAAAGCATAATCAATATATATAACATGCTAAAATTTCAATACACAATGATTTATTTGTCCCTCGAGTCTTTTAACATCCTTTACTGTTTCAAGTTTTCATATGTAGCAATTTTAGCTTTACACGCATCGACTAGAAGCCATCATAAGACTATTAGCACAAAAAAACAAAATTCTTTCCACACTGCCTGAAATAGATGTCACATGATGCTGCACTCTCGTTTTAATATTTTGAGGATTCTGTTATGTTTGGTTTCGTAAATGTTTTTCTTTGCCTTTTTTAATTAATCTGGGAAACGTTTGAAAAGAAATATTTTATTTTTGCTCACATTAATGCAGACTTAAATAAAATATACTTTTTTGCTCCAAATATCTTTCGACTGGTTCTGCAGCAAATATGAATTGGGAACATACAATCTGCACATAAAGATTAAATTTAGAAAACCAGTCTGCTCTCTCCTCACTAAGCATACAGATGCTATAAATAGAATTTGAGGTCAACAGCAGATCTAGGTTAAAATTAGAACATGATACTGTTAGGAAAGTGCACACAAGTCCACGGACAAGCGTACTCTTATATTATATTTACATAAAAGCCATGTTTTCTAAAATACGGACTGCGGGACTAATGGAATGTAATAATAATAAGAAAACAAATAATTTATCTTTCTGGAAGGTGGATATACAGAAAAAAATGTAATCCATATATATTTAAGCACAATGCGTTATGGTTGCATGTATGCTATTGCATCAAACATGTTCTCTTCTGGCCTTTCTTAGTAAACTATCAGAGATGAGCACATGACACACAGGAAGTAAATATTGGACAATAAATATTTTGATAGGATTCCTAGACCTGGACTATCCCTTTAGACTCCTCTGGGGCATCAGGGTTGTCTTTGTCCTTTTTCACGCCCCGCGTTTTTTCAGCAGAAGCCTCTTGCTCCTTGTTGAACATATATCCAAATATTTATTGTTCAATATTTCCTTCACTTTTTGAAGGTATCCGATTCCCATGAAGGAGGTTGGGAAATCAGCCCACCATCTGCCACTTCTTCGTCCGAACTCATGTAGACGTTGTCCAGGACCTTCCTTACTTTGGTTTTCTTTTCAAGACTCCACGTCTTCTTTTGGATTTCTGTTAAATAATAAATAAGAAAAAAATTTGATATATTGCACCTAATTACTATATGTATATACAAACACACATATACACAGACACAAGCAGGTCTCTTCTACTTTAACACTGGCAATGATATACATAAAAGTACAAGCGGTGAGTTTCCCTCATCATGATGTACATTATACATAGTACTTCTAAAAAATAATAACAATAGTTATAATGAGGCCTTTAAAACACTAGACAACACCTATAACATAAAAAAAACTATAATGGTATGATTACAAAAAAGCAAACACCATGAAATTATAAAAAATAAAAATATTGCTGGGCCCTGGTTGTCCTTATGACTTCATTTTCAAAAGTGGAATAATGAGTATACGATTGTCAGAAGTGGAGCATATTTATCTTGCTGGTGTGCACACATGGTCGAGTCAGATAGGCATGTTGGACTGGAGTCCGCCAGTGAAATATAGCACAAAGAATGAATTTTGTGTTTCATTCTGGATCGAATGGAAAGCCAATATAGAGTACAGAGCAGAGGAGAGATGTGCTTTAATCATGGTACTCAAAGTATGATACGAGCCGTGGTGTTTAGAACTTTTTTAAGCTTCTAGAATAGATATTGAGATGAACCAGACAGAATTGACTTAAATTAGTCCAGTCTTGAAAGTACTTATGAATACACAAGTATTTTAGTAATGGTCATACCCGCATTGCAAAATGGTATGTGTTACACTGAGTTGTTTTATTTGGAGAACTGTCTACATATGTCAGGGCTCGAAATAGCAGTAGTCCGCTAGCCAGAGGCTAGCAGATTTTCCGTTGGACTATTAACTTTCATACTGTTATAAGTCCGATGGGTTAGTAAGTTTTGGTTATCAATAGTCGGCGTTTGTTTATGCCATTCCCCAATAAAGAATTGACTTAGCAGACGTTCCGTAGAATCAACGCAGTGGCCATTGAAAACACAGTCATAAAATATTAGCATGAGAAGATGAAGCCAATTTCTGCCCCAGAAAGGTGCGTTTTTATAACAAGAATTCATTTGATTCATTGCATTTCACTTAACAGTGCAAATTATGTTACCATAATTATCAACAGAAGTTTGATAATTGATTCTAATTAATCTGATAACGAATTAAATGAAGAAAAAATAATAATGTGATTTGACACTTTATACCCTCAACCACAATAACAAACTACAAAGCTGTATTCGACACAAAATAACACGGCAAAAGTATTTTAAAAAAGTTAGTTCATAAGGTTATTTTTGTATTTCTTGTTACCCAAATGCTTCAACAGTCACACACAGGAAACTACATATTTCCATTGAAATAATTATAAGTATTAGATCAATTTATTACGACGACATTATTGACATCCTTTCCATACAACTATTTTTTATGATGATAAGAATAGTTTTGTTTTATTATTTTCCCTTACAAGAATGAACAAATAATTGGCTATTGAACTTTAAAATTGAATTTGTAAATGTCTATGAATGCTGTGTGATATTGTTCTGTGAACAGGACTAGTAAAGATTTGCCAAAAATTTATGCTAAAATTAAGCACTGCAGATACATACATACATACATACATACATACATACATACATACATACATACATACATACATACATCAGCATACAGCAGCATATCAGCACCCATCATTAATTAACCTCTCCAGCCAAATTTACTTTGAAGTATTTATCAGTGATAGAATTCAACTCATCAATTAATTTCACATCTGCGAAATGTCTGTGTTGTAGATTGCTGCTTTTATAAGCAACATCATAAGCATGACACGCTTTATCAATAGCGTTTAATGGGTTTTCACCGGGTCGGGGTTGGTTTTGATCATCGAGTCTGATATCGAGTCTGGTCCCTGGTCCACAATAACTATACCCCGGAAGGTTTTTTTCTCCTGGATACTTTGCCATGGTGTTCTTGCCAGTTTTACTAACTTGGCTGCAATATCATTCTTTTGTTTTCAAATCATCTCCAGATTTCATAGAAACAAATCTAAATTATTGTGTACAACATTCTACATACTTTCTAGCAGTGTTGATCTGTTATTTTTAGTTGTAATTGTTGTCAACTAGTTTGAGCTAGTATTTCACACAATATGGATCCATAATCTATTTTTGTTACATGAGTACGCCTTATACCTATCACACAATATAAATCTATCATACATTTATGGTATATGGATATGAATGGAATCGATTATTCAGTAACACCAGAACCCGTAAAACACTATCCAAAGTTACCCAATTCGATACGGATTATTATCATCGGACCATCTGGGTGCGGCAAGAAGCAATTGTTAATTGATAAGACAATGAGACATTTCAAATGGGACAAGTTGTATTTCCGATTGAAGTTGCATTCTCGTGGTTATTTTTGCGCCTCATTCGAACGCGCTATGTTCGAGAATATAGAATGAATTCATATACAGGCTTTTACTCATACAAACGGATGTGCGTGATAACGAAATTATGGTAAGGGAACTAATTTTTTATATTAGGGTCATTTCGCATCACACCCCACCATAATAATTAAGAAATGAAAATAAGAATAACCACTTCGGAATTAACTGGTCAGTAATATAATTTAACATATCTAATATACAAGCAGATACAGCAAGATACCTTGAAACAGTACAATGGAGGTGAACAAGAACAAAGATAAGTAGTAATGCCATTAAATACGTGACGAAATAGTCCCAATCATTAGAATTGAGGTTTAATATTCTCTTAAACAAGACGAACTATACAGTTGATGTACATCTCACTTAATTCAGCCATTCTAGGCTAAACAAGTTATAGTTTAAAATCTGCACTTTAAATTCACACCTATGCGGAAGTTTGACTGAGTGATCGCGCTTTGATGCAGAAATTGCCGATATCTCAATTTTCCATATTACTCATGCCATCCAGGAACCTCTCGATATACAGAAATTGATCGCAATCCAAATGACATTATTGACATTACTGCGGAAGTATGCAATGCTTATCATTCCTAGAGAAACCAATTAACTAGTTGATAGTATAGTGTCATATACATAGTTATAGTATGTACAATAGTACAGTAACATGTTTATTTTTCATTTGAAGGCGTAGATAATGTGCATACATTTGAAATATTTGACGCGCAATATCCACCATTGTCAGATACGAAGACCCAAACGGCATTTTTATATTTACTTTCAGTATTATTTCAAATGTGTTTCCTGCATATGTAGCACATTGGACTTTCATACATGTAACTTGTTTGAAAATCGTTACCTTATCATCTACGTTGACAAAAATTCTTAGTGACACACCAATTTCGTATCTTTCTTGCCTGTTATATACTCTTTTTTGCGGCAAGTTTTATGGACATTGCTTCTGTATTAACGCTCTCTCATTTCAAAGCAGTAGAAAGCATTATGGAATCTAATTCGTTAAGAAGTTAAGCTATCGTATAAATAGGATGCATGGACAAATGTTGACAACATTTTGTGTACCATTTCGATACATTGAAATGACTTTGGTTTCAAAATAAAATATACCGTCACTATCTGACATAATCAATGTCTAATTGCACACGAGATTAATAACCACGAGAATATTACATTTCTAACCATATATAAATAATGCTCGGATTGATTCTTACTATGCCCGTTGCATTGTGTCTGTATGTACATATTTATTCAAAACCAAAATGTGCTTTGCAAATAACGTTTGACTATATCTAGGTTAGCTTTGTGTATCTTGTGTTGCATTCTGGGTGAAGAGTAAATCTTATAAAAGACATGACTGTGTTCAGTATCAATGACCAATTCATAAAATTATCATTATGTATTTATATTAGGCGATTTAGGTTATAGGTTAATTAGATATAATGTGATATGATACAACATACATACATACATACATACATACATACATACATAAATACATACATACATACATACATACATACATACATACATACATACATACATACATACATACATACATACATACATATATCCAGTAAGATCAAGTTCATAAGGTATGTCCTATAATCTTGATAAAAAGCCAACTCAAAAACAAATTAATGTACACTTCACAAGAATGTAATTTGTACGAATAAATCATGTATAATACCATCAATATGTCATTGACACATTCCATCAATGTGTCATTCAGGACGTAATATTCATGTATATGTCATCAATGGATCATTCAGGAAGTAATAGTCATGTCATAAATGTGTCATTCAAAACGTATTATTCATGTATATTTCATCAATTATTAATGCATGATGTTATAATAATGCCCATAACAGCAATGCATCATTGTAATGTAATATTCAGTGTCTTAGTTATGATGTAATACTTAGGTGTATTCCATCAATGCATCATTCATTATATTGGATTCATATACATATCATCAATGCATAATTCATGACATAGCACACATATTAATATCATCAATGTAGCATTCATCGATGTATCATTTATGAAGTCATTCACATCTCTTCAATATATCATTTATGAAGTAATAATCATGTACTTATAATCAATGAGTGATTCATGATGAAATATTTATTTCCGTATCATTAATGTAACATTCATGATGTAATAATCAGGTACATATTATCAGTTTATCATTCATTATATAATGCTTATTCCATTTTCATAAATGTATCATTCATGATATAATACTCATGGACATATCATTAATGAATAATTCATGATGTAACAGTTGTTTCCAAATAATTAATGCTAACAATCTTGATGTAATAGTTTTTTCCTTATCATTAATGTAGCATTAATGATGTAATAGTTATTTCCATATCATTAATGTAACATTCATGATGTAATAGTTATTTCCATACCATTATTGTAACATTCATGATGTAATAGTTATTTCCATATCATAAATGTAACATTCATGATGTAATGATAATGTACATATCATCAGGGTATCATTCATGATATAATGCTTTTTCCTTTTTCATAAATGTATCATTCATGATATAATAATCATGGACATATCATAACTGTGTCAATTTTTATGTGCTAGTCATGTACAGACTATCAATTTAATATTCATGATGCAATTGTTATTTTTATGTCGTCTATGTATCATTGATGATAATACTACTGTACAATAGCATCACAGTATTATTCATGATATACTACTCATTTACATATCATCAATTCAAGATATACTGTTCATACACAGAAACATCAATGTATCATTCATGATATACTGCTCATTTACATATCATCAATGTATCATTCAAGATGTACTGTTCATACACATAGCATCATTGTATCATTCATATTATACCACTAATATACAAAGCATCATTGTATCACTCATGAGATACTAATCATGTAAATTGCATCAACGTAGCATTCTGGACTTGCACATTGACTCCTTGATAATTTATATGACACAGTTTTTTTAAAAAGATAGGATACGACATGTGGTACTCATCATTATATAGGTTTGAGTTATATGTGTCTATTACATCATTATATAGTCAGTAAAGCTATTGTTCCGTCAGATTTCAACTCTCACCATTTAGTCATATGTGTATTTGATATATCATGAATATTCAAGAGATAAAATTAAAAGTTGGATAAATTAATTACCCAAGGATCTACAAGCTATTTGCAAAAAATCGTGTTTTTTATCGTTTTTCGGTCAAACGTTTGCACCTTATCTGGATCATATTCAACTATGTTTTCGTGGAAAGTGATTCTCATAAAAGGATATTTTAATATTTGTATGACTATTTTAAATTGATTTAGAAAACAACAAACGAAAGCAAGAGTAAACGGGTTTGTCTGCATTGAGCACCAAATATGGTTCGTCATTCTATAATTAAGAATGTGGGCAATTAACCTGAAACAATTTATAAAGTTCTTTCAAAGAGTTAATTGACCAGGGAATCGGGTCTATGACCTTTGGAACATTTACAGTAAAACATGTAAAACATTAAACAATATATTTTCAAAAACAATATTCAAAACGCATTTCCTGTTACCAATACTTTAAAGAATACGTAATTTACTAAACATACAAAATCTTACCTCGCATCAAGGACTAAACCAAACCAAAACCCAAACAGTTTTATTTTAGAGAAGATATATTTTGACTTATGCATTTATATTATCAATCGCAGAATTAATTGTATGCAGACAAATATCGTAGCAGCAGGGTTGAATCTTCACAAATTTATTTAGGGTGAATAAGCGCACCTGTCTATTATATATTTGTAAACAGGTATGTGTATTGTACATATCGATCCATGATGAGAGTTTTTACTCTGCAATGGTATTGCCAAGACCATCACCATAGTACGATCTGTAAACTCGCAATCGTGAGTTTACTACATAGACCATTGTTGGTTTATCGTGGTTGAAGTGTATGATCATCTTATTTAAGTCATCAAATTAGTCAATATGATAACTGTAAAAATCCCTTTGGTCTTTGGCTAACTCATCAACAAACTCTCGATATATATCAATATCCATGATACCACTCTCATATAGTCGTCTGCAGATATCAGCTGCCTCATTAATTTCTTCCGGTGAGTTTTTCCAGCTCGTTTCCCTCCTTTGAGAATTTCTAATCGTGATATATCCCCGACAATATTACTAGGCCAACTAACTAAACCAATACCTGATGTCCTTCTTTGAGTTCCACTCTGAGAAAATTCCCCCCTGCCACTACTACTACTATAACCAGTTGCACCCTGTGCATCATCATCATCTTCGTCTCGATCATATAGTGGTTGACCACTCTTTGTTCTTTTTATTTTATCCAAATACGATATATAATTATTATCTCTTGAGACTCTAATTCCATTGTGTTTTGCCAAATATACTTTATTTTTCCAGGTGTCAAAGTCTTTCATGGATTTTTCAAGTCCATCTTTTATATATTTGTCCCTTTCTTTCTTTTTATAATTTTTAACAACAAAATAAGCTAATTCATCATCCGTGTAATCTTTAAATTTGATTATCACTTCTTTTCGAAATATCTCTTTGGTTGTGTATTCCATCCTTCCTTTCGAAATTTGTCATTTTTTATCTTCAACAGTATCACCCTGTTGTTCAATTTAACCCTCTTCTTCTTGTTGAATGATTCTTGTTCTAGTCGTTCTTGTTCTCGTTGTTCACGTTGTTCTCGTTCTTGTTGTTCCTGAAGTCCGTCAGCGGTTACTGTATCACCAGAAAGTGTATTTAATGATTTATTTGCTTGCTTGGATCTCGTTGCTATATTTGCAAGCACACCAATAAGAGGTTCTTCTTTCCTTTTCCCTTCCTTGGGGCATCTCCCCATATTGCTCTTTCAGTGGCCGATTTTACATCTTTGCTTGTTGTGGTTATTGGTTTAAATAATTCCTCGGTTCCCGTTGTAAATGCAGTCTGAAACGTTTGTCTAGCTTGCAATTTCTCTCGAACTGAATCTCGAATGGGGATAAATTTCTTAATTGAGGCTAACCGTTTGCGTGCTAATCTAGTTGTTAGCGATTAATTTACCATTATTAATTAATACTCGATCTAACTGCAGTGACTTTTTCACCAGTAACCATAAACAATATTTAATGAAAAAAATCTCTAAATGAATCACTTAGAGAAAATTGATCATTTGACCAGGCTGATCAAATCAGGATTTTTCTACATTTTTAGTCGTTTTTGATGATTTTTGGCTGTTTTTTGGTTATTTTTTTATCTGAAAATCATAAAATTATTATTTTTAATGAGAAAAAATTCTAAATGATTCATTTCGAGAGCGTCAATCATTTGAACGTATTGTTGTTAACTCACCGGCAGAGAAAAATGACTAAAAATCATCAAAAAAATGACAAAACTAGCAAACAAAACTGACTAAAAATGATCAAAAACAACCAAATAAAAAACAAAATTCAGCCTTTAGTAAATAAAATAAAATCCGTAGAATGCTCATCCACCCAACAATTACTTCCGTGTAGTAATACAGTCACCCATTGATAAAAAAAACACAATCCTACATCTCTTTACAAATTCATTTAGGTTGAATAAGCGCACCTGTCAGTTGTACACTTACAGAAAGTATGAGTATTATACATGTCGATCCATGATGAGAGTTTTTACTCTGTTGAGGCTACCAATGAACATTTTTTGGTTTGGCGGATAATCATTCTTATATTCTTGATTTTTTAATTAAATGCGTCTTTGATTTCATATTCATTTCCTAATTCTTTCCTGATTTTTTCCCAAACAGTATGAAACGGGACAAACATGCTTACGTCATTTTCATATATGAACGAATCATAAATTGCGTGCTGGATTCGTTTAATTAAAGCGTATGATTTTGGCAGTGTATATATATTTCTTCAGATATTATCTTCATTATCTTTAAAATAGGAAAGGATCCTTTCACAATTTAATTTATCTGACAATTAAATTCCTTGACTTTTTTAAATTTGAAATCTCGGTTATCATTTCAATTATATTTTCAGAATTCATATATATATATAATACTATATATTTCTAATATGTGATATTATACAAAAACATAAAAAATGGGGTCAATTTTGACTCATTTTTATATGAACTCCAGTTGCGCTAAGGTGTATTTACATCTTAGAGCGCCTAGATATATATATTTCAGGGTTATAATCGATGATGATCTCTATTCGTAATAAGGTGCATTTACATCTTAATACGCCTAGAGATATATAGGAAAACCCCATTTTGGAACCGCTTAGGTGTTATCAAAATCGGAAGAGTCCAGAGGTTACATATATAAGACAACACATCCCGTAGGAACCACTCAAATGTTATTCACATTTGACCGTACCCAGAGGTACCACGAAACATAGTCTCCGAGAGGAGATCTAACTTGCCAAATAGCGGATTATAACTCCAAGAAGATATCCTTAGTGAATGGAAGTCACATGATATATACATATATAAATATATACAATTATTTACAATTATTTCGACAATACAACATATAACAATGGATTATAAAGTGACAATGATATGGTATTTACAATGAATGATAGGATGACAATGGTATGATGATATGATGACAACGACGGGGCGGGTCCACACTCAAATCGAACCCAATAATACAACCCACAAAATCATTCCAGGTTGTACGAAAACAATAGGCATTCACACACCGTGTGATAGTGTGTGACATATGATTGGTTTCATATTTTGAGTTTTGCTAAAGCCCAATATAATAATAGACGGCATAATATATAACCTAAAGAATATATGAAAGCCAATAAAGTGGTGTATGATCTAGATATATTTCCTATACATAATAATGATTATTTAAAATATCTAAAAAAGACCGAATACTTGCAAAAACATCCGAAAAAAAAACACAACATTTTGTAAATACTGCGTATTGGATTCATTTTCTTACAAAACGGATAATTGATTATCTCCATTTAGAATTATGGTCATTAAAACCAACACAGTAATGGGAAAAAATAATGAGGTCAGGTGACATTGTTTCAAAGAACAAGATGAGATCTGTAACTCATATCTTTGTTTCAAAACTTCACACACAACCCAACACGAGTCATTCCCCTTGTGTTATATCTAAATGAATTTAATTCTGTTTTTAAAACGCTTCGAAAACTCAAAATACTGTTCTCTTTCTGCAACGCTTCGTACTGAGGGTATACAAATATTAAAATACCTACCGGCTTTATTCGTTGATTGAACTACCCTTTGCTCGTTATTTTCTGTATTAAATGATTTTATAGGTCTGTTCCCAATTGAATTATCAATACCAGTTTTCCCAGATGCAGTATACTTACTTTGTGTAACAGCTAGTAAATTGTCTAAAGGATTATCGGTCTAAATACCATTTATGTGATAAATAACAAAACCATCTTTGATCAGTTCGTTATATAACTCATACACAAAACGATGATTATGATATCTCTTCTTCCCGGCAGTAAACCTCAAATATCCTTGATTGCTCACAGAACCAGCTGGGTTCTTCAGTCTTCGGTGTCTGACAGCACCGTCACGAGACGCTTCATAATGGCTGATCACAGGATACGGTTGAAATTCATGGTTCATTTATATACTATAATGTTATTTGTCTAATTCATTATTTGGTTGGATCATTGCATTACTCGGGTATTTTTCAATGTAGTCTTGATGTGTTCTTATGATTGTATCCTTGACACTGTCAAAGACAGAGTCAGAGTCAGAGTCAGAGTCATTGATGGAGTCCTTGACTCGTTTATCATAATAACGCTTCAATTCTCTGTATCATTTACCACCACAACTGAGACACAATTGCGATTTTTCCTCTCACACCTACCCCACATCGTATGCAAGGTAGCAGAACTAAACTTCCACGACGAACGCTCTGTGAATGATATACACATAAATCATTTCTGCATGATATGTTACAATCGGTTACTGATCCTACAATCAACCATTTGCAATGATTCATTTATAAAAAATTTTTTTATTAAATACTTGTTTTAATTATAATATGGAGGAGTTCGAGAGATTATCGAGAATTACATCTTTTGAAAATGCTAAATTCAATATCGATAGAGTCTCCATAGATGTACAAAAGGGTCTAATAAGTGATAGAAGCATGATAGGTAAAATCCGTGATGGTTGTAATGAATTCAAGAGCGATGGAGCATCTCACTGTTGGTCGACATTTCAAACTGATGGTAGTATTGATGCTTCCATGAATGATAAAAGAGCATCAGTGGTAATCTCACATCCTGACCAAAAAAAGTTTTCTTTAAGAATGAAATTCATTATCCGTTCGGAAACGGGAACCCATCTTGAACAATAAGAGAACTGTCACTGTTAGTCAGTATTCCAAACCAGAAATTCTGACTGGGATTGATAAACAGTATTACGAGAGAATATATCCTGTGACAGAAGTTGTTTATATGATCTATCCGATAAATGATAAACCGAGTATTAAAAAACTAAAACCAATGAAACTGTCATCGTTGAATTATTTAGCAGATTTAATAATATAAAACTTCACAAATGCGTTGCGTCGAAACAAACTGACAGGTCTTAGAGGCGAAAAATAAATGAATGGGAATTAACAGTTAGATAGAATGGAGAAACAATTCAAGATAAAACCAAATTAGACACATCACTAACATTCCCAATAAACGTAATGACGGTAACAGGAGAGGTATTACACGAATCAAAATATAAATCGAAAGGAGCTCCAATCAAAATTATTGACCATAACGAAAACGCATTGACACCTGCAGCAACAATATTTCCGCGGTATAAAAGCATACAATATTACACATAAAATCTATTTGATTTTATTTATCAGTTAAGTAAAAATGAACCTGTGTCAGTGTTATTACTTCATAGTTTTGAAGACGAATTTGGGTAAATTCGATTAATTTATAATACCCAATGGCGAACTATACCGTAATGAAGCCCTCCACAACGAGAAGATACCCCATTAAATGATTTCTGTGAAGATTGGAGAACAAAAGATTTGATAGTGGCAAGTAGAGAAAAAGTCAGATACACATTGATATTCCAGGCTCCACCGATAAGCAAATTCTCGTATTAAATGATATAGTGCTGGTTGATATCAATGTCGTCGAAGATGCATTGCGAGCTGATTAATCCCCATGGGAGCTATGTTCCGCAGCGACAATACATTCTTCAGAGGGATTGACTATTCAGATACAATTGTTTGGATCATAGATAATCACATCGAGTGGTCGAATTTAATTTTTCTTGCGCTATCAAGAGTACGAAGAATACAATATGTTCGAAGAGTTGTTTAGATTATAATGACACAACAATAATTGATCTTGTCAGCGATGATATAATCAGAGAAAACTCTCTGGTTATAAACAAAAGGATGAAACAATAATAGACAATTTGACAATGATGAAACAAACATACAATACTCACTGCGCGAGTTGCAATTGTACAATGAATTGGTGTTGGTCGGATAAGGACTCTCGACAATTTACCGTAGACATAAAAATAGCTGTATTGATCATACCACACATAATGTGATGCTAACTTGTTTAGAGTGCAACAGATGCATATGGGCTAGTTAAGACCACGCGGTGGCAATTGAGTATCCTCGGGTATCGCTTGTAGTTCTTCACGAGTAAATCCACGCTGAGGAGCAGTTGAATCCAATCTATAGACTGGCGGTCTACCCGTAGATCTGTTATACTGGACAGTGTATGCTTAGTAACACTCAATACAGGATCAGTAGGTCTTTTTTGCCACCTTCAAGGGCCCCTGGTTCATATAAATACCTAACAGGGACATTGCCGAGTATTGGTTGTTTTGAAAAATCATTTTGTGGTGTTACGGGTATACACTTCTTTACAGCCGCTTTGTTGGGTTTCATGTTGATTGCTTGAGTAATCTCATTATTTACCACGGTTATTACGCCCGGTTATCTCTTGACCCATTCACGGGATCGTTCATCCTGAATAAATTCCTTCGCGTATTGACATCTAAAATAACCGCTCAGCAAGTGTTCTATTAAATCGTTCAACAATTGCCTGATCACGATGTTGTGCAATCTGTCCTCGTCTGACGGTGACATTATGATGCTTCATTGTTGATAACACTGCACCCTGAAATTCCTTGCCAGGATCAACCTGTAATAGATTTGGCCAATGCAGAGGACCTCGACGATAAATCCCTTCAAATGCAGAAGCCACCTCAGTTGATGATTTTGTCTTTAATGGTTTTTCTTCTTTGTATCAACTCGCAACATTAACTACGGTTAGCGCATACTTGTAAACGCCATCATACGGCAGAAATAATAAAAAAAATTGATGAACCTCATTAGGTGCGCTGACATCAAAATGCGAGTAGTTAATTTGTTTAAGAGGTGGTAGATAAATTTGCCATATCTCCTGTTTGGATAACCAATCCGCTGCAGTGGTATTTTTTACCTTTGCGGCGCTGACGAGTTTAATGGTTGCTGCTTTACCCCTCCAGTATTCTTTTGGAGAATAATAAATAGATTCCATGATGTTATTAATTACCAGCACCCATCATTAATTAACCTCTCCAGCCAAATTTTCTTTAAAGTATTTATCAGTGATAGAATTCAACTCATCAATTAATTTCACATCTGCGAAATGTCTGTGTTGTAGATTGCTGCTTTTATAAGCAACATCATGAGCATGACACGCTTTATCAATAGCGTTTATTGGGTGTTCACCGGGTCGGGGTTGGTTTTGACCATCGAATCTGATATCGAGTCTAGTCTCCGGTCCACAATAACTATACCCCGGAAGTTGTTTGTCTCCAGGATACTTCCCCATGGTTTTCCTGCGAGTTTTACTAACTTCGCTGCAATATCACATCTTCTTTTGTTTTTATATCATCTCCAGAATTCATAGAAACAAATCTAAATTTTTGTGAACCACATTCTACACACTAACCAGCAGTGCTGATCTGTTATTTTTAGATTTAATTGTTGTCAAGTCGTTTGTGCTAGTACTCCTCTTACATTTCAAACAATATAGATCCATAGTTTATTTATGTTTTATGGTTATGAATATAATTGTTTATTCAACAATAAAAAACCACAACCTGTAAAACGTTTTAAAAAAGCTTACAAATTTTGGACCGATGATTGTTAAACCAATTGTTGGTATACACTTTATACACCATCATTTCCATAATATATTTATATCATTCTGATGGAAGTAGTTGTCAGACGAATTATCGGTGTACACCTTCTACCTCTCACACAATATAAATCTATAATATATTTATGGTACATGGATATGAATGGAATTGATTATTCAGCACCACCAGAACCCGTTAAACACTATCCAATGTTACCCAATTCAAAACGGATGATTATCATCCGACCATCTGGATGAGGAAAGACGGAATTGTTAATTGATATGAGAATAAAACATTTGAAATGGGACAAGTTGTATTTAGTGGCCCCTAGTGTAGACGATCAACGATGTTACCAGGTTATAAAATATTGCAACGAAAGGGAAGCATAAATTACCGGAGAGGATAGTATTAAGTTTATAACGGATATCGAGGAAGCACCGAGTATTGATGATATTGATGGACGTATTAACAAGTTTGTCGTCTATGATGATGTCATGTTAGACTGTCAAAAGAAAACCGAGAGGATTTTTTCCAGAGGCAGTCATAAAAGCGCTGACGTGATATATTGTATATAGCCTAAATGGTCGGATACGACCATGGATGGAGGACGAAAACAATAACTAAAAGAGGTATTTTTATGCCTTATGTTTGAACTCACATTCATTTTAACGACGTCATTCACATACGGATTAAGTTACTAACAATATGACTGAAACCTGACACGTAAACAATTGGAAAATGTCAATCTCGGTTCAAGAGTTCACCCTGGTTTAAAGGGTTAATTGTAATAGTCATATCATCATGGAAAATGAAAGTATTATTTTAAGTAAATTTACAGATATTTGTCTTACAAATAGGGTGTGGTTACTGTTGGCAGCAGTAGAAGAATGTTAGGTATCTGCATTAAACTTAGTAGTTATATCGGAAGTAAGGATGTTTTCATTAAGATACAACTATGATGAACGCAGTAGTACCAACAAAAACGTAGTAACAGTAGAATATTGATAAACATAGCAGTCAATGTCGCTTTACCAGTCATACTGATACGACGTCTGCAATCTGGCAATTTATAATGAAGTATATCACTGATGCACCATACCGCAGACATGTGGCATAATACTCCAGCCAGTCCGATTTTCCTGACACCATACCTACCAGGAAAACTGGTCAGTGCACACAAGTTATAAACAAATATTATATTATTTGAACTACCATTTGTAACAAGACAACCGGGTGAGATTTAGGGTTTATAAGAAAACACTTTTGATGGTGATACCAATACAATGCATAATGACAAAAAAGCAAGGGATAATATAATAACTTTCTACACCTGCATACACAGATTGGTGAATATGATTATACATTTGAATTGTAAACTAAACTGGCTCACTTTATTTTAAATCCTAGATATGAACCACTTGAACAGAATGTATTGCTTAAGCCGGCCAGACTTTATGGAGTTTTGGAGTCAAACGCTTTTGAACGATGGAAGAGAGAATTACTCTTTTGGTCTCATACTTTGTGAGACGCAAGTTGTTGGATACGTGTGGTTTTAATATGAAGCCTCGATCTGGCTTCATATTTGATATTATTAAACCTCCATCTGGCTCTGACAACAACGTAATATAATTCAATTTTAAACGCAAAGCTGTAAAGGCATTACGGTATTTTGGAGTCAAACTCTTCTTGAACGATGGAAGTAAGGATCACTATTTTGGACTCTACATTGTGAAAAAGCAAGTTGATTGATACATGTCCTTTGTATTTGATATTAATCCTCCATCTGGCTCTGACAAGAACTTAATATAATTCAATCGAAACGCGTAGGTTAAAAACAGTTGAGGAACCATCAACGTAAGTAAGAGAGGGAAGGAAAACAAATGCAGTTTGAGAAGAAAGAGGCTAGAGCTGTTTCTGAAATATAAATGAGACAAAATCAATTGCTGTACAAGTCGGCAGAAATGAAGTTACCGAAAAATGAAAGAGAGAATCAAGTGCATAGTCAGACAAATGAAAGAGAGAAGAAAGTGAAATTGTTTAAACAGCAACAGAGGGAACGAACCCTACAACTTTTTTCGACAAAATTGATTGAAGCCTCAAAACGGAAAATAGAGCCTGCCTGCGAATCTCATATTTTAACCCCAAAAACAATAAGTCTCCATTTAGCAAACGGAGACTTTGCGATTTTTCAATCATCCGGGTCGCAACGATGTTGTCATCGCCCCCTCTGCTGCTACAGGTTAACAAAAATCATAAATGATTTTTCACGAGGGGTTTTACGATTTCAACCAAATATTTGATCGAGTCCTAGGACTTTACAAATAGACTAATCGCTAACACCTCGTCCTGCAGATCAATCAAATTATTTGAGTAGTCAATGTGTCTGAAATTAATTCTCGTTAGCGAATTATTATTCTCAACAATTAAAAATCCTGGAGGTCTGTTGGTGCAAATGAATACAGAATATGTCGCTGCTGGGCTTGATTTGATTGCTCAAGATCTATTTGATAGCTTCCTTCAATATCATCACATACTAAATTGAGCGCAATCACCGATGAAATATTCACATGGTGCGGGGCAATATGCCTACCGCCGCCATCTGGGTCATTATTATATTTGAGGATAATTGAATCTAGTGTTTGTAGCACCTTGATATTGTTTCTAACAATTTTTTGTGGTTCCTCCGCGTTGTATCCGGGAAACTTGAAATTACGCAGATCGGCTTCTGTGATATTGTAACCGGTTAGGAATCGTGTTTATTGTTGCCGTTGTCATTAATTATTGTTCGAATAATTCGTTCATTGATATATTGCATGTCAGATACAAGCTGATTTAATATTTCAACGTGTTTTCGCGATTGTTTTCCCCCCTCTGCAGCTGTAGTTTTTCTAGTTGTGTTTTATGTAATTGATTAATTTCATTAAAATAACCAGTAACGTCATTTAGCGTTTATGAAATAGTAACAGTTGACTCATCTGTTCTTTTAATAATAAAATCCCATTGCAACGTGTTTTTGTTGGTAAAGATAAATCTATCGGCGATTTTTACTTTTCTTATATCAGATAAATCATCTCGATATACGGGATTGATTTCATGATATGATTGTAAGTCTGTGTTTAAGTCGGCTGTTCCGGGTGGTTTTTCAGGCCATCCTAACACGGTTCTGATTGAGCTGTTATAGATATCTACGACGAAATTAGGTGATTTTATTTCAATGGCAGACGATAGCGTTGGCTCGTGAACCGTTATAGCAATTTTTGATTCTGCTCCAGTAATCGATTTTATTCTACGTGCAAATTCATTCTTGATTTGTTCGATTTGGTAGGACCCTGTTGGTATTGTAACAACGTTCCAGTCTGGAGTCCCGTCTTCTTTATTCTTATTCGCGAACACCAATGAGTTATTGGGTCTCTGCCCACCAAATGCTACCGATCTGATATTAGGCCAACTATGGTATACACGTAATTTTTCACGGGAACCGGAGAAGGGAAGTTTACACTAAACTCGAATTTCGTTGATGATATTGAGATCATGCTTGTTTTCACCGGGTTGGTATTTTCTGCTATTCGTTGAAGCAGTTGAAACTCTTCGAGTTTTAGTGACATTATTATTATCATTGTCTACAATTTCTAATTTCGATACCGCTTAATTATAAATACGTATAATCGCTGAGAACTCTTCATCGGTAGTTACTGTATCATCAATCGATGATGATATCCACGAGGATAATTGCGAGTACGCGTTGGATGCTATTTGATGTTTTACTGTATATTCGTTGAGTTTTCCCTGAGAACACGATGATAGTTTTTTAGTAATTGCATTAGCAACCCCAGCAATTGTTGTCGCCGCGGATATACAAATTGAAACAGCAACCGGGGCTATCATTGTCACTGAAGACAGTATAATACCAGCTACTGCCATTACACCAGATACCGAATACATTGTAACGTCAATGGCTGAAATTCTCCTGCGGTATTTTTTTTTTATTGCATACTCCTTAGCGAGTATTTTGAGTTTTGTTGATATTTTTTTGATTTTATCATAGCGATATTGTGACGGCGTTGATGTCATTTTTTTTTAAAAACACTAGCGTTTTCAATGACGAATCTAATTGTAAATTTATTTAAATTCAGTTATTTGCTCAGATCTGCTACGAATTCCACATACCATGTTATTAATACCTTAGCCAAACGTTTATCATTGGTTTTTATCGTTAACCGTTCAGTTGTATTCTTGTCGATGATCGTTGATATCACATTATTGACCCCGGATTAACACGGCGATGATATATTAAATTGAACTGGTGCTACCAGCGTTACTCGATAAATACCCTTGAGAGTAGCTGTGATGAGTAAAGCGTTAGTTGTTGGTGACAACTCAAATGTTCCAAATAGAAGTGTGTATACGTTATTGCTGAAGCTATCATGAGGAATTTTTTTTTTTTCAAGTCTCTGGAGATTGCCTCTGATCGTAGTAACATCTGTGCTCATTGCTCCCAATTGCCGACCAAACCGAATTATTTCATCGAATTTTGCAGTGATGTTATTTAGAATTGTTTTAACATCTTCAGGTTTAATATCTCGTTAACCAACGAATGTATTAATGACGTCAACGGTTCTGAGGACGATTATTCGTATTGTGCTAAAAAAACTTGTATGATCATCATATTCAGATCATAGCTTTGCTAAATTGTCGATTGCGGATTTTATCATTTTAATATTCAGTGAGGTCACTGGTGGAACACCAAGAAATTCTTGTAGCGGTTTATTTAATTTAACAATGGAGTAATCGGTTCTGGTGAAGTTTTCTCGTAGTTCGTTAAAAGCATCTATACGATTATTATACTTAGATAGTAGCTATTTTAAATTGTCGATTGCGGTTTTTATCTGTTTAATATTCGGTGTGGTCACTGGTGGACCAATCAATTCTTGTAGCGGTTAATTGAATCTAAGAATGGCGTCATCGGTTCTGCTGAAGTTTTCTCGTAGTGCGACAAAAGCAGCTATATGAGCATCATACTCAGATCGTAGCTTTGCTAAATTGTCGATTGCGGTTTTTATCGTTTCAATATTCGGTGTGGTCACTGGTGGAACACCAAGAAATTATTGTAGCGGTTGATTGAATTTAACAATGGCTTCATTGGTTCTGCTGAAACCTCTTCGTAGTGCGTTAAAAGCATCTATATGAACATTATAATCAGATCGTAGCTTTGCTAAATTGTCGATTGCGGTTTTTATCGTTTCAATATTCGGTGTGGTCACTGGTGGAACACCGAGAAAGTCTTGTAGCGGTTGATTTAATTTAACAAATTCATCGTTGAGTGATTTTAATGAGTTTGCTGTGTTATCTACTGTTGTTAGTTTCTCTGTGACCGTCGAAACAAGTACGCCTGGCTTGAGTTTACCATCATGAAACAGTGCAATAGCGTCATCGGCGACGTCATGTCTTCGTGTTAAAATGTCATCCAACGACACATTACTGGTTTTCAATTTGCCCTGGCGATCTTGAAATACAACTATTTCGTTTGGGTCAACACTTGTTAAATTCAACGTCTCAGCGATTTCATCTTCAATTATTTTTTTTACATCCTGTGTTTCCGTGGTGGGCTTTTCTAACGCTGATAGAGGTCGCCCCCAAATATCGATCATTATTGTTAGCGCAACTTGGGTTTTCAATTTATTGATTCTCTAAACTTACCTTGTAATTTCCCACTCGTGTATTCGTTTACAACCAGATGAGGTGGTTTCTGTGACGATGAAATCTCCGCGAGGACATTTAATACTTCACGGCCGCATATCGGCGGATCAATTAATTGTTGTGTTGGCAGCGTGGAATAAAAAATCGGAATTGATTGATTCTTTGAATTTATATACCGCATAAACTCTCTCGGTGGGGCTAACACATATGAATCAAAATAGACAATCCCACGCGGATCAATCGCGAATGCAACCCAGTGAGTTCCCGATCCGTTACTGTTATCAAGATTGATGAAACTGGTTTCAACGCGTTTAGGTTTTCTCGGTAATTGATTTTTCATAAAAAGCCCTCTGAAGTTTTTTATCGCTAGTTTTTTAGCAGCATCAATTAAATCAAAATTGGACATGGGAAGAATTGGACTTTCAACTAATAAACCGTTCCTGGTATTCTTAAGCCTTTCCAGCTGTACCATGAATACGGAGTTCCTGGTAGTCTTGGACCTTTTTCCTTCTTTTTTTATATCCTTTCCCAGTTGCCTTTTTCAAGGCCATACCTGCCGCGGTACCATCTGCTCCCAACGCCGCCGCTTTCGCAACCGCTGCGGCAGCCGCTGAAATCAATGCTGGTATTGCGGCCAACAATGGAAATATACCACCTGATTTTATCATGTTAGCGATTGCAGCCTTTGAAAATTCAATTTGAACCCCTCGCTGTTTCTTTAGCGCATTATTGAAATGT
Source organism: Unio delphinus (assembly GCA_029339505.1). Taxonomy (NCBI): domain Eukaryota; kingdom Metazoa; phylum Mollusca; class Bivalvia; order Unionida; family Unionidae; genus Unio; species Unio delphinus. Next base: position 1,759,771 of record JAQISU010000095.1, on the reverse strand, counting down.
TTTATTTGACGATCCGTCAATGATATTTTATGTGTACCGCCGGACATCTGAGCTGGTTTCAACGTTAATGTTGTTCCACATTCTTTAGCGGATTTTGATCGTAATTTCTTGACCTGACCATTAGTCAGCTTGACACAAACAACACTATATAACATTTTATTGTAAAACACATTTATGCTTTCAATTGATCTAATTGTGAATCGTTTACATATTTTCCACTGGTGCATCAACAATTCTCATTCATCCGCCAACCCCTTCTAACAACATTGATTTGTCGCTGAGAATGACAGCAACCGCTCTATAATCAACGCCACCAGGGGTTATACGAGCCCTAAAATGTATATCGATGACGGATTGCCTTGTTATTTCAAGATGTTCCAGCGAAAAGTAATAAATCGGATATAGGTTTTTAAAATCAAGTTGCGATCTTTGTAAACCGGTATCAACATTTTGATCACGACCAATATATGACAGCATCCGATGATACACACGTGCTATATGGTTGTTTTCGTAATTAAGCTGTATATCCTCAGATGTTTCTTGTTGTCCGTTTATTCTCAGCGAAACCTCCCTGACTCCTAATCGATAAAATATCATGTGACGGCGTTCTTGGGAGCCCGGTCGATTCCGATTCTGCAGCGCAATAAATATATGACGTGGAGCTGAAACGCCTTGTTTTGATGCCAAGTGCCATGTAAATGTACCATCAATATTATCTTGTTTGACATCAGTCGTTGTTGTTAGCCAACTTAGAAATGATTTGCCGCCTTATTCCATAAATGAAAGTAGACGCTCTTCCGTGGCTATTGATGGGGTCATTACTGGCATCCACAATACTATTTTACTCAAAACAACTTTACCATCAGCAACATCATTAGCACGCCAAATTGCATCGTTGTCACTGCCTCATCGCACTAACGCAATTGTGTGTTTTGCGCCATAAATAACTTTTCTGACATTTATGCAGAATCCAAATAAATGATGGAGTGGAATTGCACATGAAAAATATCGTTGTTTTCCTTGCAACATCATTACTCGTGCTGCAAATCCTAAATTGTAATTAGGAGTTGTATTTGACATCAAAATTTGCAACCGGTCTAGTATATCCGGCTGGTGCTGGATCAACTGCGGTATATCGTGTTGCCTTTACCCTAGAATACTGAGAGTGTTCAGGATGATCAGAAGCATCCTTAGCAAACATCATAGGCGGGCCAGCAGACCTTGTATAATCATCACAATATCTTGCTAGTCCGATTATTGTTGTTGCAACATCAACCTCGCGGTCTATTGATTCAATTTCTTTCCCATCAATGAGATATCTTGCACTTTCAAATAGCGCCATGATACCATTATTCACTAAGCCAACTTTGGCACCATCTGGATATGGAGTATCAGCTGCAACATTTGTTACGAGTTTTCCCTCGATTTCAATAAATGCTTCACATGGCAAAAAGTATTTACTGGTATCTTGAACTTGAAGTTCAACTCGCGATCGTAGGTCGGGTTGTATTGCGTGATAGGAATAATATTGATAATTACGGACGGAATCGTCTTTGCGCACTGGGGCTTCCATATCAAACGCGGGATCAGAGGCTCGTTTAAACATTATATTATTCACACTAGTGTTTTCAATTGTGTAACTCTTTGTAATCATCATCGTTTTCGTTTTCGTTTCAAACCACTTCCTGTTATCGCGTTCATGATATCGCTATATGTTACCTGCGAGGCCGTCAATGGTGACGGAGTCACCGAAGCAGCTAACGACGCTAGTTTTTCTTCCACTGCGCTATTTATTGCTTTTTGATGATTTTTGCAGGCATCACTGTAGTTGATGGCAGCACTGGTGGTTTCACCACCTACTTCGTCGCTGTTGGTTTCTTTCCCACCAATGATATTATTTTATCTTTCGCGTCAGAAAATGCCTTTCCGGCAAGATTTCCAACAGCGCTGATTCCCTTATCACGAATAATATCAATGGCTTTCATTGATAATTGTTTTGCTAAAGGCGCCACTTTTGGGGCCATTCTTGTAAATAGCCCCGCGATGGTACTGCCGAGATCATCTCCGTACCACGCCCGATAAACAGGCAGTCGTGAGTTCACCACGTAGACGCTTACGGGTTTAAAATGGTTGTAGTGTATGATCTTGTTATAAAACTAGTAGTTTTTCAATTAGTGATCAATCGCTAAAATCCATAGAATTTTCATCATAACCATGAGCGTGTCTGTGATTTTCAACTAATTCAGCAATGAGTTCTCGATATACATCAATCCCCATGATACCGCCGACAAATAATCGTCTACAGATATCAGATGCTTCATTAATTATCTCGACTGAGTTGTTTTCGGCTCGTTTCCCCCCGATAAGTACTTCCAGCCGTGATATATTAATGAGGATGTTACCAGGACATGTCACGGTTGCATTGAAATCCTTTGGATTTCCAATCTAATATCCTTTTCCGCTTGTTTTCTTAGAACCGGCCTCTGTTCTTATGTCTGTTTCCTCCGGGACCGCCTTTAACCGCAGCTAGAAAGTTATTATAACCAGGGTGCTGCAACGCTGAGATTCTATCTCCGCCGTTTCTCGTTAAATATATTTTTGATGCCCAAGTCTTTCTGTCTCTTATAAAAAAATTTTAAACTCGTCGCTTAAAAAATTCTCTCTTTTACCCTTTGGAACATTTTCTCTAGCAAAATCAGCTAATTCGGAATCCGTATGGTTTCCTCTAATTTCATTTAATGCTGCGACTGTAAATATACTTTCAGGTGAATAGTCTCTTCCTGCAGCTGCACCTTCTTGTTCTTCTTCGCGTTCTTCAATTTTGCGTTGGGCTTTTATATCACTGGATAACTGTTGTATCCCTGCGCGTGTTTGTTCAGTCTCTGCTGGTATCTTTTCAAGCGTATCAAGCAGCGGCGCCTTCTTTGATCGTTCTTCTTTAGGAATATCTCCGTATATCGCTGGTTCAGTTAACTTTTTGACATCTTTGGTCGCACTTGTTATCGGAGTAAATAGTTGTTCACTTGACACAGAAAAGTCAGTCTGCGATTGTTGTCGTTGTTGAAGTTTCTCGCGAAGTCTGTCTCGAACCGGTATATACTTTTTAATTGCTGCTCGGCGCTCTCGGGCTAATCTAGCTGTAAGCGATTCACCCATCATATATTGTTTTAGAACTGAGTTTTCAAATGTAAATACAAGTGTTACAAGTGTTACCAAAAAAGCTAAAAATAATAAATTTTATTAAAAAATTTACTGAAAGTATTTTTTTATAGTAACGCTCACGTGATTAAGATACTGGTTTTTCCTCGTTTAATATTTTTCTAAGATCACGAACTTTAGAACTAATTTCAGCTCGTTTTTGATACTCTTGGCCGAGCTTTTGACGTATTGCTTCAACGGTGCTAAATAGCATTATAAATACATTAATGTCGCTACCGTACAAGCAAGCATTGATGGACTTTTGAATTCCTTTCACGAACATGTACATCTTAGGTAAAACATAACGACCCTTACGAGACTGATACTCAATGTCTTCATATTCTGAGGTAGTTCTGTCGCAGTCGAGACCTTCAGATAATACTATCCCACGATTTTTCAAATTTGTTGTTTCAGCGATTATAGCATTTACATCGCTGATATCCATTTTTATAAAAATATACTATAATATATTTTACCTCTAATTATTAAAAAAATAATTGGGTCATTTCCGACTCCGTCTTTTATATTTACAGGTTATCTAATTAACTTAATTAAGGAAAGTACATGTTAGTTAACTGTTTTCATCGTAACGGATAAATAATTAATTAATCTTAATAGACAGTAATTAGACCACATTTCAATCACTGGAGGATTTATCTTCCTTTATGTATAAAAATTGTATCCTGTGTTTTTTTTTTCTTTGAGAGAGCTGATCTAGTTATTTTTTCTGCTACTTTTCGTACCGAGGGCTCACAAATATCAAAATGTTTTCCAGCCGCATTCATTGATGGAAATACGTTTTCTTCGTTATTTTCTAAATCAAATGATTTCACTCTTTGTTTGTTTTGGATATATACCTGTTTTTCCTACTTTAGTATTTTCACTCTGTGTAACAACTCGTAAGTTATCCAATTTGTTATTTTGAGGAGATCCATCAATGTGATCAATCACAAAGCCATCTTTGATCAATCCGTTATGACATTCAAAAATAATTATGTGACAATTATATTTCTTCTTCCCGACTCTAAACCTCAAGTATCCCATATTGTTTACACATCCAACCGGTTTCTTTAGTCTGCGATTTCTAACAACACCGTCACTGGATGCTTCATAATTAACAAGCACGGGGTGAGGTATGAAGTCTTGGCTCATTTGTATAATAATACTACTTATCTAATTTATTATCTGCTTTATTTATAAACCTCTGGATGTAATCTTGATGGGTCTTATGATTTTGTCATCGTTAGGGTCAATGACGGTATTTTTTATTCGTTTGTCATAGTAGCGTTTTAGTTCTTTGTATCGTTTGCCGCCACAACTGAGACATAATTGTAATTTCCCCTGACGCCCACCCCACATCGGAGACACTGTAGGGGGCCAAGGGAACCGTTGCGAACGCTCTGTAAATGATATCCACATAATTCGCTTCTACATGATTTATTACACGGGGTCGCTGATCCAATCATAAGCCACTTACAGTGATTCATTATACTATATTTTTCTATTTAAATACTTGTTTTAATTATATGACCGAGGAATTCGAGAGATTATCAGTAATTAAGCCTTTCAAAAATGTTAAATTCAATCTCGATAGAACCCTCAAAGATGTGCCAAAACGGGCAATAACGGATAGAGCCCTGATAAATAAAATACGCGATTGTATTAATGAATTCAAGCAAGACGGTGCATCTCATAGCTGTTCAATATTTGGAATTGATGGCGTTGTTGATGCCACCATGAACGACAGCAACACAGCTACGATAATATCACAACTTGGTGACAAAAAGTATTTTTCTAGAGTGAAATTCATTATCCGTATAGAATCAGGCGGTTGGATTATACGAGACAAATTTGAATCGATTCTCAAAGACAAGAAAACGGTCGTTGTTAGCCGTGATTCTAAGCCAGGTCTGTTAACTGGAATTGAAAAACCATACTATGAACATGCATACCCTCAAACAGCAGCTGTGTATGGGATATATCCGTTAAATGAAAAACCCGATATAGGAAAACTAAAACCAATGAAACAGTCGTCGCCGGCGACATCGTCAGTGGCTTTGCCACTCAATTGTGTAGCAGCACAAATAACAGAACATTTTACAAATGCACTCCGCGGAAACAAATTGACTGATCTAAGACGTAAACAAATTAATGAATGGGAGTTAACAGTGAAAGAGCGCGGGGCAACTATTAGCGATATAGCTAAACTAGAAAAGTCGCTGAGATTTCCAATAACCGTTATGACGATAACCAGAGAAGTTTTATACGAACCGAAATATAACGAAAATGGAGCCCCAATTAAAATTATTGATCATAACGAACACGCATGGACGTCCGCGGTCACAATATTTCAACGAAACAGAACAATAAAGTATAGACCCGACGAATTCTTGGGAGAAGATTTCTCCAGGGATGGTTTTCTCGTTGAAGAGAAACTATTCGATGCTATTGTGCATTTGAGTGAAAACGACCCCGTGTCGATGTGGTTACTTCGCAGCACTGAAAACGACACTGAAACGTTTGATCAGTTTGTAAGACCAAACGGTGAATAATACCGCACTGAAGCATTCCACAATAAAATGAAAAAAACAGCTAGTGGGTTTTTAACGGCGTGTGGCGGAGTCGCCAATGGCGAAGTCACCAGTGATGAAATTATCAACGACGAACAATTATTGACAAACTGTTTTACAATCCCGTCGGTTGCAGCTCATCTTGCGAGAATCAAAAACGCATGGAAACAAACACGCGTAGAATTCTTGCCAAACATTGAGGATAGTTGTTTAGAATTCAATCATGGTGGTTTATGGAATAACAAATACGATCGTGATAATATAATTTCAGTTGATATGGTTGCTTGCTATCCAGCGAGTTTTCTTGGATATGGAGAGTGTACTGAGTATTTTAAACGATTTGGACACCCCGTACATGAAATGACTCGTGTTGCAATTAATGGGCCGCTCCTTGATTTTGATTTAACTGGATTCGCTCGTGTAGTATCATTTGAGTTCGCAGCAGGACTTCATCGCGCTTGGTATATTTGGATTGGTAGACACATGTCTGAAAAGAATTGGGTGCAAATAGCGTTATTACGATTCATGATTGATACAAAAATGTTAATTTTGCTGACGGTCAGTGAAGAAATTATATCATATCGGAAACAAACCAATATCTGGTTACCAACACCGCAACGTCTTGATAGTATAATTGACGAATCCAGAAAACATATTAATACCGACGAAAAATATATTATTGAGTGGTGCAAACGGGTATTTAATCAACGAAACAACGAAGCAAAAGATCTCGGTAGAAAATAATCGGAAAATTCACTCAGGGAGGGAAAAAATGTGACTACAAAAGATATTCTTCACGGTTGATTATAGATAGCACCGAATATGACTTTGTAATCGCAGATGCAGTATCTAAAAACATATATGTCGATCGTAAGGATGCTTTCTTGTCTGATGGATCAAAATTGGGTACAATTGTTACTTACAACGATGGACACATTTCTCCGTATACATATTTGAGGTCGTCGATGCTGGGTTATGCTTGTATTAATTTATTTTCAATGATAAATAGATTTCATGACACTGCGGTTAGAGTCACTGTTGATTCATTTTACATTAACAGCAAGTACAGTTGCGCAGTTGCTGCATTCACTAATTCGGATGAAAGTTGGGGATCATGGAGAATTAAAAAAGAAATGCTGCGTGATTATTCTAAAACAGCAGACGTTGAAATTAAACGTAATTACTTACGCGGTGATAATTTATCAGAACGTTCTAAAGCACCACCGATATCTGATCCAATTTGTAGATATAAAACAGTTTATTTAAACGGCTGTGGCGGGTCAGGAAAAACGACTCGGGCGATTGAATTATATCGTGGGAAAGATATGATTGTGCTGACACCAACCCATAGATTAGCGCGAGAGATAAAACAACGAAACGTTGAAGTTTGCACTTGTCCCAGTTTTTTTCGATACAACGGCGACAAATCGACCCCTGAACGAATGGGTGAAAAATTCATCCCCGCGGTTATTATTTGGGATGAGATATGTTCGGTTTCGTTAGATGTATTAAAAACGTTTCTTGATTGGTTGCTGAAAAAGAATACAGCGGTAATAATGTGTGGAGATCATGGCCAACCACCGCCACTTGTCGGCGCGGGTCCACATGATTGATTAAAAGGGTTTGTTGACTATTATGAAGAAATCGATAATGACTATAGAGCACTTGATGAACAATTACGCGAGGTCAAGAAATTAATTAGATTACAACCGGATAGAATCCAATGTGAAATAATCAGAGAAATAATTCCAGAAACTCCCATGGAAAAATTTTGGGAAGAATGGAGACCATATGATTTTGTAGTGGCAAGTAGAAAGATAGTCAGAGACACACTTCAGAAAAAGCTGTTTGTGCTTCACAAAGAAAAATTCCCAACGCGCCCAAATAACAGTCTCGGTCATGTCAGAACCAATGTGATGTTGACTTGTCTTGAGTGCAACAGACGCAACGGCGCTAGTTAAGACCATGCGGTGGCAATTGAGTATCGTCAGGAATCACTTGTAATTGCTCGCGTGTAAAACCCCGCTGAGGGGCAGTTGAATCCAATTTATAGATTGGAGGTCTACCAGTTGATCGTGTTATAGAAGATATGCTATGCGTAGTGACACTCCAAATAGGATCAGTAGCCCTATTTTACCACCTTCGAGTTCTCCTGGTTCATATAAATATCTCACGTTGACATTGCTGAGAATTGGCTGAGAAAGACTATCCCGCTGTGTTGTGGTATATACTTTTTTTATTGCGTTGTTAGGTTTCATATTGATTGCTCTGGTAATCTCGTTATTTAGCGCTGCAACTACCCCTGGTAACTTTTTGACCCATTCACGGGATCGCTTTTCTTGGATGAATTCTTTTGCGTATTGATATCCAAATAACCGCTCAGCAAGAGTCCGATTAAATCGTTCTACAATTGCCTAAACTCGATGTAGTGCAGTATGCCCCCGTCTGATGGTGACATTGTGATGTTTCATTGTAGATGCAACCACACCCTGAAATTCCTTGCCAGGATCAACTTGTAACAGATTTGGCCAGGGTAGTGGGCCTCGTCGATAAATGCTTTCAAATACAGAAGCTACTTCGGGTGATGATTTTTTTTTTTAGCGGTTCTGCTTGTTTGTATCGACTCGCAACATCAACAACGGATAGTGCGTATTTGTAACCGTTGTCATCTTGTAAAAACAATAAATCAGCTAGATGAACTTCATTGGGTCCGGTAATATCAAAATGCGAGAAATTGATTTGTTTAGGACGCGGTATATAAATTTGCCATATAGCCTGTTTGGATAACCAATTAGCCGCATTGGCCTTTTTCACTTTTGCGCGTTGGCGTGTTTATTGATTGGACCGCTACCCCTCCAGTATCCCCTCGGAGAATAATAAAAAGATTCCATATTATTAATTACCAGCGCCCATCATCAATTTGCCTTTCATAGCTGATTTTACCAACCACGAAGCCAATTTTTCTTTGAAAGATTTATCAGGAATAGCATTTAACGCATGAATTAATTTGACATCCGCGAGAAAATGTGTTGCAAATTTCTGCTTTTATATGCAACATCATGAGCATGACACGCCTTATCAATGGCGTTTATCTGTTCTTCACCGTCGAGGTTGATTTTGATCATTAGGTCTGATATCTAATCGTGTTTCGTGGCCACATTAGCTATATCCTGGAAGATGCTTTTCTCCGGGGTACTTTGCCCATGGGGTTCCAGGGAGCTTTGCCAACTTGGCTGCGATATCACCTCCTCGTTTTTTTAAACAAAAATCTCCGGATTTCATAGAAACAAATCTAAACTTTTTATACCACATGTTGCACATCTACCAGTAAGTGCTGATCTGTTATTTTTAGTTGTAATCGTCGTCACATCATTTGTGCCAGTACGCGTTTTACACTTCACACAATATAGATCCATAATTTATGTATAGAGATATGAATATAATTGATTTTTCAGCGACTAAAACAAAAGAACCAGTTAAGCATCATGCAGCACTACCAAACTCTATCCGCGCAATTATAATCGGGCCATCTGGATCCGGCAAGACGCAATTGTTACTCAATTTAATAATGAGATGGATGAAGTGGGATAAGTTGTATTTAATTGCCCCTAGCGTAGATGATCAACGATGCTATGAAGTGTTAAAGGATTTTAACGAGAATGCATCAGAAATTAAAGGTGAGAACGTCGTTGATTTTATGACTGATATTGACGAGGCACCATCCGTGGATGACCTTGATGGGAGCATTAACAATTTAGTCGTATACGACGATGTGATGTTAGACAATCAAAAAAAACCCATCTAGAATATTTTCCCGAGGCAGGCATAAAACACCGTGATATATGTCACTCAACGCTACACTCAGATTCTAAGAGTGATCAGAGATAACTGTAATATTCTTGCTGTATTCAACGGCGTTGATACACATACGCTACGAAAAATTTGGCAGACATGCTGTTCCGATATGAACTTCAATCAATTTCGAAATTTCTTTAGTAATGCTCAGTCGACCCCACACGGATTTATAACAATACATTTACATGATCCTCGAACACGATATCGTATCGGACTTGATCAAATATTTGGTTGAAATCGTGAAAATCCCTCGTAAAAAATCATTTATGATTTTCGTTAACCTGTAGCAGCAGAGGGGGCGATATCAACATCGTTGCGAGCCGGATGATTGAAAAATCGCAAAGTCTCCGTTTGCTAAATGGAGACTTATTTTTTGGGAGGGTTAAAATATGAGATTCGCAGGAAGGCTCTATTTTCCGTTTTGAGGATTCAATCAATTTTGTCGGAAAAAGTTGTAGGGTTCGTTCCCTCTGCTGCTGTTTATACAAGTTCACTTTCTTCTCTCTTTCATTTGTCTGACTATGCACTTGGTTCTCTCTTTCATTTTTCGGTAACTTCATTTCTGCCGACTTAATTTTGTCTCTCTGATTTATATTTCAGCAACAGCTCTAGCCTCTTTCTTCTCAAACTGCATTTGTTTTCCTTCTCTCTCTTACTTAAGTTGATGGTTCCTCAACTGTTTTTAACCTACGCGTTTCGATTGAATTATATTAAGTTCTTGTCAGAGCCAAATGGAGGATTAATATCAAATACAAAGGACATGTATCCATCAACTTGCTTTTTCACAAAGTAGAGTCCAAAATAGTGATCCTTACTTCCATCGTTCAAGAAGAGTTTGACTCCAAAATACCGTAATGCCATTACAGCTTTGCGTTTAAAATTGAATTATATTACGTTGTTGTCAGAGCCAGATGGAGGTTTAATAATATCAAATATGAAGCCAGATCGAGACTTCATATTAAAACCACACGTATCCAACAACTTGCGTCTCACAAAGTATGAGACCAAAAGAGTAATTCTCTCTTCCATCGTTCAAAAGCGTTTGACTCCAAAACACCATAAAGTCTGGCCGGCTTAATCAATACATTCTGTTCAAGTGGTTCATATCTAGGATTTAAAATAAAGTGAGCCAGTTTAGTTTACAATGCAAATGTATAATCATATTCACTAATCTGTGCATGCAGGTGTAGAAAGTTATTATAATATCCCTTGGTTTTTTGTCATTATGCATTGTATTGGTATCACCATCAAAAGTGTTTTCTTATAAATCCTAAATCTCACCCGGTTGTCTTGTTACAAATGGTAATTCAAATAATATAATATTTGTTTATTAACGCATTCAAGTTGGAATATTGAACGAAAATTACCTGCTAATTACAACCCTTATACAAAATTTAGAGTTTGCATGGTCCGTGTCTCGAATCGCTTACGAAGCACAACAGCCCCGAGAACTCATGAGTTAGCAGCACAAACGATTTGCTCTAGGCTGATAAATTGTGTGCACTTACCAGTTTATGCTTTAAAGCGCTAAACATTTTTTTTTCCTGTTAGGTCTGGTGTCAGGGTAATTGGATTGGGTGGGTCACGATTATACATGTCTGCTGATGAGACTGATGAAACAGTGATTTACATCAATATAAATTGCCAGAGTACCGACAATTGATAAAGGTACATTAAACATCCAACACACACACACACACACACACACACACACATACGCACACACACACATTACTATTCCTATTGACCAAGGTAGGATATGACTTTATGACGAATATGTGAGTTTGTACGTCCTGGCATTCGCTTAGTTATGTCTATATCAAACAATACACTAATCAATATGGCCTATACGTAAGCGCACTTGTATTTTCTGTTCATTTAATATTCAAATCAGTTGAATGCAAATAGGTTAGTTATGTCAGAATTTAAGTAAGCTTATTCAAGCAGTAATTGTTCGATCGGATTTATGTTGATTATGCACTATACGCAAATCACACTACCTGCCCCATCCTGAATTAAACAAATAAAGGGTCTAAATGAAACTGAAATGTATCTGAGTGGAGGATAAGTACTTTTAATTGACTTGAGAAGAAAAGGTGTGTAGCTTTAAAGGTGTATATCATGCAAATGGAGAGGAAAGATAATTGCACAACATTATTCAATATCATTTTAACAACGTAATTATTTTTGTGAATACAGTGATGTTCCATTTCATGTAATCTGCCTTAAGCGAAACAATAGTGACATCGAATGTAAAGTCAACGACAGCAAGAACATACTTACATAACATACATCGCATTTGACCGACAATTTATTGTCGTGACCGACATTAAGAACGAAAGGTAATCCTTATAAAATCTAGCTTCAGCTTCATTGACTGCTATCTGATTATCACCATTAATTATTACTGCTGATGTTGCTACTCTAACGACTTACACTGTCTGCGTTACACATTATTTAAGCTACTAGTACAACGCTACTACTCGCGATACTTCTACAAGCTGTACTACTTACTGACACCATTATAACTGTAATGTTGTTAATACTATCAATACTGCTATAAACAATTTTTTTAATATTGCAAAGGTTTGTGTTATAACTTTCACCTGTTAGTACATCTAGTACCAATGCAAGCACATATGCTGTTAATAGTACAACATATTTATTCAATGTCATATTAACAACTTAATTAATTTTGTGAATACAGTGGGGTTCCATTTCATGTAATATGCTGAAAGCGAAACAGTAGTGACAACGAATGTGAATTCAAAGACAGCAAAAACAGATTTACATAACATACATCACATTTGACCGACAATTTCTTGTCATGACCGACATTAAGAACGATGGGTTATCCTCATAACATCTAGCGTCAGCTTCATTAACTGCTATCTGATTATCACCATTAAATTATTGCTAAAGTCGCTGCTGATATTGCTACTCTAACGACTTTTACTGTTAGCGTTACACATTATTTACACTAATGGTACAACGCTACTACTCGCCCTTCTACTACAAGCTGAACTAAATACTGACGCCATTATATCTGTACTGTTGTTACTTCTATCACTACTGCTGTAGTCAATTGTGTATTTTTCTACTAATAAGTTCGGTAAAAATCCGAAATTTAACGCAATTTGTTTGTTCCAAATAGGAATTCAATAATTCAGACAATAATTGTAATAAATTATTACATTTTTAGTCCTGAAAAAATGATCTGCTAATTTAATCTTACATATAAATCAGCACCTATACTTTTCGACCCTCAAATTGGCAAGTATAGTGTCTCAAAGACAATGACCTTCTCAATAACCTTGAGTTGGCAACCCATGATTTTTTCCAGTATTTGAACGCATGACGGTCCGTTTGTATGAGACCGCTCTCTTGAATAGATCAGTAAGTCATGTTCATATCCCCCAGTATAAGTCTCGACACGCCTTCTCAAACAGAGACAAGTTTAACTCTCTAGCTACCAATTTCAGTCTAGTATACATGATTGACAATGTCATGCCCTCTAACTTGTGACGCACTACCAGTATATGTTTAAAGTCGTCAAAAGTTTTCTCCTGGTAGGTATGTTGTCAGGATAATGTGACTGGGTGAGGTATAATGCCACATGTCTGCGGTAGGGTGCATCAGTGATATACTTCATTATAAATTGCCAGATTGCAGACGTCGTATCAGTATGACTGGTAAAGCGACATTGAATGCTATGTTTATCAATATTCTACTATAACTACGCTTTTGTTGGTACTACTGCGTTCATCATAGTTGTATCTGAATGAAAGCATCCTTACCTCCGATATAACTACTACGTTTAATGCAGATACCTAACATTCTTTCTACTGCTTCCAACAGTAACCACACCCTATTTGTAAGACAAATATCTGTAGCCATACTTAAAATAATACTTACATTTTACATGATAATATGACTATTACAATTAACTCTTTCAACCAGGGTGAACTCTTGAACCGAGATTGACATTTTCCAATTGTTTACGTGTCAGGTTTCAGTCATATTGTTAGTAACTTAATCCGTATGTGAATGACGTCGTTAAAATGAATGTGAGTTGAACCTTAAGGCATAAAAGTACCTCTTTTAGTTATTGTTTTCGTCATCCATCCATGGTCGTATCCGACCATTTAGACTATATACAATAGCATCGTTGAGTGACCTATATCACGAAACATCTTATTATCTTTTCTTTCTATTGTTTATGATTTTGTTTAGGAGCAGTTTCTTCTGAGATCTAAAGTTTAAAATAACAACCATCGCCTCTTATAATACCATTTTGAACCAAGAAAATATTGTCTGAAGGTGCTATATAAACCTCTATTATATATATATATATATATATATATATATATATATATATATATATATATATATATATATATATATATATATTCTTGCATATGGTTGATAAACAGGCATGGTTATTCCTCTGTTCTCCTTGCCTTCACAGAAAAAAATAATTTGCTAAACAAATCAATTCTCAAGACAGACATGAAGAGAAACTGCATTAATCATATTCCAAAGAATGTGGATAAGATGCATGTATATTGTCTATCTCCGCGTTTAAAAACTACAAAGTTTCTGTCATAATGTTATCGATTAAAATCAAAATCAACATTGTACGGATATTCTCTCTCTCTCTCTCTCTCTCTCTCTCTCTCTCTCTCTCTCTCTCTCTCTCTCTCTCTCTCTCTCTCTCTCTCTCTCTCTCCTCTCTCTCTTAATAATTGTAATAATTTCCATTTTATCTTCAAATCCTCGAATAGGTCGAATATGATTCATAAAATCACATCACGGGTTGTCTCAGTACACATAACACCTTATCTAACCTATCATGAAATACTTGTATATTTTGGAGTTATTTGAAATAAGTTGTAATTGTTAACGGTTTCATGAATGACAGTTATGAATTCACAATGAAGGATGTTATATTTTGTAGTTTGTATTTATAAATTATAACCTTGAGATTGATGGCATACAAATGGAGAGTCACGTGACTATGACACTAATTCATGGTTCTGCGGTAAAAACTACTGGTTTACAAATGTTAGGTAATTCGATTTACAAGCAAAAAAGAAACATATCAACTAAAGCGTGTTAACATATATATGTTGTTAGTATCTCATATGGCATTATTTTGACTGACACTGAATTATATACATACTGTTGAATAACTACTAGAATGCTGGAAAAATTTTGACGGACACGTTTAACTGGCTCTGCATATCCATAGCTTTACGGTTGTGTCAAATATGGCGGAGAGTTCGTATTCAAACAGCTATTGCAGCCGGAAAATATATAACTATAGTACATGTGATCATATCACGCATACTAAAAAATACTTGAATGTACTTTGCTTTATAACTTTTATATTTTTATATCTGCATCTTAAGGCACACATTCAAAACTCTCTTTAATTTCCTGAACATGTAGCTATGGATATATTAATTGAAGCATGTTATGGTGGATACATAGGGAGGATCGGCTTGCTTCTGTTCGTCCTTGCGTGATCCTTCCTAGTGACAACCAATAACGTCTCAAAATTGAAACAAATGATAAAAAATATTTCTCAGATTACACCTTTAAGCATCATGCTAGCTGCAATTTTCGAAATTAAATAATGCATGCCACGGGAAACTGCAGGTCGTGGGTTCAATCTCCATCCAAGTAATACTAATGACTTACAAAAATGATACTAACATATGCCTCGCTTTGATCTAAGCATTAATATATTTGTATTAGGACTGGCTACCCCGGTGTCAGGATGATGTGAATGATTGGGACATCTTGTTACATGTCTGCGGCATGATGCCACAGTGCTAATCATCACTATAAACTGCCTAACAGCAGACATCGTAGGGATATGACTGAAAAATTGAAAACGCTATGTTAAAAATCCTAATCAAAGAAACAAACAAACAAACTTAATGAAGATCATTATAAATAATTCAAACAATTGTTTGTCTTTATTTCCAAACGGTAAAACAGTCAAAAATCAGTTTGTTAGAAACGATGAATAGACCACATCATGTATCAGATAACAAATGTTCTGTTTGTCACCAATTAAATCACTTCATATAAAACATTTAATGCTAATATTTAAAAGTACATTTTATCCATATTAGTTGATGCATTACCTCCCTTTCTATATAGACTATTCAGGACGTACCCGGAAATTACGATAACTTGCTATACTTAAAATAATAGTAAGTTGACAACATCGCGTTACTCGATGCATGGGTAATAATAAATCCTACCTCAAGTATACCATGTTAAAGGAAACTTGAGGTAACTTACTATAATCAAACATCTGAGAAATAAAATAGAAAATTTAAAATAGTCGCTATATTCTTGTGAAGATATTTTGACGAGCACGTAATATTGTGCAACTAAATAGCTGATGAAGTGAAAAGCATTCGGCGAGATCTTGACATCACCAGGATCCTTATATGAATTGATTATGAGACTGATCATTTCACAGGTGTCACGTTACATTGACATCAACACTATTCCGATTGAAATTGCATTGTCGTGGTTATTTTTGCGCCCCATTCGACCGCGCTATGTTCGAGAATCTAGAATGAATTCATATACAGGCTTTTACTCGCTCAAAAGGATGTGCATGATAAGGAAATTATGATAAGGGAACTACTTTTTGATATTGAGTCATTTCGCATCACACCCCACCATAATAATTAAGAACTGAAAATACGAATAACCACTTCGGAATTAACTGGTCAGTAATATAATTTAACATATCCAATATACAAGCAGATACAGCAAGATACCTTGAAACATTACAATGGACGTGAACAAGAACAAAGATAAGTAGTAGTGCCCTTAAATACGTAACGAAATAGTCGCAATTATTATAACTGATGCTTAATATTCTCTCAAACATGACCAACTATACAGTTGATGTACATCTGACTTAGTTCAGCCATTCTAGGCTAAACAAGTTATAGTTTAATATCTACACTTTAAATTCACACCTAATCGGATGTTCGACTGAGTGATCGCCCTTTGCTGCAGAAATCGCCGATATCTCTGGTGAATAATTAAATTTTTCATATTGCTCATGACATCCAGGAACCACTCGACATAAATAAATTGATCGCAATCCAAATGACATTACTGACATTACCGCTTAAGTATGCAATGTATGTTATTCCTAGTGGAAGCAATTTACTAGTTGATAATATAGCGTGATATCCATAGTTATAGTTTGTACAGTAGTACAGTAACATGTTTATTTTTCATTTGTAGGCGTAGATAATATGCATACATTTGAACTATTTGACGCGCAATATCCATCATTGTCGGATACGATGACCCAAACGGCCTTCTTATATTTACTTTCAGTATTATTTCAAATATGTTTCCTGCATATGTAGCACATTGGACTTTCACACATGTAACTCGTTTGAAAATTGTTACTTTATCATCTACGTTGTAAAAAATTATTAGTGACACACCAATTTCGTATCTGTATTACCTGTCAGATGCCCTTTTTTGCAGGCAAGTTTCTTGGACATTACGTCTGTATTAACGCTCTCTTCTTTCAAAGCATTATAACGCTTCCTTGAATCTAATTTATTAAGACGTTTAGCTATCGTATAAATAGGATGCAATGACTTTTGTTGACGACATTTTGTGTACCATTTAGATACATTGGAATGACTTTGGTTTAAAAATAAAATATACCGTCACTATCTGACATAATCAATGTCTAGTTGCACACTAGAATAATAATCACGAGAATATTACATTTCGAACTATATTTAAATATTGCTCAGATTGATTCTTACTATGCCCGTTCCATTGTGACAGTATGTACATATTTATTCAAACCAAAATGTGCTTTGCAGATAACATTGGATTATATCTAGGTTAGGGTTGTGTATCTTGTGTTGAATTCTGGTTGAAGAGTGAATCTTGTAAAAGCCATGACTGTGTTCAGTATAAATGACCAATATATAAAAGTATCATTATGTATTTAAATTAGGCGATTTAGGTTATAGGTTAATTAGATATAGTGTGATATGATGCGACATACATACATACATACATACATACATACATACATACATACATACATACATACATACATACATACATACATACATACATACATACAATTTTCCAGTATGATCAAATTCATAAGGCATGTCCTATAATGTTGATAAAAAGCCAACTAAAAAACAAATCATGTATAATTCCATCAATATGTCATTGACACATATTATGAGTGTGTCAATCAGGACGTAATATACATGTATATGTCATCAATGTATCATTCAGGACGAAATATTCATGTATATGTCATCAATGTGTCATTCAGAACGTATTATTCATATACATTTCATCAATTATTGATTCATGATGTTATACTAATGCTCATAACGGCAATGCATCATTGTAATATAATAGTCAGTGTCTTAGTTATGATGTAATAGTTAGGTTTATTCCATCAATGAATCATTCATTATATTGGATTCATATACATATCATCAATGCATAATTCATGACATAGCACACATGTAAAAATCAACAATGTAGCATTCATGATGTAATATTCATGTAAATTTCATCGATGTATCATTTATGATGGGTTAGTCATGCACATTTCTTAAGTGTGTCATTTATGAAGTAATACTCATGAACATATACTTAATGAATGATTCATGATGTAATAGTTTGTTCCATAACATTATTATTACATTCATGATTTCATAGTTATTTCCATATCATTAATGTAACATTCATGTTGCAATCGTAATTGCCATATCATTAATGTAACATTCATGATCTAATAGTTATGTCCATATCAATAATGTAACATGCATAATGTAATGATAATGCACATATCATCAGTGTATCATTCATGAAAAAATGCTTTTTTCTTTTTCATAAATGTATCATTCATGATATAATACTCATGGACATATCATCAATGAATGATTCATGATGTAATAGTTATTTCCGTATCATTAATGTAACATTCATAATGTAATAGTTATTTTCATATCGTTAATGTAACATTCATGATGTAATAGTAATGTCCATATCATTAATATAACATTCATGAAGTATTAGTTATTTCCATACCATTAATGTAATATTTATGATGTAATAGTTATTCTCATATCATTAATGTAACCTTCATGATGTAATAGTTATTTCCTTATCATTAATGTAACATTCATGATGTAATAGTTTTTTTCATGTCGCTAATGTAACATTCATGATGTAATAGTTCTTTCCATATCATTAATGTAACATTCATGATATAATAATAAGGTACATATCATCAGGGCATCATTCATGATATAATTGTGTATATATTTATGTAATAGTCATGTACAGACTATCAATTCAATATGCATGATGCAATTGTTATTTTCATGTCGTCTATGTATCACTGATGATAATACTATTTTACAATAGTAGTATACAGTATCATTCATGATATACGTCTCATTTACATATCATCAATTCAAGTTTCTGCGAGTTTTACTAACTTGGCTGCAATATCACATTTTCTTTTGTTTTAAACTCATCTCCAGATTTCATAGAAACAATTCTAAATTTATTTGTACCACATTCTACCCACTTTCCAACAGTGCTGATCTGTTATTTTTAGTTGTAACTGTTGTCAAGTCGTTTGTTGTAGTACGCCTCTTACATTTCACACAATATGGATCCATAATTTAGTTATGTTATGTGTGTAAGAATATAATTGATTCAACAAGAAAACTCTACAACCTGTAAAACGTTTAAAAAAAGCTTACAAATTTTGGACCGATGATTGTTAAACCAATTGTTGGTGCACAATTTATACACCATAATTTCATAATTTATTTATATCATTCAGATGGAAGAAGTTGCCAGACGAAATATTTATGTACGCCTTATACCTCTCACACAATATAAATCTATAATATATTTATGGTATATGGATATGAATGGAATTGATTATTCAGCAACACCAGAACCCATAAAACACTATCCAATGTTAACCAATTCAATACGAATGATTATCAAAGGAACATCTGGATGCGGCAAGACGCAATTGTTAATTGATATGACAATAAGACATTTCAAATGGGACAAGTTGTATTTAGTAGCCCCGAGTGTGGACGATCAACGATGTTACCAGCTGTTAAAAGATTGCAACTAAAGGGCAGCAATAATTACCGGCGAGAATATTATTAAGTTTATAACCGATATCGAGGAAGCATCGAGTATTGATGATATTGATGGAGGTATTGACAATTTAGTCGTCTATGATGATGTCATGTTAGACAATCAAAATAATCTAGCTAGGATTTTTTCCAGAGGCAGTCATAAAAGCACTGACGTGATATATGTCACTCAACGCTGCTAATGTATAATATCTAAATGGTCGGATACGACCTTGGAGGGAGGACGAAAACAATAACTATGAAAAGTATTTGTATGCCATATGTTTCAATTCACATTCATTTAAACGACGTCGTTCAAATACGGATTAAGCTAACTAACAATATGACCATAAACTGACACGTAAACAATTGGGAAATGTCAATTTCAGTTCAAGAGTTCACCCAGTTTGAAATTGGTAATTGTAATGGTCATATTATCATGAAAAATGTTAGTATTATTTTAAGTATGGCTAGAGATATCTGTCTTACAAAATGTTGTAGCTGCTGTTGGTAGCAGTAGAAATAATGTTAGGTATCTGCATTAAACATAGTAGTTATATCGGAAGTAATGGTGCTTTCTTTCTGAGACAGCTGAAGCAATATTAGATACAACGATGATGAACGTAGTAGTACCAACACAAGCGAAGTAATAGTAGAATGTTGATAAACATATACCAGTCATACTGATACGACGTCTGCAATGTGTCAATTTATAATGAAGTATATCACTGATGCACCATACCGCAGACATGTGGCATAATACCCCTCCCAGTCCCATTATCCTGACACCATACTTACCAGGAGAAAACGTTTGACGCCTTTAAACATAAACTGGTAGTACGTCTAACACGGGACATTCTTTTACTCCACAAGTTAGAGGGCATGAAATTGTTAATTATGTATACCGGACTGAAATTGGTCACTAGAGAGTAAAAATTTTCTCTTATTGGGAAGGCGTGTCGAGACTTATACTGGGGGATATGAAAATGACTTACTGATCTATTCAAGAGAGCGGTCCCATACAAACGGACCGTCATGCGCTCAAATACTGGAAAAAAATCATGGGTTGCCAACTCACCCTATATCATTTGCTTATGAAAGATGTGTAACATATATTTTGACTCAGCTTAAACAAATTTGGTTGAGGGGACAAAATAGCGTTTATTCGATGATACAGTATTGCTTTCATCACACGATGTAAACAATGACTTTGCACGCATGTGTAACGAAAATAAACAAATAATAACATTAAAATACATACATCATTAGGTTTTGTTTTATAATTAAATAATATCTTAGAGAGAAGACACAAAGCTAAACTCCGAAACTGTATTAACCACATAGGTTTTAAATATTTTGAATGTATGATTTCGAAACATGTAATCGGGTGTGGTATGTGAACATGTCTAAATATGAATTGATGGTACAAAAGGTGTGTCACATAAGTAAGTAATTACGTCACCAATGGTCGATACTTAAACTGTGACAATCAGTAAAACATTTTATTCTATTTTCTTTCTCTTGTTAATGTTTTTGTTTAGGAGTAGCTTCTTCTGAGATCTAAAGTTTAAACAAACAACCATCGCCGCTCATAATACCACTTTGACCCAAGATAATATTGTCTGAAGGTGCTATATAAACCTGTGATAGCCATAAACGATACACAGTTTAGTGTGCACAGCTAGACGGCATACTCCAAAGGTAGTGTTTGCTATTTTTTATCCAAATACGTTCATGATGCTAAGACTGTCTTACTTTCAGCGCTTGTAGGTAAAGGTGTAATATATGAGAGCGCAGCTGCGCTGTTTGAATTACACGCAATGAACCTCATTTTTTATCTTAAACACTTCTTGGTCATTTTCTTACATCAAAAATGCAACGGTTGTAACCTTTCTCTACGTAAATGTTCATTTCTACTATCACAATGTCATTGACTGTATCAAAATAATAATTACAATTATAATCTCGTTCTCTATGTTTCAGAAAATGTATATTGCTGCATATCTCGTACTTTTATTCTTGGCTCTGGCAAGGTATAACGCTAGCATCCTTGGCAGCAACTGTCAGGAAAGGTATGTCTACTTATTTATTATAAGTTCTCATGTAACTCCATGAGTTAGTTTACATGAAAGCGTTTACACGTGAATTTCTACATATGTTATCACCTGGACAGTCATGAATATTTCATAAACACAGGATTCTAAAGAAACAGGTATACGATCTATATCCCCAATGAATTATTCGATCCATTGTATTTGTTTCTTTACTTTTAAGGAAAGTTCAGATTTAATAGTATGGTTCGTGTTAGTTGTATGTGTACTCAATATTTGCAAGGAATACATGCCTTCATCGTTAATATTGATTTTACACTTTATTTTCAACCAAACTTTTTCGCATATCGTTATTTTCTTTTTGTTCAAATTTCCATTACGAAACAATAAATTTCTCAACAAAGTTGTGGATCAGCATAAACATCTGCTGCATTTAAACAAAGACAAGAGGTGATACATATGTGATACAGAATAAAGCAAATACAAATTTCCTCCTATTAATATTTTTATGTTCTAATCATAGTGAGATATGTAAATTTATAACTTAAAATTGACCGAAAATGAGAACAAGTTATATATCATACAAAGGGAGTATTTTTCATTCCAATCTAAGATATAAGTGATCAACAATGACACCAAAGCCAAAAAAACTTAATTATATTATGAAATCCACCATTGAGCATTATAAACAACATATTCCGAATACATTCATGCTAGAAGAAAGAGTTAAAAGATTCAATAATGTAGTCTTAGGCTCTATGTCTTCTTCTTACTCTCTCTAGCTCTTTCTCCCACCACATACATACATACATACATACATACATACATACATACATACATACATACATACATACATACATACATACATACATACATACATCCATCCATCTATCCATCCATCCATCCATCCATCCATCCATACATACATACATACATTTATACATACATACATACATACATACATACATACATACATACATACATACATACATACATACATACATACATACATACACACATACATACATACACACATACATACATACACACATACATTGATTTTATTGATTACTCCCATAACATTATATGTTGTCTTTCATTGAAGGGACTGTCCTGCTGGCTGTATCGATGCTAATAATGAGGCGTGTAACAGTGAGGATACTTCAATATGTCACTGCAAGTCAGGTACAAGACACGTTTTCACTATCACCAATATCTTCATTGCTCGCGGTGTCGACAGTATAAGTACTATTACCATCACCATAGTTTATATACCACCCATCTCTCATTCATTACATAACATTAATGTAGCATTTATTATATACGTAAGATCTAATTCCAATTTAAATCACAAAGTTTACAAATGAAAGAGGTTCATGTCATTTACTTCATTCCATACCTTGGAAGTGATAAATGTCGAGTTGATCAGTTATAAAGCTAGTTGCAACACTTTCCATTTATCCATAAGTGAACGTGTGCAATCATGAATATGCATATGGTTATATTTATCAACATTTTGATGTTTTTATATGTTTCATAAATATAACCATATATTTAAAACTGTACATACTCATTGACTGTTTATTTCTTGTTCTTTTTTGTTTGTAAATCCATTTAAGAAAACCAACAATCTACAAACTAGTTGCCAAAAATATATTTTTCATCATTCTTTGGTATGAGTTTTCTTATCTGGATCATTTTAAATCGATGTCTAAATATGATAAATGTTTCTCACATAAGAGTAGTTTTGTTAACATATGACTCTTGTAAATCGATTTAGAAAACAAAAATGACCTACATTGAACGTGTTTGGCTGTTATGATTGCCAATCACGCTATATGTTAACTGAACATACCCATTTAAATTTGCATTTATAATTTTTTTTATAAATCTATTAATTAGAAACTAACGATACACTGGATATTCCCCAAAACATAGTGTTTATTTATCTTTCTGCGGTATGAAGATTTCATTTTATCTGGATCATAATCAACTGATGTCTCCATGGAAAATTCATTCTCGAAAGAAGCGATTTTAATCAATGAATGACTATTTAAAACAGACTTTAAAGAAACAAAAGAAACCTAGAGTGAATGGGGTAGGCTGTACTACATATGATGGTTCGTTATTGTGCAGTAAGGATGTGGGCTATTAATACGACACAATTTGACTTAATTTACTTCAAATAGTCCATTGACCAGGGAATCGTTACTAGAACTACTAGGACATTTACGGTAAAACAGTTTGGTTTGGATGTTTTGATTGCCGATGATGATGGTTTGTTATTTTAGTGGGATTGGGCTATTAACCAGATAATATTTTACATAAGTTCTTTCAAAACATTGATTGATTCGGGAATCGTCTTTATAAACCAGTGAACATTAACAGTAAACATACATTTCAAATATTGAACAATATAAGTTTCCAAAGTAAATATTTAAACTGAAGTTCCTCTTTGCAATATCTAATGAATTACGTAAGTTGCCGAAGAGGCAATACATATTTAAAGACACGGAAGATTAAAACAAGGTATTGCGAATCGGTTCATAGTATCGATAAATGGCAATGCCGATGAAATTGAATTATACAGGTTAGAGTAAGTTATATTGAGAAAAATAATATTCTGGCTAAATGATGCGATCTTTGCTTGGATGAAGGAATAACAACAAGGTCTTATTTTCATTATGTATAATCTCACCTTCATTTCAACCACGTTCGTTAAATTCGGGTACCGTTACTAACAATAAAGATCATAAACGTACTCATTAACACAAGCTGGACAATGTTAAATAAGGTTCAAGAAGTCCGCGTGCTTTAAAAGGTAATTATAATAAACACATCAGCTTTGAATATATAAGTATTTTTCTAAGTATGGCTAGAAAAGTTAGTGTTTTGAAAACGTTGTGATTCCTGCTGGCAACATGTGTAGCATACAAAATGGTAGATATTTGCATGTAATGGTAGGTATTTGCATATAATTTAGTAGTAGTATTGAAAGTAAGTTCGCTTTATGCAGATACAGTAACAATATTGTTAGGTACGGCGATGACGTTCGCAGCAGTGGTGGTAGTGAGAAAGGTGATGCCAACAGCATATTTACCAATAATATTAGCACTTAAAGTGATGGTGGTAGTACTAGTTGTAACAACAACAAGACTAAAGGTGCCATTAGTAGTAATATAACTAGCTGTACTGTTTTTTGAATAATGTTTTACGTATCAATCTGCTAGTCAGTTGCTTATCAATGATACAGATACTTTTGTTGCAATCCTGGGAATCTGGTAACGCTATTTATGTACAATGTAATCGGTCATATATCACGTAATATTACATTTTTTGTACATAGCAATCTTGTATTTGACCATGCTGAAGCTCTGATATTTGTATTTTCCATACAAAAATATGCCTAATTGTTTATAAGTTAACCGATTATGCAGGAAGTAAATTACTTATTTATATTGTTAGCTTGCATTCAGTTTATCTGTTTTACCTATCTTTGGCATTAAATATACTCTTTTCCAGATATTGGCCGTGGGGTGATTGTAACGGGCTTCAATTACGGAAACGATGAAATCGGATATGTTTTTTCATTGCCCATTGATCAAGACGGGACCCCAAGCCAGCGTCCATTATCACAAAACTTTTCCACTGACGGTAGATATTACAGTGTGGACGTGAACAACATACTACATGAGGCATATTTATACAATTACGACACAAGAACCATACAAAAGAACCCCAACTATTATTCTGGTCCCTCTACAAAGAATATATGGACGACTCTACATCAAGGAGTTTCAGGGAGATTTCTGAAATTAGCGGTGGATTGGATCAGTAATAATATCTACTGGACAGACCGATATTTCATGTGGATTATGGTTATGTCACTTGAAGCGAATGACACATCCCTATTTCGTGTTCTAATTCATGAAAATCTCGAGGGACCTCATGCCTTGGCTCTGGACCCGATGGAATCGTAAACACAATTTATGTTAATATACTAACTGAATGTTTAGGTAGCATCCATCATGCACGTATTGACGTCCATTAAATATGCCTCTGTAACTAACAATTATATTATGCAAACATAAGTTCCACTGCAAATATATACAAAGAAGAAAACTAAAATGAGCATCCCCTACACAAACGCACACACACACATACATGTAAGTGTGTGTGTACTTGTGTATGTGTATGTTTTTCGGGAGAACGTCATATATTAGAACTCGATGTAAAATCGAGGATGACATCTGACAAGACTACACGTGCAGGAAATTTTAATTTCCAGCACTCTGCACATCTTCGTGATAGAAAACAGTTCAGATATTCAAATACATGGCTTGGTTTTATATCGAGAGTACAATATGCAGCGAACTAACGTGTAATCTACATTTTGACATTACGAATCTGTTCAATGCATGTTGCCCCACCAATTTATATACAAGAAACAGCGAATAAGCTGAAACATCACTATAACGCATGCGAAACTTAAGAGTCTATTAGCATCCCTCTGATTGATTCTACTTCGGTGTCCACCGATAAGGAACGTACTGAAAGTAATGATAATGGTTGTTCAAATTCAAAACCTATTTGAATTTAGTTTCTAAACGTTATATATATATATATATATATATATATATATATATATATATATATATATATATATATATATATATATATAGATATAGATATAGATATATATAAATATAGGTATCATTTTAATGTCAATATTCCTTAAGTAGTAGAATAGAAAAATGTGCGCTATGGTTTGTTCAAAAATTTATAATAATACAATATCTAAACAACCATTGTATTTACGTTTAAATGATAAGTTGAGAATCTATTTCAGCATTATACTAGCCACTCTTCATTTAAAGTTGTTATCCTTAGCATTAAATTAAGGTGAAAGTAAACGTTTTATGTTAACCCGCAATACAAAATTACATGGATACACTATAATACACTATCTTATATAATGATTGATATTATGAGAGCACAAATGTGATGTTTACGATTCTCTATTATGTATTAAAGATCAAAATCCATGGCATTAGTATATCAGGGAGAGCCCGTAAAACATTGAACGTGAACAAATGTTACAGACTGCACTACCTATTAGCATTGTTTACACAGGCTTGATAAAAGCTAACATTTGAAAGTCTTGCGACCCTGTGGTTATAAATTAAGAAAATAATTAGATCAAATCCAAATATACAGTAAAACTTAGCAAAAAATAAAAAAATACAATTTCTAAATTAAAAAATGTAATCTTGATAACAACTCAAAATATTGTAAATGAAATCTAAATTATTATCACAAAGTTCTAATCAAGTATAAATGTACCCAGTGTTTCGGATAAATGTCTGTCCTTTGAATGTGTTGGTCTGTCAACATGCCTGGTGTATTACAAAGCTCTCTTAAACTCCTTTAAGAAATTCGCAATAATCACTGAGCAATAATCCCTGATTCTTCAGATATTTTATCTAAACACAATAATAAACAAAACTGCTAACTGATTTTAAAACAGAAACTTAGCAAATGATAATGAATTAAGAGTGCGGCTGTATCACACACACACACACACACAGACATAATATATATATATATATATATATATATATATATATATATATATATATATATATATATATATATATATATATACTTTTCGATACTTCACATTTCACAATGAAGGAAACTACCCGACATAAGGGAAATAACGTATACTAATAATAGCCCAAGAATACTTTAAAAATACTCCATACATGCCAACAAAATGATAAATATAGTTTTTTAATTCCATTTGTATTATCCTAACTATACCCCACTAGCGCTAACATACAGTTTATCCCAAGCAAATCTAAGTTATCGAATATAACAGAACATATAATCACTACAGCAAATAGTGATGAATAAAATGCTACAAAATAGACTATCATGCATCACAGTTCACACAAAATATATGTATATTGTTATGTATAACTGATTTAAGTCATTTATTTTTAAATTGGTTTGTTCTAAAAGATTCTAGATGATCACGTGACCCCTTTCTTGTTTACGTAAAACAGGTATATAACTAATGTTTTGGAGCGAACTAGACAGTAGTTTAACCTGGGATTTTAGAATATTAAGTTTTGTCGTTTTGAGTTTTTTTTAATTACTTTGTACTGGAAATTATGTAATTTCGTTCGAATCAAGAGGAATTATTTTGTTATTTATCTGGAAAGGAAGTTTACTCATAGAATTGTATTACCAAGAACTGAATTCATCAAGTGGTATAGTCTTCCATCTTGGATTCTTCGCTGGAATTCGAACTTAGAATTATTTGAACATTTTATTACCAGGACATTTGCAATTTCTCTAATGGATAATATTTTGAATTATTTTTGGAGTAATTTTGGAATTGATTCTTAAAACCGTAAGTTTATTTTTCGTTTCTGGAAAATATTTGTGCTCAATGTTTCTTTTAATGTTTATTAATTTTTTACAAGCATGTTATTTTCACTATTTCTATGTTACTGTTTATTCGAGCCAAAGCACTTAACAATCTTAGAACAAAACTTGATATCTAAACGACGTTTATCCTTTCTACAACAGCCTGCTATTCTGGAGTGATATTGGAAAGATTCCAAAGCTCGAAGTGTCCAGTTTATCAGGTAGGAACCGGAGGACCCTGTTAACCGACATATCGTATCCAGTAGGTTTGACTGCTGATTACGAGGAACGACGTCTCTACTTCGTTGACAATGCTCAAGATTCCGTGGAAACTATCACCTACGATGGCAACGATAGGAAAATATTGCTAAAGGCAACATCCACCAGCCACTTGCGTGATTTAGCTGTTTACAAGGTAATCAATATCGATAGTTTCTGAGAACATATTTTATGATAGCACACATAATTTAATATCAGAAATGCTATCATCCGATATATCGTGTTCTGCATTAGTGGCAGCTGAATAACAAAATTCTTCTGATCATTTTAAAGAGCCTTACAAAATTATCCTTGATCAAAGTTGTATTGATTTCCCTAAAAACATATTTTTGGGGCAATGCTGCTTCTTAACGTGGAATATTACCCATCATGTTAAATTACTTTAATCGCTATATTCCATGAGTTTAAATATAAACAAAACGAGAAATTATTACAAGCGAAATCTATCCAAATATATTCTAGCCAACAGTTTGATAAGTTATGTAATTACTACAAATATAAAAGCATGGATTACGCAAACTAAACCCGTTGAAAATCGTAGATGAAGATGTTATGAAACATGTAGAACAATGTAATCTACGATTTCAATCATTTGGTCAAACTTAGTGTTTCCTATGCAATAAAATATTAATTCGGATAGAATAGATGAACTTCTTTCTAGCTTTACAAAGTATATAACTCTGTGTATCTTGGCGAGTTTGAAGTTACTTTATAGACGTCATTTTATTATCCATTCCCTCCAAAAATAAAGAATACCAACCAACGAATATTTCAAAGAGTGCATATGTTTTCTTTCCAGAATTATTTATATGTTGTTGATACCAGTATTCAAATGCTTTATATCATCAAAAAAACAAATGAGAATGAAGTAAGCTATGCCATGAAAGAACAGTTTAATTACCTTGGAGTAGCGGTATTCCATCAAGACATACAGCCCTCTAGTTTCACAGGTTAGCATGTTTCTACTGTTACGACAAAAGAACGTAAAATATTTCATAAGGTCGTGCAACTAAAACAATTTAAGTTAAAATTTCTGAGCTGATCATTTAGGGGAAACGTAGCATATTGTGAATTGTATAATTATATTGTCACAAATAACATAATATGTAATGTTCTCTATGTATTTTGATTGTCGTGAATGTACCTATGGATGCTTGTCTTCGAGTGCGCTGTCAAACGATTCAAACTGTCACGGCGAACTTTGTAATTCAAATTAATAGTGTAAACGTATCATTCCACTCAAGTTAAATATAAACAGCAGCAGAAGGGGCGAATCAGACAACATTTTTAGACAAGTTTTCACTGAAATCACGCTTAAAAACAATGAAACCAGTGACATCAGGGCCCAAATGTGTGTGTGAATCATGGATTAGGATAAAAAAAAAATATGAAAAAATCAATGAAATTAATGAAATCCTCCATCGATTTTGGGGAAAAAGGGACTACAACATCGTTGTCACTCACTAGAACTTTCAGTTGGGTTTAACAAAAATCTTCGATTTTCAACCGAATATTTGATCCAGTCCGATACGATATCGTGTTCGAGGGTTATGTAAATCACTACGACGAAAATCACTACGACGAAAATCCTTTCAGGATTTCACAAATAGACTAATTTGTAAAACCTCCTCTTGTAAATCAATCAGATTATTAGACTGGTCAGTGAGTTTGAAATTAATTCTGGTTAATGAATTATTATGACATCGCATATAGACTGGATTCACCGGGGACTCAATTATTAAAAACCCTGGAGGAGCTGTTGGTGCAAATTAATACAAAATATATCCCTGCTGAGCTTGATTTGATCGTTCTAAATTTATTTGATAGCTTCCTTCGATCACATCACATACTAAATTGAGCGCAATCACCGTTGAAATATTCACATTGAACGGAGCAATATGCCTGCCACCACCATCTGGGTCATTATTGTGTGTCAGGATAGTTGTTTCCGGTGATGTTGTTTTTTTCCACGTATCATGAATTATTTTAAAACCGACATCTATGGCATCACTGAGAGATTTTTGTAGTTCTAAGAGATTATATCCTGGTAGATTGAATTCGGAAATATTTTCTACGCTTATATGATATTTTGTCGTAAATTCTATTTTCGTGTTAGGGTGTCTGGCAAGGGCTACCTCTCGTATAATTAGTGAATGAAATATATAAATGTCACTGAGGATTCTGTTACATGTTTCTATGACGCTGATAAATTCATCTCGGGTGAGAGAGCCGGATTTAAGGGATATTAACAACAATGAAATATCGTTATTGAACGCTGTGAAGTTTTCAGTGATTTTATCCTGTCGAGTTATGTAGTATTTCTCCCCTCCCTTATCTATCTTTTCAGTGAAAAAATTCAATTTGTCATAATCTCTATAACTCTTTACTGGATTATCAGATTTTGTCCTGTCGGTGATATAATCAGTTTTTTGTGGTTCTGGTAATTTAACGGTTTTTCCACCAGGTGGTAATTCAGGCCATCCTAGTACGGTTCTAATAGAACTCTGATAGATATCTACGACGTATCCTTCTGTGCTTATTTCAATGGCAGATGATAGTGTCGGCACATGAACTGTTATAGCTATTTTTGACTCTACTCCAGTAATCGATTTTATTCTACGCGCGAATTCATCATTGATTTGTTCAATTTGATATGATCCGGTTGGTATGGAAACGACGTTCCAGTCTGGGGTACCGTCGTCTTTATTCTTATTTGCAAATACCAGTGAATTATTGGGTTGTTGACCACCAAATGATTTTGACCTAATATTTGGCCAACTGTGGTACACTCGTAATTTTGCTAGCGCTATCTCCTTCACTGGGACCGGAGAGGGGAAATTCACACTGAATTCTGGATTCGTTGAGGTTATTGAGATCATGCTTGTTTGTACTGGGTTTGTGTTCTCCACTATTTGTTGAAGTAATTCCATCGGTGTTGTCATTGTTATTATACTCATGTTTTCGTACTTCTAATTTTGACATCGCAGAATCATATATATCTACCATCGCTGAAAACTCTCTCTCTGATATAATTGTATCATCGAGCGATGACGATATCAATGAGGATAATTGCGAGTATGCAGTAGACACAACATGAAATTGAATTATGTAGTCTTGTAGTTTCCGTTGGCTGCATGAGGATATTTTTTTGTGATTATTGAAATAATTCCAGCGATTGTTGTTGCCGCAGAAATGCAAATTGGAACAGCTATCGGGGCCATCATTGTCACTGAAGACAGTATAATACCGGCTCCGGTGATTACACCACTCACTGAATACACAGTAACATCAATTGCGGTAATTCTCATGCGATATTTTTTAATTTTCATTGCATACTCCTCAGACAGGGTTTTGAGTCTAGTTTGATATTCTCTGACCTGATCATAGCGATATTGCGATGATAAAATCATTTTTTATTTTAACAACGCTAGCGTTTTCAATTGTGAAATCCTTTCAATTTTCAACTTAAATCCACTACGAATTCCACATACCATGATACCAGAGCTCTAGCCAAATGTTTATCAGTAGCTGTTATAGTGAACTTTTCAATTATACCCTTGTCGATGATTGTTGAAATCGTATTATTGACCCCGGATGAACTCGACGATGATATATTAAATTGAACCGTTGTCACCAGTGTTAATCGATAAATACCCTTGACGGTTGCAGTGATATCTAATTTATTGTTTGTAGGTGTCCACACAAATGATCCGTGTTGGATTGTATATACTACGTTGTTGGTTTTCTTATGAGGAATTTTTGTTTTTTCAATGACTGTTATCATCCTCGAAAAATCACCTTTGACGGCTTCGATGAAGTTTTTCGTCTCATCGATGGATTGTTTAATATCAGGGAGTTTTAGTTCAATTTTATCGAATGTAGTTCCAATAAATTTATCAATGATATTTCTACGAAATGCGGTAAACTGTTTTATGTGTTCTTCAATTCTAGATTCAAGTGTTGTTAGTACAACCACAGAATTGTTTAACTCATCGTTGAGAATTTTTAATCGATCTGTAATCGTCGAAACGAGTACACCCGGTTTGAGTTTACCCTGATCGGAAAATAGCGCAACGGTGTTCTCGATTGCGTTTTGTTGTTTAACTAAAATATCATCCAGAGAAATATTACTGGTTTTCAATTTACCCTGATCGGAAAATAACGCAACGGTGTTCTCGATTGCGTTTTGTTGTTTAACTAAAATATCATCCAGAGAAATATTACTAGATTTCAATTTACCCTGGCGATCTTGAAATACAACTATTTCATTGGGTTCAACACTTTCTAAATTCAACGTCTCAGCTATTTCATCTTTAATTTTTTTTGTTATATCCTTGATATAATCAGGGGTTGCAGTGCCATCAGGTTTGGGTTTCAAAGATCTCCCCCAAATATCAATCATGTTATTGTAAAACTCTTTCTCTCTCTAAAAAGCGATTGCTGGTGTAGTCATTTACGACAATATGAGGTGGTTTTCTAGATGCTGAAATAGCGTCAAGGACATTTAATACTTCACTACCGCATATTGGTGGGTCATTGATTTGTTGTGTTGGTAGCGTAGAATACCAAGTCTTCATTGGAAATTGTTTTATGTAACGCATAAACTCTTTTGGTGGGGCTAATCCATATGAATCAAAATAGACAATCTTACGTGGATCAATAGCGTATGCAACCCAGTGAGTTCCAGGTCCGGTGCTGTTATCGAGATTAATAATACCTGTTTCAGTTTTGTTTGGTTGATGTGGTAATTGATCTTTCATAAAAACACCTCCGAAATGTTTAATCGCTAGTTTTTTAGCAGCATCCATTAAATCAAAATTGGACATTGGAACTATAGGTTCGGAAATTGAAGATTTCTGAATTAATAAACCGTTCCTGGTAGTCTCAGGCCTGATCCGTGAACGGATCTCCCGCTGTACCATGAATACGGGGTCCCTGGTAGTCTTAGACCCTTTCCGCTGTACCACGAATACGGGGTTCCTGGTAGTCTTAGACCCAATCCTTGAACGGATCGTCTCTTTTTTTATATCCTTGTCCAGCTGCCTTTTTCAACGCCATTCCTGCTGCAGTACCAACGGCTCCTAACGCCGCTGCTTTAGCCACCGCTGGGGCTGCTGCTGCAATCAATGCTGGTATTGCAGCTAACAATGAAAATATACCACCCGTTTTCATCATATTTTTAATAGCAGCCGCAGAAAAAGTAATCTGAACCTCTTTTTTATCCTTGAAAGCATCATTGAAATGTTTCACCTGACGAGTTGTCAGCGATAATTTATTTTCACCACCAGTCATTTGATTAGGTTTCAACGTGATTGTGGTTCCACATTTTTTAGCCGATTCTGATTGCAATTTTTTGATTTGACCAGGAGTTAACGCAACACTAATAACACTATATGACAATATACATAATAGATTGATTCTAATTCAATGAAAAATCGAGAAAAATCGTTCAAAGATTTTCTACTGGGGCATCTACCACTCTCATTCTTCCACCAACACCTTCGAGTAGCATTGATTTATCACTGAGAATGACAGCAACCTCTCTATAATCAGCAATAACACCACGAGTCACATTAGCTCTAAAGTGTATATCAACAACTGACTGTCTTGTCAAATCGAGATGTTCCAGTGAGAAGTAGTAGATCGGATACAGATTTTTAAAATCATATTGTGATATTTGCAAACCAGTATCCACATTTTGATCACGTGCCATAAATGACAACAGACGATGATAAACTCGTGCAATATGATTTTCTGTGTAATTAAGTTGTATATCCTCGGATGGTTCCTGCTGGCCGTTTATTCTCAGTGAGACGTCTTTCACACCTAATTGATCAAATATCATATGGCTTCGTTCTTGATTGCCAACTCGTGCGTTATCCTGTAACGCAATAAATATATGACGTGGCGCAGAAACGCCTTGTTTTGAGGCTAGGTTCCAAGTGAATAACCCGTTGATATTTGATTGCTTCACATCTGTACTCACGGTTAGCCAACTTAGTAATGATTTTCCTCCTTGGTCCATAAATGATACTAATCGTCCTTCTGCAGTGATTGCTGGAGTCAACACTGGCATCCACAATGATATTTTTGTTAAATCGACTCTACCGGCATCAGCATTGGGATTTGCAACATCTACTGGAATCCTCCAAATTGCGTCGTTATCATCACCCTTTCGTACAAGCGATACTGTATGCTTCGCCCCGTAGATAACTTTTCTGACGTTTCTACAGAATCCAAATATGTGATGCAGTGGAATCGCGCATGAAAATGATTTACGCTCTCCTTGCAACATTGCGTTTCGTGTTGCAGCTCCTAGATTGAAATTAGCATCGTTGTTTATAATCATATTCTCGATATCAGAATCATTATTATCACGTTTTTTGGGTCGTCTTACAACAAATGGATTTCCACCAGCGGTATTCTTACCATCTTTTGCAAACATCATAGATGGACCCGCTGATCTTGTATAATCATCAGAATATCTCGCTAACCCGATTATTGTTGTGGCCACATCAACATCACGATCTATGGACTCAATTTCTTTTCCATCAATGAGATATCTAGCACTCTCAAATAGCGCCATAATACCATTATTGACAAAACCGACTTGAGTACCAGCTGGATACGGTGCTGGTACAGCAGTAGTATCAGCAGCTGTTACAATTTCTCCTTCTACTTCAATAAATGCTTCACAGGGTAAAAAGTATTTACTGGTATCATGGACTTGAAGATCAATTCTTGCTCGACTATTTGAGTTTATGGCATGATAGGCGTAATATTGATAATCGCGTACAGAATCATCCTTGCCAACTGGGGCGTCTATATCGAACTCCGGATCATGTGATTTTTTGAACATTTTATTCTATTTATCAGAGTCTAAATAGTGAAATCGTAAACGATTTTTCCATTTTCATCGACGTGGTTTTCTAAAGCCACTTCCCGCTATCATGTTTGCAATATTGCTTTGGTCCCCTTGATTTACCATCGACGCTAGTTTTTCATCTACTGCGTTATTTATTATTTTACTAACACTTGCAGGCATTTCTTCTGTAGACGGTAACGGTTTCTTTTTTCGTCTCACTAATGATGTTATTTTATCCTTCGCAGTTGAAAACGCTTTCCCGGCAAGATCTCCAACAGTACTAATACCCTTATCACGAATAACATCAATGGGTTTCATTGATAACTGTTTAGATAACGGCATCACTTTTGGGGCCATTCTTGAAAAGAATCCTAAAATGGTATTGCCGAGGCCATCTCCATAGTATGCTCTATAAACTGGAAACCGTGAATTAACTACATAGACGGGGGTTGGTTTATCATGATTGTAGTGTACGATCGTTATTATAAAGACAATAGTGTTTTCAATTGTTATTTAATCACTATGATACCCATTTGCTAACTCGTCAATGAAATCTCGATAGGTTTTGATATCCATGATACCGCCGGCAAATAACCGTCTACAGATATCAGCTGCTTCATTAATTATTTCTGGAGAGTTATTTCCAGCTCGGAATCCTCCTACAAGAACATCTAATCGTGATATATCATTGATAACACTATCAGGACAAGTGTTTCCAATCCTTGGATTTTGCAGTCCACTTCCGCTATAACCAGCTGCTTCATCTAGTTTTTCTACATCCGTTTCTTGTAAATAATCATCATCATCATCATCATCATCATCATAAGGTGGTAGTTGTTGTTTTTTAGGAGAGAAAGAAATTTTCTTTGCAGGTTGCTGTCGCTTTCTTTGCAATTTTGTCGGTTTTTGTTGTTGTTTTAGTTCTTCATATTGATTATACACGTGATCCACCATCCTGATATATTCAATGTATGATGCACTATCTGTCTTTTTTTGACTTTTTCCAGTTTTGATTTTGTAGAATATATCAGCCCAGTGAGTGAAATTCTTAACATATTTATGATGTTCTGGTTTCAACATTTTTTTTTCTGTTTTCATAAGAACTAACAACAAGCGTAGGAATTTCTGTTGGATCAGTCTCATCAATTGCTGCTAACCCTTCTTCGTTAAATCTCATGCGTAAATCCTCTACTGTTCTCTTTGATTCTATTTGTTTTGTTTGTTCAGTTTTCGCTGCTATTTTTTCAAGTTCACCAATAACAGATTTTCCCGTCTCGGGACCATCTCCCAGTAAAGCACGCTCTACCCCCTTCGTTGCTGTGGTTACTGGTTTAAACAACTCTTCAGACCCCAGAGCAAAATCAGTCTGAAGACTCTGTCGTTGTTGCAGTTTATTCCGTACAGAGTCACGAATTGGTATAAATCTCTTAATTGCATCCAGTCGTTCACGAGCCAATCGGGTTGTTAATGCTTCATTGACCATTATTTGAAATCGCAAACCATTTTTCAATTGTAAAACACTTTTCCCCACTTTTTGACATGTCGGATGATTTTTGATACGGTCATAGAAGTGTTATTTCATCGTGAGACATATTCTATCATTGATGGAGCAAGTCACATAATTGTATATAAAATAAATAATACTGTGAGTTGCTCCACTTTTTTGACATGTCGGATGATTTTTGATATGGTCATGGAAGTGTTATTTCATCGTGAGACACCTTCTATCAGTGATGAGGAAAGTCACATAATTGTATATAAAATTAATAATACTGTGACTTTCCTCACTTTTCCATTGACCATCCATTAAAGGTCCATAGATTTTTTATTCACTGATTTTGACAATTTCAATCCAAAAATCCTAAAAAAATGAAAATCTCTTGAGGGTCGGAATGATAAAATGGTCGGGCAATCAATGGTCGGGCAATCAATGGTCAGGCAATCAATGGTCGGGTAATCAATGGTCAGGCAATCAATGGTCGGGTAATCAATTTTCTTGAATTAATGCTCGTAGGTTTCTAATTTTAGAGTTGACTTCTTTTTTCAATTCGTATTCGTACCCCAATTCTTTTCGTATTCCCTCTACGATAGTATACAACGGAACGAACACACTGATGTCACTGGAAAATGAAAGAGAGTCTTTAATAGAATTCTGAATTCTTTTGATGAGTGCATACTTCTTGGGTAGCATATATTTGTTAGTTCTAACCCCGTATTCTATATCCTGAAAATCAGACACAATTTGATCAGGATTTAACCCATCTGATAGTTTGATATCCTGATTTTTCAATTTTGCTATTTCAACTATGTTGCTATTCATGTTTTCAGAATTCATTATTCTATAAGAATGACATATCTCTAATTGGAAATTATGACGCATTAGACATAACTAAATCGAATTTTCTGTCCCGTCTTTTTTGAAATAGCCGATCGATAAATCCCCTCTGCAACTCTTCGTACTGAAGATCGACAAATATTGAAATACTTACCGGCTTCATTCATTGATTGAAAAATCATTTCTTCATTAGTTGTTGTATTCAAAGATGTCACAGGTCTCTTCCCAACCGTTTTGCAAGTGCCAGTCTCCCCTCTTTTCAAATTCTCACTCTGTGTGATAGCTTGCAGATTGGATAAAGAATTGTTTTTCGGATTAGAATCCTTGTGATCGATAACAAAACCATCTTTGATCAATCCATTAAAACATTCAAATGCGAAACGATGATTGAGATAAGTTTTCTTTTCTTTTCCTCCGCCAACAGTAAACATCAAGTACCCGTGATTATTCACAAAACCAACTGATTTTTTCAGTCTACGGTTTCTGACAGTACCATCACTGGATGCTTCATATTTTGTAATCACTGGATGTGGTCTGAATTCTTGGTTCATATATACTATTCTAATGTTTGTCTAATTCAGTGTTTGGTTCAATAATTACATCACTGGAAAATCTTTCGATATAGTCTTGCGGAGTTCTTATGATTTTGTCAGTGACGTTATCAGGGTCAAAGACTTTTTCAGGGTCATAATTTCTGATGGATTGTCCATTTTTTATTCTTTTATCATAATAACGCTTCAATTCCCTATATCGCTTACCACCACAATCAATACACAATTGTGATCTTCCCTTGACCCCAACCCCACATCGAATACAGGGTAACGGACCAAGACTTCCACGTCGAAAACTTTGCATATGATACCTACAGTACTCATTTTTTCTGCATGATTTGTTACACGGGGTTACATTTCCCATCATGAGCCATTTGCAGTGATTCATTATATATAAAACTTTCATTTAAATGTTTGTTTTATGTATAGCATGAAGGAGTTCAAGAGATTGACTTCAAAAAATGCTAAATTCAATGCTGATAGAGAGTTCAAGAGATTATTGAAAATCAATCCTAGATTTAATCTCGATAGACCAAAAAAACGTCCAATAGACGGAAATATGAAAGAGTTCAAGAGATTATTGAAAATCAATCCTAGATTTAATCTCGATAGACCCAAAAAACGTCCAATAGACGGAAACAAACGTAACAAACGTCCAAGAGACGGAAACATGAAAGAGTTTAAGAGATTATTAAAAATTAACCCTAAATTTAATATCGATAGACCCAAAAAACGTAACAAACGTCCAAGAGACGGAAACATGAAAGAGTTTAAGAGATTATTAAAAATCAATCCTAGATTTAATATCGATAGACCCAAAAAACGTAACAAACGTCCAAGAGACGGAAACATGAGATCACCATGGAAGGATGCTGAATTCAATCTTGATATAGTTTCTAATACACCCAAGAATAAAATTCTTGATAAACCCATCAGAGACTGTTTTAATGAATTCAAGCGTGATGGGGCATCTTATTGTTGGTCAACATTTCGAATTGATGGTGTTGTTGACGCTACCATGAATGATGAAAAAGCAACAGTGATCATTTCACGTCTTGGGAAAGAAGGAAATATTTTTCGAATTAAATTCATTATCCGTGAAGATGACAAATGGATTATTAGGGATAAATTTGAACCCATTCTCAGGGGCAAAAAAACTGTCACCGTGAATCAGGATTCAAAACCGGGAATTTTGACTGGAATTGATAAACCCTACTACGAAAGATCTTATCCTGTCACAGCAGTTGTTTACGGGATCTATCCGCTCAATGAAAAACCTGATATTTCAAAACTAGCACCCATGAAATATTCGACAGGGCTCAATTGTGTAGCAGAACGAATAATAGAACACTTCACAAATGCGTCCCGGGGAAATAAACTCACTGATCTAAGACGAAAAAAAATAACCGAGTGGGAGTTCACGGTAAAAGAGCATGGGGCAACAATTCAGGATATAACTAAATTAGAAAAATCATTAAGATTTCCAATATCGGTAAGGACAATCACCGGTGAAGTATTATACGAATCGAAATATAAATCACAGGGGGCTCCCATTGAAATTATTGATCATAACGCGCACGCGTGGTCATCTGCAGTAACAATATTCCCACGGGATAGAACCGTAAAATATCTATCCCAAACCGAAGAGTTTTTTTCAGAGCAGAAATTATTTGATGCTATTTACCATTTGAGTAAAAACGATCCTGTGTCAGCGTGGCTATTTCATAGTAATTCAGACGAAGAATGCAGATTTGATCAGTTTGTAAGGCCTAACGGAGAATTATACCGTACTGAAGAGCTGCAGAATCAAATGAAACAACTAGCTAGTGAGTTTTCTGAGGGGGAAATCGAAGATCAATTATTAGCAAACTGTTTCACAGTACCATCCATTGCAGCACATTTTGCTAGAAAGAAAAACGCGTGGAAACCAACACGAAGTGAGTTTTTATCAGATGTCAAATTGTCCTGTCTTGAATACAGCCACGGCGGATTATGGAACACAAAATACACCGCTGATACCGTTATTTCCGTTGATATGATTGCGTGTTATCCAGGAAGTTTTCTTGGGTATGGAGAATGCGAGAAATATTTCAAACGATTTGGACACCCTACACACGAAATGACCCGTGTTGCTATTAATGGACCACTTCCTGATTTTGATTTAACCGGATTCGCTTGTGTGGTATCATTTGAAATGGCTGAAGGGCTTCATCCGTGTAGTTATCTTTGGATTGGTAAACACATGTCTGAAAAACACTGGATGCCAATAGTGTTATTACGGTATATGCTTGATTGTAAGATGTTAAAATCATTAATTGTCAGTGAAGCAATTATATCCTATCGAGCACAGAAATCAGTCTGGTTACCACAACCTGATCTAGAAAAAATAATTAGCGAAGAGCGAAAACTGTTTCCTGATTTTAATGAACAACAAATCATGGATTGGTCCCAACAGTTATTTGAAATCAGAAACAATGAAGCAAAAAATCTTGGACGAAGAATAATCGGTAAATTTACCCAAGGTGGCAAAGATGATAATACGAAATATTCTTCACGATTGATTATAGACAACGCTGAATACGATTTTGTAATCGCGGATCTAACGAATAAGGACTTATATGTCAATCGTAAGGACGCATTTATGTCCGATGGAACCAAATTGGGTACAATTGTTACCTACACTGATGGATACCATCCGCAGTACACACACTTAAGAGCTTCTATGCTCGGATATGCTTCTATTAATCTGTTTTCGATGATCAATAGATTTCCTACCACCGCAGTTAGAGTTGCTACTGATTCATTTTACATAAATAGCAAAATGGCTGATTTTAAGGCTACTGGCAACGAGAAATGGGGATCATGGAGAATTAAGAAAGAAATGATTCATGATTATATTCCATCAGCAGATGTTACCATTGAAAATAATTACTTAGAAAGCAATCAGTGTTCAGAATTTTCTAGTGCACCACCGATTTCTGATCCAATATGCCTGTATAAAACAGTTTATTTAAACGGCTGTGGTGGGTCAGGAAAAACAACCCGGGCAATTGAGTTATTTCGTGTTTCCAATCCAAACATGATTGTGCTAACACCAACTCATAGACTTGCAAGAGAAATGATACAGAGAGGGGTAAATGCCTGCACTTATCACAGCTTTTTCCGATGGAAGGGAGATAAATGGACTCCTGAGCGCATGGGAGAGAAATTTATTCCTGAAATTATCATTTGGGATGAAATAGACACAGTGTCAGAAGATGTCTTAAAAATATTTCTTGAGTGGTTGTTATTGAAGAATACAAAAGTCGTCATGTGCGGTGATCACGGCCAACCACCACCATTTGTCGGTGCATCTCCCCATGAATGGCTAAAGGGTTTTGTAGACTATTATGAAGAAATTGATACCGATCATAGATCACTTGATAATGAATTAAAAGAATTGAAGAAACTAATTAGATTACAACCGGATAGAATCCAGTGTGAAATAACCCGTGAAATAATTTCAGAAACTCCCATGAATGATTTCTGGGAAATGTGGAGACCAAACGATTTGATCATTGCAAGTAGAAAAATAGTCAGGGATACACTTCAGATGAAGTTATTTGAATTGCATAAACAAAAATTTGCAACACTTCCAGTACCCCTCTGTTATAGGCCATCGGATACACGAAAACAGAACATCGAAGTTGATATTCCAGGACAGAGTGAAAAGCAGATTCTCGTATTAAATGATATTGTGCTGGTTGATATCAATGTCGTTGAAGATGCATCGCGTGCTAATAAATCCCCATGGACGCTAGGATACGCAGCAACAATACACTCTTCACAGGGATTGACTATATCGGATACAATTGTTTGGATGGTAGATAATCGCATAGAATGGTCGAATTTAGTCTATCTTTCAGTATCCAGAGTACGAAAAATAAATCAGCTTCGAAGAATTGTCCTGACAGAGTCAGGCGATGATGAAATCATTAGCGATGATAATGACACCACAATAGATGATATTATTGATAAAAAACTCTCCGGTTACAAACAACAGGACAAAAAAAAACAACGAGAATTTGATATTGATGCTGAATTAATAATCACTTTGAAGCAACAACAGAATAATCACTGCGCGAGTTGCAATTGTATAATGCGTTGGCAGTATTCGGATAAGGATCCTCGCCAATTCACCGTTGACAGAAAAAATAACAATCTCGGTCATGTCAGAAATAATGTGATGTTGACTTGCCTTGAGTGCAATAGACGCAAGGGTGCTAGTTAAGACCATGCGGTGGTAATTGAGTATCCTCGGGTATCACTTGTAATTGTTGTCTAGTAAAACCCCGTTGAGGGGCAGTTGAATCCAGTTTATAGATTGGAGGTCTACCCGTAGATCGTGTTATACTAGATATCTTATGCGTAGTGACGCTCCAAATAGGATCAGTAGCCCTTTTTATATCCCCTTCAAGCTCTCCTGGTTCGTATAAGTACCTCACAATGACATTACTACCAAGAATTGGTTCTTTGAAATCTTTTTGTGGTTTTTCAGGTATCGACTTCTTTTTAATCGCGTTGATAGGTTTCATGTTGATGGTTCTAGTAATCTCGTTATTCAGTGCGGTAACTACACCTGGTAATCTCTTAACCCATTCACGGGATCTTTTTTCTTGGATGAATTCTTTTGCATATTGATATCCAAATAACCGCTCAGCAAGAATCCGATTAAATCGTTCTACAATGGCCTGATCACGATGCAGTGCAGTATGCCCTCGTCTGATAGCGACATTGTGATATTTCATTGTAGATAACACTGCACCCTGAAATTCCTTGCCCGGGTCAACTTGTAACAGATTTGGCCAGTGCAGAGGGCTCCTTCGATAAATCCTTTCAAATGCAGAAGCCACTTCAGTGGCCGATTTTGTTTTTAACGGTTCTGCTTCTTTGTATCGACTTGCAATATCAACTACAGTTAACGCATATTTGTAACCACGATCATGTGGCAGAAATAATAGATCAGCCTGATGAACGTCATTAGGAAAGGTCACATCAAAATGCGAGAATTGAAATTGTTTAGGCGGTGGTAGATAAATTTGCCATAGTGCCTGTTTGGATAACCAATGAGCCGCAGTGGTTTTTTTCACTTTTGCGGCGCTAGCGAGTTTACTGATTGCAGCGTTACCCTTCCAGTATCCTCTTGGGGAATAATAAATAGATTCCATGTTGTTATTACTTACCAGCACCTAACATCAATTTACTTTTCATAGCCGATTTTATCAAAGATGAAGCCAATTTTTCTTTGAAGGATTTATCAGTGATATAATTCAACGCATGAATTAATTTCACATCTGCTAGATGCCTGTGTTGCAAATTGCTAGTTTTATAAGCAACATCATGAAGGTGACAGGCCTTATCAATAGCGTTCATTGGTTCCTCACCGGGTCGGGGCTGATTTTGATCATTGAGTCTGATATCAAGTCTTGTTCCCGGTCCACAATAACTATACCCTGGAAGGTGTTTTTCTCCGGGGTATTTTGCCCATGGGGTTCCATGGAGTTTTGCTAATTTGGCAGCGATATCACCTCCTCGTTTTTTTTTAAAGGTTCCTTAGGTTCCTTGGTTTTAGAAACAAATCTAAATTTCTTTGTACTACACTGTACGCATTTACCAGAAAGCGCTGATCGGTTATTTTTAGTTGTAATCGTCGTCAAGTCATCTGTGTCAGTACGCGCCTTACACTTCACGCAATATAGATCCATAATTTATGTATAGAGATATGAATATAATTGATTTTTCAGCGACTAAAACAAGAGAACCAGTGAAGCATCATGCAGCGCTACCAAACTCTATCCGCGCAATTATAATCGGGCCATCTGGATCCGGCAAGACGCAATTGTTGCTCAATTTAATAATGAGATGGATGAAGTGGGATAAGTTGTATTTAATTGCCCCTAGCGTAGACGACCAACGATGCTATGAAGTGCTAAAAGATTTTAATGAAAACGCTTCAGAGATTGCCGGCGAGGATGTTATTGAATTTATAACCGATATTGACGAGGCACCATCCGTGAATGACCTCGATGGAAGTATCAACAATTTAGTTGTATACGACGATGTCATGTTAGATAATCAAAAAAATCCTGCTAGAATATTTTCCCGAGGCAGGCATAAAAACACGGATGTGATCTATGTCACTCAACGATACACTCAGATTCCAAAAGTGATTAGAGATAACTGTAATATGCTTGCTGTATTCAACGGCGTTGATACACATACGCTACGAAATATTTGGCAGACATGGTGCTCCGATATGGACTTCAATCAATTTAGAAATTTCTTTAGTCATGCTCAGTCTGCCCCCCACGAATTTGTAGCAATAAATTTACATGACCCTCGAACACGATATCGTATCGGACTGGATCAAATATTCGGTTGAAAATCGAAGATTTTTGTTAAACCCAACTGAAAGTTCTAGTGAGTG
Source organism: Unio delphinus (assembly GCA_029339505.1). NCBI lineage: Eukaryota > Metazoa > Mollusca > Bivalvia > Unionida > Unionidae > Unio > Unio delphinus. Next base: position 1,714,964 of record JAQISU010000095.1, on the reverse strand, counting down.
ACAACGATGTTGTAGTCCCTTTTTCCCCAAAATCGATGGAAGATTTCATTAATTTCATTGATTTTTTTCATATTTTTTTTTTTATCCTAATCCATGATTCACACACACATTTGGGCCCTGATGTCACTGGTTTCATTGTTTTTAAGCGTGATTTCAGTGAAAACTTGTCTAAAAATGTTGTCTGATTCGCCCCTTCTGCTGCTTAAACACACCCATATACTTTAACATCATGTAGATAACTCCATCATGAACAATGAATAATTTGTTAATCAACCCATAGATACAGACGCCCCCATACCTGGGAATATTCCGTCGGAATAGAATGCTTCTGAAAACACATTCAAAAATAATTAAATATATTTATCCCAGTTCTAATGAACGCAAACTTTACCTTGAACTATGTCTTGTGTACGTGCAATTATTCGGAAATCCCGTTTTGACAAAAAGTAGACGTTTACCTGACATTATTACATTTGTTTGACTAGAGTATATTACACATATTTACTGACAGGATTTATTTATACTCTTTCACGCGCGTGACATACTTTATTCGTAACCCTACCCCTTGTTTTAGTTCTCTACCCTATTTCTCCCTCACTCTCTCTCTCTATCTCTCTCTCTCTCTCTCTCTCTCTCTCTCTCTCTCTCTCTCTCTCTCTCTCTCTCTCTCTCTTTCTCTCTCTTTTTGTTTTGTATTAAGATATATAACCTTGCAGCGTGTATTTATCTACCTATAGACCACTGTTTGAACTACGGTTGTGAACAAATATGTCTGACGGAGAAGAATGGAGCCGTATGCACTTGTAAAGATGGATACAACCTCAATCAAGATATGAAATCATGTTCATGTAAATATACTAAATAGATCCGAATAAATATGTCATATCGACTAGTTATCTGTACTTGCATACTATTTGCAACTCGAATGAGTAATAGATTTGTATTGTTGTATGCACTTTCAGTTGTTACATTTCTGGACGTAAAATATAGTTTAAACTTGTATAGGCGTCTTTGTTATTGATAATGTTTAACAAAGATTATATATATATATATATAGATATATATATATATATAAATATATATATATATATATATATATATATATATATATATATATATATATATATATATATATATATATATATATATATATATATATATAGTCATAAAATCCGCTTAAATGTAACTAAAAGTCATATTTGATCTTTCATCATGTGCTCCAATTAGAAATTAAATGTAAATTGAACATAGATTTGAATTTGCATAATATATTCTTGCTATAACAGTACCAAGTGTCACAAATAACACCCATATGTACGTACAATCTGATATATGATACTTGTATTAACATCTTTCTACAGATGGCGATTTTTTGCTTGCTTTATGTGGAAAGTGGCTTTCTTACAATGAAATTATTTAATACGAAACGTCATTATTGTGATAATTTGGATACAACAAAGTTTGTTTTAATATGCTTAGAAAAAGAAAGGTAAATGCATGTGTTGAAACTACCATTACAGTCATCTATTAACTCTTGCCTTCTTTTCTTTCAGTGAAAAACAAATACTTTCATCGCGCAATTGTTTACAGTACTGAATACAGTATATGTGTCGTGGATATTAGATTTCTCTCAGGTTTAGTATTTGATCCAGTATGTGTACTAGACTCTTGTGGCACTCAATACATGGCTCTAGATACAGACCAGAGAATTATATTATTTGCCAACGAATACGTTATTTACTGGACAAGTGTTGATAATCAAGAATATCGTAGACTTACAGAATCAGATGGAAAGATAAGTGGTATATACATGTATTCACTAAATGTAATTATTGTTTTTAGAATGTTAATGTAAAATGTATTATTTTCAGCGAACAGGATATTTTACCTGTTGTCCTGCTGTGTGCATCAAAGCCTGTATTCCCACGAATTGGTTTAACTTTAGCAATCAAGTTGTAAACATCGATCAGAATGTGAAAGATCAGCATTATTAGTCAGCAAAATATTAGACGTCATTATCACTCAAACGTTTGTTTTATACAAATTCTACAAATGCTGATGAGACTGTTGAAACTCCATATCTTTTCTGACATTATCCGAAACCGGTACTGCCATTTTTGTTTTGCTGTATCTAAATAGAACTCGTTGTTTGAAACTTTATAGTGTAATTCCAAAGTATGTATATACCGCTGATAGATTTACAAGTGTTATTATTTTGTTTAAGGTTTGTTCCATGTTTTATATTGTTTATTTTTCATTTTATCGGAATTTATTATTACAAAAATAGTTTATTATTCAATGTCGGCAATGTCATTTGTTCCAGTTTTTTTGGTACTACTACTTGCAAGCTGTATATCTGTTTAATTGATGTCAGATGGCGATTTCTACACCAAATAAGTATTTTCAATCATTCAATACATTATATAAATGGGTTGAGCTAATTCGATATGAGTTCGTGGATTCATTTTAAGCAGCATAACTATTTATGCGTTGTATTTTGTAATAGCTTATGGCAGCAAACCATCTACATGTCTTATGTGGCAATCTGTTTCTCGCGGTAGTATTGTAACCAGATTATGCAGATTGTAATTTGTGTTATTGTTTTTAAATCGTGTTTGTGCTCGGAATTGTCAGTAATCATATATTTCCGCCAACTCAATTTATAATTATTACCAGCTTATTATTGATACCGCGAAACGTTTGTGTTCGTGTTGAGGCAACTTTGTACTGCAGCAAGTTGTAAAGCATCCACTTTGTTTGATATAACCAGATAAACCAGATAATATCGACTGGTTTTGTTCCGACCGTAACTCCGATTGGTGCACTTAAATGGTTTTTGTTATCGTGACCTTGCGTTGCGTTTGGGAGCCTCACAATTAACATCTGAACAACGCTAATGTTTGCAGTTTTTCGACTAGCTCCTTTCTCATTCTCTCAGTTTCAATAATTTTATTACGTGTGCGACATTAAGGGCCCATCCAGCAATAATGCAATCAGTATGGAAAGTAGCAAACTATACAGAAACTGTTTGGACTCATCACTCCCGCTTACAAAACAGCCTTACACTTTATCTGTAAATTAAATAATTTCATCATCGCGGTCAAAACGTATCACATATGCAAGGGTAGATCTAACTCGAATACCATTACAAACCAGAGTTGAAAAATGTTGACTCTTTCTATCTTTGAAGATTAACATTACTTCCTTCGCACATTTTACATCTTTATATCATCTTAAATCAGGATCGCATTTTAACCGATCACTACCGATACTCGCTTACTATAAAAATGGATTACAACGATAAATACGAGCATGGCTGGCACACATTTAGGATGGGATGTTTGTAACAAATCATGTTGTGAAGAGAAGGCTGGCCACTTGTAAAGGCGTTATACATTTTCTCCATTTATTCGAACGTTGGAATTGATTTTTGGAGTATTTATATTGAGTTAATACACGTAATGGTACAAGGTCGTTTGCAAGGTAATAATCTACGTATTGTTTGTTGCCGCATTAGCTCATAATATACATATTTTGACATAATCAGCCGATATGCCGTTTTCTCTGATTCCACCGTTTAATTAATCTCAACCAGGTTCTTAGCACCAACATTTATCAATTTGAAAATAAAATCCTGAATATGGATTTAAAGCGTTTGCAGTTTACACGTCTCAACAAGACAAATCGCCAGTTATGACGGGGTAGACATCAATAGTGCCATAGGCTGATATATAGAGCGTTCGAACGTTCTGTTGGAAAATATGCCTACCCGTGTCAACTTTGTTGTGTCAGTACATATACAAGCAAAGAATGTGATATGTGCGTATAATATGTAGCGTTTTTGATGCATGGATGAAGCGAATTTCTTCAGAAGGTTTTGGATGACCATTTCTGTGCAAACAACACGGTGATTTATAAGTAGTCAAATATGCTAATAAGTTCATGGCTATTATTTCAGTTTGTAGTTTGAAGTTTCAAGAGCACGTCCTTTACTCTGTTTACAACACACAAACAGACAGACAAAAAGACAGACCTACAGATATACAGACAGAAAGACAGATGCATATATACATACATACATACGTTAGGTACAGCACAATATTGTATATAAATTCAAAATATTAACGATGTCATTAAGGGTAATTTAATCACAGACATATCCATATCCTGTTATTTGACATATTTATAATATGTTTTTTTAGTACAGTATACTGTTTGTTTAGAATGGTGAAATTGTGTCATGTATAGTGCATGACACTGTTCATTGATACAGCCCTACGAACAGTGTCTTATGACTAGAGTAAGAAACATATTAAATCAGGCAATTCGTTAAGTCAAATCAGCTCCGAAGTGAATAGTACATGGTAAATTAGATTACTTTATGTATCGCAAGCCATGAAAGAATGTTTTAACACTACTATTTTAAAAACATTTTTTGCAAAAACTGGCGGACTTTTACTTTAGAAATAATGTTATCGTTATGAATAGGGCTCGACCTAAATACATTTACTATCCATGCCCATGACAACAGTTACACAAAATCACTGATGTGTGATAAACGTAAAAGTTTTATTCATCGTATATTAACAAAAAAGTTATTATATGCTGGTACAAATGGATTAAAATTAAAATCAACGAGGAAGACATGTATAAGTCGTAGGTGGAAATAAGCCCACTCAATTATTTGCCACATAGAACAAATCAATAATAACAAGGATATTTTGCTTTTTAATTCGGTATGTTTAAGGCATTGCATGGGACGGTTACGGAAGAAAATTGTACTGGACTGAGGAGGAAGCAGGCAAAATTTGGAGAATGTCTATCGAGTCTCAAGATGCAGAAGTGTTCCTAGATTCTCTTAACAATCCACGTGATATCATGATACTTCCCCATGAGCGGTATGACACACACACACACACACACACACACACACACACACACATATATATATATATATATATATATATATATATATATATATATATATATATATATATATATTCTCGTCTTAATTTCATTCTCATATCCCTACATGCAAACGCCTGTAAAGGTTTACAAGAGAAGATTTCGATGTGGAACATGTGGCACAAATTGTGGATAACCGTTGAAAATTGTCAGCAACTGAATGATTGAATGACATCAAGAGAAAATAGTCATATAAGCATTTATCACAAATATGTTTTCTGAACCTACCTGTTGAGAGCTGCCACGAACATAATGTTTCATGTAGTTACCTTTAAAGATTTTTGAACATTTTCAACATAACTCTTCCTAATATTTTAGTGTATAGTTACATAACAACAAAAAAAGGCATCCTTACTTGGAAAAACATGATATTGTATTTATTTGCCTTTTCAGCCTAGTGTATTGGATATCTGACAGGAATGGGAGTACAATAGAGTCTTCCGGAATAGATGTAACTAATCCTCATGTGATACTCTCCGACCATTACAATACTTTAAAATCACTCACCTATTCCCAATATCATAACAGGTCAGTAATGAAGAAAAAAGTGTCACTCAGATTGCTAAGTCGTTTTCTTAGATGCATAATGTAATTCGTCAGTTTTATCACATTATATCCGTCATTAGAAACACACAGTAACCTGTTCAATATGCTTTTGTTAAGAGGATCTAGTTTTGTTTAAGCATATATGTATACACACACACACACACACACATATATATATATATATATATATATATATATATATATATATATATATATATATATATATATATATATATATATATATATATATATATATATATATAGATATGCGACCTTTAACAAGATTTGATAATTTCGATCCGCATGTTAGTACTGTTTCAATATTTTCCCTTCGATAGTTTGCCGGCTGATCATGTTCATTGCCTTTTACTGGGATTAACAAATATTACAACAGGCAGATACTGTTCTTTTGCAGTTTAATACACTGGCAAACAGTCTGTCTTGTTTGCACTCGGATGAAATTTGCCTGGTTCAACTTAATAGTCCAGAATGAACGTCGACACTACTTCCTATATTTCCATGCTCTCCTACAACATTTAATTTTATGACAGGAACATGTACGATAATATATCGTAATAACACGTCAATTTGATTTCCTCAATGAATGTTAATAAACTAAGCATATAGTAAGTTATAATATCAAGTAATAAAAAGTGCATCGTTCTTGTGTTTTCTAAAAATCACGTCTGTAATGTCATAACGTGCAAGTATCAACATTTTAAAGTAATTACCAGCTACTGTTCTAGCCATTGAATAATCTCACGTTTATCCATCGTAACACAAAATGAAATAAATACGTATTAATGTATGAAAGTTATATTTATTGCTAACATGGTAAATGTCAATTATGTTGTGCCGTTTTCCAATTGACCACTATTAAACACTACTTCCTGCTTTTATTCTTATACGAAACTTAGCACTATTAAAAAAGGTTTATAAAACAATATTGCTCATCATTGTACAGAATGATTTTTATTAGTATGTGTATAACTAATAGTTTAACAAAACAATTTACCAAGACATAAAACGTCGAAAATTTGGATATTTACAATTCAGACTCACATTCATTATTTCCTGGAATTGTACAATAGTTTGCTAAATGATACATATACATTTTTAAAAAAATATTTTTGGAATAGTTACATATATATATAAAGAGAGAGAGACAGAGAAAGAGAGAGAGAAAGAGGGAAGAGAGACACAAAGAACGAGAGCTAGAGAGAAAGGCAGAGAGACATGGATACACAGAGAGACAGAGCAACTGCCAGAAACATTGATATAATTATACACTTACACCAGTCAGAACGGGGAATTATGTCCCTGGATTGAAATATTATCTAACTCGTATGATAATTGTATATATATAGTAGTTTACAATAGTAGTAGTAGTAATATAATTAGTAATTAAAATCTAAGCTATCCATGTTTGTTTTGTCCTTCGTTCTACGTTTGATTCATGTATAATTGACCTTGAGCTAAGGTCACTTAAATCACCTCGATACAATATTGATATTTTTGTTTCTAGCAATATGTCAGAATTGCGATTTTAATTGCAGTATAGCTTTCCTTGCAACCGCCCCAGACGGAAACAAAATTGTTAAGATCTGCGCGCTTGATGGCTCTGACGAAAATTATCTTCTTATAATGAACAATGACATTGAAAAGTTTGAAATATTCAAGGTAAATACTCAACTGTACGTAGTAGGTTTGTTGAATGTAATTGTATAGTTAATATTAAAATTATAAGAATAAAGGTTATTATTACTTTTATTATTAGTAGTAGTAGCATTATTAGTATTAGAATGATTAATTTTATTAGTATTACATCTCAATTGGTACTTTTTGGATACATACTACACCGTTTATACAATGCATATGACTAAATGAATAGCTAAATATTCACCGGGAATACAATTTGAGCAAATTCAATGATTTCAGTGTTGCGCAAAAGCAACATTCTCGTTATATATATATATATAATTCAGATTTATTGTATTTACTTTACCATATTAATTTTTACACTCCATGCACATTATATTAGATCATTTCTAAATGTTATTACTAATTTCTATAACTGGTTTTAATTTCAGAAGTACATGCTGTTGACAACAAAAAAGAATGGAATCACATCCATATTATCGTATTTAATTACAGATGCAATCGATATAGCAGAGTTCGCATTTACTGACTCGACATCTATTTCAGATATTAAGTTTTTTGATGAAAATAATCGTCAAAATCAAACAGGTATTATTTAAGAATTTTAATATGTATATTTAATTACCTGTTTAAACACTTTACCCTTCAGTGTTTTAGCATACACACAGACATACACACACACACACATATATTTTTTTCCAAAGTGTGTGTATACTGTTTGCACTCGAAATAAATTTCAGAAAAATTTTTGCCGAACAAATACAACGACACTGGCATAACAGATCGGCTAGCACGTCGGTAAGACTGGTGTTTAACATGGTACATAATTTTATGTTTTCAGAGCAGTGCTTTAATTTGAATGGAGAATGTGAGCACAGATCTACAGTTTATAGTTTTAAATTTGAAATTAACTATATTTTCATCAGTATTTTTCTAAGCTACACTATGACATAGTTTAATTCATGGGGATATATATATATTTCAAAGTCTTTTATATAAGCTAGATATTTATATAGATCTCTTGGTAGGTGCTATCTGTCTCATTAATACATTAATTATTTTCAATCCATTTAATTTGAGATATATATTAATGTGTTAAGATGGACGAATTCTGTGGTAATATTGTTTGACGACTACAGTTCGAAAAGTACTTAATTTAATATCCAGGACACTTCCAAGAGTTTATTATAATGACTATGTTCATGTTTTGTTTATAGGACTTCCAATGACTGCTAGATTGTAAAGACCAGCGAATGCCTGCTCGGTTACAAAATTTGAGTGCACGGAGTCAATCACATTGGATCGAAAGTTATTGTTATTGTATATTTTGTGTGAAATAGTTCATCTTTTATTATAAAGAATTGTGTGCTGTATATTGTTTCACATGTGTCGTAGATGTATATGATATCTGCTTTATAACAATTTGTACATGTGTCTAGTTTCAATTTATTAAATAGAATTGACATGGTCTCACGACGACACCAGAAGGTCACATTTTGAAAGTCTTAAGAAAGACCATAATAAAACGTACAATTCTATATAATGTGTTTTCATTTTATGTCCGAATGTATTAGTTGTTCTCTAAATTAGCTTTATCTTTATATAACTTAGTGTACAGACTTACCACCGCAAACACCAATATCGTATGTATATCGTGTAATTACCGTAACGCAGGACGGGGAAGAAATTATCAAGGGTAACACCAAATCGTTCAGATGTGGAATCCTAGAAAACAATCAAAAAAAAAAATTAAGTAATATACAAGATTAAACAAAATTAGTCAAGCTTTAGCCCTCCAGCTAAATTCATTATTTTCTAAAAGAATACAAATCTAAATGAACAATGTAAAAAATGTGTTTCCTTCTTTACCATGAAGGAAACATCGGATTTAAATCTGAATGCACATAAAGTGTAAAATCAAATTTAAATCTCTGAGAACGACAATGCGTGGACAAATGGTTAATTTTTATACCACATTGCACGAAATGCATGAAATGATTGATTAACATGATAGTGGCCAATTATTGCTAAAACAGACGCAATTACCGGCTCAAACGCCTCTCAAAGCGAAATTAGAGCCCATAATGAAAACAAGCAGCAGAGAGGGTGAATCCTACAACGTTTTTAGACAAAATTTGATTGAAATCCTAAAACGAGCCGTCTTATAATCTTATTTTAACCAAAAAAAGGCGAACCCTACAACGTTTTCAGACAAAAAAATTGATTGAAATCTACATACGAAATCATTTTAACTAAAAAAATGAAAACGATTTTTTAATCAATTTTGGTCGCAACTTGTTGTCATCCACCCTCTCTGCTGCTATGGGTTAACAAAAATAATAAAATGATTTTAACCGAATATTTGATCAAGTCTTTAGGACGAAAATCATTTATGATTTCACAAACAGACTAATCGCTAACACCTCTTCTTGTAAATCAATCAGATTATTTGACTGGTCGGTGAGTTTGAAATTAATTCTGGTTAATGAATTATTATGGCATCGCATATAGACAGGATTAATTGGGTTTTCAATAATTAGGAATCCTGGAGGAGCTGTTGGTGCAAATGAATAAAGAATATATCCTTGCTGAGCTTGATTTGATCGTTCGAGATTAATTTGATAGCTTCCTTCGATAACATCACACACTAAATTAAGTGCAATCACCGTTGAAATATTCACGTTGAACGGAGCGATATGCCTACCACCATCATCTGGATCATTATTATGTTTGAGGAGGACAGTTGAGTCTGATTTTTGTAGTGCTTTGATATCGGTTTTAACAATTTTTACTAATTCATCAGCGTTGTATTTCGGAAACTTGAAATTACGCAGATTGTCTTCTGTGATATTGTAATCGGTTAGGAATCGTTGTTTATTGTCGCTGTTGTCATTAATTATTGTTTGAATAATTAGTTCATAGATATATTTCATGTCCGATATAAGCTGATTTATTATTTCAACGTGTTTTTGCGATCTTATTTTCCGTAGTTGTTCTAGTTGTGTGTCATATAATTGTTTAATCTCATTAAAATAACCACGGACGTCAGTTAGCGTAAATGAAATAGTAACAGATGAGTCGGTTGTTCTTTTAATGATAAAATCCCATTGCAATGTGTCTTTGTTGGTGAATATAAATCTATCGGCGATTCTTCCTTTTCTTATATCAGATAAATTATCTTGATAACTGGGATTGATTTCATGATATGATTGTACATCCGTGGTTAAGTCGGTGGTGGATTTTTCAGGTGGTTTTTCAGGCCATCCTAGTACGGTTCTAATAGAACTTTGATAGATATCTACGACGTATCCTTCTGTGCTTATCTCAATTGCGGATGATAGCGTCGGCTCATGAACTGTTATAGCGATTTTTGATTCTTTTCCAGTAATCGATTTTATTCTACGCGCGAATTCATTATTGATTTGTTCGATTTGGTATGACCCTGTTGGTATCGAAACGACGTTCCAGTCTGGAGTTCCGTCGGGTTTATTCTTATTTGCAAACACTAAAGAATTATTGGGTTGTTGACCACCAAATGATTTTGATCTGATATTAGGCCAACTGTGATACATTCGTAGTTTTGCTAGCGCTATCTCCTTCACGGGGACTGGGCTAGGGAAATTCACACTAAACTCGGGTTTCGTAGATGTTATTGATATCATACTCGTTTGTACTGGGTTCGTGTTCTCCACTACTCGTTGAAGTAATTCCTGCTGTGTCGTCATTATACTCATGATTTATTTCTAATTTTGGTATCGAGGAATCATAAATACTGACCATCACTGAGAATTCACAATCTGGTAATGTTGATATTATTGAGATCATTTTGTTTTTTGGGTTCGTGTTTTCTGATTCCATCGGTGTTGTCATTGCTATTACTCATGTTGTCGCTCTAATTTCGATATCGCGGAATCAAAAATACTGACCATCGCTGAGAATTCACTATCTGATATAATTGTATTATCGAGTGACGACGATATCATCAATGATAATTGCGAGTATGCGGTTGATGCAATATGAAATTGAAGTAAGTAATTCTGCAGTTTACTCTGGCTGCATGATGATATCTTTTTTGCTATCCCGGTTGATATATCCCCGATTGTAGCCACCGCAGAAATGCAAATTGGAACTACGACCGGGGCAATCATTGTAACAGATGCTAGTATTATTCCGGCACCAGTGAGAACGCTTGACACCGAGTATATAATAACATCAATTGCGGTGATTCTTCGTCGGTATTTTTTTATTTTTATTTGATACTCCTCAGTGAGGGTTTTGAGTCTATTCTGAAATTCTCTGACCTGATCATAGCGACATTGCGTTGATGAAATCATTGTTATTTTAAAAACGCTAGCGTTTTCAATTGTGAAATCCGAAGGATTTTCCTTTCAATTATCCTATTATTGACCTGGTTTTAGGATCTGAAGAGGGGACACCGGATACAAATTCTATTATCCAGGGTAGTGACTCCCTAATCACAGACTCGTCGGAATTCTTTATAACAATCGTAAGCGGGATTGGTATAGCAGGTGGAGGTTTTGGTATTTTCTCTAGTATATACATCAATGTGTTAACACCGCTGATACCTGTGTTGCTGAATTCCAAATCAAATTTACGGTGATGTATTATTGTAAGTCGGTAGCAACCTGGTGCACCAGTATGTCTGTTGCCAACACGAAGATAATTTTCATTTCCCCGGATCCAATCAAAGGTTCCACTATCAACCGTGTACACGATGTTATTGACGCTTACACTATGTGGAATTTTTACCTTATTGATAGCCGCGATAATTTCAACGAGAGTCATAACTGCCACAGGTGGGGTTCCAAAAAACTTATTAACAATGTCATTGACTGGTTTTTGATTTTCTTTTAGTTTAAGAAGATCGTCGGAAATATCGAGATAATTTACCCTGATTTTGGTAGGATCTATTGTTTTTCCACTCTCCTCCTTGTTAGAAAAGAATGAAACCAGAAGTTCGTTGATTCTAATCAGTGCTTGGGTTTTAATATGGTTGTCGATGTTAGAAAATTTCGTCGTGATATCTTGGAGGCTACTGCCCTCAAAGAACTTATTAACCATTTCATTTGTGAGCTTTTGTTCGTCAATAGCTTTTTTAACTTCAGCGAGGGTTGGACCTGTCAACGATGTGGTTTCAGAACCAGGTGTTCTCCCCAAAAATCTATCCACGATGGTATTAAGTGTTGTTTGTCTCATCATAAACATATTAATATCTTTGAGAGTTATTATAGATGTAGCCGGGATACCAAAGAAATTATTAGCGATGTAGGCATTGTGAGTGTGCTTGCCGATAAACTCACTGATTTCAGCGAGAGTCATGCCTGCCACAAGCGGGGTTCCAAAAAACTTAACAATGACGTCGTTAGTGGGTTTTTGATCTTCTATTAGTTTAGAAATCTCGAGATAATTTGCCTTGATTTCATTTTCATTCATCATCCCTCCCGCGTCCTTGTTAAAAAAGAATAGCGATAGATAGTTTTTAATTTCAGCGAGAGTCATGCCAACCACAAGCGGTGTTCCAAAGAATTTATGTATGACATTTTTGCGAAAATTATTATAACCTCGTATAAGATCATTCAGCTCACGTTCGTTGGTAGCAATCGCGTCGGTGATCGTAGACACAAGTGCGCCTGGTTTAAGTCGTCCGTCGTTGGAATACAGCGCAATAGAGTTTTCAGCGGCGTCGCGCTGCCATATCAAAATGTCATTCAATGACACATCACTGGATTTCAATTTACCCTGTTTGTCTTGAAATACAACTATTTCATTAGGATCAATATTTGTTAAGTTCAACGTCTCAGCGATTTCATCTTCAATTATTTTTTTTATATCCTTGACAGAATCAGGTGGTGCAGTGTCATCGGGTTTGGGTTTCAAAGATCTCCCCCAAATATCAATCATGTTATTGTAAAACTCTTTCTCTCTCTAAAATCGTTTCGATTTCCAGCGATTGCTAGTGTATTCATTCACGACAACATGTGGTGGTTTTCCGCTTGGGTTACTCAAGGAGTTAGAAATAGCGTCAAGGACATTTAATACTTCGCTGCCACATATTGGTGGGTCATTCATTTGTTGTGTTGGTAGCGTAGAATACCAAGTCTTCATTGGAAGGGTTTTTATATACCGCATAAACTCTTTTGGCGGGGCTAATCCATATGAATCAAAATAGACAATCCCACGTGGATCAATAGCGTATGCAACCCAGTGAGTTCCAGGTCCGGTGCTGTTATCTAAATTAATGATTCCGGTTTCAACGCTGTTTGGTTGATGTGGTAATTGATCTTTCATAAAGACACCTCTGAAGGTTTTAATCGCGAGTTTTTTAGCCGCATCCATTAAATCAAAATTGGACATGGGAACCATAGGTTCCTCAATTAATAAATCGTTCCTGGTAGTCTTAGACCCTTTCCGCTGTACCACGAATACGGGGTTCCTGGTAGTCTTAGACCCAATCCGTGAACGGATCGTCCCTTTTTTTTATATCCTTTCCCAGTTGCCTTCTTTAGTGCCATTCCTGCTGCAGTACCAACGGCTCCTAACGCTGCCGCTTTAGCCACCGCTGGGGCAGCCGCTGCAATCAATGCTGGAATCGCAGCTAACAACGGAAATATACCGCATGTTTTAATCATATTTTTGATAGCAGCCGCAGAAAGAGTAATCTGAACACCTTTTTTTGCTGCAAGTGCATCATTGAAATGTTTCACCTGACGAGTTGTCAGCGATAATTTATTTGCACCACCAGTCATTTGATTAGGTTTCAACGTGATTGTGGTTCCACATTTTTTAGCTGATTCCGATTGCAATTTTTTTAATTGACCGGGAGTTAACGTAACACTAATAACACTATATGACATTATACATAATAGATTGATTCTAAATCGTTTACAATTTCAATTACATGTTTTCTACTGGTGCATCTACCACTCTCATTCTTCCTCCAACACCTTCGAGTAGCATTGATTTGTCGCTGAGAATGACAGCAACCGCTCTATAATTAGCAATAGCACCACGAGTCACATTAGCTCTAAAGTGTATATCAACGACGGACTGTCTTGTTAAATCGAGATGTTCCAGTGAGAAGTAATAGATCGGATACAGATTTTTAAAATCATATTGTGATATTTGCAAACCAGTATCGACATTTTGATCACGTGCCATAAATGACAACAGACGATGATACACGCGTGCAATATGATTTTCTGTGTAATTAAGTTGTATATCCTCGGATGGTTCCTGTTGGCCGTTTATTCTCAGTGAGATGTCTTTCACACCTAACTGATCAAATATCATATGACTGAAACGTTGATCGCCAACTCGTGTGTTATCCTGTAACGCTACGAATATATGACGTGGCGCAGCAACACCTTGTTTTGATGCTAGATTCCACGTGAATAACCCGTTGATATTTGATTGCTTCACATCTGTACTCACGGTTAGCCAACTCAACAACGACTTTCCTCCTTGGTCCATAAATGATAGTAATCGTTCTTCTGCGGTGATTGCTGGAGTCAACACTGGCATCCACAATGATATTTTTGTTAAATTGACTTTACCGGCATCAGCATTTGGATTTGCATTGTCTGCTGGAATCCTCCAAATTGCGTCGTTATCATCACTCTTTCGTACAAGCGATACTGTATGCTTCGCACCATAAATAACTTTTCGGACGTTTCTACAGAATCCAAATATGTGATGCAGTGGAATCGCGCATGAAAATGATTTACGAGCCCCTTGCAACATTGAAATACGTGTTGCGGCTCCTAGATTGAAATTAACATCGTTGTTTATAATCATATTCTCGACATCAGCATCACTATTATCACGTTTTTTTGGTCGTCTTACAACAAATGGATTTCCTCCAGCGGTATTCTTACCATCTTTTGCAAACATCATAGAGGGTCCTGCTGATCTTGTATAATCATCAGAATATCTCGCTAACCCGATTATTGTTGTAGCCACATCAACATCGCGATCTATCGACTCAATTTCTTTTCCATCAATGAGATATCTAGCACTCTCAAATAGCGCCATAATACCATTATTGACAAAACCGACTTGAGTACCATCTGGATACGGTGCTGGTACAGCAGGAGTATCAGCAGCTGTTACAATTTCTCCTTCTACTTCAATAAACGCTTCACAGGGCAAAAAGTATTTACTGGTATCATGGACTTGAAGATCAATTCTTGCTCGACTATTTGAGTCTATGGCATGATAGGCGTAATATTGATAATCGCGTACAGAATCATCCTTGCCAACTGGGGCGTCTATATCAAATGCTGGATCACGTGACTGTTTGAACATTTTATTCTATTTATCAGAGTCTAAATCGCGATTTTCCATTTTCATCGTCGTAGTTTTTTAAAGCCACTTCCTGCTATCATATTTGCAATATTGCTTTGGTCGGGGGTTAAAACCATCGACGCTAATTTTTCATCTACTGCGTTATTTATAATTCTACTAACACTTGCAGGCATTTCCGCTGTAGATGGTAACGGTTTCTTTGAAAATCCTTTGGATTTTTCTCGTCTCACTAATGATGTTATTTTATTCTTCACGGCTGAAAACGCTTTTCCAGCAAGATCTCCAACAGCACCAATACCCTTATCACGAATAACATCAATTGCTTTCATTCCTAATTGTTTAGCCAACGGCATCACTTTTGGAGCCATTCTCGCAAATAACCCTAAAATGGTATTGCCTAAACCATCTCCGTAGTATGCTCTATAAACTGGAAACCGTGAATTAACTACGTAGACGGGGGTTGGTTTATCATGATTGTAGTGTATGATCATTATTTGAAATCAGAAACCATTTTTCAATTGGAAACGCTAGCGTTTTTATTCAGTCTCGGTGATTAATCACTGTGATAATCCTCCACTAACTCGCCAATGAAATCTCGATATGTGCTGATATCCATGATACCACCCTGAAATAATCGTCTACAGATATCAGATGCTTCATTAATTATTTCCGGTGAGTTATTTCCAGCTCGGAACCCTCCTACAAGAACTTCTAATCGTGATATATCATTGATAACACTACCAGGACAGAAACCCGAAGAGTTTCCAACTAAACCACTGCCTGAAAATCCTTTGGTTTTATCAGTGATACCGGTTGCACCTTTTTCATGATCAGCTTCTCTCGTTATTTTCATCTGTTGGGGGGATTGTGTTATATCAATAAATTTTGATTGTTCTGGTAGTCTAAGAAATCCGGTATCCGATTGCTCCCCTATAGATGATTCAGCTTTTTTTATTGCTGCCATATATTCCTGAAATGTTTTATCATCTCCTTTTGCTTGAGAGGAACCTGATAGTATACGATATAACCCCCTATACCAATCTTTTTTAGGGGGAAGATTATAATCACCTTGAATATATTTTCTTCTCTGATGAAAACTCCTAGTGACAAATTGGGCTAATTCTTCCATAGAATCAAATTTTTTATTTCTCAATTCATCTAATTTACCTGGAAGAAGTTTTTCATTGAATGCAACTCGTCCACTAGTAGTATCCTCCCCTTCTTCTTGAAATTCGGGTGGGGGGATATCTTCTTGAAGTTCTCGTTGTTGTTCTGAAGCGGTTGATATATCCTGAGGAAGTGTTTTCAATGATTTTTTTGTTTGTTTAGTTCTTTTTGCTATTTTTTCTAACACAGGAAGAAAAGACTCTTCTTGTTTTTTTCCTTCTTCAGAGATTGTTGACACTATCTGTTTCGTTGCTGTGGTTACTGGTTTAAACAATTCGTCAGACCCCACAGCAAAATCAGTTTGTAAACTCTGTCGTTGTTGCAGTTTATTCCGTACAGAGTCGCGAATTGGTACAAATTTCTTAATTGCATCCAGTCGTTCACGAGCCAATCGGGTTGTTAATGCTTCATTGACCATTATTTGAAATCAGAAACAATTTTTCAATTGCAAAACACTTTTTCAATCCCGACCTAACACCATCGATTTTTGACATCCCTTGAGGGTCGGCTAAAAAAAAATGATTAATGGTCGGGCAATCAAATAATGATAAATAGTCGGTCAATCAAATAATGATAAATGGTCGGTCAATCAAAATTGTTCATTTTCTTGAATTAACGCCCGTAGGTTTCTAACTTTAGAATTAACCTCCTTTTTCAATTCGTATTCGTACCCCAATTCTTTTCGTATTCGTTCTACGATGGTATACAACGGAGCGAACACACTTACGTCACTGGAAAATGCGAGAGAGTCCTTAATAGAATTCTGAATTCTTTTGATGAGCGCATACTTCTTTGGTAGCATATACTTGTTAGTGCTAACTCCGTATTCTATGTCCTGAAAATCAGACATGATTTGATCAGGATTTAACCCATCTGATAGTTCAATATCCCAACCTTTCAATTTTGAAATCTCGGATATGATGCTATTCATGTTTTCAGAATTCATTATTCTATAACAATGATATATTTCTAAATGAAAAATATGACGCATTAGACGTAACTAAATTTAACTTTCTGTCCTGTCTTTTTTGAAATCGCCGATCGATAAATCCCCTCTGCAACTTTTCGTACTGAGGATCCACAAATATTGAAATACTTGCCGGCTTCATATATTGATTGAAATATTTTTTCTTCGTTAGTTATTGTATTCAAAGATTTTACGGGTTTCGCTTTTTTTGAACAAGTACCAGTCCTTCCTCGTTTGGAATTCTCACTCTGTGTGATAGCTTGCAGATTTGATAAAGAATTGTTCTTTCGATTAGAATCCTTGTGATCGATAACAAGACCATCCTCGATCAATCCATTAAAACATTCAAATATGAAACGATGATTGTGATATTTCTTCTTTCCAGCGCTAAACATCAAATACCCTTGATTAGTCACAAAACCGACCGTTTTCTTCAAAATGCAGTGTCTGACAGTACCATCACTGGATGCTTCATAATTTAAAATCAAGGGATGCTGTCTGAATTCTTGGTTCATTCGTATACATAATACTATTGTTTGTCTAATTCATTGTTTGGTTTAATGATGAATCTTTCGATGTAGTCTTGAGGGGTTCTTATGATTTTGTCAGTGACAGTGTCAGTGTCAGGGACTTTTTCAGGGTCAAAATTTCTGATTGATTGTCCATTTTTTATTCTTTTATCATAATAACGCTTCAATTCCCTGTATCGCTTACCACCGCAATTCAAACACAACCGTGATTTCCCCCTAACCCCAACCCCACATGGTATGCACGGTAACGGACCAAGGCTTCCACGACGAAAGCTTTGCATATGATACCCACAGAACTCATTTCTGCATGATTTGTTACACGGGATTACTGATCCAATCATAAGCCACTTGCAGTGATTCATTATATAAAAATCTTTCATTTAAATGCTTGTTTTAATTATAGCATGAAGGAATTAGGGAGAACGCCTTCGAAAAATGCTGATAAGGAGTTTAAGAGATTATTAAAAATCAATCCTAGATTTAATCTCGATAAACCCAAAAAACGTAACAAACGTCCAATAGACGGAAACATGAAAGAGTTTAAGAGATTATTAAAAATCAATCCTAGATTTAATCTCGATAAACCCAAAAAACGTAACAAACGTCCAATAGACGGAAACATGAAAGAGTTTAAGAGATTATTAAAAATCAATCCTAGATTTAATCTCGATAGACCCAAAAAACGTAACAAAATCAATCCTAGATTTAATCTCGATAAACCCAAAAAACGTCCAATAGACGGAAACATGAAAGAGTTTAAGAGATTATTGAAAATCAATCCTAGATTTAATCTCGATAAACCAAAAAAAACGTCCAAGAGAGATTACCCCTGGAAAGATGCTCAATTCAATCTCGATATAGTTTCTAATACACCAAAGAATACAATTCTTGATAAAGCCATGATTAGTAAAATCAGAGACTGTTTTAATGAATTCAAGCGTGATGGAGCATCTTATTGTTGGTCAACATTTCGAATTGATGGTGTTGTTGATGCTACCATGACTGATGAAAAAGCAGCAGTGATAATTTCACGTGTTGGGGAAAAACGGCATTTTTTCCGAATCAAATTCATTATCGAAGTCGATGGCAAATGGATTATTAAGGAGAAATTTGAACCAATCCTCAAGAATAAAAAAGCTGTCATTGTGAGTAGAGATTCCAAACCAGGGATTCTAACCGGCATTGACAAACCATACTACGAAAGATCTTATCCCGTAACAGCAATGGTTTATGGGATATATCCGTTAAATGATAAAGCCGATATCGCAAAACTAGCTCCTATGAAATATTCGTCAGGGCTTAATTGTGTAGCAGAACGAATAATAGAACACTTCACAAATGCATCCCGAGGAAATAAACTAACTGATCTGCGACGTAGGAAAATAACCGAGTGGGAACTGACAGTGAAACAGCATGGTGCAAAGATTTCTGATATAGCTAAATTAGAAACATCATTACGATTCCCAATAACCGTTATGACGATAACCGGAGAGGTTTTATACGAACCGAAATATAACAAAAATGGAGCACCAATACAGATTATTGATCATAACAAACACGCGTGGACACCTGCGGTAACAATATTTCCACGAGAACGAACCGTGAAATATATTCCTAAGGAGTTCGTCGGGGATGTTTTCTATGAAGAGAGATTATTCGATGCTATTCATGCGTTGTGTAAAGATGATCCTGTGTCAGTGTGGTTACTTAGAAGTGATGAAGAATTCGATCAATTTGTAAAACCAAATGGTGAATTATATCGCGTTGAAGAATTAGATAACAGAATGAGAAAAATCGCTAGTGATTTTTCACCGGAGAATTCCCATGAAAAACTACTCACGGATAGTTTTACTATTCCATCAGTGGTAGCTCACTTCGCAAGAGAAAAAAACTCATGGCGTCCAACACGAAATGATTTTCTCGAGGATGTTAAATTGAGTTGCGTCAAATTTGGTCATGGAGGACTGTGGAATACGAAATACTCATGTGATGGTATGATTTCAATTGATATATCCGCGTGTTATCCCGGAAGTTTTCTCGGGTATGGGGAATGCGCTGAGTACTTCAAACGATTTGGACACCCCACGCATGAAATGACTCGTGTTGCGATTAATGGACCATTGCCTGATTTTGATTTAACCGGATTCGCTCGTGTGATATCATTTGAATTAGCTACAGGGTTACATCCGTGTAGTTATGTTTGGCTCGGTAGACACCTATCTGAAAAGGCCTGGATGCCAATAGTGCTATTGAGATATATGATTGATTGTGGTATGCTAATATCGTTGATTGTTTCCGAGGCTATTATATGCTATCGAGCTCAGAAAGAAGTTTGGCTACCACAACCCAATCTAGATAGAATAATCAACGAACTACGAAAACAGTTTCCAGATTTCAGTGAAGAAGAAATCATAAATTGGTCTAAGAAGTTATTTGAAATTAAAAAAGAACAAGCAAAAGATCTCGGAAGAAGAATAATCGGTAAATTTACCCAGGGTGGACGATACGATAACGCAAAATATTCTTCGCGGTTGATCATAGATGTCGCTGAATACGATTTTATTGTAGCGGATTTAATGAAACAGGGAAAACTTGTATCCCGTAAGGATGCTTTTCTATCCAATGGTGAGAAAATGGGTACGGTTGTTACCTACTGTGATGGATATAATTCCCAGTACACACATTTGAGAAGTTCAATGTTAGCCTATGCTTCTATTAATCTATTTTCGATGATAAATAGATTTCCTAATACCGCGGTTAGAGTGGCCACTGATTCGATGTATATACACAATAAGTACAAATCAGCTGTAGCGGCATTCACAGATCCCGAAGAAAATTGGGGGCGTTGGCGATTTAAAAAGGAGATGCTACATGAGTATTGTGAATCCGCAGACGTTGCCATGGATGATAAATATCTTTGTTGTAACCGTATTGAAATTCAATCAGAATTTTCTAATGCACCACCGGTATCTGATCCAGTATGTAGATATAAGACAGTTTATTTAAACGGTTGTGGTGGGTCAGGAAAGACAACTCGTGCAATTGAATTATATCGTGGTGGTGGAAATACTTGTATTTCTACTAACATGATTGTGCTAACACCGACTCACAGACTCGCCAGAGAGATGATGCAACGAGGGGTAAATGCTTGCACTTACCATAGTTTCTTTCGATGGAAGGGTGACAAATGGACTCCTGAGCGTATGGGTGATAAATTCATTCCTGAAATCATAATCTGGGATGAAATATGCACAGTGTCATTAGATGTATTAAAAACATTTCTTGAGTGGTTGTTAACCAAAAACACAAAAATCGTCATGTGCGGGGATCAAGGCCAACCACCACCATTTGTCGGTGCATCTCCACATGAATGGCTAAAGGGTTTTGTAGACTACTATGAAGAAATCACCACTGATTATAGATCACTTGATGAACGATTACGCGAGTTCAAGGCGCTAATTAGATTACAACCGGATAGAATCCAATGCGAAATAACGCGTGAAGTGATTTCAGAAACCCCAATGAATGATTTCTGGGAAGCGTGGAGACCAAACGATTTGATCATTGCAAGTAGAAAAATAGTCAGGGATACACTTCAGATGAAGTTATTTGAATTGCATAAAGAAAAATTTGCAACGCTTCCAGTACCCCTTTGTTATAGGCCATCGGATACACGAAAACAGAATATTGAAGTTGATATTCCAGGACAGAATGAAAAACAAATTCTGGTATTAAATGATATTGTGCTGGTTGATATCAATGTCGTTGAAGATGCATTGCGTGCTAATAAATCCCCGTGGACGCTAGGATACGCATCAACAATACACTCTTCACAGGGATTGACTATATCGGATACAATTGTTTGGATGGTAGATAATCGCATCGAATGGTCAAATTTAGTCTATCTCGCAGTATCCAGAGTACGAAACATAAATCAACTTCGAAGAGTTGTCCTCGATGATGAAGTCATTGGTGATGATAATGACACAACAATAAGTGATATTGATGTTAGCATCATTAATAAAAAACTCTCCGGTTACAAACAACAGGACAAAAAAAACAACGAGAATTTGATATTGATGCTGAATTAATAATCACTTTGAAGAAACAACAGAATAATCACTGCGCGAGTTGCAATTGTATAATGCGTTGGCAGTATTCGGATAAGGATCCTCGCCAATTCACCGTAGACAGAAAAAATAACAATCTCGGTCATGTCAGAAATAATGTGATGTTGACTTGTCTTGAGTGCAATAGACGCAACGGCGCTAGTTAAGACCATGCGGTGGCAATTGATTATCCTCGGGAATCACTTGTAGTTGTTGTCGAGTAAAACCCCGCTGAGGGGCAGTTGAATCCAGTTTATAGATTGCTGGTCTACCAGTTGATCGTGTTATACTAGATATCTTATGCGTAGTGACGCTCCAAATAGGATCAGTAGCCCTTTTTCTACCCCCTTCAAGCTCTCCTGGTTCGTATAAGTACCTCACAATGACACTACTACCAAGAATTGGTTGGGAAACGCTAGCGTTTCTAGGGAAATCTTTTTGTGGTTGTACGGGTATTGACTTCTTTTTAATCGCGTTGATAGGTTTCATGTTGATTGTTCTAGTAATCTCGTTATTCAGTGCAGTAATCACAGATGGTAATCTTTTAACCCATTCACTGGATCGCTTTTCTTGAATGAATTCTTTTGCGTATTGATATCCAAATAACCGCTCAGCAATCGTCCGATTAAATCGTTCTACAATGGCCTGATCGCGATGTAGCGCAGTATGCCCTCGTCGTATGGTGACATTATGATGTTTCATTGTAGATAACACTGCACCCTGAAATTCCTTGCCAGGATCAACTTGTAACAGATTTGGCCAACGCAGAGGACCTCGTCGATAAATCCTTTCAAATGCAGAAGCGACTTCAGTGGCTGATTTTGTTTTCAGCGGTTCTGCTTCTTTGTATCGACTCGCAACATCAACTACGGTTAACGCATATTTGTAACCACGATCATGTGGCAGAAATAATATATCAGCCTGATGAACTTCATTAGGAGCGGTCACATCAAAATGCGAGAATTGAATTTGTTTAGGCGGTGGTAGATAAATTTTCCATAGTGCCTGTTTGGATAACCAATTAGCCGCAGTGGTTTTTTTCACTTTTGCGGCGCTAGCGAGTTTACTGATTGCAGCGTTACCCTTCCAGTATCCCGTCGGAGAATAATAAATTGATTCCATATTATTAATTACCAGCACCTAACATCAATTTACTTTTCATAGCCGATTTTATCAAAAATGAAGACAATTTTTCTTTGAAGGATTTATCAGGAATAGCATTTAACGCATGAATTAATTTCACATCCGCGAGATGCCTGTTTTGCAGATTGCTGCTTTTATAAGCAACATCATGAAGGTGACAGGCCTTATCAATGGCATTTATTGGTTCTTCACCGGGTTGGGTTGATTTTGATTATTGAGTCTGATATCAAGTCTGGTTCCTGGTCCACAGTAGCTATATCCTGGGAGGTGCTTTTCTCCGGGGTATTTTGCCCATGGGGTTCCAGGGAGTTTTGCTAATTTGGCTGCGATATCACCTCCTCGTTTTTTTTTAAATCAGATTTCATAGACACAAATCTAAATTTCTTTGTACCACATTGCACGCATTTACCAGAAAGCGCTGATCGGTTATTTTTAGTTGTAATCGTCGTCACATCATCTGTGCCAGTACGCGTTTTACACTTCACACAATATAGATCCATAATTTATGTATAGAAATACGGATATAATTGATTTTTCAGCGACGAAAACAAGAGAACCAATTAAGCATCATGCAGCGCTACCAAACTCTATCCGGATGATTATAATCGGGCCATCTGGATCCGGTAAAACGCAATTGTTGCTCAATTTAATAATGAGATGGATGAAGTGGGATAAGTTGTATTTAATTGCCCCTAGCGTAGATGATCAACGATGTTATGAAGTGCTAAAAGATTTTAACGACAGCGCGGTAGAAAAATCCGGAGAGGGTATTATTGAGTTTATAACCGATATCGATGAAGCACCGAGCATTGATGATATTGATGGAGATATTAACAATTTAGTCGTATACGACGATATAATGTTAGATAAACAAAAAAATCCTGCTAGGATCTTTTCCAGAGGCAGGCATAAAAACACTGACGTGATATATGTCACTCAACGCTACACTCAGGTTCCAAAAGTCATCAGAGATAACTGTAATTTATTGTCTGTATTCAACGGAGTTGATACTCATACGCTACGAAATATTTGGCAGACATGGTGTTCTGATATGGACTTCAATCAATTTCGAGATTTCTTTAGTTATGCTCAGTCGACTCCGCACGGATTCGCAACAATAAATCTACATGATCCTCGGACACGATATCGTATCGGACTGGATCAAATATTCGGTTAAAATCATTTTATTATTTTTGTTAACCCATAGCAGCAGAGAGGGTGGATGACAACAAGTTGCGACCAAAATTGATTAAAAAATCGTTTTCATTTTTTTAGTTAAAATGATTTCGTATGTAGATTTCAATCAATTTTTTTGTCTGAAAACGTTGTAGGGTTCGCCTTTTTTTGGTTAAAATAAGATTATAAGACGGCTCGTTTTAGGATTTCAATCAAATTTTGTCTAAAAACGTTGTAGGATTCACCCTCTCTGCTGCTAAACACCTTGCTTAATTCATTACATAATTCGCGGATCAAATACAATCAGTAATTAAAACTCAAAGTTATTTTTTATGGAAATGTAGACATTGATGCATAACGTGTACATGAACATTTTTGAACAAAAATCATTTGTTCAAGGCATCATAAAATTTCACTTCTCATCTCAGTAAATTAAATGGCACATAAACGGACTGTCAGACAAAATTCAAAAGGATTAAATGTTATTCTGAACCAATACCATACCAGAAAAAACGTTAATGGAACATATTCTTCCATTTCTTATATTCGTATCAAATAAATATGACCTTGTCATATTCTTTAACGTCATATGAAATCTTTCGAACATATCCTGACCTCTAGAGTGATGCGTATCTGCCTTAATATGTAATATTTATACATAAGTTGCTAGATAATACCTTTGATGATCATCGAATCTTGATCACAGTAAACCAGGTAAAGAAGGCGAAACGTGTACAAGACCTGAAATAAAAGCTTTGATTATATTGGTTGTCTTTATATTATGTACTGCGATTGCCTCTGGAAACCTTGTTTATAAAGTAAACAAGTATTGGCTGCCTGACTCGGTATTGGGAACAGAACCACCTCAGCCTATCATTTGTGTGCCAAATTGCTTCATTATCGAATGTTTGTAAATTATGTTTATAAATGATGAGGTTTTCCAAATATTTGAGACACGTGTTAGACGTCTCAATATTTAGAATCATCACCTTTATTTTTATGCCAGAAGAATATAATTTAATGTTACGCTTTATTTACTCCCAGACAACCAGCCAAGAGAGTTCCACGGGCTTAACGTAGAAATACATGTTAATACGATTTAGTGACCACTCTGTTATAACTAACGGACCACACATCATCAACAGGTATATTGGGTGTTCTCTATTTTCTCATACACATCTCAATACAAAACAGCAAGATAGATGGATGGATGGATGGATGGATAGATAGATAGAAATATGGATATATATATATATATATATATATATATTGTTACATATATTTGATTTAAGTCATTTATTTTTATTTTAATTGTTTGTTTGTCATGTTCAAATTTGACATTTAAAGTTTATGATTCATTCCTTGATGACCTGTACTTTACAAATAAACAACATATGTTGACCTCATTTCTGACCTAGCTTCAGAGTTGTAAACATGTTTTAATAATGACTGGTTGATTCCAAGGACATTATGGAGCTTTGTTGTAAACATCTTTCTATTTTTAGTTGGGTCATACGGTGTGCATGAGATTTTTTTAACGTAAATTTGTTGTAAAGATTCTAGAAGATCATGTGACCCCTTCCTTGTTTACCTAAAAACAAGTATAAAAATTATGCTATCGGGCGAACTATTTAGTAAATGTTAGAATGTTAGAATATTAAGTTGTATTGTTTTGATTTATTTTAAATTACCTTGTACCTGAAATTATTTCAATTCGTTTGGATCAAGATGATTTATTTTGTTATTTATCTAGAAAATAATTGTGAGCATTGAATTTCATAAGACCAGAACTGATTTCATCACGTGACATCGTCTCCCATCTTGGATGATTCACTAAGATTCGAACATATTATTACCATGACTTTAGCAATTACACTAGTATATTATATTTCGAATTAGTTTTGGATTAATTTTGGAATTGATTCTTAAAACCGCAAGTTTTTTTTTCTCTTTTCTGTAAAATATTTGTGCTCAAAAAATTGTTTATTATGTTTTTACAAGCTTGTTTTTTTTCACTCTTTCTGTGTTACTCTTTTTTTTTTTTCGAGCCTACGCACGTAACATAAAAAAGGGGACCTCGTCCGAGATTGGGATCAATTGGAATTTGACTAGAACTTGTTTCAGAAAACTTGTTTTAAATTTGAATTTCCATAGTTTCTTATTTTTTTAAAAAAAAATATTTAGTGAGATTGAAAGGCTAGTATTAAAATGACATCTAAAGTAGAAATATTTCTTTCTAATTCTACTCAGGAGCAATTAGATCTTTTCAAAAAATATGAGTTGATTCAATTTGCCAGAAAATATGATCTTTCTGAAGCCAAGGATTCAATAACGAAACAAAATATCAAAAAGATTTTGGTCCAATATATGGTAGAAAAGAATGTTTTAGAAAAAGTGCTTTGATTTCGGTCCGTAAGTCTGCATCAGACGTTGACATTAAAATAAAGAAATTAGAATTAAAATTCATGGTGGAATTATAGTTGAAAAAAATGGAAATTCAAGAAAGGAAGAAACAAAGACAATTACAATATGAAAAAGAGAAGAGAGAGTGACAGGAAAGGGAAAATATAATTTAATAGCAGACGCTCTTACCCGTGTATAATAATATATTATATCATATAAACTATATAATTTATACGAATTCTTTTAACCTCAGGTGTAATTTGGTTTGTGGTAAAAAAGAAAACGTTTTATCATATAAATCTTTCTTTTTATCGTGTGGGGGAAGGTGTTACGTATATTTGGTTTAAGTCATTTATGTTTATTTTAATTGTTTGTTTGTCAAATTCAAATTTGACATTTAAAGTTTAAGATTCACTCCTTGGGAGATGACTTGTACTTTACAAATAAACAACAGATGTTGACCTCATTTCTGAATTAGCTTCTGAGCTGTAAACAAGCTTGTAAAAATAACTGGTTGATTCCATGGACATTTGGGACCTTTGTTGTAAACATCTCTCTATTTTTAGTTGAATCATACGGTATGCACGAGATTCTTTGAACGTAAATTTATTCTAAAGATTCTAGAAGATCATGTGACCCCTTCCTTGTTTACCTAAAAACAGTTATATAAATGTTTTGAAACAAAATATTTAGTAGAAGTTGGGCTGTTGGAATATTAAGTTGTATTGTTTTGATTTAATTTAAATTACCTTGTTCTTGAAATTATTTAAATTAGTTTGGATAAGGATGATTTATTTTGTTATTTATCTGGAAAATAATTGTGTTCGTTGAATTTCATAAGACCAGAATTGACTTCATCACGTGACTTAGTCTTCCATCTTGGATGATTCACTAAGATTCGAACTGGGAATTATTTGGACATTTTATTACCGGGACTTTTGCAATTTCACTAGTAGATTATATTTTGAATTATTTTTGGATTAATTTTGGAATTGATTCTTAAAGCCGTACTTTCTATCTTACTGTGTATTCGAGCCGAAGCACGTAACAATATATATAAAAATCTAAATGGGTGTGTGTGTGCGTGTTTTTACTAATTAAGTTTAGTGGCAATGATGCAGAGGTGGACAAAGCAGATATATAATAAGCAACGTATTTTAAATTGCATGCACTGAATTGGTTTATGATCTAAGAATCGGTATTTTCAGCTTAGTGGCGTTCGGAAGCAACATGCATGGCAATTGAAATGATGGTTTACAAATCTTAGTTTGAAAATTAAACTTTAGCATTGGCCAATAGTCTGATTACTATGGTGACGAGACAAAATGTTTTTTTACAATGTACCACCTGTGAAGAAGCAATCACATTTTTTAGTTACAGGCAAATCACATATTGTACATTTTTCATTTAATTATAATCTTAAATTAAATATGTTTACGTTTTTGCTTTTTTTATCGGCATACATATACAGTAGATTGACGTAAGTAAAATGATTAAGATCCAAAACACTGCACAATCATATGATAAGCGTAGTCCAGGCTAATGCATGTATTTGCAACAATGTGTTAATAACGACACAGATAATATTGAAACACATAATACTGTCTTGCTACAATTAAATATGTGTTACTATGAAAACGAAGATATATGGACAAGGTTCGTTCGCATACCAGTCCCAGCAACGTGGAACGAATTGTCCGTTAAAATTAGACACAACAATTCAAGAGTGCCCTCAAAACTCACCTTTTTTCGACTGCAAGAACAAACTTTAAGGTCTAATAATGTTTCCTACCTTCATTATTTTCACCATTATGTTCTTTCTAATTCCATTGTGTTTGTTTATGGTTTTGTTTCTTTTTTAATCATATCATTATAGATGTCGTAAAGCTCTAATAGCATCTGAACATTAGGAGATATACACTGTCCTCATTATTATTATGAGTATTTATAGTAGTAGTAGTTGTAGCAGTAGTAGTAATAGTAGTAGTAGTAGTAGTAGTAGTAGTAGCAGTATATGTCAAGTCATAGTGCAGGCAAACGGTACACTTAAACAAGATCTACACAAAAGCTTTATAATCAATAAACGATGAAATGGAACAAATGAAATGGATATAATTATATCAAGTGCTAACGAAGAGATTTCACTAACAACGCAATGTATTATATTTAAATATGTTATGGTACATTTGTTTACCTAACCAAAAAAAAATAGATATCACAAATCAAACTCTTTATAACACACCCATTAAGTAAACCAAACATTCGAAGTATATGGTACACAGATATACAAACATTGTCATATATACCACACAGCACATTGTTGGATAGATGGACGTTAGTAAATATAAGTTGTAAGCAACTTTTCACCTTTCTATCTGCCATAACAAATTTTCTCTATTTAAACATATTTTCGATAAATAAAGATTCATCAGGCTATTAATTAGTAACGTTGTAACGAATAGGCTGGAATGGATGCTTATAAACACATGTCAACAATACTATAATAATATAATATATCGGCAACCAAGCCATTGAAACGTTATTTAACATATATTAAACTGATATATGCAGTTCATATGGTAGTGGCTGAGGTTTAGGAGACCAGGTCGTTTAAGTGTACACTGCTAATTCTTTGTACTAGCACAAGAGAGGAATTACGAAAACCCGAACAGTATCGTTTAGGTACACAGACGGACAATCACCTAGAAAACACTAGTGTTAGTTATGTTTTAAATTAAACAGTGTTGACGTGCTTGCATCTATCAAATAATTGCATCCATAAATTCAGGAATAACTTTGGATAATATTTTTTTTTATTTCGATTTTCAAAGCATAATGTTCTTTTGTCACTTTTGTCCACCAAAGTTGAAACAATGGTTGATACACCTGCATAGAATATGCGTACCAATGTGTTCGCCACAGTAGCTTGTGTTGATATAAACATCGCGTATTAGTAAAAAGGTTCAGCCTTCCTGAAACATGCCAGTTGTCGTACGACTTGTCACTGCCCACCTCTCGTGTTGTCTTAATGAATACTCCTGAAATGTTCATTTCCAATTGGCAAAGAGACCGCATTTAGATTATTTTTGTACAGATCCGAGTGAAATGAAAATATATTTAATACTTTAGAAAATATAAAAATCTTGGTTCAAATCAACGTCTTAAAAAGAATGGACATAAACAGAGTCTTTATCATGGCGTTTGTTACAGATCTGATTCACTATACTGTAACACCCATGACTGTGTAGGACAATTAAGTGGCGCCAAGTCGTCGTAGCGCCCATCGCCGATGTTAGTTGGCACTGAGGAAACAGTCCTGGTAAATATTTAGACATGTGATGCATCTGATTATATTCTACATGGCCACATGCAGTAAAAAAAACAACGATTATGACATTATAGACAAAGTCAATCAAACGTGCCCACATTTAAACATGAAAACCCCTCTTTTATAACATCAAATTTAAAGTGTCGTTCACAAGAGTCATCGTACACGTTTTACATGGCACGATGTTAATTGATGTACATATGAAGGGAACGAACAAGACGCGTTATTTCATTCTAGGTAATACATACATTGATTATGATCAGACGACAGATATTACTGTTTTCAACTTTGTCTTCAACGCCTGCAAT
Organism: Unio delphinus; assembly: GCA_029339505.1. Lineage (NCBI taxonomy): Eukaryota > Metazoa > Mollusca > Bivalvia > Unionida > Unionidae > Unio > Unio delphinus. The sequence continues at coordinate 1,684,338 of JAQISU010000095.1, read as the reverse complement.
ATGTCGTACTTCATTCCTTAATGATGTCTGGAAGGAATCAGTGAGTACAAACATAAACACAAATATATACAGTGCCTGATGCAGTTGACGTTGACAGCTTTCTAGCCTCGTAAGCTTAATATATATGTATATGTAACATAATGGAACCATCTTACGTTTTGTACTATACACCGTATCATCTGTCTTCATCTCGTTTCCCCAATAATACTTCAGATGCTTTCTTCAATTTCCTTTACTGTGGATAGGACCTAGTTTCTAATTCATTTGTTATGCTCTCAAGTTGAAGTCTCAATCCTTGAATTATATCCTTGGGATTTACAATAGTTGTTCTCTAACGTGTATGATATTATTTATGAATTAATGTTAATTGTACCTAGTATAATCAAACATTCTCTTTTAGAACCAAGGTATGGAAATTTTTGATCTGATTGTGGTATACTGGGATATCGGGAGTTTTCCCCTACCCCATGTCTCTCTTTTGCACTCACTTTGTATTAATATATTTGTCTGTTTTCGCCCACTTTCTCTCTGTTTCTTACTTTGTCTATCTGTCTCTCTATACACACGCACATCAACACGCGAATATATATATATATATTTATAGATATAGATATATATATATATATATATATCAATATATATATATATATATATATATATATATATATATATATATATATATATATATATATATATATAGATATATATATATATAGATATATAGATATATTCATGGAACCATCAAACCATCAATTTTGGATATTGTGCTCCACCGGAATCAGTATATTTCTTATTTTGAATATTCCTGACATTCCACATGACCTGTATTTGTTGGTATTAAATAATGATTATGCATCGGATAAGTTAGAAATTTATTCAGTGGGAAACTCAGCTTAGTCGGTTAGGTATTGAGTTTGTGGTGCATTTAAATAGATGTTAATTATCAACACATCATCAGACAAGTAGAACATAAGACAATCAATGGTAAATGGTTATGTAGCCTGTACTAAGACGATAACTGACATTAGCACGCTCGCTTTTATTTAAACTGGAGTTGTTTCTTGCCTGCTCAGCAGACCTAATTATACTATATATATTTCGAACAAATTATTAATGAAATGCATTTGCCGCTGACCGGAATGTACATTTTTATTTGCATAGTGGAAATAATAAATAATCTAATATATTTACTATAATAACTAATACTATTAATATATTTACTATATATATATATATATATATATATATATATATATATATATATATATATATATCTGTTCGTACTCTTTGATTAGCAGAACAATTGTATCATACCACTGATGTATGATATGCACATGAAGCTATTTGTGCATCGTAAATTACTGCATATCTGATAATGAAGCATTTGAGGAAACTACAATATTAATATAATTCAAAATCAGTCGACCAGTACAAGATTATAATTTTAATTTTATTCTAACTGGTCCTCGTATCAGTGGATTTTATCAAAACAAATTTAATAGCTCTCATTTTTATTTCACTATATCTTCATTGAATTATTAACAAGGAGAATACAAAACAATATCTAAACAACCCATAACTTAATGTTCTATATGGTCTCAGTATAACATCTAAGGAAATTGGTATTGACATTATGTTTTGCATTTTTGTTTTCGTTTTATTCTGACTATTCCTTTTTTGAACATTCCTATTCGAAATAATAGTTTGGATGTCACGAAATTTATAAATCCTTTTATTTATTACAAACATATACTCGGGTTTTGATGTTTGTGTACAGCGATAACCGCAGTTGATTTACGTATTATGAACAATACTTTGTAACAGTGAGTTTGGACACCCTATGACGTGCTTTCAATGGACGAAACATTATTCAAGCGCACAAACGATGTAGAGCTACATCGTCTGTGTATTAATACCTCACGAAGTACGAAACTATTATACCAAAGAAACGTCTTAATACAGAGCAGTCTAATTAAAGATTTGCAGATCTCTAGCTGTAGATGTAAATGAGTTATATATTAAAGTTAATAAAGTTATATATAAGAATAGAGTTATATATTCATTTATAATGTATAGATACTTTTTGTACTACCACGTTTAGTTTTGTATATGTTATAGGTAATTCCGGCGAGAGCAGTGTAATGCATTTTGTTTCGATTTTTTATAAATGACTTAACATTGGATCTACATGAGCAATAATGATGTATTTTAATAAGAAACATTTAGTACCATATGATTATTATGACACAGGCATGTTCACCTCTGAATATATTTAAATTGTTACAGGGTGTTGGTGCTTGTATTATTAATACTATGTTTCGGCATTGGTGAAGAATCACATACAATGAGATTGGGGACCAAAACGAAATCCACATAATTTAACGATAAGTCCACAGATCAGTCTAGCGAGACAGTTTATAGCCAAAATATTGGTTAGAACTCATTTAATACTGTCAGGGGAAATCAATTCCTTTATCTAGTTTTTGTAGTAGTAAAATTAACGTTTTATTTTAAACTTAAAAAGAATTTGGAATTCTAAACATTTTTATGAAACGAAAGCATTCACTCTTGATATAACTCATATGTGAATTAGATAGTAGAATATCTTAAATTTGGTTAGCAGATTATATATTATTATGCATCTCGGAATTCGTTAGAATAGCAAATTGTACATACATTCATTATCTATCAAGATTCAGACCATGTTTTTTACAAAGTTAGACAAATAAGTAGTAGAGTTCACATATATTTCAACACGGTTTCATATATACTATCGTAAAATTAACACGCTGTGTACGTGCAATTAACAAAAGATTAGCAACAGACCTGAACTTAACAAGCGTACCAACAAACAGTTATCAGGACATTTAGTTTAGAACCAGATAACTGTGCTCTACACAAATGCACAAATTATCATATAAGAAGGCATCATTGTATTTAACACGATACCACACGCATCTTCTTGGTGTACTTCTGTAATAAGTATTTCAATTTGAAATGTGTATATGCCAGTATAATGCTCACGTTAACCTCATTATAAATGGTATAATTGTCAATGTTCATAACTACAAAAGTTACCCTAACAATTGGCCTGAATATATAAAACATACTAAATCCTATACCAAAGCAAATCTTTCACATTTATTTCATATTGTCAGCAGAAAGTATATCATATAATGTTCCTGCCCAAGCTATAGGTAGTCAGCATTGGCTAGACAAAACCGAAATTATGTTTCCTGCCTTCTCATGTTCAAATTTATCTTAGTTTGTCCTTGACCTGAATTACTTCTGTTCAATCTCAATCCACACTGACGTCAATAATTTCAACAATGCTTTGCTTCTAGCATTCTGTATATATAGTTGTCTCCGTTAAATTGGTATTCTTTTTTAGTTAAAATAGGTTGTTTCCGTATACCTAGGTATGGCGTATTCTGATATTGTTTTAGTTTGATAAAACTCGGAAATTATAATTTCGTGGTTGTTTTCGGAGTCGCTTTCGTCCGATTTAAAACAGTCAACTTCTATTCTACTGCGTTTTGCCAAGACTAAATTCAGTTAAAATCACGTAATGTAATTTTAAAAATATTATTATGTCATTTAGTTCAAAAGTAACCTACTGTTCCGTTTTTCATGTCATGACCAAGGATGCACCATTGAAATTAATCAACGGTTCTTGTTCACGAAGTCTCAGACAGTGATAAATTCGCCACATTGATATCTTGCTATATTTATATAGCACGAAATGAAGAAGTATGATGAGATTCCTACAAATCTTGATTAGTTTATTTAGAAGAGATAATTTGGCATGGTTATCTCAATTATGAAATTCATTCACTATATTTTACACAGCTCGTTAGTCATTAATCTCAAATATTGCCAAGTAAATGCGATTCTTTTTAGAAGTATGTCAACTGTCATTCAAACTGTTTGCAAGAATGTTCCAATCATATTTGAAATCATACATTACTTTTATTTAACGTTATGATATCTCGTTCGTGTAACATAGTTATAAATAGTGGGGGTTAATAGAGCAGCCCGCACAACTTCGATATATCGATACATGCTATACAAAAGAAAGAAACATAAATATTGAAGCTTTCTACGTGTGCCATCTCCTTAATTACGGAGTTACAATCTCAAATAATATAATGTTGTTGAATTCAATTTCGATAATTCTGTGCTAATGATTTCATAAGCAAAACTGAACAAACATTTGTTTTAATACCCTTTAAAAACATCATTAACATTCTAAATTTGGGTATCTGTGGTGCGTAAGTGAATTTAATGTAAACAGGATATATAACAATAAAAACAACACAGATAAAATCAAACCTATATTTTTCGTTCACTGCAAATTACATATCAGAACACGAATCAAACATATACATGAGAATGAAGCATACAAAAGTAATAATCAAACTATAAGCATCCTGTTCAAGATTCAAGTCATATAACATCAATTCATTCACATATATATACCAATGAATAGGGCGCTTTTATTGAACGATCAAACATTTTGTAACTGCATTTGTGTATTATCACTGAACGTTTTGTCACTTCTCCACTAAAATCATATGTCGATACGTTTTGTATTGATTGTCGTTTATAGAACATCAATGTATTTCAACTGTACTGAACAATTTTATGATTATAAAATACCTACCGGCAATGAGTCGAAATAATTTTTCTTATGTGCTAGAGAATGTCATATCATTTCCATCATACAGTATCAATATTTCTCACACAATTGCAAAGTCATTTATATCTTTGTAAGTTGGTGGATAGTCTTATGGATGAATAACATATGTGTTTCTTTGTTGGCAAAATGATTACGTGCGTGTTAGAAACCAAAAGCCATTTTATTGAAGATTTTAGAACGTGTTTCGTTGGTAAATATATGTTTCACTCGTTTCATCGAAATGACAGTTTGCAAAATACAGTATAATACTAGCCCCAAGTCATAAAATACACATGCAAAGCTGATTTCGTATGCTATGTAATTATGTAAAGGACTTTACTTTTCTACATAATTAAGCCTTAATTGATCATACACAACATGAATGAATATCATAGATTTGAAAACCTGACAGAACGATACATTGTATTGTTGATTTCAGAATACAAAGGTCCATCATCTTGATCATCTTTATGTGCAAGGAACCATCCAAGCTACATGGAAAAAAAACGAATATTTCATATTATATTATAATAATATATATTAGCATATTTCTGTTTTAAATGTTTGGTTCATTTCTTCTAACGTTTATAATGATTTAATATAGTTACTCATACAACCTATGTACATTTTGTGAATATAAAAATGCATAGTCATATAGGCCAGGGACAAAAGCCTCCATATACAAAAGTAGGTGGTACAGCTTATTCTGTTCTCATTTGTAAACGTTGCGAGGAGAGATTGACATCACTCCTCTGTGGGATACTAACCTCTGTGCCTCATTAACAGCGACCTTACCGTTGGCTCAATGGGTACGGCTTCCGCTTCTAATGATGGAGTTCTAAACATGGTGGGTCATGCAAAAAAACTACAAAAATAGTACTAGCACCAGCCGTGCTTGGCTTTCAGAATTAAGAGGTTAGTGTTATGACTGGTCAGCCCAGTGCCAGGATAATGTGATTGGATAGGACATAATGCAACGTGTCTGCTGCCGTATGAACTAGTGCTTGACATAATTAAATGTGTCGTACTGAAGTCGTCGTGGGAATATAACAAAACATATGTTAGTGCTATGTTCAAAATAAAAAAATCACAAACTCACAAGCCTCAGTTATAGTAACTGGCAAAATGAACGTGCTAGTCACGAGCGTTTAAAATAGCAAAATATCTAGTATTCGCCATCAGGAAACTTTTGTGCTGGAATATCCCCTGCATAAGCTAAAATGCTATCTTAGTTTGTTCCTAGTTATCTTCGTAGCAGTAAATGGTCGAAAATGATACTATTTATATTTGGGAAAGGCTAACTTCGTTTGGTACTGTATATGCCTGTTTGACTGTCCACTTTGTCAATCTTATTTTCTCATGATTTTTTGTTGTAAATGTTTGACGTATGCTAGCTACAAAAACGAATGGTAAACTTAAACAATGAACATTATTATTAAATTCACGTTTTATTGACCGTCCTTTTATCTCAATATCTTCATGCTGAACTGCCGGTGTCCTCAATTACAAATACTATTGAGTGTGTTTGGGCTTTAGATGTTTCGATATTGAGGTAATTCTTCCCGTCTAAGCAGATTACATAATAATCTAGAGTGATAATCGTGACAATCATCTGACAAAATAAACACGGGGAGAGGAAACACGTTCTTCAATCTTGTTTTTGTTTTCAAACGTGATATGTATTAAGGTCGTAAATGATACGATCTAATCACATTCTTTAACGTTTAAATAAAATGGCAAGCATTTGTGAAAACCAAACTTGATGGGTTCTCTGCAATCTAACTGATCTTTTCTGTAACACGCTTCTCCATTCAATAATCAAAGATATGAGACATTCCTGCATATTGTTTTCATTATTGTCCTAAAGAGTTATATCGCTTGATGACATTATCTCTCTATGACATAACGTAACCAATGTACGTACATGTCACTTAAACGAACTAGGATAATGACTTCAGAATTTTTTAAAAGTGTTCAGTCTCTATGCATACTCTAACACACGCATGATAGTAATGACAGTAATTTAATTAATATTGTTGTGTTATTTTTGTGTTTATATATTAGCATAAATTACATTTTTGAGCATATGGCAGTCAATCAATAAATATTATAACTAAGGTGATTGATCATATAAATAAATGCATAACCGTTTCTTCTGTAAATACAATGATACCATATTAATATATTGGGCCTGCTTAGCCTTTAAGAATAATACTTTGCTTCCTCTAAATCGTTTCAGCAACCCAATATATGACCAGAAAAAAGACTTACCTTCATTTTTGTTTTGTTACATTTCTTGCAGAATGACCCCTCGCCCTTGACACCGCAAAACCAACACCGCATGTTGAAACAGGAAAGTGCAATAATATAGTACCAATCATATTATACAATTGTGTTTAAATACTTACCGAATATACAGTTTAGGACATCAACAATATTACTACAATTATTTGTTTACACTAAAATTGAAATTGCATCGAATACTTTTTAAGATTATGTATATCAAGAGATTATCGGTCACACGGTGTTGTTGGCCATGTATTGATACATTTTATTATTTTATGACGCATTATGTCGAGCGTTAGTTGGCAATAACCGCAAATAATATGAGCTTGGGTCTTAACAGAGATATGCAATTGATTACACAATTAGCTATTAACATCTTTGATCAAACTGTACCAGGCCTTACAGCATATGGCTCAAAATTCTGGTGCAATCAGCTATGCGAAGTTGAAAATAAAATTGGTGGTTATCATCGATAGCTTAATTAATGCAGCAGCTTTGGAATAATCTGGATACGCTTAGATTAACATTCACTTACGTGCCACTTCTTTGTCGTTGTTTAATCAATACATGCACGCTCCATATTCAAACTTTCAGAACAGAATGGACATTTCAACCCTGTAATATGCATGTATCAGACATACTATCCCACAAAACAATATAACAAGACTTGAAAAATTCTGTATTAAACAAATAAAGCCATAATGTTGTAAAAGTCTGACATGCATGCACTCATTTGAGACCTATTTCATAATACGTTTGGAGAAATAATTGTTTCAACCGGTGGCATTAGCAAGTTAAGTTTGCTAAGGATTTGCACATTGCACAATAGGACAATGAACAGATTATAGTTTTAAGATAGTTGTAAGACTTTTAGTTCTTTCTAAAATTATTGGCAAGATACAACTGAGACACGTATATACCTTTATAAAATCACAAGCGATACATCGTTATCCTATCATGATACAGGCCTGTCCATTTGAAATAAATTAGAGTATACATTATTTTGTTGTTTTTATGTCTTCTGGAGAGATATGAAGATAAGAGTACTAAAATATATCAACATCAAATCCACGCAAGGACAGATCCAGATCCAGATGAAAGGACAAATACAGTAGGTGCATTTGTAAACAAAACATAATGTATATTTGTTAGAACTCAACGGTTTCCCACATTGTCTCTATTTTGAAACTGCCCAAAACAATTCATCTAAAGCTAATGATGATTAAAAAATTGATGTTGAAACAATTGAGATATATGAGTGGGATTAATCCTGGGTACAAATTGTACTATTTTTATTTAAGTACTTCCAGCAGTCATACAATGGATATATATCATAATCTGACTTTCAACACATTACGAACACGTAGTGTGGACATTTTAGGCAAATTTAGAGGATATCTTGTTGTAAAGTCTTTGATAATGTATGACTTATTGACATTTATCCTGGAATATTTGTCATGCTAAACTGTCATATTTGTGAGTAACCGCATGCAGTAGTGGTATCATAATGAATATATTATGGTATGTATTGCTGTCCACTTTAAATCGGTTTTCTTATATTATGAGTCCCAAATATACTTTATACCATAAATGCTGGTTCATTGACAAATGTGTCAATCTTCTTTACAACTTATTCGTTTCAGAGAGCAAAGAATTACGCACTGAATACATGTACACGTTTCGCGGTATTTCGTTTATATTATGATATATGATGGATTGTATACATGTGTAACTACCTACACTTTAGCCTGTAACATGATATAGGCTATATCCAGATCACTGCCATCTCACCTCTGTCTGCTAGGGTTCGAGTCTAAGATTCGGCTATTGTAGTTATGTGAGAAAGCTTGCCAGAAGCTTCTCGTGGGTCGGTGGTTCTTTTCTGGTATGTTCCGGGTTCTTCCTCCACCATTAATACTGGCCGCCATCTATAGCCTATATTTTGCTTAAAAATGGCGTTAACTCATAAAAGACAAAAACAGACATAGACTAGTATTGTAATCCTTCATATAAATTGGTGATGTAGAGATGCACTCAGGAATCTACTTCACTTGCAATTTAATATTACTTGGCAGGGTTGTAGATGGCAGTTGACATTTGTAAATCAATTAAATTGCACTAATGGACACTCCTAGTCTTTCTGTTATAGTACACTGCAAATAAATATGTCCATCATGATTACTGTGGTTACTGAGCGACCTTCGTGCTAAAAGGATGGGCCATGTTGTTTATCATCTACACGGGCATTGTTATAATTGTGAATGTGTTTGTGATAATATACCTTCATTTTTCAGACTGTAAAACCGTTTGATATGAAACTACTAAGTAAAATGCCAATTTACTGGCAAAATGCAGAATATTATCTCAATATATTAGTACTTACATTTTTCTTCTCTCGACTCTGAAATGTAATAATTGTGATATTAGTAACGTTGAAACAATTTTCACTTATTTGGTTTCAATAGACGGCAAATATGTAGTCCTTCAACTGGTCTACCCTAATCGTGCTGATTGAGTCAGAAAACGTATGAGTTTATTGCATGCCAAACAAAATCGGAAGACTCTTAACAATAATAATGAACACCTATGAGATTACGGTAAGACAACGTTTTATTTTAAAAGACTGAGATTAGAAACCAACTCTGATATTCCTCAACAATACCAATCTTTTAAAAGTATTTCTAGAGATGGTTATAGTGTATTTCAAATTATCATCATATTCAATTGAAAAGACGTAAATGTCATTAACAGTCAATCGACGCACACATTTTAGATTAATATGATATGTTTAATTAACGTGCCAAAACATGGAAAGGTTTGAATGTAAGGTACACAATGGAAGGTTTCATTTCGATATTTTTTTTTAGTTAACACCAGTAATCAATAATTACCAACTAGTATATATCATATTACTTTATCCTGCCTTCAAAACAACATTTCTTTTCAAACTACTTGATTATTTATTGGGAAATAAATTGAATATTTGCATAATTTAATCTCTTTTTCCATTAATATAATCTGAAATAAATTTGAATATTCCTTCACATTGGTGTGACTTTTATCGTGCAAAATCAATACACATGAGACAACTAGAAAATGTACATTGCAACTCTGCCAACTATTCCAAACCAAGAATACTGTATCGACGAATGTGTTAATTTGAAATGCATACCGATTGTCATCAGACCGCTCATATCACAATGTAACCATTACTAATATCAACAAAGACGTGGATATCCATCCACGACGGACACGCTTTAGGGGATCATTTTGAATTCTTTTCATGATTAAAACCCGACATAGTGGGTTCCATTGGTTACCATTTGGGGATCAGTGACGAAACATTATATAATATGACAATACGTGATACAGAAGTAGACGATTTTGAACAATGCATCACCTTCATCTAGAATCGAATAGTTGATTTCATGAATGTGTGTGTTATTTCCTGTAAGAATTTTGAGGAAATCATAAATAACAAGACATGTTCATCCCAACAACGAACACAAAAATCATCGCATAGGCTTTTCCTCTCATCGCAAAATAATATAAAAATACAATTAACATAACTTACTGCGATATAACTGGTGGTACTGACATTTTGATTCTAATGTGAAAAGGCGGTTTAGCAAATTAAAGTATTATTTCTATCAAACATATGCAAGTCTTAGCTGCTTACAAGGATGCTCACAAAATATAGTCAACAATTCCTTGCATCTTATATATCAGTGCTTACCTCTCCATCGTCGTCATCTTCATCTGGCTGAAAGAAGATTACAAACGTGATGTTCTAAACGGTATTATAAACTTCACGTATTATTAATAAGGGTTATATACACATGATCATCCTCAAACAATACTATTACCTTTGCTATTCCTTTAAATCATTCTACCACGGTTGTTGTCTAAGATTTTTCAGAACATGCAAGAAGAGTGAACGGTATGTTAAAATTTACTGCATTTGAGTCAGGCTAGATATTCTGCAAATTCAACGTTTCGTTTTCAAACCAAAGCAATATGAAAGAGGGGGAGACCTGCGTGCCATCTAATTGTGGCCATACTGAATGTGTAACCTGCTAGTATGCATCGTGTAGTGTTTGCTTCTGCTTGGGATATAACACATTGTTTGCAACTTAACATGGCCTATATATGGCGGCCAATCTAACTGGGGTGACAACCTATGGAAAACGACAGTAGAATAACCAATCTGAAACACAAACTGAGCAAGTTTTACCTATCAGACTGGAAGACGTTGTGAAGACGTTGTTCTACCTCAATAGAAATGTACTTAACCGTTTGGTTATTCAAATAAAAGCAAAACTACTCTGCATGTTTCAAAATCGTAAAAAAATTCAATGAAATAAAAACTGTAAGTTTGTTCCTCATAGTAAAAGAATATCGAAGCAGTACGATTAGTAGTATCAATTAATGAGTTTTCTATAAATGAAAAGTAATCTTATAATATCCATAATTAGTGTTCATTGACTGAGAGTAAACAATGAATGTATTACTTACTGCATCGACTCCAGTGTCCTGAAAATGAAGGAAAATGTTTTTTGTAATTTTGTTATAATTATGTATGCAGTCACGTGACCACAATCACACAATACTTTATTATGACCTTAAGTGAGCATTCGATAGTAAACAGCATAAGAAGTATTATATTCATTGGGTTACGAAATACTTAACCGTCTCCACCACCATTAACTTGCTTTTAATCATTTAACATTAAAAGTTAATTATATATAAATGTTACTTGCCATGCAATACATAATGTTGCATAGGTAAACATACACTATTGCCTAAATATTAAATACAAAAGATTATACAAATCCACATAATCCATTTTACACTAGAAGTTTATGTCCTCCTTTCATTCCTTGTATTATACATGTTCATGTGTAATATCTTTCTCTATTTTATTAATTGCCACATCTAAGCCATTCATAACAGGAACGGAGGCAAACTATACGTGGATGATATAATGCAACAAAAATAGTTGTCATTTAAGATTCGTCTATCTAAGATTCGCCTATTTATACAATTGACATTCCTTTTCTTCTTCAAGAATACAGTTGGCTTTATTTGGCTATATTTTGAGAAATATGAAAAAAACGTGCCTAGATTATATACATATATATTGCTTATTATTCATGTCACATAATCTACATTAAACATTAACATTATATATACATATATCTATCTACATTATATATTATATATTATAGAAACTCTTTACATTCTTTGTACATTTGAACATTGATTTAACACAACTATGATGCTAAAAACAATCCATGTTTTTCTCCTATTTGTAAAAACAGATACGCTGTAAAAACAAAGCAAAATCATGTACCAATTCTTTAGTATTTGCGACAAGTACTGTATCATTCTGGCATTGGAAGGGTAAGATATTATAGACAAGATATGATATCTGAGAAATGGTGATCTGACTTATTATAAATATATTTTCGCTCTCAAAACAATATATTATCTAGACATTAGTTCTGCGCTTTAGTATAAAATGTTCTTAACACTTAATTGGGATGCAAATTATATCCACGATAGACAGATAACTTTATACAATTCAGAAGATATTTGGACTTATAAAAAACGTAACTAACTAGAACATAAATTGGTGTCGCTGCTATGTATAAATGAGCTTAATTTAATTTAGTGACACAATATTGACTGATACCACTAACCCAATTTGTATAATCTATAATAAATATGATTATCCAATGGGATACAAACGTTTAGTTTGTAGTATACAGATAGAACAGGATTCAAAGATTGCAGACCAACGTTGAGGTACCATTCATAGTGAAAAAAGGAGTGATGTGACGAGACCAATAACATGCAGCTCAATGGTTTAATTTCACATGATCACTGGTGGAGACCGTTACTAGCCAGGTTATGAATAGGAATCAACAAGCAAACAAACTGTACTTTTCTGCGCCATAGTAACAGATGATCTAATGTTTTGAGTCCTTATATTAATTTTACGAGAATGTATTATCAGCGAGAAGTACTACTATAACATACAAACTGTGCACGTATTGGCTGCTAGTAGGCAACATAGTACTTACTACATCGGCTAATTCAGCGTCCTGAAAAAGAGCATTAAGATCATTTTAAAATTGTAAATTAACCTTTTTTCTTCTTCAGAAATAAGTAGGCATGCTCATGTTCCCAAATACGAAGTATATTCCGTGCCATGACATACAGTGAGCGTTCCATAGCATATACCATCAGAGGCAGTAGATTCTGTAGATTATGTTATTCTTAAACGTCGCTTTTACAAATTAATATTGTTCTCGTTTCTTAAGATTATACATGCATGCAATGTTTGCCGTGAGTTGCATCCTGTGTCGGTAAAAAATGATCTTCTTAGTTGAGCAGTGGCCTTCCTTTGAAATACATTGCTTTAGCGTCTACTTTTGCTAGGTGGCTGGTCAGAATAGTTCCAGTCTTGACAGCTACTCACCCTAAATCCTAGGGAGTATTTATTTGCTCGCTGAAGTTCCTTATCTGTATCCTTGTACCTACCTTGATACAACCATTGTCCCTACAGTTTACCCCTATAGCTTTCCGTTTTTCAAGTCTTAGAAGACATCCTACAAGGCGGTGGCTTAACCGACAACGTTTAGGGTACTTTTATCAACTGGGAATAGCGTCAGTATATCTTGGCACTTAAACATCGTCCCCTAGTTGGGATATATAGTGTGCAGAGATCACGGGAGCTGACTTGTAAACTAACCAACATGAAAATAGCAACGATAATCAACACAAAATATTCAATAGTGGATTCGAGTAAGATGACGAACTTGTTAGTGTACCGTCATGTCCATGCTTCCTGGTTAGACAGCCTATAGATGCTAACAATACGTTTGCCTTGCTGTATCAGTTTGTGATTGAAATAACAATTACGGGACCAAACAAGAGTCACAATATTAAAATAGTGTTGCCTTCATGCTGCATCTTAGCGACGAGGTCAGACAAAAATTAACAAGACAATGAAACTTTCTTCAAAATTCCAGGAACCTCATTCGCTCACACAAAAGTCAATTACTCAAAATGCGTGATTATCAGTCCTGACTTTGCTGGAGTCGACGACACATATATCATTGATGGGTCGAACAAAGACGGTGCCACTGCGATCTGCAGAACACGACTTAAACGTAATAACAATCCGCAAGACCCAAATAATATTGTACTCACCTTCAAGGAACCAACGTTAACCAGAGTGGTCAAAGTTGGCTATGTGCAAGTGAAGATCAAGATCTCCAAACCTAACTCTTCGATGGCAAAAGTGTAAAACATATGGCCGTCACTAAGACCGCTGCTCTAAAAGCCACATATGCGGGCGATTCGGAGATCAGCATCTATGAAGAACATCCTCGGCATTGTGACAGCTGTGTACCGGAGCACCACAACAATTTAAAGAGTTGTGATATATGGATGGAAACAGTATAATTAATTGGAGAAGGTAACATATACATCCAACATTCCATATCCAGAGACCAGAAATGATCCACAGGCCACAAAACGTCCCATCCTGGCATATCTTTCTTCACTATAGTTAAATGTAAACCAACACCATCGAAATACGCTAATAAACATACATATCCACCCAGTTAAACATCAAGTGTTAACACCCTATTTATCAGTACAGAAAAACGAAGCATCTACTAAACCAGCATTCAATAATATCTCACCACCGAAATCACCAAGTAATAAAAACAATTTTCAGGGAAATATTATGCTGGAAGACATTGAGAGCATACACGCTTAATGAAATACATATCTACACCATGGAAAGCGTACATACACGATTATCGATTTGATAATATGATCTCCTTCGCTGTTTTTGAATATGAACGGAGGGTCGCTAATGACGTTCACAGCAGTGATCCCTTCATTTGATGACGCAATTCCACAACGGAATTTAAAGAAGGTAGACTGGGAAATCTCTGAAGCACTCTGTAACTCTAGGCTGAATGAAGATACAGATTGCAACGTTAATTAATCTCTTTAGCATGCTTTCTTATATTTTAATTAAGATTGCAGAACAATCTTATTCCAAGTCCTCACCAACTGGTAAAAGAACACAAAACAATGAAACAATTTAACAATTGTCTGACGCCCGGACGTTTAAGTATCTACTGTATTATCCGAGCAAAACCGTGCCTAACAATCAAAGAATGCTAAGTCAACGAGACTCATTGGAAAAAAACGTTTTTTCTTTAAACTCTCGTTTCTCTATTAGGAAACGTTTGAGACACTATTCGCAAAATAAACGAAAAGAAAAAATAAAATTTTACCCAACATATAAAGCTGAACAAACACATTTATTTTAAGACGTTACAGCAAATGTTCTTGATCATTGTTTCGATAACCATTCCTCACAATCTTAGTATGCAGAAGCCTTCCAAAGATAAAAACACCAAAATATCAGTGAGATTCAAAATTGGGCCCATACTATCGGTTTCAAATGCTCGAAATAATCAAAACGGTATGTATGCATTAATGCCAATTCCGACAATATCAGGACTAACCTATCCTGAAGCTGAACGGAATATAGATTTTAATTGTTAAGAAAACAAAGGTTTTAGATATTGTCTGCTACAGAAAACAGACTTTTATTCAACACATAAAGAATTTGAAAGCATAAAGCTTCTGATTTTAAAGTTGCGCATACCGATTTAAAATCTAGTATAAATGATGTTTTATATCAGAAGTAACAGGCATCGTATAATGATGCACTGAATTATAAACTTCACGCCTTCAAGCCAACCTTAGGAGAATGGAATGCTTCCTACAAACCCGACTGTGGGCAAGAGGTAGTGATTGCAATAAGTCGAATTGGTCATCCGTATATAACTCAAATACTAAAAGCCGAAGACCAAAATAATGCAAATCTCAAACCGTGATTTAATGTGTGTGTTCTGAGACCCATTGTGACAATCAAATGTATTTTAAGAACTATCAATTTCCCGCCAAAGTATCCAAATGTGTAAGCCGCTGAATATCTGACCAAATATGTCGTGACCGACGATATCAGAACTCTAGCGATGAATTGTATCGAGTGCGATGATTGCTTCATGGTTAACATCGAAACATCGAAATCTAAATTGTGTACTGCACAGATTACATATGCATATTCCATAATTTAAGATAATTTGCGTGATTTCACGTACATCATTGATATCCATGTGCGGTGTTTCCTACATATTGTCTGCAGTTGGCATGCCCTGAATGCACATATGCAGACCAGGTGAAACATATATGTAACATTTGTTTCTCTACACTAGTTATAGACTGGACAATTCATTTAACTCTTCCTATAAGAGACTTTACAAGGCATCTAACTTGCTTTAATATAATTAGGACTGTGTCCTAATTTTGAAAGTTAATGTCTGAACATTGAAATGGAGGAGCTAGTTATAAAAAACCAGCAATTACGTAGACGTTAATACGTCTGTCTTGCATTAAGTGTAATTCATTGGTGGAAAAAATTTCACATGTTTTCAGGTATATACAGGAAACTGTGTAACCCGTTCGCGACTAAATAGTATCTCCTTTAATAGATATTTTGTATATGTATATTATATAATTTCTCCTTATTGAATTATATATGATTTGATTTTAATCCACAACAAATTTTTTTTTCTATAAAGTGCTTTACATAGTACTTTTTGACACCAAAATGTGTTACTTGAAGTAGAAATAAAATATCAAAATAAAAAACTCTTAAAGTGTGTTTATCTTAATAACAAAATAAATATCGTCTGAAAATTATCCCTGGTTACAAAACAACTTGCGGGAAACTTAAAGTTAAATTTAAACTACGTTATAGTGATAACAATCATAAATGGTAATAATAAAAAAGGAATCATGAATGTAACATTTTTATACCATACAATTAGCTGGTAAAGGATGATCTTAATTGTATTAATAGTTTTAATGATAGATGAATAAACCATATACGAACCAAGTTATATAATACACTATACATAATACATATTAACATAGAGTTTACATGTTAGTACCTACCTGGTCATTCTGTACGTCGTCCTGAAAAATAAAAGTAAATTTTGTAATCATGAAAAGAACTGCTTTCGTCGGTTTCATATAGACACCACAATATGAACGCACATATTCGCCAAAATAGATAATATACGTATAAATGAATCCAATTTCATATAACGAAATAATGCTTCCCGCAATATCCACTTAGACAATCAAATTATTTAAAAACCATCATTCGCAACCGAAGGACATAAATGTGCAAAAATGTTGCCTGTTAGAGAAAAGACATATACTGACAGCTCAATCTGACCTGTACCGGAGGGATTCAGCAAGTCTTTTAGTCGTTACAAGATAATTTAAAGTAATATGAAACACATACAATGCAATTAAAACTAATTTGATGGTTTTATCACTCATCATTTATACTCAGGTGTCCATATTCATACACACTGCTTTACCTTGATTAGTTGCATGAAGGTAGTAAGCAAAATACACACTTTGTTACGTAATATGCAGGAAACCTTGCCAGCCTATTATCAAGTAAGGATATGTTATCTTCTGGCGAAAGACGTACATGCACGGTATAATACTCAAAATCATAAATAATTATATGAAAATTATATAATTAGATAAATAAATCAAAATACATTTTTATATTATACGTATAGGTACAATATATTTGAACAATTTTATTAATACATGAACATGTCATACAGATGAAAACCCTAAAGCAAGATTCTTTGTAATTATTGACGGATGATAGGTTTTAGTTTTTTTTGCTTAGTACTTAATTGTTGTCCCGACGTGCTGTCCCAAAAATACAAAACAGTGAACATTTGAGAGAAAATATGACCTTAGGTCATCATTTTTAATAGCCAATATAATAGGTCAAGCATAGTCTCAAAAATACTGAGTAAAATATCCTAAATCTCTTGATTGTGTTTCACATTTGCAAATATATGATTGAGTCTTACGTGTTTCCATCGGACAACGCTTCTCATTGTTGAGTTAGAGAATTAGAGAGAGAGAGAAAGAGAGGGAGAAAAAGAGAGAGAGAGTTGCAGGCCACGCTCAAATCATTGATATCAGAGTTGAATCATTGCTAAAAACTTTGTTGTTTATTTTCTGTATCAATACGTTGTATAATGTATAATGAAATATCGATTCTGTTCAGATGTCACGAACCCGACATTGCAGATTCTTTGACCAGTTTCTTCGCAGCAATCTTTTACTTCGAAACACCAGATTGAACGTTAAACAGGGTAAATGATATGGTTATTTTAAGATGACTCTTGTACGACACATTGGTTTAGATTATGAACATGCATGAGTCAGAGACTAAATATACCGATTTACAGTACCTGGCTGATGTATTGTCTTCAAATGTTTGAAGGGACAATACATGTACATAAGTTTCTTGCGAAAGTCAAGAATTTAAAATCTGACCGTGGACGCCTACCGTCAAAAAAAGATCTCAAATACAAGTAGACCTTCCTGTTCAGATAATTTCATGTACATAATTTATCTACATTCGTTAATTATGTATAAATATTGTTTGCAAAGATTGAACATAATAATGGAATTATGGTGTTGTATAGTTAAAGGTACTAATGCAAAACAAACTCGCACTAAACTAGCATGTTGGCAATACACCCCGACACTGTTACCATTTACAAAATACTGGTATAGCATGTTAATTTTAGTCATTCCATTAGACACTTATTAAATAACTATAGTTATTTAGTAAAGTGGTAATAGGAATTTATTTTAACAAAGGAGGAATGATATTTTTCTCAATTGTCTCCATATTTGAGTCCTTCATATGTAATGGTATTAAAGTAGATAACATGCAAGAGTGTAGGAAGATGATTTTATTTTCTATATCCCGTAAACCTAAGTATCATTATGGCATATTAAATGTCAATGGGAAAATATTGAATATTAAAACAACATCATTTTTTGCATAAATCAATGAAATCAGATTACGCTGAAGTAACTACCTTCTGATATCATAACAACAATAACCACAATGGAAAAGATTACATTACAAATTGAACAGAAAAGTACAATAATAATAATAAAAAGCAGTAATCACAAAACAGAAACAAGACAAGTATGTGGAAAACACCAGGTAAAAATGTTGCATCATGTACATTTCGAAAGTGTGGTTCAAAGGATGCTTTTTCAATGGAAATGTCACAATGTAGCACATCAGTCTACGAACCTAGAAAATCCAGACATTAACAACAAAACACGAAAAACAAGGAGAAGATACCTATTCAATTGAAATCTACACAGATGAAGCGTAAATGACGTAACACCAATTACCGAATCACTATGAAGATATACAACCTAACAAGAAGTGAAAACCTCTGCAAGAGAAAGAATTGCCAAAAGATCTAAAAGAAAAATGAAAAAAGAAATGAATAAATTAAAATAATAGAAGGAAGCCTAACGATAGCATGGAAATCAAAACAAATCCAACTCAAAACAGCACAAGAACTAGCGAAGAGAAAAAAAAAGATGTATAGCACAGGAATAAGTAAATAAAGGCTGGAAATGAACGACAAAGAAAGTGTAGAGACCATGTGAATAATCTTGAATGGGGTGCAAATGATAAAAATGAGCCAATATAATGGCGAAAATAAAACAAATAAAAGAGATAAAGAATATGCATAAACAATACGTCCAGCCATGAAACAAAATAATAATCTTGAAATTTAAAGACGAACGGCGGTAATCCATGCACACAACGTCTGAGAGGACAACGAATAGAAGAACAAATCAGTCGAGAACAATTCTAAGGGAAGACAAGCAGACCCTTTTTACACAGCCATAAACATATGAAACGGACACTCTCCTGAAACATCAGATTTGGCTATAGTCCATGGAACATCAGATCAGGATATTCGGACCGAGTTCTCTAAAGTTATAGCAAGAACATATCAATCTTTCTCTGACAAATAGAAACATACACTTAAGACTCATGGAAAACATAAATAATAGGTAAAATCAAATCAAATATATTATAAACCTTTCAAAATAAACTGAACGTATTCTTTCACGCAAATTAAAATGCAAAATACGGAACAAAAGTCGTACCTTAGCCATATGTATCATCACAAAAATTACATCAATAACACGGTAACAGAAAACACATGTTCTAACATAAGGTAAATTGGGTTACGTGATGAAAAAGGACAACTTGTTATCTTAAGTCTCTTTAAAAGACAGGTGCATACGAAGGTAGCAATAAGTTTTATTGCAGCACACACATATAATATAAAGTGGCTGAAAATGGCATACATCAGTCAATTACGGAAGAAACAGAGGTATAAGTAAAATAAAAAACATAAATTGAAAAATCCACACATGATACATCAAACAAATACCCTACCTATTATTGGTCTTACCCATTATTTAGATAATGTATTGAGAAAGAAAAATCAAACAAATCTGAACTATATAAGCTCGTCCGCTAACAATTATACTGGACAGTGTTATAGCAACACATGCACCGACCAATGGACATATTAGTTAAATGAGTTACCGCAAGATTGATAAGCAAACCTCGTTAAAAATGTAAGAAAGAAAATGGAACTAGCCCAACGGTATGCCTACTGAAAGAGTTTAGTATGAAGCATGAAAACATGCTTACGACAAAACACAATAAAGAATCACAGGTAATGCAAATGTAATTTTGAGGTATATCGTTCCAAATTATGTGTATAACATTGGTCTTTAATTGAAAACTCCCATTACATCAATACAAATGTAAGATGTGGATCACCAACATAGAAACATTTTAGTCACGACAATATGAGAGTACATATATAGAGACTAATGGTTTGGGAAGAGATATAAAGATTCATACCCATAAAGGAAGATCTTTCGAACAAACTATTCAAGAAACAAATGTGCCAAAACGAAAAACATCCAATCATTTAATTTGATTTTTCAAGAAGAGTTAAGGGAAATAATGAAAAAAAAATTCATTCCAAGTTTCAAGAAATAGTAAAATGGTATTAAATGATATTGATGATTAAAATGTTTCTTAGCGCAGAAATGTTTATAACAATTACTATATTGTGATATCACCAAATCAGCAGAGAACCCAGTTTTCAAAACGACACTTGTATTTGTAGCAGTTATGTGCTCCTTTTGTTACAGAATATTACATTTTATTCTGCAAGTTGTTATATTACAGCTCACAAATATAAATATGTACAACGTAATCAACTTTATGTGATATTGTGGTGGTTGTGTGCAATTAGGCTATCCAGGAATCACCTGTGTATGTCCGGGCAAAAGGTATTTTTACATTATTGTTTCTGATTGAAACGTTTCAAACTGTACCAAGTCACACATATCAACGCTTCTAATCTCGATGGAGATAATTACATATGAATGCCTATCAACATAATAGATAATTATATCAGAAACGGTCATGAATGAACACATATCTATGAAAATTAATTTCTAAATATTCGCTAGGGAATATCATTTGATAGACCGTCAACAAGAACCAAAAGGATTGCTGGGCAGATTGTGCCTTCAAATGACACACAACTATTGCAATTATATAGATAGCCAATACAAAATTTAAACAGTTGTATATATTTACTGGAAACATTAGCACTCTTTCGCAACAAATATAAATGTCATGTGCATATCATTAAGAATAAAATTTATACACGATACAGGGACACATCTCGCCTGCACAATGGCTAACCGTTGTCCAGACCTTGAAGCTGGAATTATTCATACATATCCATTTCCATAAATACAAAACAGTATTTCAAAAGAGACTGATTAATTATGTACACATTGTAAATTTCTCCTAGTGAATCAAGCGATTTTAAGCTAAAATATTTTGTTAAACTGCTTTAAGCTGCAACTATTTAAGCATTATGTCAATGCATTTCAAACTACAGAATATAAACACATTTCTAAACATGTATATCAGCAAAGTCTGAGAATTTGTTTTGATTGGATGACAATATTCGTGCACGACAATTGAAATAAAAATATAAAATATGCTTCCGTATTCAAGATCATAAAAGTAATTAAGAGGAATGCAAGAGTATAGATACATCGCATTGTGTATATAGTATAATTTGTGTTTAAAAATAATCTTTATTATATTATTAGTTTTTATTATGTGCATATCTAATAACGCTTATAATTTCCTTATAACATTATTCTATGGAATACATGATTATGGTCTCTCCTTATCGTACTTACATGTTGTCCATGACATTCGCTCTGCAAATGTACAAAGCCAAAGATGTATTAAATGTTGAAATCAACTTATCTATTCTGTATATTTTCTTCGTGTAGAAGTCCATGCATATATTCGCAAATATCAATAAAGTGTATATCATAACTTGAATAAAGTAATGCAAACAAATAATTTTAGTAGTGTAATAAATTTTCTGTTTTCAACCTTCTTATGTTCATTTTGAAATGTTGAATTATTGTCAATTGTTACAATGTTTCGTTCAGTCCGAACGAGTGATTGGTTATAAAAGGTTTAATATATATTGATGTATTCGTGTGTGCGTGTGTGTGTGTGTGTGCGTGTGTGTTATTAATTGAATATATTTTCTATATTTCAAGAAGATGTCAAAGAATAAAGATTTGTCAACAGACATCAGACATGGAAGCATTAAAATATCGTGTCAACTTGACATCAATTTATTTTTGCATCATACTGCCAAGAACGCATCTAGCAAGTACATTAGAAACAACCAGTAAATCTAACCTAAATAGTGTTTCATTGTCAAAATGACAATAAAGAGTATGCCGACTAAGCTGCTGCAATGTTGTTTTCTTTGAATCATTTGCACGTTTGTATATATTGCTTCTCTAGTTGTGTATACACTCCATTTTCACAAATCACAGTTAAACTGATCTGAATACCCATGGCTCTGATTTAACAAATGGTCCACAGTCGAATAATTTCGCCCGTGTTTGCATTACTGACGTGTCTTACAATCAACTTCAATTAAGTTGCATTGTGTCTGCTCCTCGTATTCTCAGAATGTCCCGTACAAAGGCAGAATATTAAAGTGGAACTAAATATTACCTATACCACAGTCTATATTAGGACACAATATTCATTAGTCGGAAGGTTGGCACGATGTAATGCCTTTGGAAATCTTATAGTTTTCAAACTAGATTTGACCAACTTCATGTGGAATGACACTGTGTCACAATATTTAATGTGCACGATGCCGCTAAAGATATGTATAAAGGAAAAAGCGATACGAATAATAATATAAACGTACATATTCTTATTTTCTGTAGAAAAACATTGTTTTGATTTGTCTTTACAAACACCTTTGAGAAATGGAATTCAATCAGTTCATGGTTTGATTATAAATAATTAATTGATGTGAATGTGACTTCATCTTTCAGTTTCCTTTCTGACATTTTTTCTGGCCCTGTATGCGCTTGTAAAGAATAATTTCAAAGAGATCATTTATAACGGAAGTGTAGAGCAGTGCTTAAGCCCAATTATAAATCTAATGAGTAAACGCTACTTCCAATTGCATAAGTGGTTTTGCAAATGCCATCAAGTGGTAGTGTCTAAAACATTTCAAATCATTGTTAATCTACAAAGGTCATATTTTTATTTTAGTATCATTACATTTCAACTAATGCTGACGTTTAGTATGGCCTTTATGGGCTAACCAAACCACATTGTGTTTTTGATTAGTGGCGCCCACCACTTGAATTCCAATCTTCATTAATATACTCCAGAAGAATGCAGTATCAAATGTGCCACATAAAGTACCTAATTTTCTGATTCAGAAATATAATTTTTGTAGGATTTAATAAAATCATGAATAAGTAAAATGAATGTAACTAAAAGTGTTTTTGCTGCAGGCTTCAATAACGAAAACAACAATAAGAACGTGTAAAAGGCATGAAACATTTTCATATTTTTCACCATTGTTCTGTGTTTTTAGCGATAATCAAAATTATTAAATTAATTTACATTTAAACAAGTCTAATTAATCATCCGAACCTGATGAAAATGATAAAGTTCAATTCATTCATGTAGATATATAGTTGGTACTTACTTGCGGTGTCTGCGTTAGATACTGAAATGAAATAATGTAATTGAGAAAATACATTCCAGTCATCCGTTTACAATAGACGGTACAAGTGGATGCATATATCCGCAAAAAAAACAAAGTGCAATACATCATTGAACTGAATACTCAACAACAGATGTATGTTGAGCTAATCTTCTATGTGGATTGTATTCATATTTCGTTTCATCTTTCTGTTGTTTTGTTATTCACATTACCCATAAAGGTATTGGTTTTATAATTTCCAGCGGACAACACACCTGGTAAGTCGTAAGTAAAAGTATTATTGACTTTCTAATTAATTAAGAGCCGATGCACGTATGATTTTTAAATTCCTTACAATCTTCATAGTCACAAAACGCACAGGGCAAAACTAGGTAATATTTATATATTGGCCTTAGTAAAAGTTCTATAATAGAACTCTTTCACTTGGATCTGTATTACTGAATATTTTCAGTCACTCACATTACAAGCTTGGCGTGTCTTCACCTAATAATTATACAACCAATATGAACCAATCGTGAAAGT
This sequence comes from Unio delphinus, assembly GCA_029339505.1. Lineage (NCBI taxonomy): Eukaryota > Metazoa > Mollusca > Bivalvia > Unionida > Unionidae > Unio > Unio delphinus. Next base: position 1,659,717 of record JAQISU010000095.1, on the reverse strand, counting down.
AAAGCTCTTAGAAATATGCTTGAACAAAAATTTTGGGGAGACAAAGACTAGAGCTTTACATACCATTTTGCATCATTGTGCTCTACACGACTCACCACTTATTAATAAGAGTATATATTACGCAGAAATTTGTGCCATTCATTAAATACAGCAAAGAACAATGGACATACAAATGGTCAGGAAAACGATTGTGTGGACGTGATTGATAATAAGACACCCTTGGCCAATATGAACATATCCAGATATACAGCATGGAATTCGCCCAACGGTGTAAACTAACCCTTTTGTATTAGAAATATGGATGTGGTAGAGGTTAAAATAATACTAAAACACATTACCAATGCATAGACTCAGTGGCATTTACAGTATCTCAATTGATCTGCTCTCACATATCAAGAAGGAACTTGTTCATTTCAAACATGTACTTATAATTTGTGTCTGATTCAAATGCTACAAATTTCACAGTTATACTAGTAAAACAAATCAGCACTCCCTGTCCCGAATGTTAAACGTTGACGTCTGGACCACAAAACAGAAAACAACATACAGTCACAAATGCGTACTAACAGGATACATGAGGTAAATATAGTTTCCAAATATGTTCATGACTTGGAAAAACGCGTACGTGACAGTCAATAAGTATCCAATGGGCAGACTAAGCCATATCATTAAACGTCTTTTGTGTAGTTAGTAAACATAAAGGGTAGCAAACAGAGGTCAAGCGATTTAGGCATTTGCTGGACGTATTATAGCACTTTTTCCCAAGTCAGTAAATGTTTCCTTCTTTAGGTAATAACAATAAATACACACTATTGAAAAGCATATTAACTACACAAAACTATTTGCATGCCAGCATGTAATTGGACCTACGGATATTTACACTTGCTTTATTGAATATACACAAAACAGTATTTTATAATAATTCGATTTTATATTTGCATCATTTTATCCTAATAAATTAAGCATATTTGACTTAAAATAGAAATATGATGTAATACCAATTACTGTGCAATACGTTTGCCACCTTAATATCTAATGCAGTACATTAAGGAACGTAACACTGGAAAAAGATAATTTTGTAAACACGTTTCTGATAATAGTACATTAACAATCTCTGAATATTCATCTTTGTAAGAAAAGAACATGGTTGCAAGAACAAATAAGGACTCAAACTGTTTTCGCTGACCTCAAATTCCTAAATTATAACAATATGTTGATGTTTTAGAAATCACAGGATAAATTAAAAACTGATTTTTTTTTACGTAATCGTTGTTTTTTGTAGGCATTTTCGTACTTACATGGTGTGTTTGGCATTCGGTCTAAAAGAGAACCAAACAGAGATGCTTGAACTAGTGAAATCAACTTATAAAATTTGTACCCATTATAAGGTATATGCGCATGCATATGAGCACAAATATAAAGTGATTATCACGAATTGAGCTGTATAATCCATAGAACGTACATTATGAAGATTACACCCGAATAAGCTGTGGTGGTTACAAATCTTAGAATTGATATGATTATCATGTCATATAATGTATATATATATATATATATATATATATATATATATATATATATATATATATATATATATATATGAATTAGGTGCATTGCAAAGTCCACATTATTATTATTATTATGATCATTAAATTCCCCTCTTGTCTGGAAGAAATTATCATCAGTTGCTATGCATCAACTATGATCAACCGAAATGACGTGAAGGTCACGTTCTATGAGTATCTTCACTCCTGTCATTGCTGGTGTTCCAATGGCTGATAAACTCGTAATGCTTGGCGCTTTCAATGCATGAATAGACTGTGATCACGTTGTTTGTGTGGGTAAGACAGCAACGGGTAGGTGTCCTCTGATAGTGGTACTCTAGGCTGATCCGATCAGACATGCCCCGATCATGAACAGCTTTCTGGTCACCATAACAGTATTCCGCTTCCTTAACCCGTAACCGGACATCATGGATGCACCCCGCTCCTAAAACTGACACCTCATCCACTAGAGATATGGTCTACAGCACAGCTTTGGAAATCATTGGACCACCAACAAGAAATTATCAAGACTGGTTTCATGAGAGTTCCAACTATGTCAAACAGATGCTGGATAAGAAACACAGCCTCCTTAAAACCTGCCTCAAGAACACCTAGTCCGCTTCAACGCTGAACTGTACAGCAGAAACCACTTTCAGATGCGAGACACATGAATGAGCAGCAAAGTTAATGAGATCCAGTGAAAAACAGATCAACATGACATGAAGATCTTTTCCAATGGCCATAATGAAGTGAATGGATATATATCCTCTGTATCACCCCCACCCCCACCCCTCAAAGCGCAAACGGGAACACACTAAGAACTGTCAAAGAGAAAAATATTCAGCCATGGACTGAACACTTTTACAGCGTCGTGATTCACCCTTTATCAATCCGTGATGAAGCCATCAGTCGTCTTACCCATCAAAGGAGCACTGGATGACCCGCAATCATCCTGGAGATAGCGAAAGCGATACGTTCGCCCTCCAGTTGCAAAGCACATACTTCAGACTCCGTCTAAGCTGAAGTCTACACGGACAATGGTACATCCTTGTTGGATGCAAGAGACAATGAACAGGAATTCAAAATACTCTTTGATATTCAACCTTTATAAGCAGAAAGGGAACCATCAGGCCTGCGATAACAATCGCGCTATATCTTTACTCTCAATTGCAGGACATATACTTGCCAAACTCCTACTGACATACCTAACAATGCCCCTTGACGTGTCACTACTGCTATAAAACAAGTGTTCATTCTCAGAAGAACGTGGGACAGCCGAGAGGGTGTGTGCAGTGAGGCAGCTGCAAGATAAATGGCCAAGCAAGGATTCCCAAGAAGCTTTATATCCATGGATGAGCATTTTCACGATTGAATGCATGCAGAGGTCCAGGACAATGGAGAGACATGCAAACAATTCTCATTAACCAAAGGCGTCAAGCAGGGTTATGTTCATGCATCGAGACTGTTAACGCTGTTTTTCTCCGCTATGCTGAATAATGCTTTCAGTGATGGAGATGATGTAGTCAGCATCAGGTACTCTACAGATGTATTATTCAATAACTAGAGGCTTCAAGCGAAAACCAATGTTATGGCAGACACCTTAAGGGATTCGTATTGATGATGACTGCGCCCTCCATGCTAGTTCCGAAGCAGACTTGAAATGATGCGTTTACACGTTTTCCAGCTCCTCCACAAGCTTTGGTTTCAACATGAGTACCAAGAAGACTGATTTAACATATTAGCAGGCCCCTGGCAAACACTGTGTTTAGCCAAGCATAATCGTCAACAGACTAAAACTCAAAATAGTGAACCGTTTAACCTACCTTGGCTGCACACTGTCACAGAGTCACTATTGTCGACAGTATGTACCTTCGCATTGCCAGAGAAATCGCAACGTTTGCCAGATTGTTTAAAAATATCTGGAATGGAAGAGATAGGCATCAACATCCAGACAAAATTTAATGTATACAGTGCAGTTGTCGTTCCCACACTACCTTACGCATTCGTAACGTGGATTGTGTAACAACGCTAAACCAGGAAGCTGTAGTAATTTCACACACACACGTCACAAGAAAATCAACAACATGAAGTAGCAGAACACGTTTCCATGCCTGATGTACTCGCCTTTGTAGTTCTCGCCAGCATCCACACCACCATGATGCAATGCCAGCTACACTAGGCAGGGCATATTGTACGCATGCCAGAACACCAGCTGCCTAAGAGACATTTCTATCGCGAGCTAGAGCAAGGACATCGATCCAACGGAAGTCGGAAGAAACGCTTTAAAGACAATATGCAAGCTGCATTGAAAGCATTCAACAACAACCTTGATTCCCTGAGAGCAAATGGCAAGCGATCGATTCACTTGGTGTTTCTCCGTGCACAAAGACTCCAAGTTGTGCAATTCTAGATATGAAGACGCAGTCCTTATAAACATGAGCCATCAATCCTTCGGGAGTTGTCCAATACAGCTCCTGTCCCTTATGCAATCGTACATACCGTGCTATGCACAGAACAGACCAGGACTCTCTAATCCTTGTATGACTCGACCAACAACCCACTACCTTAAATGTTGAATTATACCCATTCATTCAAGAATGCATATTATGAAATTATAATAGCGAAAAAGTTGTTATTTTATGTGCTGGGAAAACAATAAATAACCTTGGCCGCAGCATATTAATTTAATCTTAAAATGAATGGAAAAAATCGGTAATAAATCAATTTCACCCACTTGTACTTACGTACGTGAAGCATTATCGCCATTTCATTAGTATGTAAATGTTCTCTTCTTGTTGTCATTATTAGACAGCAGTGTATACGTGATACAGGGAAAATCTGACAAACCTACGACCTTAAGGGTTTGCAGACATAGCAAGACTGAGGCTTGATCGATAAATTAATTGCTACCAATAAATCGAACTCCTTTACTTTTAATCAGAATTATTTTTTTTTAAATTTGTAACATTAATGTTAGTTCATATATAGCAATACATTTATACAAGTCAAAATACCTAGTGACAGTAATTATCTATTATGTTTCCTTAAAAGAACATAAAACATTCATGAGTATTTCCCTTATAAACTTGATGCATGCAAACTGAAAACACAATTTATACTGTAGGATTCATGATATTGAACAAGAAATTGATAATTATCTTAGTGCGTTGCACGTACTATGTTGTTTCTACACAGCACTTTTTTATTGAAAGGTGACGTAAATTCAATGAACGGTATTTAAAATTATATATTTATCATACCACACATAACTACCTTTCAACATAATACGTTGTGATGGATGGAAATAAACCTTGTAGCACTTACTTGTTGTGGCTGCCAATCGCTCTGAAAGAAATACAGAAACACATATTTTAATCGGTGAAATTAACTCAACTATTCTGTTTCCAATAGACGGTAAATGATAATCCACATATGTGCAAATATAAATAAAATGCACATCGTGACTTGAACTAATTAATCCACAGGAACACTAATTTTAATAATTCTCCTGTATAGGTTATGGCCTATTTAATGTTCTCTTACCAGTATATTGTTATTTCCAATGCTGAAAAAGAGCATGCATAATTTTTCCATCATATATTTTCGACAACCAACAATAAATGTCTATGTTTGAGTGACAAGTACAGCATTTGAAATGCTCTGTATGACTTACACTCTACTCTAAGAAAACTGACATCATACTCTGAGTATTCAGATATGGTCGTAGTAACAAGTTTTTGATTTGATATTTCTATAACTTCAACGCAAATCAGCTAAGGCGCGTACAATCAAATTGTCTTAATTCTAAATCACTGATTGTTTTTGTCAGTAAAGTATATAAGTTAAAGAAGACATTGTATGTTTTCAACGTCGGCGCGTTTGCACATTATGTTTGCTCGAATGTTTATGCACTTGATCGTGAGAAATCAAAGAACAAACTGATTTAATACTTATCTTGTAGACATACCAGTTTCAACATAATTCAACGAAAGCCTCTGAGTCTGTCATGATTGCTTTTCTAGAGTGTTTTCACCTAGTATATCTCACAAGGTTGTATGAAGCGAAGGTGAAAACGATACTAACAGGAAGCTTGAAAGACGTCAGTGTTACAAGCTATGAGCGTATTTAAATAAATTTCAACGTAATTTCAAAGGTAAAGTCGTCACTAGGAAAGAACATTGTTTATTCAAATTTTTCAACAGTTTAACCAATTATTTTCGGCTTTAAAAAAAATCTGTGAAACGATATTAACGGTGTGAAAATATCTCACAGCTATAACCATCTACAACGACAGAAAACATGTACACAGGTACAGTACATATGTAGAATAGTATAAAAGGAAACGTAATGAAATTTTTCAGTATCAGCTTTTTTCTCTCAATCACTTATTTACAGCAATATTGGACATCCATGTAAAAATAATGCAATTTATTTTCAATCGTGTGATTATACTAATCAGCTGCATTGTTCATTGTTCATTTTCAGCTTCGTCTAATTTTTGTTATTTTGTAACTCGGTATTTCAACAACCAGCATGTTTCCGAGTTTCCTTTGACACCTTGTTGTTGTTTCATGCCCAGTTTGCAGTAGGTAAATATAAGTGAAATGGTCAGCCTAGTGTTTGCCAATGTAAACATCCGCTGACACATTAGTCACTGAAATCAGGGTTTTGAACATATCTGCAAGAGCTACGATTTTGTGACAGTGTAGTCAAAGTTTATACTAGAACAATCCATTTTTATTATGTTGCTAGCAATACAATTATATCATTGACTTTTGTTGATCTGAATGTTTGACGTACAACTCAACCAATTGTGGACGTTGAGGATCTCCACATTGGGCCGTCCTATCCAAAGAGCATTAATGGATCCAAGACGACTTTTAGAGACCTCAGCACACTGATTTGCATCGCTTTGCTTATCTTACGGCAGATTACATTAAAAAGAACCCCACTGTATACACAGAAATAATTACGTTGCAATTATGACATTGAATACATATGTCATGCTATTTTGTTTCCTCTCCATTTGGATATAAGCGACACAACTTTTCTTTTCAACTCAATTAAAAGCAATTACCCTCCACTCAGCTACTTGATTCATTTAGACGCTTTATTTGTCTGATTCAGGATGAAGCATGCTGTGTTATTTGCGTATAGTGGGTAATCTACAAGTATCTGATCGAACAATTACTGCTTGAATAAGCTTAATTAAATTCTGACATAACTGACCTATTTGCATTCAACTGATCTGAATATTAAATGAACAGAAAATACAATAATATACCCTATATTATTATGTTGTTTTCTTCACTAAAGGAAGAAATTCTAAATCTATAACACTTATCATTAAACGTATTAGGTCATGGTAAAGCGCGGGTGCGTATGGACCATACTGATTAGTGTATTGTTTGATATAGACGTAAGTAAGCAAATGCCTGGACGTACAATCTAACATATTCGTCATAAAGTCATAGCCTACCTTGGCAAACAGGAATACAGTAATGTGTGTATGTGCGTGTGTGTGTGTGCGTGTGTGTTGTATGTTTAATGTAGCTTTATCAATTGTCGGCACTCTGTCAATTTATATTGATGTATATCACTGTTTCATCACTGTCTCATCAGCAGACATGTATAATCGTGACACACCCAATCCAATTATCCTGACACCAGACCTACCAGGAAGAAAAACGTTTAACGCTTTAAAGCATAAACTGGTAAGTGCACACAAGTTATCAGACTAGAGCAAATTGTTTTGTGCTGATAACTCATGAGTTATCGGGCTGTTTTGCTACGTAAGCGATTCCAGAGACGGACCATGCAAACACTAAATTTTGTATAATGGTTGTAATTAGCAGGTAATTGTCTTTCAGTATTCCAACTTGAATGCTTTAATAAACAAATATTATATTATTTGAATTACGGTATTTTGGAGTCAAAATCTTCTTGAAAGATGGATGGAGAAAAGAATCACTATTTTTGTCCTATACTTTGTGAAAAAGCGAATTGCTGGATACATGTTCTTTGTACTTGATATTAAGCCTCCATCTGGCTCTGACAAGAACTTAATATAATTCAATCGAAACGCGTAGACTAAAAACAGTTGAGGAACCATCAACTTAAGTAAGAGAGAGAAGGCAAACAAATGCAGTTTGAGAAGAAAGAGGCTAGAGCTGTTGCTGAAATATAAATGATAAGACAAAATCAACTGTTGTGCAAGTCCGCAGAAATGATTTTACCGAAAAATGAAAGAGAGAACCAAGTGTACAGTCAGACAGACGAAAAAGAGAAGAAATTGTAATTGTATAAAAAGTAATGCTTACTACGTGTAAACTTAAATGAAACGTTGAAGCAAAGCATTGTAAAATCCATTCAAACTGAATTGAATGTAGTAAGATACCCAGAAATAGCAAAATCGCATGTATATGTCAATATCATGGGACAGCCGCTATCCATCGGTCCAATTCGTCGGCCTTTTGTTCTCAAAATGTTTTACACCCAATACAAAACATGTGCATTATGGGAGAAAACTGTTTCGATTGCACGTTGATTTGTTCATTTTGTAAATGTTGTCGTTTCATAAGGAATACATAGTTCACGAGATGTGAATAAGAAATAAGTATCAAAATGTATGTAAAATTGGTTGAATCGGAATAAGTAACTGGTTACTTATTCCTTATTGAATCTAGAGTAAGGAATAAGGAATAAGTAACTAACTTGATTTCGCTCTTTTCATAAGAATTATCATACCACCGTATATTATTTGCTTATGAAAGATGTGTAACATATATGTTGACTCAGCTTAAACAAATTTGGTTGAGGGTAAGAAATAGCATTTGTTCCATAATAAAATATTTCTTTCATCACACGATGGTGAACAATGACTTTACACTCATGTGTAACGAAAACAAGCAAAAAAAACGATGAAAATACATACATCATTAGGTTCTGTTTTATTATCAAATAATTTCTTAGAGAGAAGACACAAAGCTAATTTCCAAAACTATAAGCCACATAGCTTGGAAATATTTGGAATGTATGATTTCGGAACAAGCCATCGGATGTGGTACGTAAACATGTCTAGATATGAACTGATGATGATACAAAAGGTGTGTCATATAAGTAAATAAATGCTTCGCCAATGGTCGCTTCTTGAACTGTGACAATCAACGAAACATATTATTATATTTTCTTTCTCTTGTTTATGTTTTTGCTTAGGAGTAGCTTCTTCTAAGAACTAAAGTTTAAAGTAACAACTATTGCCTCTCATAATACCACTTTGACCCAGGATAATATTGTCTGAAGGTGCTATATAAACCTTTATATATATATATATATATATATATATAGATATATATATATATATATATATATATATATATATATATATATATATATATAAACCTATTTATGTATAAAATATATATATATATATATATATAAACCTATTTATGTATAATATATATATATATATATATATATATATATATATATATATATATATATATATATACATATACAAGTATATAAACACGCCGTCTCATTAGAAATGTTTGTATAGTTCAAGAGATGAGCTGTTCTTTGACTCCTCGTTCATTGGATTGCATTCCATTCTTGCATATGGTTGATAAAAATGCTTGGTTATCCCTCTATTCTCCTTGCCTTCATAGTATAAAATAGTTTGCTCCACAAATAAATTCTCATCTGAAAGACATGAAAACAAACTGCATTAATCATATTCCAAAGTATGTGGATAATATATATGTATATTGTCTATCTCCGCGTTTACAAACTACAACATTTCCGTCATAAGTTTATCGATTAAAATCAAATCAACATTGTACGGATATTCTATATCACATATCTCTCTCTCTCTCTCTCTCTCTCTCTCTCTCTCTCTCTCTCTCTCTCTCTCTCTCTCTCTCTCTCTCAATAATTGTAATAATTTCCAATATATCCTCAACTCGGTCAAATATGTTTCAACAGTACACATAATACCTTATCCAACCTATCACAAAATATTTGTATATTTTGTAGTTATTTGAAATAAGTTGTATTTGTTAACGGTTTCATGAATGACATTGATGAATTCACAATGAAGGATGTTATATTTTGTAGTTTGTATTTATGAATTATTACCTTGAGAATGATGGCATCCTAATGAAGAGTCACGTGACTATGACACGAATTAAGGTTTAGGTGGTAAAAATAATTGGTTTACCCATGTTAGGTAAATAGATTTTTATGCAAAAAAGAAAAATATCAACTGAAGCGTGTTAAAATATATATGTTGTTAGTATCTCATATGGCATTATTTTAACTGACACTGCATTATATACATCCTGTTGAATAGCTACTAGAATGCTGGATAAATTTTGACGGACACCTTTAGCTGGCTTTGCATATCCATAGCTTACGGTTGTGTCAAATATGGCGGAGAGTGGTTATTCACACAGCTATTGCAGCCGGAAACATATAAATATAGTACATGTGATCATATCACGCATACTAAATCAATACTTGAATGTACTTTGCTATATGACTTTTATATGTTTATTTCTGCATCTTTAGGCACATATTCAAAACTCTCCTTAATTTTCTGAACATGCATTTAAGGATATATTAATTGTTGCATGTTTTGGTGGATACATAGAGATGATTGGCTTCTTTCTGTTCGCTCTTGCGTGATCCTTCCTAGTGACAACCAATAACGTCTCAAAAATTACACAAATGATAAAAATATTTCTCAAATTACACCTTTAAGCATCATGCTAGTTGCTATTTTCGAAATTAAATAATGCATGTCCGAGAAGCGGCAGGTCGTGTGTTCAATCTCCAGGAGAGCCATACTAACGACTTACAAAAATGGTACTAACAGATGCCTCGCTTGGTGCTAAGCAATAATATATTAGTATTAGGACTGGTCGGCCTGGTGTGAGGATAATGTGACTGAGTTGGACATCATGCTACATGTCTGCGGCATGATGCCCCAGTGCTAGACATCACTATAAACTGCCTAAGAGCAGACATCTAAGGATATGACTGAAAAATTGAAAGTCCAAATCAAAGAAAAAAAAACAATCTTAATGAAGATCATTATAAATTATTCAAACAATGGTTTGTCTTTTTTACAAACGGTAAAACAGTCAAAAGTCAGTTTGTTAGAAAAGAAGAATAGACCACCCCATGTTTCAGATAACAAATGTTCTGTTTGGAACTATTTCGTTTCTGCAAGTATGAAAACTGCGTACTTTTTTCCTACCAATTAAAACACTTCACATAGAATATTTAATGCTAACATTCAAAAGTACATCTTTATATATAGCAGTTGCTGCATTACCTCCCTTTCTATACATATTATTTAGGACGTAACCGAAAATTACGATAACATACTATACTTAAAATAACACTAACTTGACAACAGAACCTTACTCGATACTTGCGTAATAATAAATCCTACCTCAAGTATAACATTTTAAAGGAAACTAAAGGTAAATTACTATAATAAAACAACTGAGAAATAAAATAGATAATTTAAAATAGTCGCTATATTCTTGGGAAGCTATTTTGACGAGCACCTAATATTCTGCAACCACATAGCTGATGAAGTAGAAAGCATTCGTCGAGATCTTGACATCACCATGATCCTTAATTGAATTGATTATGAGACTGATCATTTCACAGATGTCGTGTTACATAGACATAAACACTATTCCGATTGAAGTCTCATTCGACCGCACAATGTTCGAGAATATAGAATGAATACATATACAGGCTTTTATTCATGTAAGCGGATGTGCATGATAGTGAAATTATGGTAAGGGAACTACTTTTGATATTGTGTCATTTCGCATCGCATCCCACCATGATAATTAAGAAATGAAACTACGAATAACCGCTTCGGAATTAACTGGTCAGTAATATAACTTAACATATCCAATATACAAGCAGATACAGCAAGACGCCTTGAAACAGTACAATGGACGTGAACAAGAACAAAGATATGTAGTAATGCCCTTAAATACGTAACGAAATAGTCGCAATTATTATAGCTGATGGTTAATATTCTCTCAAACATGACGAACTATACAGGAGATGTACATCTCACTTAATTCAGCCATTCCAGCCTAAACAAGCTATAGTTTAAAATCTCCACTTAAAATTCACACCTAATCGGAAGTTCGACTGAGTGATCGCCCTTTGCTGCAGAAATCGCCGATATCTCCGGTGAATAATTCAATTTTTCATATTACTCATGACATTCAGGAACCTCTCGACATACAGAAATTGATCGCAATCCAAATGACATTATTGACATTACCGCTTAAGTATGCAATGTTAATAATTCCTAGAGTAAGCAATTTACTAGTTCATAATATAGTGTCATATCCACAGTTATAGTATGTACAGTAGTACAGTAACATGTTTATTTTTCATTAGTAGGAGTAGATAATGTGCATACATTTGAACTATTTGACACGCAATATCCACCATTGTCGGATACAATGACCCAAACGGCCTTTTTATATTTACTTTCAGTATTATTTCAAATATTTTTTCTGCATATGTAGCACATTGGACTATTCCACATGTAACTCGTTTGAAAATTGTTACTTTAACATCTACGTTGTAAAAAATTATTAGTGACACACCAATTTCGTATCTTTATTGCCTGTCATATACCCTCTTTTGCAAGCAAGTTTCGTGGACATTACGTCTGTATTAATGCCCTCTTATTTCAAAGCAGTAACGCATCCTGGAATCTAATTTGTTACGAAGTTACGCTATCGTATAAATAGGTTGCAATGACTATTGTTGACAACATTTTGTGTACCATTTCGATACATTGAAATGACTTTCGTTTCAAAATAAAATATACAGTCACTATCTGACATAATCCATGTCTAATTGCACACTAGATTAATATTCACGAGAATATTACATTTCGAACCATATATAAATAATGATCGGATTGATTCTTACTATGCGCTTTGCATTGTGTCAGCATGTACATATTTATTCGAAAAACAAAATGTGCTTTGCAGATAACATTGGATTATATCTAGCTTAGCGTTGTGTATCTTGTCTTACATTCTGGGAGAAGAGTGAATCTTATCCAAGACATTACTGTGTTCAGTATCAATGACCAATTCATAAAAGTATCATTATGTATTTAAAAAAGGCAATTTAGGTTATAGGTTAATTAGATATCATGTGATATACGACACACATACATACATACATACGCACACACACACACACAAACATACATCCATCCATACATACATCCATCCATCCATCCATCCATCCATCCATACATACATACATACATACATACGCACACACACAAACACACACATACATACATACATACATACATACATACATACATACATACATACATACATACATACATACATACATACATACATACATACTTACATACATACATACATACATACAATTTTCCTGTAAGATCAAGTTCATAAGGCATGTCCTATAATCTTGATAAAAAGCCAACTCAAAAACAAATTAATTTACACTACACAAGAATGTAATTTTCAGGTGTTAATCATTTATAATACCATCAATGTGTCATTGACACATACCATCAATGTGTCATTCAGGACGTAATATTCATGTATAGGTCATCAATGTGTCATTCGGAACGTATTATTCATGTATATTTCATCAATTATTCATTCATGATGTTATAGTAATGCTCATAACAGCAATGTATCATTGTAATGTAATAGTGAGTGTCTTAGTTATTATGTAATACTTAGGTGTATTCAATTAATGCATCATTCATTACATTGGATTCATATACATATCATCAATGCATAATACATGACATAGCACACATATTAATATCATCAATGTAGCATTTATGAAATAATATTCATGTAAATTTCATCGATGTATGATTTATGATGGGCTAGTCATTCACACCTCTTCAATATATCATTTATGAAGTAATAATCATGTACATATAATCAATGAATGATTCATGATGTAATATTTATTTAAGTATCATTAATGTAACATTCATGATGTAATAATCAGGTACATATCATCAGTTTATCATTCATGATATAATGCTTTTTCCTTTTTCATAAATTTATCATTCATGATATAATACTCATTTACATATCATAACTGTTATTACTTATGCATTAGTCATGTACAGACTATCAATTCAATATTCATGATGCAATGATAATACTACTGTACAATAGCATCATAGTATTATTCATGATATACTACTCATTTACATATCATCAATTCAAGATGTACTGTTTATACACATTAACATCAATGTATCATTCATGATATAATATTCATTTACATATCATCAATGTATCATTCAAGAAGTACTGTTCATACACATAGCATCATTGCATCATTCATATTATACTACTCATATACAAAGCATCAATGTATCACTCATGAGATAATAATAATGTAAATTTCATCAACGTAGCATTCTGGACTTGCACATTGACTCCTTGATAATTTAGATGCCAAAGTTTTCTTAAAAAGATAGGATACGACATGTGGTACTTATCATTATATAGGTTTCAGTTACATGTGTCTAGTGCATCATTATATGGTCAGTAAAGCTATTGTTCCGTCAGATTTCAACTCTCACCATTCAGTCATATGTGTATTTGATATATCATGAATATTCAGGAGATAAAATTAAATGTTGGATAAATGAATTACCTAATGATCTACAAGCTATTTGCCAAAAATCGTGTTTTTTATCGTTCTTCGGTCAAACGTTTGCACCTTATCTGGATCATATTCAACTATGTTGTCGTTGAAAGTGATTCTCATAAAAGGATATTTTAATAAATGTATGACTAGTTTAAATTGATTTATAAAACAACAAACGTAACCAAGAGTAAACGGGTTTGTCTGCAGTGAGCACCAAATATGGTTCGTCATTCTGTAATTAAGAATGTGGGCAATTAACCTGAAACAATTTACAAAGTTCTTTCAAAGAGTTGATTGACCAGGGAATTGGCTCTAAGACCATTGGAACATTTACAGTAAAACATGTAAACATTGAACAATATATTTTCAAAAACAATATTCAAAACGCTGTTCCTGTTACCAATACTCATATAGTCATCTGCAGATATCAGCTGCCTCAATAATTTCTTCCGGTGAGTTATTTCCAGCTCGTTTCCCTCCTATGTGAATTTCTAATCGTGATATATCCCCGAGAATAATACTAGGACATCTAACTAAACCACTACCTGAAATCCCTCTTTGAGTTCCACTCTGAGAAGATTCCCCCCCCCCCCCCACTACTACTACTATAACCATTTGCACCTTGTGCATCATCATCATCTTCGTCTCGATCATATAGTGGTTGACCACTCTTTATTCTTTTTATTTTATCCAAATACGAATTATAATTATTATCTCTTGCGACTCTAATTCCATCGTGTTTTGCCAAATATGCTTTATTTTTCCAGGTGTCAATGTCTTTCATGGATTTTTCAAATCCATCTTTTATATGTTTGTCCCTTTCTTTCTTTTTATAATTTTTAACAACAAAATAAGCTAATTCATCATCCGTGTAATCTTTAAATTTTAATTATCACTTCTTTTGGAAATATCTCTTGGGGTGTGTATTCCCTCCTCCCTTTCGAAATTTTTCATTTTTTATCTTCAACAGTATCACCCTGATGTTGTTCAATATCACTCTCTTCTTCTTGTTCAAATGATTCTTGTTCTAGTCGTTCTTGTTTTCGTTGTTCACGTTGTTCTCGTTCTTGTTGTTCCTGAAGTCCATCAGCGGTTACTATACCACCAGGAAGTGTATTTAAAGATTTCTTTGCTTGCTTGGATCTCGTTGCTATTTTTTCAAGCACACCAAGTAGAGGTTCTTCTTTCCTTTTCCCTTCCTTGGGGCATCTCCCAATATTGCTCTTTCAGTAGCCGATTTTACATCTTTGCTTGTTGTGGTTATTGGATTAAATAATTCCTCGGTTCGCGTTGTAAATGCAGTCTGAAACGTTTGTCTAGCTTGCAATTTCTCTCGAACTGAATCTAGAATGGGGATAAATTTCTTAATTGAGGCTAACCGTTCGCGTGAACATCTAGTTGTTAGCGATTAAGTTACCATTATTAATTACAACTCGATTTAAATGAAGTGATTTTGTCACCAGTAACCATAACCAATATTTAATAAAAAAAACAATCTCTAAATGAATCACTTAGAGAAAATCGATCATTTGACCAGACTGATCAAATCAGGATTTTTCTACATTTTTAGTAGTTTTTGGTGATTTTTGGTTGTTTTCTGGTTATTTTTTTATCTGAAAATCATAAAATTATTATTTTTAATGAGAAGAATTTCTACATGATTCATTTAGAGAGCGTCAATCATTTGACCTTATTGTTTTTAGCTCACCGGCAGAGAAAAATGACTAAAAATCATCAAAAAAAATGATTAAACTAGCCAACAAAACTGACTAAAATGATCAAAAACAACCAAATAAAAAAAAAATTCAGCCTTTAATAAATAAAATAAAATCTGTAGAATGCTCACCAACATAACAATTACTTCCGTGTAGTAATAAAGTCACCCATAGATGAAAAATACACTATGCTACCTGTCTTTACCAATTTATTTAGGTTGAATAAGCGCACCTGTCTGTTGTATACTTGCAGAAAGTATGAGTATTGTACTTGTCGATCCATGATGAGAGTTTTTAATCTGTTGAGGCTACCAATGGACATTTTTCGGTTTGGCGGATAATCATTCTTATATTCTTGATTTTTTAATTAACTACGCCTTTGATTTCATCTTCATTTCCTAATTCTTTCCTGATTTTTTCCACAACAGTAAAAGACATGACAAACATACTTACGTCATTTTCATATATGAACGAATCATAACTCGCGTGCTGGATTCGTTTAATGAAAGCGTATGATTTTGGCAGTGTATATATATTTCTTCAGATATTATCTTCAATATCTTTAAAATAGGAAAGGATCCTATCACAATTTAATTTATCTGACAATTAAATTCCTTGACTTTTTCAAATTTGAAATCTCGGTTATCATCTCAATGATATTTTCAGAATTCATATATATATATAATACTATATATTTCTAATATGTGATATTATACAAAAACAAAACAAACTGGGGTCAATTTTGACCCATTTGTATATGAACTCCAGTTGCGCTAAGGTGTATTTACATCTTAGAGCGCCTAGATATATATATATATATATATATATATATATATATATATATATATATATATATATATATATATATATATATCAGGGTTATAATCGATGATGATCTCCATTCGTAATAAGGTGTATTTACATCTTAATACGCCTAGATATATATATGAGAACACCATTTGGAACCCGTCAGGTGTTATTAAAATCGGAGGAGCCCAGAGGTTACATATATAAGACAACACATCCCGTTGGAACCACTCAAGTGTTATTCACATCTGACCGTACCAAGAGGTACCACGAAGCATAGTCTCCGAGAGGAGATCTAACTTGCCAAATAGCGGATTAGAACTCCAAGAAGATATCCTTAGTGAATGGAAGTCACATGATATATACATTTATAAATATATACAATTATTTACAATTATTTAGACAATACAACATATAACAATGGATTATAAAGTGACAATGGTATGGTATTTACAATGAATGATAGGATGACAATGATATGATGATAGGATGACAACGATGGGGCGGGTCCACACTCAAATTGAACCCTATCATACAACCCACAAAATTATTACAGGTTGTACGAAAACAAAAGGCATTCACACACCGTGTGATTGTGTGTGACATATGATTGGTTTCATATTTTGAGTTTTGCTCAAGCCCAATAATATAATAGACTTCATGATATATAACCTAACGAATACATGAAAGCCAATAAAGTGGTGTGTGATCTATATATCTTTCCTATACATAATAATGATTATTGAAAATATCTAAGAAAGACCGTATACTTTCAAAAAACATCCAAAAAAAAGAACACAACGTTTTGTAAATGCTGCGTATTGGATTCATTTTCTTACAAAATCGATAATTGATTATCTCCATTTAGAATAATGGTCGTTAAAACCAACACAGTAATAGGAAAAAATAATGAGGTCAGGTGACATTGTTTCAATGAACCCGATGAGATCTGTAACTCATATCTTTGTTTCAAAACTACACACACAAGCCAACACGAGTCATTCCCCTTGTTTTATATCTAAATGAATTTAATTCTATTTTTAAAACGTTTCGAAAACTCAAAATACTGTTCTCCTTCTGCAACGCTTCGAACTGAGGGTTGACAAATATCGAAATACCTACCAGCTTCATTCATTGATTGAACTACCCTTTGATCGTTATTTTATATATCAAATGATTTTATAGGTCTGTTCCCAATTGAGTTATCAATACCAGTTTTCCAAGATGCAGTATTCTCACTTTGTTTAACAGCTCGTAAATTGTCTAAAGAATTATCGGTCTTAATACCATTTATGTGATCAATAACAAAACCATCTTTGATCAATCCGTTATATAACTCATACATAAAACGATGATTATGATATCTGTTCTTCCCGGCAGTAAACCTCAAATATCCTTAATTGCTCACAACATCAACAGGGTTCTTCAGTCTTCGGTGTCTGACAGCACCGTCACGAGACGCTTCATAATGGCTGATCACAAGATACGGTTGAAATTCATGGTTCATTTATATACTATAATATTATTTGTCTAATTCATTATTTGGTTGGATCATTACATTACTCGGGAATCTTTCAATGTAGTCTTGAGGTGTTCTTATGATTGTATCCTTGACACTGTCAAAGTCAGATACACACTTCAGATGAAGCTATTTAGCATGCATAAAGACAACTTTGCAACACTTCCAGTGACGCTGTGTTATAGACCCAAAGATACAAGTAAACAAAAGATCGAAGTTGATATTCCAGGCTTGACCAAAAAGCAAATTCTCGTATTAAATGATATTGTGCTGGTTGATATCAATGTCGTCGAAGATGCATTGCGAGCTGATAAATACCCATGGGCGGTATGTTCCGCAGCGACAATACATTCTTCACAGGGATTGACAATTTCCGATAGAATTGTTTGGATCATAGATAATCGCATCGAGTGGTTGAAATTAGTTTTTCTTGCGGTATAAAGAGTACGAAGAATAACAAATGTTCGAAGAGTTGTTTAGATTATAATGACACAACAATAATTGATCTTGTCAGCGATGATATAATCAGAACAAAAACTCTCTGGTTATAAACAAAAGGTTGAAACAATAATAGACAATTTGACATTGATGAAACAAACATACTATAATCACTGCGCGAGTTGCAGTTGTACAATGAATTGGTGTTGGTCGGATAAAGACTCTCGACAATTTACCGTAGACATAAAATTAGCTGTATTGATCATACCACATATAATGTGATGCTAACTTGTTTTGAGTGCAACAGACGCATAGGGGATAGCTAAGACCACGTGGTGGTAATTGAGTATCCTCGGGTATCGCTTGTAGTTCTTCACGAGTAAATCCACGCTGAGGATCAGTTGAATCCAATCTATAGACTGGCGGTCTACCCGTAGATCTGTTATACTGGACAGTGTATGGTTAGTAACACTCCAAACAGGATCAGTCGGTTTTTTTGTGCCACTTTCAAGTTCTCCTGGTTCATATAAATACCTAAGAGTGACATTGCGGAGTATTGGTTGTTTTGAAAAATCATTTTGTGTCGTTACGGGTATATACTTCTTTACAATCGCTTTGTTAGGTTTCATGTTGATTGCTTGAGTAATCTCATTATTTAGCGCGGTAATTACGCCCGGTTATCTCTTGACCCATTCACGGGATCGTTTATCCTGAATAAATTCCTTCGCGTATTGACATCTAAAATAACCGCTCAGCAAGTGTTCTATTAAATCGTTCAACAATTGCCTGATCGCGATGTTGTGAAATCTTTCCTCGTCTGATGGTGACATTATGATGATTCATTGTTGATAACACTGCACCCTGAAATTCCTTGCCAGGATCAACTTGTAATAGATTTGGTCAATGCAGAGGACCTCGACGATAAATCCTTTCAAATGCAAAATCCACTTCAGTTGATGATTTTGTCTTTAATGGTTTTGCATTTTTGTATCAACTCGTAACATTAACTACTGTTAGCGCATACTTGTAAACGCCATAATGGGGCAGAAATAATAAAAAAAAGATTGGTGAACATCATTAGGTGAGCTGACATCAAAATGCGAGTCGTTAATTTGTTTAACAGGTGGTAGATAAATTTGCCATATCTCTTGTTTGCATAACCAATCCGCCGCAGTGGTATTTTTGACTTTTGCTGCGCTAGCGAGTTTAATGGTTGCTGCTTTACCCCTCCAGTATTCTTTTGGAGAATAATAAATATATTCCATGATGTTATTAATTACCAGCACCCTTCATTCCTTTACCTCTCAAGCCAAATTTTCTTTGAAGTATTTATCAGTGATAGAATTCAACTCATGAATTAATTTCACATATGCGAAATGTCCGTGTTGCAGATTGCTGCTTTTATAAGCCAGATCATGAGCATGACACGCTTTATCAATGGCGTTTATTGGTTTTTCACAGGGTCGGGGTTGGTTTTGACCATCGAGTCTGGTCCCCGGTCCACAATAACTATACCCCGGAAGTTGATTTTCTCCAGGATACCTGTTCCACGGTGTTCCTGCAAGTTTTACTATTTTGGCTGCAATATCACATCTTCTTTTGTTTTTAAATCATCTCCAGATTTCATCGAAACAAATCTAAATTTTTGTGAACCACATTCTACACTCTTTACCAGCAGTGCTGATCTGTTATTCTTAGTTGTAATTGTTGTCAAGTCGTTTGTGCTAGTACGCCTCTTACATTTCACACAATATAGATCCATAGTTTATTTATTTTGTATGGTTATGAATATAATTGATTATTAATCAACAACAAAACCACAACCTGTTTAACGTTTTTAAAAAAGCTTACAAATTTTGGACCGATGATTGTTAAACCAATTGTTGGTATACAATTTATACATCATCATTTCATAATTTATTTATATCATTCTGATGGAAGTAGTTGTCAGACGAATTATCGGTGTACACCTTATACCTCTCACTAAAACACTATCCAATGTTACCCAATTCAAAACGGATGATTATCATCGGACCATCTGGATGCGGAAAGACGGAATTGTTAACTGATATGACAATGAAACATTTGAAATGGGACAAGTTGTATTTAGTATTTAGTAGCCCCGAGTGTAGACGATCAACGATGTTACCAGGTTATAAAATATTGCAACGAAAGGGAAGCAGAAATTACCAGCGAGGATATTATTAAGTTTATAACCGATATCGAGGAAGCACCGAGTATTGATGATATTGATGGAGGTATTAACACGTGAGTCGTCTATGATGATGTCATGTTAGACAGTCATAAGAAAACCGAGAGGATTTTTTTCCAGAGGCAGTCATATAAGCACTGACGTGATATATGTCACTCAACGCTGCTATTGTATATCGTCTAAATGGTCGGATACGACCTTGGATGGAGAACGAAAACAATAACTAAGAAAGGTATTTTTATGCCTTATGTTTCAACTCACATTTATTTTAACGACGTCCTTCACATACGGATTAAGTTACTAACAATATGACTGAAACCTAACACGTAAACAATTGGAAAATGTCAATCTCGATTCAAGAGTTCACCCTGGTCGAAAGGGTTAATTGTAATAGTCATATTATCATGGAAAAAGTAAGTATTATTTTAAGTATGGCTACAGATATTTGTCTTACAAAATGGTGTGGTTACTGTTGGCAGCAGTGTAAAGAATGTTAGGTATCTGCATTAAACGTAGTAGTTACATCGGAAGTAAGGATGCTTTCATTCAGATACAAATATGATGAACGCAGTAGTACCAACAAAAACGTAGTAACAGTAGAATATTGATAAACATAGCAGTCAATGTCGCTTTACCAGTCATACTGATACGACGTCTGCAATCTGGCACTTTATAATGAAGTATATCACTGATGCACCATACCGCAGACATGTGGCATAATTCTCCACCCAGTCCCATTATCCTGACACCATACCTACCAGGAGAAAACGTTTGACGCCTTTAAACATATACTGGTAGTTCGTCACAAGTTAGAGGGCATGAAATTGTAAATTATGTATACTAGACTGAAATTGGTCGCTAGAGAGTTAAACTTGTCTCTGATTGAGAAGGCGTGTCGAGACTTATAATGGGGGATATGAAAATGACTTACTGATCTATTCAAGAGAGCGGTCTCATACAACCGGACCGTCATGCGTTCAAATACTGGAAAATAATCATGGGTCGCCAACAACTCACGGTTATTGAGAAGGGCATTGTTTTTGAGACACTATACTTGCCAATTTGAGGGTCGAAAAGTATTGGGGCTGCTTTTATATGTAAGATTAAATTAGCAGATCATTTTTCAGGACCAAAAATGTAATAATTTATTACAAGTATTTTCTGAATTATTGAATTCCTATTTGGAACAAACAAATTGCGTTAAATTTCGGATTTTTACCAACTTATTAGTAGAAAAATACTATGTTACGGACAACAGCAGTAGTAATAGCAACAAGACTGCTGGTGTCAAAAAGCATTTATAACAGCATATATGCTTGCAATATTACTAGTTGTACTAAGCGGTGAAAATTATAAAACATGCCTTTGCAATATGAACACAAATGACTATAGCAGTAGTGATAGTAGTAACAACAGTACAGTTATAATGGCATCAGTATGTAGCTCAGCTTGTAGTAGAAGGGTGAGTAGTAGCGTTGTACAATTAGTGTAAATAATGTGTAACACTAACAGTAAAAGTCGTTAGAGCAACGACTTTAGTAATAATTTAATGGTGATAATCAGATAGCAGTTAATGAAGCTGACGCTAGATGTTATGAGGATAACCTTTCGTTCTTAATGTCGGTCATGACGAGAAATTGCCGGTAAAATGTGAGGTATGTTATGTAAATCTGTTTTTTGCTGTCCTTGAATTCACATTCGTTGTCAGTATTGTTCCTCTTACAGCATATTACATGAAATGGAACCCCACTGTATTCACAAAAATAATTACGTTGTTAATATGACATTGAATAAATATGTTGTGCTATTATTTGTCCTCTCCATTTGGATGTAAGCTACACACCTTTTCTTCTCAAGTCAATTAAAAGTACTTATCCTCCATTCAGCTACTTGTTTCATTTAGACCCTTTATTTGTTTGATTCAGGATGGGGCATTCAGTGTTATTTGCGTATAGTGCGTAATCTACATACATCCGATCGAACAATTACTGCTTGAATAAACTTAATTAAATTCTGACATAACTGACCTATTTGCATTCAACTGATTTGAATATTAAATGAACAGAAAATACAAGTGCGGTTACGTATGGGCAATACTGCTTAGTGTATTTTTTGATATAGACATAACTAAGCGAATGCCAGGACGTACAAACTCACATATTCGTCATAAAGTCATATCCTACCTTGGTCAATAGGAATAGAGTAATGTGTGTGTGCGTGTGTGTGTGTGCGTGTGTGTGTGTGTGTTGGATGTTTAATGTAACTTTCTCAATTGTACTCTGGCAATTTAAATTGATAAAAATTACTGTTTCATCACTGTCTCATCAGCAGACATGTATAATCGTGACCCACCCAATCCAATTATCCTGGCACCAGACCTACCAGGAAAAAAAACGTTTAACGCTTTAAAGCATAAACTGGTAAGTGCACACAAGTAATCAGCCTAGAGCAAATCGTTTGTGCTGATAACTCAGGAGTTCTCGGGGCTGTTTTGCTTCATAAGCGATTCGAGAGACGGACCATGCAAACTCTGATTTTTGTATAAGGGTTGTAATTAGCAGGTAATTTTCGTTCAGTATTCCAACTTGAATGCGTTAATAAACAAATATTATATTATTTGAAATACCATTTGTAACAAGACAACCGGGTGAGATTTAGGATTTATAAGAAAACACTTTTGATGGTGATACCAATACAAAACCTTGACTCTAATTTATTAAGATGTTTCGCTATCGTATAAATAGGATGCAATGACTATTGTTGACGACATTTTGAGTACCATTTCGATACATTGAAATCACTTTGGTTTCAAAATAACATATACAGTCACTATCTGACATAATCTATGTCAATTTGCACACTAGATTATTAATCACGAGAATATTACATTTCGAAGCATATATAAATATTGCCCAGATTGATTCTTACTATGCCCGTTCCATTGTGACAGTATGTACATATTCATTCAAACCAAAATGTGCTTTGCAGATAACATTGGATTATATCTAGGTTAGGGTTGTGTATCATGTGTTGCATTCTGGGTGAAGAGTGAATCTTGTAAACGCCATGACTGTGTTCAATATAAATGACCAATTTATAAAAGTATCATTATGTATTTAAATTAGGCGATTTAGGTTATAGGTTAATTAGATATAATGTGATATGATACGACATACATACATACATACATACATACATACATACATACATACATACATACATACATACATACATACATACATACATACATATATACATACATACTTTCATACATACATACATACATACATACATACATACAATTTTCCAGGATGATCAAGTTCATAGGGCATGTCCTATAATCTTGATAAAAAGCCAACTAAAAAACAAATCATGTATAATTCCATCAATGTGTCATTGACACATATTATCAATGTGTCATTCAGGACGTAATATACATGTATATTCAGGACAAAATGTTCATGTATATGTCATCAATGTGTCATTCAGAACGTATTATTCATATATATTTCATCAATCATTCATTCATGATGTTAATCTAAAGCTCATAACAGCAACGCATCATTGTAATGTAATAGTCAGTGTCTAAGTTATGATGTAATAGTTAGGTTTATTCCATCAATGCATCATTCATTATATTGGATTCATATACATATCATCAATGCATAATTCATGACATAGCACACATGTAAAAATCATCAATGTTGCATTCATGATGTGATATTCATGTAAATTTCATCGATGTATCATTTATGATGGGTTAGTCATGCACATCTCTTAAGTGTGTACTTTATGAAGTAATACTCATGAACATATACTTAATGAATGATTCATGATGTAATAATTATTTCCATATCATTAATGTAACATTCATAATGTAATAGTTATTTTCATATCATTAATGTAACATTCATGTTGTAATAGTTATTTCCATATCATTAATGTAACATTCATGATGTAATAGTTATGTCCATATCATTAATGTAACATGCATAATGTAATAATAATATCATCAGTTTATTCAGTTTAGTTCATTCATGATATAATGCTTATTTATTTTTCATAAATGTATTATTCATGATATAATATTCATGAACATATCATCAATGAATGATTCATGAAGTATTAGTTATTTCCATATCATTAATGTAACATTCATGATGTAATAGTTAGTTCCATATCATTAATGTAACATTCATGATATAATAGTTAGTTCCATATCATTAATGTAACATTCATGATGTAATAGTTTTTTTCATATCGGTAAAGTAACATTCATGATGCAATAGTTATTTCCATATCATTAATATAACATTCATGTTGAAATAATTTTTTCCATATCATTAATGTAACATTCATGATATAATATATATTTACATATCGTTAATATAATTTTCATAATTTAATTGTTTTTTCTAAATCATTAATGTAACATTGATGATGTAATAGTTTTTTTCATATCGGTAAAGTAACATTCATGATGCAATAGTTATTTCCATATCATTAATGTAACATTCATGTTGAAATAATTTTTTCCATATCATTAATGTAACATTCATGATATAATATATATTTACATATCGTTAATATAATTTTCATAATTTAATTGTTTTTTCTAAATCATTAATGTAACATTGATGATGTAATAGTAATTTTCATATCATTAATGTAACATTCATGATGTAATAGTTATTTCTATATCATTAATGTAACATTCGTGATGTAATATTTTTTTCCTTATCATTAATATAACATTCATTATGTAATAGTTATTTCCATATCATTAATGTAACATTCATGATATAATAATAATGGACATATCATCAGGGTATCATTCATGATATAATGCTTATTCCTTTTTCATACATTTATCCTTCATGATATAATACTCATCGACATATCATAATTGTGTCATTATTTATGTAATAGTCATGTACAGACTATCAATTTAATATTCATGATGCATTTGTTATTTTCATGTCGTCTATGTATCACTGATGATAATACTACTGTACAATAGCAATATAAAGTATCATTCATGATATGCTGCTCATTTACATCTCATCAATTCAAGTTCCTGCGAGTTTTACTAACTTGGCTACAATATCACATCTTCTTTTGTTTATAAATCATCTCCAGATTTCAAAGAAACAAATCTAAATTGTTGTGTACCGCATTCTACACACTTACCAGCAGTGCTGATCTGTTATTTTTAGTTGTAATTGTTGTCAATTCGTTTGTGCTTGTACGCCTCTTACATTTCACATAATATGGATCCATAATCTATTTATGTTACATGGGTATCAATATAATTTATTATTCAACAAAAAAAACACAACAACCTGTAAAAAGTTTTTATAAAGCTGACTAGTTTTGGACCGATGATTGTTAAACCAATTGTTGGTATACACTTTATACACCATCATTCCATAATATATTTATATCATTCTGATGGAAAAAGTTGTCAGACGAATTATCGGTGTACGCCTTATACCTATCACAAAATATAAATCTATGATATATTTCTGGTATTTGGATATGAATGGAATTGATTATTCAGCAACACAAGAACCCGTAAAACATTATCCAATGTTACCCAATTCAATACGGATGATTATCATTGGACCATTTGAATGCGGCAAGAAGCAATTGTTAATTGATATGAAAATGAATCATTTGAAATGGGACAAGTTGTATTTAGTAGCCCCGAGTGTAGACGATCAACGATGTTACCAGCTGTTAAAAGATTGCAACTAAAGGGCATCAGAAATGACCGGCGAGGATATTATTAAGTTTATAACCGATATCGAGGAAGCACCGATTATTGATGATATTGATGGAGGTATTAACAATTTAGTCGTCTATGATGATGTCATGTTACACAATCAAAAGAATCCCTCTAGGATTTTTTCCAGAGGCAGTCATAAAAGCACTTACGTGATATATGTCACTCAACGCTGCTATTGTATATCGTCTAAATGGCCGGATAAGACCTTGGAGGGAGGATGAAAACATAAATATTAAAGGTGTTTTTATGCCTTATGTTTCAACTCACATTCATTTAAACGACGTCGTTCAAATACGGATTAAGTTACTAACAATATGACTGTAAACTGACACGTAAACAATTGGAAAATGTCAATCTCAGTTCAAGAGTTCACCCTGGTTGAAAGGGTTAATTGTAATGGTCATATTATCATGGAAAACGTAAGTATTAATTTAAGTATGGCTAGAGATATTTGTCTTACAAAATGTTGTGGTTGTTGTTGGCAGCAGTAGAAATAATGTTAGGTATCTGCATTTAACGTAGTAGTTATATCGGAAGTAATGGTGCTTTCATTCAGAGACAGCTGAAGCAAGGTTAGATACAAGGATGATGAACGCAGTAGTACCAACAAAAGCGAAGTAATAGTAGAATGTTGCTAAACATATATCAGTCATACTGATACGACGTCTGCAATGTCGCAGTTTATAATGAAGTATATCACTGATGCACCCTACCACAGACATGTGGCATAATACCCCACCCAGTCCCATTATCCTGACACCATACTTAACTTTATTCTTGGCTCTGGCAAGGTATAACGCTAGCATCCTTGATAGCAACTGTCAGGAAAGGTATGTCTAATTATTTATTATAAGTTCTCATGTAACACCATTTGTTAGTTTACATGAAAGCGTTTACACAGGAATCTACATATGTTATCACCTGGATAGTCAGGAGTATTTAAGAAACACATGATTCAAAAGGAACAGGTATACGATCTACATCTCCAGCGCCTTATTCGATCCATTGTACTTGTTTCTTTATTTTTAAGAAAAGTTCAAATTCAATGGTATGGTTCGTTTAAGTTGTATATGTACTCAATATTTGCAAGAAATACACGCCTTCATCATTAATATTGATTTTACACTTTATTTTCAACCAAACTATTTCGCATATCGTTATTTTCTTTTTGTTCAAATTTCCATTACAAAACAATATAGTTCTGAACAAAGTTGTGGATCAGCATAAACATCTGCTGCATTTAAACAAAGACAAGAGGTGATATATATGTGATACAGAATAAAGCAAATACAAATTTCCTCAGATTAATATTTTCATGTTCTAACCATAGTGAGATATGTAAATTTATAACTAATATTTGACCGAAAATAAGCATTATAAACAACATATTCCGAATACATTCATGCTAGAAGAAAGAGTTAAAAGTATCAATAATGTAGTCTTAAGCTCTATGTCTTCTTCTTACTCTCTCTTGCTCTTTTTCCCCCCACATACATACATACATACATACATACATACATACATACATACATACATACATACATACATACATACATACATACATACATACATACATACATTGATTTTATTGATTACTCCCATAATAATATATGTTTTCTTTGATTGAAGGGACTGTCCAGCTGGCTGTATCGATGTTAATAATGAGGCGTGTAACAGTGAGAATACTTCAAAATGTCACTGCAAGTCAGGTACAAGACACTTTTTTACTATCACCAATATCTTCCTTGCTCATGGGGTCGACAGTATAAGCACTATTACCATCACCATAGTTTATATACCACCCGTCTCTACATACCATTAATGTAGCATTTATTATGTACGTAAGACCTAATTGCAATTTAAATCACAAAGTTTAAAAATGAAAGAGGTTCAAGTCATTTACTTCATTCTATACTTTGGAGGTGATAAATGTCGAGTTCATCAGTTATAAAGCTAGTTGCAACACTTTCCATTTATTCATAAGTGAACGTGTACAATCATGAATATGCAGATGGTTATATTTATCAACATTTTGATGTTTTTATAAGTTTCATAAATAGAACCATATATTTCAAACTGTACATAAATTTCATATACTCATTGATTGTTTATTTCTTGTTCTTTTTTGTTTGTAAATCCATTTAAGAAAACCAACGATCTACAAACTAGTTGCCAAAATATATTTTTCATCATTCTTTGGTATGAGCTTTCTTATCTGGATCATTTTAAACCGATGTCTAAATATGATAAATGTTTCTCACATAAGCGTAGTTTTGTTAATAAATGACTCTTGTAAATTGATTTAGAAAACAAAAAAGCCCTATATTGAACGTGTTTGGCTGTTTTGATTGCCGATCACGCTATATGCAAACTGAACATACCCATTTACATTTTTATTTCTAGTTTTTTTTATAAATCTATTAATTAGAAACTAACGATACACAGGATATTCCCCCCAAAAATAGTGTTTATTCATCTTTCTGCGGTATGAAGATTTCATTTTATCTGGATCATAATCAACTGATGTCTCCATGGATAATTCATTTTCGAAAAAGGCTATTTCAATGAATGAATCACTATTTAAAATTGACTTCAAAAAAACAAAAGAAACCTAGAGTGAATGGGTTGGGCTGTATTACATAAAATGGTTCGTGATTGTGCAGTAAGGATGTGGGCTATCAATAAGACTCAATTTGACTTAACTTACTTCAAAGAGTCCATTGACCAGGGAATCGTTACTAGAACTATTAGGACATTTACAGTAAAACAGTTTGGTTTGGATGTTTTGATTGCCGATGATGGTTTGTTATTTTAGTGGGATTGGGCTATTAACCAGACAATATTTTACGTAAGTTCTTTCAAAACAATGATTGATTCGAGGATCGTCTTTATAAACCAGTGAACGTTAACAATAGACATACATTTCATCTATTGAACTATATATGTTTCCAAAGTATATATTCAAACTGCAGTTCCTCTTTGCAATATCTAAAGGATTACGTAAGTTGCTGAGGAGGCGACAAATATTTAAAGACACTGAAGATTAAAACAAGGTATAGAGAATCGGTTTTATAGTATCGATAAATGGCATTGACCCATGACATTGAGTTATACAGTTTAGATTAGGTTATATTGAGAAAAAAATATTCAGGCTAAATGATGGGATCTGTGTTTGGATGGAGGAATAACAAAAATGTCGTATTTGTATTATTTATAATCTCACCTTGATTTCAACCACGTTCCTTAAATTCGGGTAACGTTACTAAAAATAAAGATCATAAACGTACTCCTTAACACATGCTGGAGAATGTTAAATAAGGTTCAAGAATTCCTCGTGGTTTAAAAGGTAATTATAATCAGCACAACAGCTTTGAATATATAATTATTTTTGTTAGTATGGCTAAACAAGTTTTGAAAACGTTGTGATTGCTGCTGTCCACATGTGTAGTAGAAAAAATGGTAGGTATCTGCATTTAATGGTAGGTATTTGCATTTAATGTAGTAGTAGTATTGAAAGTAAGTCTTGCTTGATGCAGATACAGTAACAGGAATGTTAGATAGGATGACGTTCACAGCAGTGGTGGTAATGAGAAAGGTGATGCCAACAGCATAGTTACCAATAATATTAGCATTAAAAGTGATGGTGGTAGTAATAGTTGTAGCAACAGCAAGACTAAAGGTACCATTAATAGTAATATAACTAGTTGTACTGTTTTTGAATAATGTTTTACGTATGAATCTGATAATCAGTTGCTTATCAATGATTCAGATATTTTTGTTGCAATCCTGGGAATCTAGTACCGCTATTTATGTACAACATATTCGGTCAGATATCTCGTAATATTACTTTTTTGTACATAGCAATCTTGTATTCGACCATGCTGAAGCTCTGATATTTGTATTTTCCATACAAAAGTATGCCTAATTGTTTATGAGTTAACATATTTTGAAGCCAATTTATTTGTTTTACCTATCTTTGACATTAAATATACTATTTTCCAGATATTGCTCGTGGGTTGATTGTAACGGGTTTCGATTCCGAAAACGATACAACCGGATTTGTTTTTTCATTGCCCATTGCTCAAGATGGGACTCCTAGCCAGCGTCTATTATCAAATCACTTTTCCACTGACGTCAGCTATCTCAGTGTGGACGTGGACAACATACTACAGCAGGCATATTTATACGATAGCCACACAAAAACCATACAAAAGAACCCCAACTATTATTCTGGTCCCTCTACAAAGAATATATGGACGACTCTACATCAAGGAGTTTCAGGGGAATTTCTGAAATTAGCGGTGGATTCGATCAGTAATAATATCTACTGGACAGACCCAAATTTCAAGTGGATTATGGTTATGTCACATGAAGCGAATAACACATCCCTATTTCGTGTTCTAATTCATGAAAATCTCGAGGGACCTCATGCCTTGGCTCTGGACCCGTTGCAGTCGTAAGCACAATTTATGTAAATATACTAACTTAATGTTTAGGTACCATCCATCATGCACGTATTGACGTACATAATATATATATATATATATATATATATATATATATATATATATATATATATATATATATATATGTGTGTGTGTGTGTGTGTGTTTGTGTGTGTACTTGTGTATGTGTATGTTTTTCGGGAGAACGTCATATATTAGAACTCGATGTAAAATCGAGCATGACATCTGACAAGACTACATATGCAGGAAATTCTATTTTCCAGCACTCTGCTCATCTTCTCTATAGAAAACAGCTCAGATATTCAAATACGTGGCTTGGTTTTATATCCAGAGTAAAATATGCAGCAAACTAACGTGTAATCTACATTCTGACATTACGGATCTGTTTATTTATGCATGTTGCCACACCAATTCATATAAAAGAACCAACGAACAAGCTGAAACGTCACTATAACGAATGCAAAATTTAAGAGTCTATTAGCATACCTCTGATTGATTCTACTTCGGTGTCAACCGATAAGGAACGTACTGTAAGGAATGATAATGGATGTTCAAATTCAAAACCTATTTGGATTTAGTTTCTAAACTCTCTCTCTCTCTCTCTCTCTCTCTCTCTCTCTCTCTCTCTCTCTCTATATATATATATATATATATATATATATATATATATATATATATTTATTTATTTATTTATTTATATATCCAATGTTACCTTATCAAAACTGTTGACAAGTGAATCGAGTCAATATTTCTTAAGTAGTAAAATAGTAAACTGTGCGCTATTGTTTGTTCTAAATAATGTCACGACATCAATAAGACATATTTATAATAATACAATCTCTAAACACCCATTGTTTACGTTTATATGATAATTTGAGAATCTATTTCAGCATTATACTCGCCACTCCTCATTTAAATATGTTATTCTTAGCAATCAATTAAGGTGAAAGTAAACGTTTTATCTTAACCCGCAATACAAAATTACATAGATGCATTATAATATACTATCTTAAATAATGCTTGATATTATGACAGCGCACATGTGATGTGTACGATTCTCGAGTATTATTAAAAATCAAACTCCATGTCATTAGTATATCAGGGAGAGCCCTAAAACATTGAACGTGAGCAAATTTTACAGATAGCACTACCAAAGCAAAGTACAGGTATATTGATTTTAGCACTGTTTACACTCGCTTGATAAACTCTAACACTTGAAAGTCTTGCGACTCTGCGGTTATAAATTAAGAAAATAATTAAATCAAATCTAAATATACTGTATAACTTAGCAAAAAAACTGGAACTTAGCAAATGATAATGAAATAAGAGTGCATCTTTATCACACACACACACACACACACACACATACACACACACATATACATACATACATACATATATATATATATATATATATATATATATATATATATATATATATATATATATATATATATATATAAGACGCTATTTGATATGTTCATTACTTCACATTTCGCAATAAAAGAACCTACCCGATATATGGGAAATAACGTATGCTAATGATAACCCAAGAATACTTTCAAATTACTCCATACATGCCAACAAAATGTTAAACATAGTTTTATAATTACATTTGTATTATCCTAGCAATACCCCACTATCGTTAACATACAGTTTTGCCCAAGCCAATCTACGTTATCGAATATAACAGAACATATAATCACTCAAACTTACAGTGAAGAATAACATGTTAAAATAAAGATTATCATGCACCACCGTTAACACAAAATTTATATGTATATTGTTATGAATCATTGATTTAAGTCGTTTTTTTTAAAATTTGTTTGTTTCTTAGATACAAATTCGGCATTTTAAGTTTAAGACTCGCTCATTAGGGGGAAGGGTGACCTGTTCTTTTCAAAATAAACACCAGGTGTTGACCTCATTTCTGACCTTGCTTCAGAGTTGTAAACAAGCTTTTAAAATGATTGGTTGGTTCCAAGGACATTATGGAGCTTTGTATTAACATATTTCTATTGTAGTTGGTTCATACTGTGGGTACGTGAGTTTTTGTACGAAAATTTGTTCTAAAAGATTCTAGAAGATCACGTGACCACTTTCTTGTTTACGTTAAAAAAGGTATATAACTTATGTTTTGGAGCGAACTATTCAGTAGTAGAACTTGGGCTTTTATAATATTAAGTTGTGTCGTTTTGAGTTGTTTTAAATTACCTTGTACTGGAAATTATGTCAATTTGTTTGGATCAACAGGAATGTTTTTGTTATTTATGTGGAAAAGAATTGTATTCATAGAATTTTATTGCCAAGAACTGATCAAGTGACATCGTCTTCAATCTTGGACACATCGCTGAGAGTCGAACTTGGAATTATTTGGACATTATATTACCAGGAAATTTTGAATTTCTCTAGTGGATAATATTTTGAATTATTTTGGATTAATTTTGGAATTGATTCTTAAAACCGTAAGTTTTCTTTTCGTTAGTGGAAAATATTTGTGCTCAATATATTTTTTATGGTTTATTAACTTTTTACAAGCTTGTTATTTTCACTCTTTCTATGTTACTAAGCACGTAACAATATTACAATGAGAAACAAACTTGATATCTAAACGACGTTTATCCTTTATACAACAGCCTGTTATTCTGGAGTGATATTGGAACCTTTCCAAAGATCGAAGTGTCCAGTTTATCGGGTAGGAACAGGAGGACCCTGGTATTTTCCAACCTATTGTATCCATGCAGTATGACTGCTGATTACGAAGAACAACGTCTCTACTTCGTTGACAACTTTCGTCAAACCGTGGAAACTGTCACCTACGATGGCAATGATAGGAAAATATTGCTGAGGAAAGCATTTAGCAACTTGCTTGATTTAAAAGTTTATAAGGTAATCAATATCGATAGTATCTGCGAGCATCTTTTACGAAAGCACACATAATTTAATATCAGAAAGGCTATCATCCGATATATCTTGTTCTGCATTCGTGGCAGCTGAAAAACAAGATTGTTCTGAAGAGAGAAGCCTGACCATTTTTAAGAACCTTACACATTATCCTTGATCAAAGTTGTATTGATTTCCGTAAAAACATATGGTTGATGCAATGCTGCTTCTTAACGTGGAATATTACCCATCAAGTAAAATTCCCTTTATCACTATATTTCATGAATTTAAATATAAACAAAACGAGAAATTATTACAAGCGAAATCCCTCCAAATATATTCTAGACAACAGTGTGATAACTTGTGTAATCAATACAAATATAAAAACATGGATTACACAAACTAAACCCGGTGAAAATCGTAGGCGTAGATGTTATGAAACATGTAGAACAATGTAATCTACGATTTTAATCATTTCGTCAAACTTAGTGTTTCCTATGCAATAATATAGTAATTGGGATAGAATAGATGAACTGATTTCTAGCTTAACAAAATATATAACGCTGTGTATCTTGGAGAGTTTGAAGTTAGTTTAAAGACGACATTTTATTATCCATTTCCTCCAAAAATAAAGAATACCAACCATCAAATATTTCAAAGAGTGTATATGTTATTTTTTCCAGAATTATTTGTATGTTGCTGATGCCAATATTCAGCAGCTTTATTTCATCAATAAAACAAATGGGAATGAATTGATCAATACCATGGAAGGAAAGTTTACATGCTTTGGAGTAGCGGTATTCCATCATGACATACAGCCCTCAAATTTCACAGGTTAGATTGTTTGTACTTTTTCGAAGATAGAACGTAAGATATTTCACAAGGTCGTGCAACTAAAACAATTTATGTTAGATCTATGAGCTAATCATTTAGGGGATACGTAGCATATTGTGAATTGTATAAATATATTGTCACAAATAACATAATATGCAATGTTGAGTATGTATTTCGATTGTCGTGAAAGTACTTTTGTATCACGACAAAACGTTGATGGTTGTCTTCGAGTGCGTTGTCAAACGATTCAAGCTCTCACGGCGAACTTTGCAATTCAAATCAATAGGTCTAAACGTATCTTTCCACTCAAGTTAAATATAAACACATCCATATACTTTAACATCATGTACATAACTCCATCATGAACAATGAATAATTTGTTAATCAACCCATATATACAGACGCACACATACTTGGTCTACGTCGGAATAGAATGATTGTGAAAATACATTCAAAAATAATTAAATATTTATCCTAGTCTTAAAGAAAGCAATCTTTACCTTAAACTATGTATTGTGTACGTGCAATTATGTAGAAATCCCGAGTTGACAAAAGGTAGACGTTTACCTGACATTATTACATTTGTTTGACTAGGGTATATTACACATATGTTTTGACAGGATTTATTTATACTCTTTCACGAGTGTGGCCTACTTTATTCTTTACCCTACCCCTTGTTTTAGTTCTCTCTGTCTCTCTCCCTCCTTCTCTCTCTCTCTCTCTCTCCCTCTCACTCTCATTCTCTCTCTCTATCTCTGTTTGTATTAAGATATATAACCTTGCATCGTGTATTTATCTACCTATAGACCACTGTTTGAACTACAGTTGTGAACAAATCTGTCTGACGGAGAAGAATGGCGCCGTATGCACTTGTAATGATGGATACAACCTCAACCAAGATATGAAAACATGTTCATGTAAATATACTGAATAGATCCGACCAAATGTCATACTGATTGGTTATCTGTCCTTGCGTACTATTTGAAGCTCGAATGAGTAATAGATTTTTATTGTTGAATGCACATTCAGTTGTTTCATTTTGGAGGTAAAATATAGTTTGAACTTGTATAGGCGTCTTTTTTATTGATGATGTTTAATATATGTATATATATATATATATATATATATATATATATATATATATATATAGAGAGAGAGAGAGAGAGAGAGAGAGAGAGAGAGAGAGAGAGAGAGAGAGAGAGAAAGAGAGAGAGAGAGATAAAATCCGCTTAAATCAAACTAAAAGTCATATTTTTCATCATGTGCTCCAATCAAAAATTAAATGTAAATTGAACATAGATTAGAATTTACATAATATTTTTTTGCCATAACAGTATCAAATGTCAACAATTACACCCATATGTACGTACATTGTGATATATGATACGTTTAAAAAATCTTTCTACAGATGGCAAGTTTTGGCTTGCTTTATGCGGAAAGTGGGTTTTTTACAAGGAAATTATATAATATGAAACGTCATTATTGTGATAATTTGGAAAACATAGTTTGTTTTAATATGCTTAGAAAAAGGAAGGTAAATTCATCTGTTTCACCTACCATTACATTCATCTATTAACTCTAGTCTTTTTTTCGTTTCAGTGAAAAACAAATACTTTCATCGCGCACTTGTGTACAGTAATGAAAGTAGTATATGTGTCGTGGATATTCGAATTCTCTCAGATTTTGTGTTTGATCCAGTATGTGTACTAGAAACTTCTGGCACTCAATACATGGCTCTGGATACAGATCAGAGAATTATATTTATCGCCAACGACTCCACTATTTACTGGACAAGTGTTGATAATCCCGAATTTCATAGACTTATAGGACAAGCTGGACAAATAAGTGGTATATACATGTACTAAATTTAATTATTGTTTTTAAAATGTTAATGTAAAATGTATTATTTTCAGCGAACTGGATATTTGCCTGTTGTGGTGCTGTGTGCATCAAAGCCTGTATTTCCACGAATTCGTCTCACGTTATCAATCAAGTTGTAAACATTGATCAGCCTGTGAAAGATTAGCATTATAAATCAGCAAAATATTATATGTCATTATCTCTCCAAATGTGTTTATACAAATTGTACAAATGCTGATGAGACTGTTGAAATTCCAAATCCAAAACCGTTACTGCCATGTTTGCTTTTTCTAAATATAACTCGTTGATTTAAACTATATAGTTTTATTTCACACTGTGTATATGCCGCTGATAGATTTACAAGTGGTATTATTTTGTTTAAAGTTTGTTCCATGTTTTATATTTTCTTTCTAATTTTATCGGATTTCATTATAATCAAAAGAGTTTATTATTCATCGTCGGCAATGTCATTTGTTCCAGTTTTTTGGGTATAACTACGTGCAAGCTGTAGATCTGTTTAATTGATGTCAGAAGGGATTTTCTACACCAAATAAGTATTTTCGATCATTCAATAAAT
Organism: Unio delphinus; assembly: GCA_029339505.1. NCBI lineage: Eukaryota > Metazoa > Mollusca > Bivalvia > Unionida > Unionidae > Unio > Unio delphinus. The sequence continues at coordinate 1,622,357 of JAQISU010000095.1, read as the reverse complement.
TATATAAATGGGTTGAGCTAATTTGATACGAGTTCGTGGATTTCATTTTCAGCAACATAACTATTTATGCGTTGTATTTTGTAATAGTTTATTGCAAACCATCTACATGTCTTATGTGACAATCTGTTTCTCGCAGTAGGGTTGCAACCAGATTATCTAGCTTGTAATGTGTGTTATTGTTTTTAAATCGTGCTTGTGCTCGGAGTTGTCAGTAATTATATATTTCCGCAAACTCAATTTATAATTATTACCAGCTAATTATTGATACCGAAAAATGTTTGTGTTTGTGTTGAGGCAACTTTGTACTGCTGCAAGTTGTAAAGCATCCACTTTGTTTTGATATAACCGCATAGACCGGATAATATCGATTGATTTTGTCCCGACCTTAACTGCGATTGGTGCGCTTAGGTGGTTTTTGTTATCGTGACCTTGAAAAACAGTCGTTGCGTTTGGAAGCTTCACAATTCACATCTGAACAACGCTAATGTTTGTATTTGTTTGATTAGCTCCTTTTTATTTCTCTCAGTTTCAATAATTTTATTACGACTGTGACTCTAAGGACCCTTCCAGCAATAGTGTCATTAGTATGTAAAGTAGCACAATATACAGAAACTGTTTGGACCCATCACTCCCGCTTACAAAACAGCCTTATAATTTATCTGTAAATTAAATAATATAATCATCGCGGTCAGAACTTATTATCTATGCAAGGGTAGATCTAACTCGAATACCATTACAAACCAGAGTTGAAAAATGTTGACTCTTTCTATCTTCGAAGACAAACAATACTTCCTTTCCACATTTTACATCTTTATATCATCTTAAATCAGGATCGCATCTTAACCGATCACTACCGAAACTCGCTTTCCATAAAAATGGATCACGTCGATAAATACGAGCAAGGCTAGCACACATTTAGGATGCGATATTTCAAACAACTCATGTTGTGAAGAGAAGGCTGGCCACCTGTAAATGCTTTATACATTTTCTACATTTATTCGCTGGTTGAAATTGACTTTCGAAGTATCTATATGAACTTCTACACGTAATGGTACAAGGGCGTTTGCATGGTAATAATCTACGTATTGTTTGTTGCCGCATTAGCACATGCTATACATATTTTGACATAAGCAGCCGATATGCCGTTTTCTCTGATTCCACCGTTTAATTAATTTCAACCAGGTTCTTAGCACCAACATTTATCAATTTGAACATAACATTCTGAATATGGATTTTAAGCGTTTGCAGTTTACACGTCTCAACAAGACAAATCACCAGCTATGACGAGGTAGACATCAATGGTGCTATAGGCTGATATATACAGAGTTCGAACATTCTGTTGGAAAATATGCCTAGCCGTGTTAAGTTTGTTGTGTTGGTACAAATACAAGCAAAGAATGTGATATTTACGTATAATATATAGCATTGCTGATGCATGGATGAAGCGAATTTCATCAGAAGGTTTTGGATGACCATTTGTGTGCAAACCACCCGGTCATTTATAAGCATTCAAAAAACCGATTATTGGATTAGTAAATTAGATTACTTTATGTATTGCAAGCCATGAAAGAATGATTTAACACTACTATTTTAAAAACATTTCTACAAAAATTGGTGGACTTTTACTTTAGAAATAATGTTGTCGCTATGAATAGGGGTCGACCACAATACATTTACTATCCATGCTCATGACCACAGTTACACAAAATCACTGATGTGTGATAAACGTAAACGTTTTATTCATCGTATATGGACAAAAAAGTTATTATATGCTAGTACAAATGGATTAAAATTAGAATCAACGAGAAAGACATGTACAAGTCGTAAGTGGAAATAAGCCCAGTCAATTATTTGCCAAATAGGAGAAATCGACTATGCAAGCGACTGTCACGTTTATAGTTGACAATGCGTGCGTAGTGTATGTGTGATTTTGATTCGATTTTCAGTCATATTGCTGCACTGCTTGCAATGTGACAGGTTTTAGTGCCTTGTAGTAGTACCGGGGAATCATGGCGCAGACATACATCATTATGTCTCATACAGTCACATTATGTTCACACCAGACCAGTCAATCCAAACGTTAACGTCTTAATTCTGCCACCCAAGTGAGACCGCTACTAGTATAATTTTCATAATTCTTTGGTATGACTACGCCAGGGTGTCAAAGCCACTACAACCTGTATCTACAGAATACGCGCTCTAAACAGCATTCCGCCAATTCGGCCAAATAACGATAATAAACATCATCATCATCATCATCATCATCATCATCATAATAATAATATTATTAATAATAATAATAATAATAATAATAATAATAGTAACAAAACCAATAATAAAAATTATGTTTTGCTTTCCAGTTCGGTATTTTTAAGGCATGGCTTGGGATGGTTACGGAAGAAACTTGCACTGGACTGAGGTGGACACAGGCAAAATTTGGAGAATGTCTATCGAGTCTCAAGATGCAGAAATGTTCCTAGATTCTCTTGAAAATCCACGTGATATCATGATACTTCCCACTGAGCGGTATGACACACAAAAAACACACACACACAATTACACACATACATACACACACACACATATATATATATATATATATATATATATATATATATATATATATATATATATATATATATATATATATATATATATATATATATTCTCGTCTTATTTTCTTATCATATCCCTACAATGCAAACGCCTGTAAAGGTTTATAAGAGAAGATTTCGATGTGGAAACATATGGCATAAATTGTGGAAAACGGTTGAAAACTGCAATTGAACGATTAACTGACATCATAAGAAAATAAAGTCGTATAAGCATTTATCACAAATATGTCTTCTAAACCTATCTGTTGGCAGTTGCCACGAACATAACGTTTCATGTAGTTACATGTAACAATTTTTGAACATTTTGAACCTAACTCTTCTTAATATTTTAGCGTATAGTTACATATCAAGATAAAACGGCATCCTTACTTGAAATAACATGTCATTGTATTTATTTACCTTTACAGCCTGGTATATTGGATATCTGGCAGGAATGGCAGTACAATAGAGTTTTCCAAAACAGATCGAAGTAATCATCGTGACGTGCACTCCGACGATAACGTGAATTTTAAATCACTCAGCTATGACCAAGATAAGAAAAGGTCAGTAATAAAGACAAAAGTGTCACTCATATCACTATGTTTTTTTTTGTTAGATACATAATGTACTTCGCCAGTTTTATCACATTATATCCGACATTTTGCGCCCTTTCGTTCTGTAGGCAGGGATTGCTTACATCTACACAGTACACGCAGGTGGAACCACTTGGAGACGATGTCGTCATTATGTGTTGCTTTGGTGAGATATTTATGCAGTTTGTTGTATCTATGTTCCATGCACAGGAGGTGTTGATGCGTGCGAATGGTGCAGCTTGCTTGGTTTTATTAGACATTGTTGTAGCTGTTCGTGAAGATGTCATTGTCTAGTTCCGCACGCCAAGTGATGACGAGGTCTAGCTTTTGCCATTGGCGTATACATGGGTGTCTCCATGACATCTGGTTTATCTTCTTACATGTGAAGGAGTGGGATAGATAAAGGAGGATCATTCTCGTAGATGTGTCTCCTTCCGTGAGAACCGAAACATGTATTCTAGGCTTCGTGGTCTGCTCCCATTCTTGCATGGAAGTCACCTAGTAATTAGATGCCTTCAGTGTTGGTTATACAATATAATGCCTAATAGATTCCCTCATAGACCTTGTCTTTCTCCTAATTGGTGGAGCAAGATGGTAGGATGTACACATTGGGGGTGTTGTCCGTAACTGAATATATTGTCTGCCGGAGCAGCAGTATTATTTCATTACTTGATGACACAAGCTCAATGAAGGTGACAAGCGTGTTCGTTACAGCAAAGGAGACAACGTTCTGCCTAGGTCCATCCGAAGACTTATCGTGCCAACATAAGGCGTAGGTTGCTTCTTTGATGGTGCTGTAACCGATCAGTCAGGTTTATATAACTATCTATATAACTATCAATGACGTCAATCTCCAAACAGTCCTCGATATACTACATGACAGCATTGAATTCAGGAAACGTGGTCCTGATATTTTTATTTGCGATTCGAAGAGGTGGAGTATTCTTGTTTTGTTTGAATCTTGCCTGTTGTGGAAATTTTAGCAATTCGTTGAGATCGTTTTCCAAGCTACTTGCACCCAAGTAAAAAAGCAGCAAAAGCGGGCAACACTTGGCCAACTTGGGAATTCCCAGTTTAAGGAGAGCGGTTGATGTCCAGTAATATGTAGTGATATTTCCGACCATCCACATCAACACCCAGCTCTACTCTAGTCAATCTTTGACTTCAAATCTGTACACTGCTACGTCTTGTGTTGTGCCGACACATTACTACAGCCCTTTAGCGTCCTCCTCAGTGGAAATACGAAGCCTTTGTGGAGTGGTATTGAAAATCACCTGATGACGGTGAGGCAGACCACCCTTTCCATCTCCACGCAGATGTTGGACTCAAGAAAAAGACAAATGCAAATATAGCTTGGCACGAGTAGCATCACTGGACTAAATCGTAAGTCATTGTTGTACATCCTCTGTGGATTTTCTGTCGGAGTTTACTCTCTTACCCTTTCCCGTTCATTGGATATAGCCTTACAGGAGCTGAGGTTTGGTATAGGAATCACATTGTGTGTTACATATAAGCAAATACATTACATGTTGGGTAATATGTATTCATACATTACTATTGTAGATTATATTAGTGTGATAGTCAAAACGATTGGCATAAATGAGACATTCTAGACAATAGACAGACGAGTACATTAAATAGTACAATTTCATCACAGTACTACTAGATTTCCTTGTAAATATGCATTGTAACTTGAGACTAAACATTAATAAATATGAAAGCATTTATACGTTCAAAATAGAGTAAAATTGCCTTTGTAATAAACTGTAAGAGAACAAGTTAAAGATATGTATGGGTGTTAGATAAAAAATAAAGACAATGTGTCCAACGCAATTTTTAATGATTTATCTTCAGATAAATACCTCAGAAATGGGAGCATTGAGCATTAATTTAGATATTTGTATTACAGTACAACTAGTCAGATGATTCTAAGAGAATATTGTAATCGTGGGGACAACGTAAATGCGGGAAGTCAAAATGTTAAACGCTGAACCCAAGTAATCGTTAGCTTAATAATCTTCCTAAACAGTATACAATCAGGCCTAAACATAATGTCAAACACAATGAGATATGTTGGTCACGTCTAATGCAAAAACAATGATTTATATATGTAGACCCGGATACGATTCTAACTCAAACACTGCCGTCATTAATTCTAAATAGGAGTATGAAAAAAACAAATTGTGTAGTGTAACTATTTACTTTAGACCTAGTGGTTAAAAAAGGATGTATTTTGTTTCTAGGTCAGAAACCAAATACCATTTCAAATATTTCCAGTATATTGCATTGATACTAGAACACTTGCACAATACACACAATTTGAAATACTCACACTTTTAAATTGTTGATAATATAGTTTTAAACAAAACTGATGATCGATTATTCAGGATGAAGCTTGCATCTCAGATCAAACATTATGCTTTTGTAAAGATTCTGAGATGGATATTTGAACTTCTGAAAGCTATATGTATTGCTAGCATGTTAAATGTCAATTATGTTGTGCCGTATTGCAATTGACTACTATAAAGCCATTGCAAGTGACTGGCCAAAATGTGTTTTCAAAACATTTAATCAGCTATCAATGATTTTTTATTCAAACAAACCTCACTGCGTGATGAACACAATAACTGAAAACATCATGACTTATCAACAAATGCATGTATTCTGTAACAAACACTTCAAAAAATGAGTGACATTCATACATCATGCCGTTACATAATCGGTGCACCTTCCTACGGGTGCATTATAATTACAAGGTACAACTGGTTTAAATGTATATAATTATGTATATGACAAGACTTCACGTTGGGAAAATAACAATCAATATCAATGATACCAGGTTCAGTATAAAAGAAGGTAAAGATTAAATTCACTTGAGCAGACAAAATGGAATCATGGTACATTGTCGGTTGCAAACGAAAAGTAGCATACAGAGTGTTAGCCTCGATATAACATTGCTATTTTAACCGTTCGATGTATTATGATGATAGGAGGAGTTTAAAGTCGGATTGCACTATTATATATATCTGGTATTGTGTCTATTTGGCATTATGTTTTTATTGATCTTGCTACAACATGAACATACTTTATTCATATCCTCCACTAACTGATCATTTTAAACACTACTTCCTGCTTTTATTCCTTTACGAACCTTAGCACTATTAAAAAAGGTTTATAGTACAATATTGTTCATCATTGTACAGTACGACTTTTATTAGTATGATTAAAACAAATAGTTTAACAAAACAATTTACCAAGACATAAAACGTCAAAAATTTAGATATTTAAAATTCACACTCATATTCATTATTCCCTGGAATTGTACAATAGTTTGCTAAATGATGCATATCCATTTTCTTTTCAAAAATGTGAATAATTATTTTATATTTCAATTACATATGATTTTACTTATTTCTTTTTATAATGTGTTGCTGTATCTATGGTTCATATATACATGTATACACACACATACATATATATATATATATATATATATATATATATATATATATATATATATATATATATATATATATATATATATATATATATATATATATATGTAAAGAGAGAGAGACAGAGAAAGAGAGAGGGGGAAGAGACAGAGAGACATAGAAACACAGAGAGACAGAGCAACTTCCAGAAACATAGATATAATTATACATTTACACCAGTCAGAACGGGAAATTATGTCCCTGCATTGCAATATTGAAATAATATCTAAACTGTATGATAATACTATATATATATATATATATATATATATATATATATATATATATATATATATATATATATATATATATATATATATATAATATATATATATATATATTTACACTAGTATATAGTAGTCGTAGTAGTAATATAATTAGTATTGATCCCATAATAATTAAAATCTAAGCTATCCATGTTGGTTTTGTCCTTCGTTCTACGTTTGATTCATAAATAATTGGGCTTGATCTATGGTCACTTAAAGCACCTCGATACAATATTGATATTTTTGTTTCTAGCAATATGTCAGAATTGCGATTTTAATTTCAGGATATATTTCCTTGCGACCTCGCCAGATGGAGGAAACAGTGTTTCGCACTTTGACTATGAGGGCTTTGACATACAGTCTTTTCTTGTGATTGATCAAGAAATTGAAAAGCTTGAAATATTCAAGGTAAATACAGCAGGTTGGTTTGTTGTCTGTAATTGTATAGTTACTATTACAATTATAAGAATAAGGGTTATTATTACAATTATTAGTAGTAGTAGTATTAGTACGATTAATTTTATTATCATAACATCATAATTTGTACTTATTTTATACATACTACACCGTTTATACAATGCATATGTCTAAATGAATACGTAAATATTTACTGGGAATAAATATGAGCTAAGTCAATGATTTCAGTGTTGCACAACACCGACATTCTCGTTTTATATATAATTCAGATTGTTTCCTTTTTACTTTACCATATTAATTTCTACACATCATGCACATTATGTTAGGTCATTTCTTAATGTTATTGCTAATTTCTAAAACTTTTTATATTTCAGGGATACTTGCTGTTGACCGCCAAAACTTTTGAAAACACGTCGATAATGTCGTATTCCATAGACGATAAAACCCGTATAACATCTGGCGTTTTTACTGACTCGGCACATCTATCAGATATTAAGTTTTTTGATGAAAATAATCGTCAAAATCAAAAAGGTAATATTAAAGTATTTTTATCTGTATATTTAATTACCTGTTTAAACACTTTACCGTTCTGTGTTTTAGCACATACACAGACATACACACACGCACACAGATATATTTTTCCAAAGTGTGGTACACCGGTCGTACGCGAAATGATTTCAGGACAAATTTTGCCGCACAAACACAACGACACTGGGAGAACAGTTCGGCTGACACGTCGATAAGACTGGTGTTTAACATGGTACATTATTTTATACTTTTTCAGAGCCGTGCTTTCATTTCAATGGAAGATGTGACCAAATTTGCATAGCTAACGGTACGTTGAGGATATGCAAATGTAGATTTGGCTTTATTTTGGCAGAAGATGGAAAAACATGTGTATCAGGTAGGCGATAGTAAACATGTAAACGTCACTTTGTTCGATTTTATGGATTTATATACATTGAAACACTTCTAGTTTTTGAGATCTTCATACAGCTGGTTGAGACAAACGCAACAATTACCAGATATATTGCTAAACACCTTAATGGAAATGTAGTATACATGCAATTGTCATTTATAGAAATATATATGTCCTTTCCATATATGGAACACTTTTCAAATTTTGTTTTGCAGAGTGTACACTTTCTCCCAAAATACGACTACATGATAAATACATAATATGTGTTTCTAAGGACCGAAGCACCTCCTTGATTTAAAAAATCAAATTTAGCGGTGGCTACAATTAAAACAATATTACTACCACCATTCCACAGACAATCAATCATAACGTTTGCTAACAACCCAGATGGTATATGAAGCCTCTCGAGTTTATGTGTGGTCTAAAGCGCTCTACATTAGGGATCACTACCATTTCACCTCTGTCTGAGTGCATTCGTATCTTAGATTCTGCAAATGTGGGATTGTGAGAATAATTGTCAGTAGCTTCTCATGGGTATGTGGTTCTTTTTAGGGGGGAGAGTTCTGGGATAATCAGCAACCATTCACACTGGCCGCCTTGTATTAATTGTGCTGAAAGAAGGCGTTAAACACTACAACAACAAAAACCAAATACTGTATATAATAGTATTTATACATGATGTATAGATGGATGTCTGAATCAGCCACAATGTATCATGGAAGGAGGTCATCAAATTAACAAATTACTGCCTAAATTAAACTCGCGTGTGTGAATAGTGAAATAAAGAGTGTGTAGAAATAGGGCTAATAGCTTTGCTCAATCGAGCTAACCAATACATTCAAGGTAACAAACATAACATATCATATTTAATGTATTCAATACGTAAAGCTAAGCAGATCATTCGACGAATTTTTCAAATTTATTATATTGCAACAAGACGTACGTTAGATCTACAACAAATAAATAAGTCTATTTTAGTTTAGATATTCATTTTCAATGCCTTATTTGTTATATTTTGTAAGACCCAATCAATGACAACTTCATGTTGGTTGGAGACGTCCTGCATCAAAACATCTACCAGATCAGTCTAACTGATCATACCGTCCAGGGAATCGATGTCAAAGGGATTAACCCTAAATACGATCCCATTCATGAGCGTGTCATATGGAGAAAAGATGGCGGGAAATACATATACAGCATGCACCTTAACGGCACTGGGATGAAACGGTACCCAATAGGTATGTATTTTGATCAGTCTATCGGTACAAATATCAAAGTTTATACTCCATGCATCACACACTAAATTATGCAATGAGCAAATACTATACCGTCATTCTAATGTTGCACCTTCAACGAAGTAATCATGTCACACTTTATTTCTAAATGTCAAAGAAAGGTTTAGTAATGTAGCAACATTTTATGTGAATTAACAGAAGGCATTGAAACATTAGAAAATGGCATCACTTAATGAACTAAACAATACAATATGCATACAAGTTCGATCTTGAAATGTCTATACAGACAAAGACTGCAATTGTTTACACGTGCATTGTGTTTGCCACAGATGTTCCTTCATTTAATACTCAATTTCTAATACTGATATTTCAGAAAATATGTACGAATCATATAGGTCGTAATGAAAATCATCCTTCAAGAATATAAATGTGAAATAAAGTTATAGTCACATTGCCTTAATTTTATATTAAGTATGAAAAAAAGACTAAACCAATCAATATTGATTTAGTGAAAGTGAATATGACTTAAATGAAGTCATACATGTCATCACTTAATACATTATGCAATACGATAAGAACAGATGTTCAAACGTAAAATGTCTTTATAGACAAACGATGCAATTAAGTACAAGTTTATCGTGTTTGCTACAGATGTTCCTTCATATAATATTCATCCATATCACGAAATAGCAAATGTTAGAATATTTGCAAGAGTCATATCTCTTGTCATGGACAATGTGCCTCAAACACTGATAAATGTGTTTAATTTCAATTTAGTTCTAAGCCTCAACGTTCAATAAAGCATTTAGTTAGTGTTTGTGTATTTTTTCTAGAACCTAAAGCAATACCAAGCATACGTTTTCAAAACTTTATACCTTTTTTAATAACCAAGTAAGTAATACATGTGATGTACCTATATTGCCGTATTAATTAACAAATACAAGTTATATGGGATTGTGGATTCTGCACAAAAAAAACCACAAAAAAATGATCAAAACGGAAAACATCATGCGAAAACATTTAAAATGTCATTGGGCACATTCAAGTCATTGAAAATAATATTTTTCAGAGGGCTCCGTATTTCTACTTGATGTGGATTCTACAACTGGGGATATTTACTATGCATCAAAAAATGAAGGAGAGAGTTATATCAGTGTCAAATCGGGAAATAGATGGCCTAAAAACCTTATTACGGGGCTATCTGAAATTGATGGGCTGGTCGTGTATCCTTCAGAGGGGTATGTAGACGATCTGTGATCCTTATTATGATACATGAATTGATGTTTTATTTCGTAAAGACTTGTAAAACACAAATAGAGTACCTTCATTGTGTTTCTGAAGCAAAAGTCTGAAACAACGATTTTTTTCTTCAAACATCTATGAGACCTTCGTGCTGAGAACAGTATACATTTCATATCTGAACCATATCTGCTAACTTAAAATGGTTACATAAATGCATGGGATAAAAACCGTATTGCAATTATGAAGAAGTTGTAATGGTAATTAATTCAATAAAGGCTATACTCGAATATTAAACTATATTTCTATATCAGTCACAACGTTTAACGACATGTATATTCATAATTAGGAGTTTTTAATTTTCAGGTATATGTTCTTCCTTCATAACGACTCCATTGTACGGTCTACTATGAATGGCAGTCAGACTGATACTATTCTTGACAGCTCACAAGCGACAGGAGGGCTGACCATCGATTACAAAAGTAGATGGTCTTTCAAGTTGTTCCGACTGTGATTAAGATATAAACTATATACACTCATGTTACCTGTTATATGATGCAATTATATGACCAATGTGGCACTAATCATTGGTAATTTAGATGCCATAATCCTTCAAATCATTACTCAATTTTCGTTTTAGAAGATAGGATGTCAGATACTTATATGTTTGTATCGTTTTAAGTATTAAGAAGAAATCAAAGACAAAGTGTCCCCAAATTACTACAATGGAATAAAGAATATGTATATAAGGCTATTAAAACAGCTCTTTTAGAAACTGACACTTTATAGCTTCAAGCGTGGTTAATAGCTATGTCCTAATTGTTGTATTAAACATAATTAAATACATACCATAGGCGATAGTCTCCGTCTCTGTTCGTCGGTATCTCTAACAAAATCAATTTTGTTGCGTACATTTCAATACTGTACTCCTGGTTTCAGATGGGCGCCTGTACTGGATCAAAGAAAGCGACGATGAAGATGGTTTCGATATAGAATCCTGCAAGATGGATGGAACTAATCGTTGCAAGCTATTCGAGTTTAAGGAGTCCTTTTTGAAATTATATGTGCCAACCAACCTAGCCGTCAACGAAGATATTATGTTCATTGCTTTTAACAAACAGTCGTAAGTATTGTAAACAGATAAATCTAAGAGGTTTCCCAAATTTTAACTAAATATCATTTGTGCATTTGTTCCAACATGGCGATATATGCGTACGATTAGATGATGGATATCTCGTGCACAACAAATATCAATAAGTGGCTTAGCAGCTCTTAACTGTGAAAATTTAATTCTTGTTAATTAAATATTAAAAGGTTTATTGCGTATTGTATGGATTATTCTCTTCGTATTCATTCCAAAGGTTGTTTTGGTTTATTCAATATCATCTATACAGAAAATAACAGCCGACAAAAATAACTAGGCTTAATTCATCATATGCACATGTTATGTTTCACATCTTTGCTTCCTTTTAATGTACATGCCTCTCAAATGGTATAGGTCCATAAAGTAAGTAAAATCACCAAAACAAGCAATACATCATAATATTAAAATGTATACTAGGTTGCATTTGGTTATCTTAATAACTTAAATACCACTTGAATTTCTCCATGTCTTTTCTCATTGTGATATGTATAATGTTTTATCATGTTCATTTCGATCTTGTGCTTCTTTGATTAATGTTTCCGATAGCTTAATCCGTGTTCCATTTGAATTAATAATTTTGGAGTTGTCAAATACATGTTTGTTAAGAATGATGCTAGACTCCTTTCGTACCTGATATCTGAACATAAGTGCAGATTGTTTTATTTCGACAACCAGGCGTCTGATAAAGCTGAATATATCCAACCCTATTGAAATGACTGAAGTTGATGTACAGGGAGCGCTGGGGAACATCGGAGACATCAGCATTTATTCATCCGCGGCCCACAAAAGTGAGTAACCAGACTTTGAAAGATACATATGGATTATACATCTAGCTTTTCATGGCTTAAGCTCTATACGATTATACAAAGGCAATAGCTGAGAACATTGATACATAATTGTACACACTGTTATCTTCTGTAATTGTCTTACGTGAGTGCATCTAACAGTGTGCCATAGTCATTATTCTATCACAACAGTGTTGTGTATCAATTATTCTTGTATAAATATAAATGATGCGTAATCATAGCTCTCCTAATTTAAATAACTGTATTTTGAAATCGCAAATATTAGAATTCAAAACATTTATGTTATAAGCTAATGAACATGTATATATGAATGCTTGGCTCATAATATTGTTCTTTATTTGCTTTTGTCTGAACAACATGCATTCGCTCTGTTCGCAACGACGGTTATACCACGATTAACTTGCACAACACATAATGTCCAAGAATATGCAAGAGAAATGTAAATTTATACGAAAAGAGTATTTCATCAGGAAAATGCATTACTGATCTGCAGTTTATAGTTTTAAATAAGAAATTAACTATATTTCCATCAGTATTTATCTTGGCTTCTCTATGACATAGTATAATTTATGAGGATATATATTTCACAGTCTTATATATAAGTTAAATATTTATATAGATCTCTTGGTACTATGTGTCTCATTAATACATTAATTAGTTTGGATCCATTTAATTTGAGTCATATATTAATGTGTTAAGATGGACGGTAGATGTGGTAATATTGTTCGATGACTACAGTTCGATAAGTACTTAAGTTAGCATCCAGAAAATTTCCAAGAGTGTATTATATTGACTATGTTCATGTTTTGTTTATAGGACTTCCAATGACTGCTAGATTATAAAGACCAGCGAATGTCTGATCGGTTACAAAACTTGAGTGTACGAAGTCAGTCACGTGGAGTTACTGGATCAAAAGTTATTGTCATTGTATGTTTGTTTGAAATAGTTCATCTTTTAATATAAAGAATTTTGTCGCAGATGTATATGATATCTCCTTTATAACAACTCAGTTGTACATGTGCCTAGTTTCAATTTATTAAATAGAATTGATATGGTCTCAAGACGACACCACAAGTTCACATTTTGAAAGACTTAAGATAGACCATAATAAAAAGTACAATGCTATCTAATGTGTGTTTATTTTATGCCCGAATGTATTCGTTATTCTCTAAATTATCTTCATCTCTATATAATTTAGTGTACAGACTTACCACCGCAAACACCAATATCGTATGTATATCGTGCTTCTACCGTAAAGCAGCACGGGGAAGAAATTATCAAGGGTAGCACCAAATCGTTCAGATGTGGAATCCTAAAAAACAATTCAAACACAAATTTACGTAATATAAAAGATTAAACAAAATTAGTCAAGCTTTGCAAAACTTAAATCTTAATATCGTAGTGATATTCGAAGCAACATAAATGCAAATAGCATAATTACCTTTTTAGTGCTTGCTGTAGGTTGCGCCTCTCCCTCCAATTAAATTCATTATTTTCTAAAAGAATACAAATCTAAATGAACAATGTAAAAAATGCTTCTCCTTCTTTACTATGGAGGAAACATCGGATCTAAATGTAAATGCACATCAAGTGCAAAATGAAATTTAAATCACTGAGAAAGACAATGCGTGCACAATTTGTTAATTTCTCTACCACATTGCAAGCATTGCATGAAATGATTGACTAAGATGAGAGTGGCCAATTAATGTTAAAATAGAAGCAATTAGCGGCGCAAAAGCTTCTCAAAGCGAAGTTAGAAACCATAATGAAAACACCTTGCATAATCCATAACAGATCAAATACAATCAGTAAATAAAACTCATAGTTTTTTTATGGAAATATAGACTTTGATGAATAACGCATACGTGATAATTTTGGAACAAAAATTAATTGTTCATGGCATCATAAAATATCACTTCTCATAGCTAGCTATTTGTCCGTTGTAGCTTGTTCACTGCATAATGTATTTGAATACAAACAACTAGTTGAGGAACTAAGTAACATATCTGGTTGCATGCACAGAGCCGGGTTTGGTCTCTCAAATTGAAGACCTGTTAGTGACTGAAAGGTGAGATAATTCCTTAACCAATACAAAATGTCGGAAATCTTATCCGATTAGAAGATTCGTCATTACGTATTGATGTTGTAAAACTACTAGCAATGAATCAGATGACTGAAGCCATTAATGACTCCTGTATAAGACTGAAAAATTGCGAACATAAACAAAATACTAAGACCTTGAATCATTGACTGTAAAACTCGAAGCGCACAAACATACGATATACAAACAGAGAGGTTACTTTATAAACTATTCAGCGAATACAATTTAAGATCTAAAACGAAACTCCAAAAGTACTCAAGATTTCAGAGGGGCTAGCTGAAGAGACAATATCAAGCAAAGGCAAAGAAAACACTACAAAAATTTAAATGATGCCATAGTAGGGACCGAAACCAAGTACTTCTTCATAGTACGTCAACAATATGTATTTATCATTAACAGCTTGAACAATGATGAAAAATAAGTTCATTGGTAAAAATGAAAAAGCGTTAAATGAGACTATTGTCTGATACATGATGCTAGACCGATTTTGATCTATCCATATGGAATTACACTGGCAAAACCCACCATTTCTGAAACCAAAATTTAAGAGATAGCTTTCATAAACGTTTTACTCCTTCATTGACTAGGCATTTAAATGCATCAAGGTGTTGGAGTCTTGATTTAGAGATACAATTATGACAAGTATTGTATACGTATGACAAGTCAGACGAATTTGCATTTTGTTACCTATAAAGTAATATGCTATCCCACAAGACACACTGTCCATTTATAAAATATAAATTGTTACATGAGTGTATCGAGGGGCATATATATATGAAACGAGGTATGGGCCTGATATCCAGAATTTTGTCGCCAGGTTGAAACATTATTTTCATAGTAATTCGGAAAACTTCTGTTTTATATGTGATTTGATAGACTAATGAATATTTATTGGCATTTCACGAGCACGCTATGAATTGCATGTACAATAACAGACAAAATGAAGTAAATTACTCTCCGATTCCTTTAAAAAAAACTTTCTCTTTCAATAAATGAATTGGTACTGAAACGGACTGTCACACAAATTTCAAAAGGAACCAATACTCTACCAGCAAAAACAGTAAGGGAACATATTCGTCCAATTATTTTATTCGTATCAAATCAATATGACCTAGTCATATTCTTTAACATCAGATGTAAAATTTCCAACATAATCTGACCTCTAGAGTGATACGCATCTGCTTTAATATGTAATATTTATACATAAATTGCTCGATAATTCCTTAGCTGATTATCGAATCTTCATCAGAGTCAACCATTTAAAGAAGGCCAAAAGTGTAAAATATCTGAAATAAAAGCTTTGATTATATTTGTAGTCTTTATATTATGTACTGGAATTGCCTCTGGAAACCTTGTTTATATAGTAAACAAGTATTGGCTGACTGACTCGGTATTGGGAACAGGACCACCTCAGCCTACCATTATTCTGCCAAATATTTTCTTCACCTAATTGTTTGTAAATTATGTTTATAAATTATGAGGTTTTCCAAATATCTGAGACACGTGTGACACGTTACAATATTTAGAATCATCACCTTTATCTTTATGCCAGTAGAAATAATGTAATGGTACGCTTTATTTACTCCCAGACAACCAGTCAAGGGAGTTTCACGGGCTTAACGTAGAAATACATGTTAATACAATTTAGTGACCACTATGTTATACCTAACGGACCACACTACATCAAGAGGTATATCGGGTGTTCTCTATTTTCTCGTACAGATCCCATTACAAAACAGCAAGCAGCTACATTGGTCAGAGCAAGACGTTGTCATATTCTTATATATATATTGTTACGAAAATTTGATTTAAGTCATTTATTTTTATTTTAATTGTTGGCTTATCAGCTTCAAATTTGACATTTTAAGTTTAAGATTCATTCCTTGAAGATGACCTGTACTTTACAATTAAACACCAGATGTTGACCAAATTTCTGATCTAGCTTCAGAGTTGTAAACAAGCTTTAGAAATGATTAGTTGATTCCACCTAGGACATTATGGAGCTTTGTTGTAAACATCTTTCCATTTTTAGTCGGATTATACGGTGTGCACGAGATTTTTTGCACGTAAATTTGTTCTAAAGATTCTACAAGATCATGTAACCCCTTCCTTGTTTACGTAAAAACAGGTATATAGATTATGCTTTGGAGCAAACTATTTAGTAGAAGTTGGGCTGTTAGAATATTAAGGTGTATTGTTTTGAGTTATTTTAAATTACCTTGTACTGGAAATTATTTCAATTCGTTTGGATCAAGAGGATTTATTTTGTTATTTATCTGGAAAATAATTGTGCTCTTTGAATTTCATAAGACCAGAACTGACTTCATCACGTGACATCGTCTTCCATCTTGGATGCTTCACTAAGATTCTAAATGGGAATTATTTGGACATTTTATTACCGGGACGTTTGCAATTTCACTAGTGGATTATATTTTGAATTATTTTTGGATTAAGTTTGGAATTGATTCTTAAAACCGTAAGTTTATTTTTTCTTTCCTGGAAAATATTTGTGCTCAATAAATTGTTTATTAATTTTGTACAAGCTTGTTATTTTCGCTCTTTCTATGTTACTGTTTATTCGAGCCTAAGCACGTAACAATATATATATATATATATATATATATATATATATATATATATATATATATATATATATATATATATATATATATATATATATATATATATATATAAATCTATACGTGTGTGTGTGTGTGTGTGTGTGTGTTAACTATTTGAGTTTCCTGGCAATGATGCAGACGTGGGACAAAGCATATATATAATATGTAACGTATTTGAAATTACATGCACTGAATCGGTTTATGATCTAGGAATCGGTAATTGCAGTTTAGTGACGTTCGGAAGCAACATGCATGGCAATTGAAATGATGGTTTACAAATCCTAGTTTGAAAATTAAACTTTAGCATTGGCCAATAGTATGATTACTATGGTGAAGAGACAAAATGTTTTGATACAATGTCCCACCTGTGAAGAAGCAATCAAATGCTTGAGTTACAGGCAAATCACATATTGTAAATTTGTTATTTAACTATAATCTTAAATTAAATTTGATTACGCTTTTACTTTTTTATCGGCATACTTGTATAGTGGATTGACGTATGTAAAATGATTAAGATCCAAAACACTGCACAATCATATGATAAGCGTAGTCCAGTCTAATGCCTGTATTTGCAACAATGTGTTAATAACCACACAGATAATATTTACACAAATAATACTGTCTTGCTACAATTAAATATATGTTACTATGAAAACGAAGTTATATGGACAAGGTTCGTTTGCATACGAGGTCCAGCAACTTGTAACGAATTATCCGTTAAAATTAGACACAGAAATTCAATAGTGCCCTTAAAACGCACCTTTCTAGAACTGCAAGAACAAACTTTAAGGCCTAATAATGTCTCAAACCTGTATTAGTTTCACCATTGTGTGCTTTCTAATTCCATTGTGTTTGTTTATGGTTTTGTTTCTTTTGTAATCATATCATTATAGATGTCGTAAAGCTCTAATAGCATCTGAACATTAGGCGATATACACTGTCCTCATTATTATTATGAGTATTAATAGTAGTAGTAGTAGTAGTAGTAGTAGTAGTAGTAGTTTATGTTAAGTCATAGTGCAGGCAAACGGTACACTTAAACAAGAACTACACACAACCTTTATAATCAATAAATGATGAAATGGAACAAATGAAATTGATATAATTATATAAAGAGCTAACGAAGAGATTTCACTAACAACACAATGTATTACATTTAAATACGTTATGGTACATTTGTTTACCTAACCAAAACAAAAATATATCACACTACACAATACCATGAAGAGAGCAACCTCTTTATGCCACACCATTAAGTTAACCAAACTTTCGAAGTATATGATACACAGATATACACAAATTGCCACATATACCACACATTGTTGGATAGATGCACCTTGGTAAATATAAATTGTAACTAACTGTTCACCTTTCTATCTGCTAAAACAAATATTCTCTATTTAAACATATTTTCAATAAATAAAGATTCATCAGGCTATTAATTTGTAACGTTGTAACGAATAGGCTGGAATGGATACTTATAAACAAATGTCAACAAAAGGAATAATATATCGGCAACCAAGCCATTGAAAAGTTACTTAATATATATTAAACTGATATATTCAGCTCACATGGTAATGGCTGAGGTTTAGGAAACCAAGTCATTTAAGTGTACACTGATAATTCTTTGTAGTTGCACATATATCAGAGGCATTGTGAAAACCCGAACAGTATCGTTTAGGTACACAGACGGACAATCACCTAGAAAACACTAGTGTTAGTTCTGATTTAAATTAAACAGTCTATCAAAAAATTGCATCCATAAATTCATGACAAACTTTGGATACTATTATTATATTTCGATTTTCAAAGCATTTAGTTCTTTTGTCAATTTTGTCCACGAAATTTGCTGAAACAATGGTCGATACACCTGCATAGAATATGCGTACCAATGTGTTAGCCACAGCATGTTGTGTTGATATAAACATCGCATAATAGTAAAAAGGTTCATCCTTCCTGAAACATGTCAGATGGCGTACGATTTGTCACTGCCAACCTTTCGTGTTGTCTTAATGAATAGGAATTTAGGAATGTGTCTGCGTATCCTCAGTGCCTGGCTATATGGGATGTTCCTAATGCAGTGTTTAGGGTGACAGGTAAAAAGGTCTGAAGAGCTATCTAAACATTTAATTCACCGAGGCTACGACAAGGACCTGATTACTGAGGCAACCCAAAGGGTTAAGCAAACAAACCGCGATGACCTACTAAACTATCGAAAGAAGGAAAAGGCTGATAGGATACCATACATCCTGACCTACCATCCAGACAACCCCAAAATAGGTAAAATTACCGGGAAACACTTGCCCATCGTAGAATCATCGGATGCACTAAAGTTAATCCTCCCGAACAAACCTGTAGTAGCCTACCGGAGACCAAAAAATCTCAAGGACATCCTAGTCAGAGCGAAGCTAGCGCCAATCACAAATCAAGACCACCCTAGTCAATCTGGCCCCTGTAGCGATACAAGGTGCAAAACGTGTCAACACATGATAAAAAACAGGACTTTTTCTAGCACAGTGACGAGAGAAAAACTAAACATACATGGTCCAAACAAAACGTGCAAAACAGAGAATGTAATTTATTTCATCACATGTAAGATCTGTATCCTGCAGCATGTCGGAGAAACTGAGAGGCTACACAAAAGGATCAACCTTCATAGATCTGATTGGATAACAAAGAAGCTATACAGTCCGGTCGCAGAACACTTCTCCTCCCCTAGCCACAGCTTCATCGATATAACACTTATTGCAATTGCTCACAACCACAACTGGAGTTCCGAAACCAGGAAAGAAAAAAAATCTTACTGGATACGACGCCTTCGAACATTGATACCAAGCGGTTTAAACCAAGAAGACTAGAAAAAGACAGCCATGCACAAATATAATTATCTTTTCCAGCTGACACATTTTCTTTTAAATAATTCTCTAAATTTGCTTAATAGCCTCTAATTACTAACATAAAATATCCGGGATATAATTTGCGCGTACATAAATTTACATACAAAAACAGATGTGTCGCTTTGGCTCATCGATTTCTAAGTCAAATCAGACATTTTAGAGCATCCGCAACAAGTTGAAAGAAACTAGTTGTAACCTAATAAATTTAAAGGTTTAATTCCTGTAGAAACAGGCATGTAAAGTTTTGTAAACACGTTTTTTTGTATTTTATTTTTCTGTCTTGTCTATGTTCTGTATTTTCCTTTGATAAAGACTCATTAAAAGTCGAAAGCGCTCAGGCTAGAGTGATACTAGTTTTGCACTGTTGCTTGACATTCCACATAACCTGAAACTGATGGCATTAAATATTTTAAGATTTATTAGAGACGTCGAAAATCAAGTAACGATTATACAACGCATAAGTTAGAAATTTATTGAGTGTGAATCGCAGCTTAGTTGGTTAGGTATTGAGTTTGTGGTGCATTTAGCTAGATGTTAATTATCAACACATCATCAGAGAAGTAGAACACAACCTAATCAATGGTAAATGGTAATGTTGCCTCTACTAAGACGATAACTGACATTATCACGCTCGCTTTTATTTAAACTTGAGTTTTTACTTGCCTGCTCAGCAGACCTAATTATACTATATACATTTTGAACAAATTATTATTGAAATGCATTTGCCGATGACCGGAATGTCCACTTTCATTTGCATAGTGGAAATTATCATAATGTATATAAAATGTATATAATGCATTTGAGGAAAGTAAATATTAATATAATTCATATCAGTCGACCAGTACAAGCTTATAATTTTAATTTTATTCCAATTGGTCCTCGTATCCGTGGAGTTTATCAAAACAAAATTAATAGCTCTCATTTTTCTTTCACAATCCTCTTCATTGAACCAGTAACAAGGAGAATACAAAGCAATATCTTAAGAAACCAAAACTTATCGTTCTATATGGTCTCAGTATAACAGATAAGGAAAGTGGTATTGTCATTATGTTATGCATTTTTTGTTTTTGTTTTAACCTGACTATTCCTTTTATGAACATTACGTTTCCCTATGGCACGTGTTACTTCCATTGTTGTGGCTTCCGCGTAGTACGGTCTTTCAAAGACAAAATCGTGTCCACTTTAGTGACATCTATTTCTCCTCATATCTTCCTGGCATATATAAAATGCTGGTACAACGTATTGCCATAGCAAAATACAAAAATTTCTGAATAATGTATTGTAAAGCCTGTCATATGCTTTCTTTGGCAAATAAAGTTATTGCTAGTGTGCTGGAGGCTCTGTTTTGTTACATAGTTTTAACTTTTAATGTGCAATTGTTGTGAGTGGCATGTAAATGTCTATTCGAAATAATAGTTTGGGTGACTCGGAATTTATAAATCCTTTTATTTATTACATACATGTACTCTGGTTTAGATATTTGTGTACAACGATGACCGCAGTTGATTTATGTATAATGAACAATATTTTGCAACAGTGAGTTTGGACACCCTATGACGCTCGTGCGAAGTGCTTTCAATGGACGAAACATTACTCAAGCGCACAAACGATGTAGAGCTACATCGTCTGTGTATAATTACCTCAAGTAGTACGAACTATTACACTAAAGAAAGGAAAAAGGTAAGTAAGTTATATATTAAATTTAATAAAGTTTTATATATATGAATAAGGTTATATATTCATTTCTAATGTATAGATACTATTTACTACTACCACGTTTAGTTTTGTATACGTTCTGTGTAATTCCGGCGTGAGCAGTATAATGCACTTTGTTTCGTTTTTTTTTTGTAACTGACTTAACAGGAGATCTATATGAGCAATAATGATGTTTTTAATAAGAAACATTTAGTACCATATGATTATTATGACACAGGCATGTTCACATCTGAACATATTTATATTGTTACAGGGTGTTGTTGCTGTTATTATTATTTCTATGTTTCGGCATTGGTGAAGCTTCACATAAAATGAGATTGGGAACCAAACAAAATCCATATAATTTACCGATGAGTATACAATTCAAGATCAGTCTATCGAGACAGTTTATATCAAACAAGATTGGTTAGAACGCATTTAATACTGTCAAGGGAAATCAATTCCTTTATCTAGTTTTTGTAGCAAAGAAATTAATGTTTTATGTTAAACTTAAAACGCATTCAGAATTCTGAACATATTTATGAAACGTTTGTTTGTTTGTTTACTTGAATTTTAACGGCGCACCAGCACTTTTAGGCTATTTAGCGCCATACAATACGTTACATGTTCAAAAACAAGAAAGGTTTAACATCGACCAGCGATATATATAAAAAAAACAATAGTTAAATATAAAATGGTAAGATGTTGGTAACAGGAAAATATGAAGCTTCCCAATCAACGGGAGATGTAAATGGTGTTATGTTGATGATAAGATGTTGTCAATAAAAGGTGATATTTGCATTAGATAAAAATATTCTACGTGATGGTATACAAGTTATAGTTTAAAATAGAGATTTACTTCCTTTAGGAAATCTAAAATACAAGTGGTTTGTATTGTATCAAAAAGTTCCTTCATGTCATGTACATTATAGTATTTAACACGCGTAGGTTGCAGGTCGGAACACTCGGTCATAAAGTGTTTAACAGTGAATGGCTCATTGCAAGAAACGCACTCTGGTGGATCTTCACCTTTCAGTATGTGGGAGTGGGTAATGTATGTATGACCGATTCTGATTCTTGCAATGACAACCTCCTCCCTACGGATAGCAAGGTCTATTGCTCTGATTTCCGCTGAAAATATGGACGCATCGTTTGGCAAGCGCACTTTGGTTATGTGCTTGCCACTAACAAAGGCTGCAGCAGCCTTGTCATCAACTTTTGATCCATTAGTAAAAATTTTTGTGTAGTTTTTAAAATCGTTGAGGAGTTCATGATAAGAGTTCTGGAAAACGGCAGGATTCGTCTCAGATTTTCTCCCATCGTGCAACGTAAAAATCACTTTGGGTTGCTTAAGGAGCCAAGGTGGTGTTTCCGAGACAAACGTATTCTGAACTGTAGGGAGATTAATTTTGATAGTGTCAAAACTGGATGATATTCTGATGCCAAATGAAGGTATGGCATTTGGTTTGTTTTCGTACAAAGTTTTGTATTTTGGTTGAAAAACAGCCGAAAAAGCAGGGTTCAGAGGATTTGATCTTAACCTAAGAGCGTACTGTATAGAAAGCATTTCTCTGCGGTGCGATAAGGGTGGTTCATTCGCTTCCGCGAGAAGGCTTTCGCATGGAGATGTCTTGAATGCTCCTAGAGCAAGTCTTATTCCCTGATGATGAATTGGGTCAAGCATTTTCAAATAAGACTTCCTAGCTGAACCATAAACAATGCATCCATAGTCTAGTATAGAACGGATAAATGTTCTATACAAATTGAGGAGGACCTTTTTATCAGCACCCCAGTCAGTGTGCGCAATTACTTTTAGTAAATTTAAAGCTTTTAAGCATTTAGCTTTTAAATTCTTGATGTGTGGTATAAAAGTCAGTTTTCTGTCGAAGATAATACCCAAAAACTTCGTTTCCTCAACAACTGGAATAAGTGTTCCGTCCAGCGTGAGTTTAGGGTCATCATGATGTCTTCGCAATTGACAGAAATGCATGCATACTGTTTTCGATTTAGAGAATTTAAAACCATTATTACTGGCCCAATGGTGGATCTTATTGATATTTTGTTGAAGTTGCCTTTCAATTGTATGCATGTGCTTTGATCGATAACAAATTAAAAAATCGTCTACATATAAAGACCAGTCCACAACGGGAGTTAAGCACTTAGTGATGCTATTGATTTTGATATTAAATAGCGTCACAGATAAAATACTGTCCTGGGGCACACCCATCTCTTGCTGGTGCATATCGGAGAGGGTAGCGCCCACGCGTACTTTGAATTCTCTGTCGGAGAGAAAACTGGAGATAAAAGCGGGCAGACGGCCTTTTAGACCTAGATCGTGCAGGTCATTTAGTATCCCGTACTTCCATGTTGTATCATAGGCCTTTTCTAAATCAAAGAAGACCGCTACTAAATGTTCCTTCTTGATAAATGCATCGCGAATAAATGTTTCCAGTCTAACCAGATGATCGTTAGTACTACGACCAGAACGGAAGCTACTTTGGAAAGGAGAAATTAAATTATTACTTTCCAAGTACCATACAAGCCGAGAATTAATCATTCGTTCCATTGTTTTGCATATGCAGCTTGTCAATGCAATAGGCCGATAGCTGTTAGGATCTTCGTTATCTTTGTCTGGTTTGGGAATCGGTATCACTGTTGCTTCTTTCCAGCTCTTAGGTACATTACCAGCAATCCATAAATCATTAAAGATTTTAAGAAGCAATGTCAGAGAAGATTCTGGGAGGTGTTTCAAGAACTGGTAATGTACTTCGTCAGGCCCAGCGGATGTATCATGGGCCTTGTCTAATGCCTCCCTAAGCTCCAATAAAGAGAACAGCTGGTTATAATTTTCAGTGTTGTTCGATGTAAATTTTAAACGCGACTTTTCTTTTTGAGATTTTAATCTTCTAAAGGCATCTGAATAATTAGATGATGATGAGTTTTTCGAAAAACTATCGGCAAGAATATTTGTTATGTCACGTTTCGAACTGAAATTGATATTGTTTATTTTTAGGTGTCGAAAAGAATTGTGTTTCCTTTTTCCATTTATTTTCCGAATAGTATCCCAAACTTGTTTCATTGAGGAACGAGAGTTTAAAGAAGAAATATATTTCTTCCAGGATGCACGCTTACATTCTTTGATTGTGCGTCGAGTTTTAGCCCGGGCAATACGATATTTATTTAAATTTTCGGGCGTTGGACGAGTGTTGAATGTTTTTAATGCTTCTCGGCGTTGTCTAATGGCTTCTTTGCATTCCTTGGTTACCCAAGGTTTTTGCGATCTCTTACTGTTCGTTGAGGACTTGGGAATGGATTCATCTGCAATTGAAATTAGAACGGAGGTAAAATGCTGTATAGGATTAACAGCGTTGAATACTGTATCATTATTTAGTCTAGTTTTACATAATGCTTCAAACATAGCCCAATCGGTCTTCTTTATATTCCATTGTGGAATTGTATCATCAATTTTAGTGTTATTTTCAAGAGTGATTGGAAAGTGATCACTGCTGTGAAGGTCATCAGCGACCTTCCATTCATAGTCCAAAAGCAGTGAGGGAGAGCAAATTGTCAAATCTATGCATGTGTACGTACCCGTTCCTGGGTGTAAATATGTTGATGAATTAGTGTTATATAGACACAGATCGTGTCTAGAAATGAAATCTTCTATTTTATGGCCTCTGTCGTTTATGTGATTTGATCCCCATAATATGTTATGGGCATTAAAATCCCCGAGTAAAACGAAGGGCGCGGGAAGTTGTTCAACAAGATTGTCTAATTCCTTTTGTACTAGGTTGGTGTTTGGTGGTAAGTAAATGGAACAAAAAGTAATCACTCGATGTAGAGTGACACTTACAGCAATGGCTTGTAAATTTGTGTTTAAAGGAACGACTCTGTGAGGGGCTCTATTGTTCACAGCAATAGAGACTCCTCCTGAGGCCCTGTCTGCGTTTTGAAAGTACGCATTAAACAGGGAAAAGTTTTTAAAAGTAATTTTATCTGTCTCTTTCAGGAATGTTTCCTGTAAACATAGTACAGCAGGATCGTGTTCATTTAAAAGCAGAAGAATATCATTGTAGTTTGTTTTAAGTCCTCGACAATTCCATTGTATGATGGTGTTCTTCATTCTAATGTTATGCTGGAGATTCTGGAACTAGGTTAGACTATTCGCGGTGGAAGCATGTGTTGTTATTTGTCTGGAGGAAGTACGGGAGTATATTTAGTTTTATTAGGTTTGGAGCTACTTTGAGTACACGGAGCAGTTTCTTCTGCATCCATGCTCTCAAAGTCTCCAAACCTGTTGTACAGTTTAATGGGGTCATCTGACCCCTTTTGCTGTTTATTTGTTTGTGCTTTGTGTTTCTGTCTTGGTGATTTTGGTGGTGGATTGTTATTAGTTGTTGTCTGAGTTGATGTTGTGCTTTTCTATGGCTTATAATTAGGGATGTTGGCACATGTGGTTGAATCGGGCTGATCCGTCTGTGTTTGGGCGTCCTTCGTGCTTTTTGGATTGTGCTTTACGACTGTGGAGAAGGATGGGCCAGGAAGGGATGTTTTTGCCTGGACATGCTTTCTGGCCTCTGGGTAGGGAATGTTCGAAGTAAACTTCACCCTCTGAATTTCCTTCTCCTGTTTCCATGTATCACAATCTTTGGAACTGGCGTGATGTTCCTTGCCACAGTTGACACAATGCGGAGTTGCTCTACAATCAGCTTCCTGATGAGAGTGTTCTCCGCATCGGCCACATACCTTGGCTCTGGAACATCGATCTTCGTGATGGCCGTATTTTTGACACTTATAGCATCGAAGGGGGTTTGGAATGTAGATCTCGACCTTTACTTGTAAAAACCCAACCTTGACCACTTTGGGCACTGTCGGTTTATTAAAGGTGAGTACAAATGTATTGGTGTCCTGCAGGGCGTTATTACGTTTAATACGTATTCTTCGCACTGCAGTGACACCTTCATGTTTCATCCCTTCGATGATATCTGCGTCGGTGACTCCAGCCAAGTAACGACATCGTATTACGCCTTTGGACGAATTCAGTGTAGTGTGGGCGAATGAGGTCACTGGAATATCAAAGAATGTTTTCATTTTCATGATATTGTCTGTTTGCCCCTTTCGCTCACACTCTACAAGAAGGCAACCCGATTTTAGTTTTTTCACACTTTTTGGTGTGCCAATCGATCCCGTAATGGTTTTCTCGATAATGAATGGAGATAAACCTGAAAGCGGTTTAGCATCATCTTTTGATTGAATAACCATGAAGCGTGGAAATGATTCCACGCCACGTGGTTCTTCATCAGAGTCAGACAGTGGTTTAGTACGTTTATTGGATTTTTTTTCCATGATGGCAAGATTTTAAAATTCAGCACCCGTGCTCCCCACCCACCAAGGAGCCCAACAAGGGGACACTTTTAAAGTGCCAAGGATACACAGATGCCATACTCAGTTGATAAAATTACCTTTGGATGACCCTGAAGTCGCCAATTTCTAGGGTCAGTAAAATTACCCCCCGATTGACCCGTTGAGCCACCGCCTTCTAGGAAGTCTTCTAAGATTTGGAAAAGGGAAAGATATAGGAATAGAATATATGGGCAACGGTGGTATCAAAAGAGATACAAGGAGAAAGTAAAAGGAGGTGAGAGAGTTAATAAAGACTTCCTAGGGCTCGGCGTGACCAGCCGATTTGTCGAGACCGGGCCCATCTCGACCACCCGTCTAAGAGAAGTAGAGGCCAAAGTAGTGTGTTGCAACTACCAGGATCCTTTTCTCCCCCGACACGGGACGCAACCCACGGCAAACAGGTTGCCTCTACTTAGTCGCCTTTTACGACACGTGGCGAGGCACGTCGGGCCTATTCTACAACCCCGAACCCGCAGGGGGATATTTATGAAACGAAAGCATTAACTCTTGATATAACTCATATGTGAATTAGATAGTTGAATATCTTAAATTTAGTTAGCAGATTACCGGTATATATTATTATGCATCTCGGAATTCGTTAGAATAGCAAATTGTACAAGCATTCAGTATCTATCAAGATTCGGACCATGTTTTTACTAGGTTAGACAAATAAGTAGTAGAGTTCTCATATATTTCAAAACGGTTTCATACATGCTATCGTAAACTTAACACGCTGAGTACGTGCAATTAATAAAAGATTAGCAACAGACCTGAACTTAACAAGCCTAGCAATAAACACTTATCAGGACATTTAGTTTAGAACCAGATAACTGTGATCCACACAAATGCACTTCTTTTCATATAAGCAGGTCTCATTGTATTTGAGACGATACCACACGCACCTTCTTGGTGCACTTCTGTAATAAGTATTTCACTTTGCAATATGTATAAGCCAGCATCATGCTCACGTTAACCTCATTACAAATTGTATTATTGTCAATGTTCATAACTACAAACATCACCCTAACAAAGGAATTAATGCTGTGGTACTTTGTTGACTTGGTCGTCATTTCACAACAATTGGCCTGAATATATAAAACATACTAAATCTTATAACAAAGCTAATCTTTCACAATTATTTCATACTGTCAGCATAAAGTATATCATATAATTTCCCTGCCCAAGCTATATGTAGTCACCATTGGCTAGACAAAACCGAAATTATGTTCCTGCCTTCTCATGTTCAAATTGCCCTTAGTTTCTCCTTGACCGTAACTACTTCTGTTTTATCTCAATCCACATTGACGTCTATAACTTCAACAATGCTTTGATTATAACATTCTGCCTATATAGTTGTCTCCGTTGATTTTGGTATTATTATTTAGTTAAAATAGTTTGCTTCCGTATACCTAGGTATGGCGTATTCTGATATTGTTCTGGTTTGATTAACTTCGGAAATTATAATTTCGTGGTTGTTTTCGGAGTCGCTTTCGTCCGATTTAAAACAGTCAACTTCTGCTGTACTGCGTTTTGCCAAGTCTTAATTCAGTTAAAATCACGTAATGTACTTTTAGAAAGATTATTATGTCATTTAGTTCAAAAGTATCCAACTGTTCCGTCATGTCATGACCAAGGATGCACCATCGAAAATAATTAATAGTTCTTGTTCACGAAATCTCAGACAGTGATAAATTCGCCACATTAATATCTTGCTATATTTATAGCACGATGTGAAGAAGTATGATGAGATTCTTACAAATCTTGATTAGTTCAAGAATTATCTCCCCTACACAACGCTCAAGTTCCTCAGCCAATTATAGACTAGCAACATGCAATTTGTTATTTAGAAGAGTTAATTTGGCAAGGTTATCTCAGTCATGAAATTCATTCACTATGTTTTACACAGCTCGTTATTCATTAATCGCAAATATTTCCTAGTAAATGTGATTTTATTTAGATGTATGTCAACTGTCATACAACTGTTTGCAAGAATGTACCAGTCATATTTGAAATTATACATTAATTTTCTTTAACGTTATGATATCTCGTTCATATAACATAGTTATTGATAGTGGGGGTTAACAGAGCAGACCGCACAACATTGATATATTGATAGATGCTATACAAAGAAAGAAACATAAATACTCAAGCTTTCAACGTGTGCCATCTCCTTAATTACGGAATTACAATCTCAAATAATATAATGATGTTGAATTCATTTTCGAGAATTATGTGCTGATGGTTTCATAAGAAAAACTAAACAAACATTTGTTTTAAATACTCTTTAAAATTTCATGAACATTCTTAATTTGGGTGTCTGTGGTGCGGAAGTGAATTTTATAAAAACAGGATATATAACAATAAAAACAACACAGATAAAATCAAACCTATATTTTTCGTCCACTGCAAATTACATATCAGAACACGAATTAAACATATAAAAGAGAATGAAAGTATACAAAATTAATAATCAAGCTATAAGCATCCTGTTCAAGATTCAAGTCATATAACATCAATTCATTCACAAATATATACTAATGAATAGGGCGCTTTTATTGAATGACCAAAATTGTTGTAACTGCATTTGTGTATTATTACTGAACTTTTAGTCACTTCTCCACTATAACAACATGTCGATACGTTTCATATAGATGGTCTTTTATAGAACATCAAGGTATTTCAACTTTACTGAACAATTTTAAGATAACACAATACCTACCGGCAATGAGTCGAAATAATTATTCCAACGGGCTAGCGAAAGTCATATCATTTCCATCATACAGTATCAATATTTCTGACACAATTGCAAAGTCATTTATATCTTTGTAAGTTGGTGAATGGTCTTATGGATGAATTACTTATGTGTTTCTTTGTCGGCAAAATGCGTACAGGTGTGTTAGAAATGGAAACCCTTTTTATTGAAACTTTTAGAACGTGTCTCTTTGGGAAATATGTTTCACTTGCTTCATCAAATGACAGTTTGCAAAATACAGAATAATGCTAGCCCCAAGTCCTAAAATACACATGCAAAGCTGATTTCGTATGCTATATAATTATATGAAGAGCTTGACTGTTCTACACAATCAAACCTTAATTGTTAATACACAACGTGAATGAATATCATAGATTTGAAAACCTGAAAGAAAGTTTCATTTTATTGTTGATTTCAAAATACAAAGGTCCATCTTCTTGATCATCTTTATTTGCAAGGAACCATCAAAGCTACATGGAAAAAAACGAAGTATTTCATATTAGAATATAATAATATATATTAGCATATTTCTGTTTTAAATGTTTGGTTCATTTCTTATAACGTTCATAATGATTTATTATAGTTACTCTACAACTTATGTATATTTTGTGAATATAAAAATGCATAGTCATATAGGCCAGGGACAAATGCCTCCATATACAAACGTAGGTGGTCCAACTTATTGTGTTCTCATTTGTACACGTTGCGAGGAGAGATTGACATGACTCCTCTGTGGGAAACTAACCTATGTGCCTCATTAATAGCTACCTTACCGTTGGTACAATGGGTACGGCTTCCGCCTCAGATGAATGAGATCGAAACATGGTGGGTCATGCCAAAGAACTACACAAATAGTACTAACACCTGCCTTGCTTGGCGCTCATCATTAAGAGGTTATTATTATGACTGGTCAGCCCAGTGCCAGGATAATGTGACTGGATAAGACATAATGATACGTGTCTGCTGCCGTATGCCCTAGTGCTTGACATAATTAAATGTGTCCTACTGAAGAAATCGAAGGAATATAACACAGCATATGTTAATGCTATGTTCAAAATACAAAATGAAACACGCACAAGCTTCAGTTATAGTAACTGGCAAAATGGAACGTGCTAGCCACGAGCTTTTATAATAGCAAAATATCTAGTATTCGCCATCAGGAAACGGTTGTGCTGGAATATCCTCTGCATAAGGTAAAATGATATCTTAGTATGTTCCTAGTTATCTTCGTAGCAATAAATGGTCAAAAGCGATACTAATTATATTTGGGTAAGTCTAACTTCGTTTGGTACTCTATATGCCTTTTTGATTGTCCTCTTTGTCAATCTTATTTGCTCATGAATTTTTTGGTTGTAAATGTTTGACGTATGCTAGCTACAAAAATGAATGGTAAACTTATACAATGAACATTATTATAAAATGTATTTCTCACTATTTATTGACCGTCCTTTTATTTCAATACCGTCATGCTGAACTGCCGGTGTCATGAATTACAAATATTATTGAGTATGTTTGGGCTTTAGATATTTCGATATTGAGGTAATTCTTCCCGCCTAAGCAGATTACAGTATAATCTGAAGTGATAATCGCGACAATCATCTGACAAAATAAACACGGCGAGAGAAGGCATGTGCTTCAATCTAGTTTTTGTTGTCAAACGTGATGTTTATTAAGGTCGTAAACGAAACGATCTAATCACATAGCTTAACGTTTAAATAAAATGGGAAGCATTTGTGAAAACCAAACTTGGTGGCTTCTCTACAATCTAACTGATCTGTAACACGCTTCTCCATTCAATAATCAAAGATATTTCTGCATATTGTTTTCATTATTGTCCTAAAGAGTTATTTCGCTTGATGACATTATGTCTCTATGACTTAACGTTAACCAATGTACGTACATGTCACTTAGACGAACTAGTATTATGACTTCAGAATTTTAAATAGTGTTCGGTCTCTATATGCAAAGTCTAACACACGGATGATAGTAATAACACAAAATTAAGTAAGATTGTTGTTATTTTTGTGTTTGTATATTAACATAAATTACATTTTTGAGCATAACGCAGTCAATCAATAAATATTATAACTAAGGTAATTGATCATAGACATAAATGCATAAACGTTTCTTCTGTAAATACAGTGACACCATATTAATACTGTGTTTCTTCTAAATCGTTTCAACAACCCAATATATGATCAGCAAAGAGACTTACCTTTATTTTTGTCTGTTACATTTTTTGCAGAATGACCCTTCGCCTTCGACACCGCAAAAACGACACTGCATGTTGAAACAGGAAAGTGCAATCATATAATACCAAACATATTATAACACTGTATTTAAAAACTTACCAAAATACAGTTTAGAGCATCAACAATATTACTACAATTATTTTTTACACTAAAATTGAAATTGCATCAAATACTATTTATGATTATGTATATCAGGAGCTTATCTGTCACAAGGTGTTGTTGGCCATGTATTGATACATTTTATTTTTTTATGACACATTATATCGAGCATTAGATGGAAATAACCGCAAATAATGTGAACTTTGGTCTTAACAGAGATATGCAATTGATTACACAAATAGCTATTAACATCTTTGATCAAAATGTACCAGACCTTACACCATATGGCTCGAAGTCCTGGTGCAATCAGCTATGCAAAGTTGAAAATAAAATTGGTGGTTATCATCGAATGCTTAATTAATGCCATTTTTGAATAATCTGTATACGCTTAGATTAACATTCACTTACATGCCACTTCTTTGTCGTGATTTAATCAATACATGTACGCTCCATATTCAAACATTCAGAACAGAATGGACATTTCAACCCTGTAATATGCATTTATCACCAATACTATCCCACAAAACATATTATAACAAGACTTGACAAATTCTGTATTAAACAAATAAAACCATAATGTTGTAAAGGTCTGACATGCACGCACTCATTTGAGATCTATTTCATAATACGTTTGCACACATAACTGGTTCAACCGGTGGCATTAGTAAGTTAAGTTTTCAAAGAATTTGCAGAATAGGACAATGAACAGATTCTAGTTTTTAGATAGTTGTAAGCCTTTTAGTCCTTTCTAACAATATTGACAAGATACAACTCAAACACGTATATACCCTTATAAAATCGCAAGCGATAAATCGTTATCCTATCATGATACAGGCCTGTCAATTTGAAATAAATTCGAGTATACAATATTTGGTTGTCTTTATCTCTTCTGGAGAGATAGGAAGAGAAGTGTACTAAAATATATCAACATAAAATCCATGCAAGGACAGATCCAGATCCAGATGAAAGAACAAATCCAGTAGGTGCACTTGTAAACAGAACATCATGTATATTTATTAGAACTTAACGGTTTCCCACATCGTCTGTATTTTAAAACTGCCCAAAACAATTCACCTAAAGCTAATGATGATTAAATAATTTATGTTGAAACACTTGTGATATATGAGTAGGGTTTATCTTTGGTACAAATTGTAATATTTTTATTAAGTATTTCCGACAGTCATACATTGGACATATATCATAATCTAACTTTCAACACATTACGAACTCGTAGTGTAGACATTTCAGGCAAATTTAGAGGATATGTTGTTGTAAAGTCGTTGATATTTAACACATTATCTTTCAGAAATGAGTAATAATGTATGACGTATTGACCTGTCTTACCTAATATATTCAGAGGCATACATCCGGGAATATTTGTCATGCTAAACTGTCATATTTGTGAGTAACCGCATGCAATAGTGGTATCATAATGAATATATTATGGTATGTATTGCTGTCCACTTTGAATCGGTTTTCTTATATTATGAGTCCCGAAGATACTTTATACCATACATGTCGGTTAATTGTCAAATGTAATAATCTCCTTTACAATTTATTCGTTTCAGAGAGTAACGAATTACGCACTGAATACATGTACATGTTTCGCTGTATTTCGTTTACATTATGATATATGATGGATTGTATACATTTGTAACTACCTACAGTTTAGCTAGTAACATGACATAGGCTAGTATTGTAATCCGTCATATAAATTGGTGATGTAGAGATGCACTCAGGAATCTACTTTACTTGCAAGTTAATATTACATGGCAGGGATGCAGATGGGAGTTGTCATTTGTAAATCCATTATATTGCACTAATGAACACTCATGATCTTTGTTTTATAGTACACTGCATGTAAATATGTTCATCATGATTGCTGTGGTTACTGAGCGACTTTCGTGCTAAAAGGATGGGCCACGTTGTTGATCAACTCCACGGCCATTGTTATAACTAGGAATGTGTTTGTGAAAATATACCTTTATTTTTAGACTGTAAAAACTTTTGATATGAAACTACTAAGTTAAATGCCTACTTACTGACAAAATGCAGAATATTATCTCAATATATTAGTACTTACTTTTTTCTTCTCTCGACTCTGAAATGTAATAATTGTGATATTAGTAACGTTGAAACAATTTTCACTTATTTGGTTTCAATAGACGGCAAATATGTAGTCCTTCAACTGGTCTACCCTAATCGAGCTGATTGAGTCAGAAAATGTATGAGTTTATTGCACGCCAAACAAAATCGGGAGACTCTTAACAATAATAATGAATACCTATGAGATTACGGTAAGACAACATTTTCTTTTAAAAGACTGAGATTAGAAACCATCTCTGATATTCCTCAAGAATACCTATCTTTTAAAGTTATTTCATGCGATGGTTATAGTGGATTTAAGATTATCATCATGTTCAATTGAAACGACGTGAACGGCATTAATAGTCCATCGACACACACATTTTAGATTAATATGATATGTTTAATTAACGTGCCAAAACATGAAATCTTTGAATGTAAGGTACACAATGGAAGGTTCCATTTCGATATTTACTTTTAGTTAACACTAGTAATCAATAATTACCAACTAGTATATATTACTTTATCCTGCCTTAAAAACTACCCTTTTTTGCAAACTACATGAACATTTATTGGGAAATATATTAAACATTGGCATAATTTAATCCCTTTTTGCATTAATATAACCTGAAATAAATTTAAATATTCCTTCACATTGGTGTGATTTTTATCGTGCAACATAATACACATGGGACAACTAGAAACTGTACACTGCAACTCAGCCAACAATCCCAAACCAAGAATACTGTATTGACGAATGTGTTAACTTGAAATGCATATCGATTGTCATCAGACCGCTCACACTGTAGCCATTACTAATATCAACAAAGACGTCGATGGCCATCCACGACGGAAACGCTTTAAGGGATCATTTTGAATTTTTTTATGATTAAAACCCGCCATAGTGGGTGCCATTGGTTACCATTTGGGGGATCAATGACGAAACATTATATAATATGACAATACGTGATATACAGAAGTAGAACATTTTAAACATGGCAACTGCTGTGATCATATTGGGAGTCTACAATGCATAACCTTCATTTAAAATCGACTAGTTGATTTGATGAATGTGTGTGTAAAATCCTTCAAGAACTTTTGAGGAAAGCAGAAATAACAAGACATGTGCATCCCAACAACGAACACAAAAATCATCGCATAAGCTCTTCCTGTCATAGACAAATAATATAAAAATCAATTAAGATAACTTACTGCGATATAAATGGTGTTACTGACATTTTGATTCTAATGCGAGAAAGCGGTTTAGCAAATTAACATATTATTTGTATCATACATATGCAAGTACCTAATATATTCTTACCTAATATATTCAGAGGCATATATCCGGGAATATTTGTCATGCTAAACTGCCATATTTGTGAGTAACCGCATGCAATAGTGGTATCATAATGAATATATTATGTTATGTTATACCATAAATGCCGGTTCATTGTCAAATGTAACAATCTCCTTTACAATTTATTCGTTTCAGAGAGTAAAGAATTA
Organism: Unio delphinus; assembly: GCA_029339505.1. Taxonomy (NCBI): domain Eukaryota; kingdom Metazoa; phylum Mollusca; class Bivalvia; order Unionida; family Unionidae; genus Unio; species Unio delphinus. The sequence goes on along the minus strand of JAQISU010000095.1, from coordinate 1,586,239 downwards.
CGCACTGAATACATGTACATGTTTCGCTGTATTTCGTTTACATTATGATATATGATGGATTATATACATTTGTAACTACCTACAGTTTAGCTAGTAACATGACATAGGCTAGTATTGTAATCCGTCCCATAAATTGGTGATGTAGAGATGCACTCGGGAATCTACTTTACTTGTAAGTTAATATTACTTGGTAGGGTTGTATATCGGAGTTGACATTTGTAGCAGATAAATCCATTATATTGCACTAATGGACACTCATGATCTTTCTTTTACAGTATACTGCATGTAAATATGTTCATCATGATTGCTGTGGTTACTGAGTGACTTTCGTGCTAAAAGGATGGGCCACATTGTTGATCATCTCCACGGCCATTGTTATAATTGGGAATGTGTTTGTGAAAATATACCTTTATATTTAGACTGTAAAACCGTTTTTGGTATGAAACGACTAAGTTAAATGCATATTTACTGGCAAAATGCAGAATATTATCTCAATATACTAGTACTTACTTTTTTCTTCTTTCGTCTCTGAAATGTAATAATTGTGATATTAGTAACGTTGAAACAATTTTCACTTATTTTGTTTGAATAGACGGCAGATATGTAGTCCTTCAACTGGTCTACCCTAATCGAGCTGATTGAGTCATAAAACCTATGAGTTTATTGCATGCCAAACAAAATCGGAAGACTCTTAACACTAATAATGAACACCTATGAGATTACGGTAAGACCACGTTTTCTTATAAAAGTCTGAGATTAGAAAACGTCTCTGATATTCCTCAACAATACCAATCTTTTAAAGGTATTTCTAGAGATGGTTATAGTGTATTTCAAATTATCATCATGTTCAATTGAAACGACGTAAACGTCATTAATAGTCAATCGACGCACACATTTTAGATTAATATGATATGTTTAATTAACGTGCCACGGAAATGTTTGAATGTAAGGTACACAATGGCAGGTTCCATTTCGATATTTAATTTTAGTTAAAACCAGTAATAAATAATTACCAACTAGTATATATCATATTACTTTATCCTGCTTTTAAAACAACATTTCTTTTCAAACTATTGTATATATTGGGAAATAAATTGAATATTTGCATAATTTAATCTCTTTTTCCATTAATATAATCTGAAATAAATTTAAATATTCCTTAACATTGGTGTGTTTTTTATCGTGCAAAATCAATACATATGAGACAACTAGAAAATGTACACTGCAACTCAGCCAACTATCCTAAACCAAGAATACTGTATTGACGAATGTGTTAATTTGAAATGCATATCGATTGTCATCAGACAGCTCACACTGTAGCCATTACTAATATCAACTAAGACGTAGCTGTCCATCCACGACCGAAATGCTTTAGGGGATCATTTTGAATTTTTGTTTTATTAAAACCCGTCATAGTGGATGCCATTGGTTACCATTTGGGGGACCAGTGACGAAGCATTATATAATATGACAATACGTGATACAGAAGTAGAACATTTTGAACATGGCAACTGCTGTGATCATATTGGGAGTCTACAATGCATCACCTTCATTTAGAATCGACTAGTTGATTTGATGAATGTGTGTGTAAAATCCTCCAAGCAATTTTGAGGAAAGCAGAAATAACAAGACATGTGCATCCCAACAACAAACACAAAAATCATCGCATAAGCTCTTCCTGTCATAGACAAATAATATAAAAAAACAATTAAGATAACTTACTGCGATACTGCGATATAAATGGTGGTACTGACATTTTGATTCTAATGTGAGTAAGCGGTTTAGCAAATTAACTTATTATTTGTATCATACATATGCAATTTTAGGTGCACACTAGGTTGCTCACAAAATATAAATTTTGCAAATATTTATTATAGTCAACAATATCAGTGCTTACCTCTCCATCGTCGTCATCTTCATTTGGCTGAAAGAAGATGACAAACGTGATGTTCTAAACGGTGTTATAAACTTCACGTATTATCCTTTTAATAGAGATTATATATACATGATCATCCTCAAACAATAATATTGTGTTTGCTATTCCTTTAAATGATTCTACCACGGTTGTTGTCTAAGATTTTTCAGAACATGCAAGAAGAGTGAACTGTATGTTAAAATTCTCTGCATTTGAGTCAGGCTGGATATTCTGCAAATTCAACGATTCGTTTTCAAACCAAAACAATATGAAAGAGGGGGAGACCTGCGTGCCATCTAATTTTGGCCATACTGAATGTGTCTTCTGCTAGTATGCATCGTGTGGTGTTTGCTTCTGTTTGGAATATAACACATTTTTCCAACTCAAGATGGCCTATATATGGCGACCAATCTAACTGGGGTGACAACCTATGGAAAACGCCAGTAGAACAACGGATCTGAGCAAACGCTCGAACACAAACTGAGCAAGTTTTACCTATCGAACTGGTAGAAGTTGTGAAAACTCTACCTCAATAGAAACTTATTTAACAGTGGGGTTATTCAAAAAAAAGCAAAATTACTCTGAATGTTTCAAAATCGTGTAAAATAATCAATGAAATACAAAATGTAAGCTTGTTCCTCATGGTAAAAGAATATCGAAGTAATATGAATATTAGTATTAATTAATGAGTTTCCTATAAATGAAAAGTAATCTTATAATTTCCATAATTAGTGTTCATTGGCTGAGAGAAGACAACGTAATACTTACTGCATCGCCTCCAGCGTCCTGAAAACGAACGAAAATCTATTTGTAATTTTGTCATAATTATGTATGCAGTCACATGACCACAACCACAAAATACATTACCATGACCTTTAGTGAGCATACCATAGTATACGGCTTAAGAAGTATTATATTATTTGGGTTACGAAATACTTAAACGTCTCCAACACCATTTACTTGTTTTTAATCAATTAACATTAAACGTTAATTATATATAAATGTTACTTGCCATGTAATACATAATGTTGCGTAGGTAAACATACACTATTGCATAAATATTAAATACGAAAGATCATACAAATGCGTTATATCCATTTTTCAATAGAAGTGTATGTCCTCCTTTCATTCCTCGTATTATACATGCTGATATATAATATCCTTCTCCATTTCATTAATTGCCACCTCTAAGCCATTCATAACAAGAACGGAAACAAACTATACATGGATGATATAATGCAACAAAAATATTTGTCATTTAAGATTCGTCAAATTATACAATTGACATTCATTTTCTTGTTCAAGAATACAGTTGGTTTCATTTGGCTATATTTTGAGAAATATGAAAAAACGTGCCTAGATGATATGTTTTGCTTATTATTCATGTCACATAATCTACATTATACATTACACGTACAAATGGAAGAGTTTTTCTTATATAAACTCTTTACTTTCTTTGTAAATTTGAACATTGATTTTACACAACTATGATACATTGATTTTATACAACTATGATGCTATGTTATTTTTCCTATTTGTAAAATGAGATACGCTGCAACAACAAAGCAAAATCATGTACCATCTCTTTAGTATTTGCGACAAGTAATGTATCATTTAGGCATTGGAAGGGTATGCAAGATAATTTACTTTTGGCAGCATGATTATACTATAGACAAGATATAGTATCTGACAAGTGGGGATCTGACTTATGATAAATATATTTTCGCTCTCAAAACAATATATTATCTAGACATTAGTTCTGCACTTTATTATAAAATGTTATTAACACTTAATTGGAATGCAGATTATATCCAAGATAGACAGATAACTTTATACAATTCAGAAGATATTTGGACTTATAAAAACCTTAACCCAACTAGAACAGAAATTGGTGTCGCTGCTATGTATAAGGGAACTTAATTTAATTTGCTGACACATTATTGACTGATACCACTAACCCAATTTGTATAATCTATAATAAATATGATTATCCAATTGGTTACAAACGTTTAGTTGGTAGAGTATGGATAGTTTAACCCAGATGGCTTGTAAACAACAAAGGTCGCCTTGCCGGTAAATTTCATTTTTTGAAATAACGTGATACCTAAAATAATCTACTTGTGCTGAAATTGGAAGGTATATAGAAGCTGGTTATTGTTGACAATAACATAATTTTTTCTCGGAGGAAAATCAGCAACGGATGTTACATAGACAAAGCTATCATCCTATTGAGGCTATCATAGACGAGTCTCCACGTGGCATCACACACCTTGGATGTGGATTCTCTGCAAGACTGAATAGTGATTACTACAATCCTGCCCAAGTATTTATTAGCCAGTAGATTGCTCACGATCAGCAAAGTATGAAGGTAGAAATGTACTAGTTGTTATTTAGAAGCGACATAAGTTAATACCTGAGGTAATCTAAGAACAGGTTTCAAAGATCGCAGACTCACGTTGGGGTACCATTCATAGTGACAAACGTAGTGATGTGACGAGACAAATAACATGCAGCTGAATGGTTTAACTTCACATGATCACTGGTGGAGACCGTTACTAGCCAGGTCATGAATAGGAATCAAGAAGCAAATAAACTGTAATTTTCTGCGCCAAAGTAACAGATGAACTAATGTTTGAGTCTTTATATTAATTTTACGAGAATGTATTATAAACGAGAAGTATTATCATAACAAACAAACTGTGCACGTATTGGCTGAAAGTAGGCAACATATTACTTACTACATCGGCTACTTCAGCGTCCTGAAAAAGAACATTTAGATAATTTTAAAATTGTAAATTAACCTCTTTTTTTTATTCAGAAGTATGTATACATGCTCATGTTCGCAAATACGAAGCATATTACATGCCATGACCTACAGTGAGCGTACAATAGCAAATACCTTCAGAGGCAGTACATTCTGTAGATTATGATATTTTTAAACGTCGCTTTTACAAATTCATATTGTTCTCGTTTCTTAAGATTATACATGCATGCAATGTTTGCCGTGAGTTGCATCCTGTGTCGGTAGAAAATGATCTTTTAGTTGAGCAGCAGCCTTCAGTGGAAATACATTGCTTTAGCGTTTACTTTTGCTAGGTGGGTGGTCACCTTAAATCCCAGAGAGTCTTTAATTGCTCGCTCAAGTTCTTTATCTGTATCCTTGTACCTGCCTTGATAAAACCGTTGTCCCTACAATATATCCCTATAGCTTTCTATTTTTCAAGTCTTAGAATACTTCCTATACGGCGGTGCCTTAACGGACAAATTTTAGGGTACTTTTATCAACTGGGCATAGCATCTGTAAATCTTGGCATTTGAATATCGTCTCCATGTTGGTATATATAGTGTGCAGAGATAACGGATGCTGACTTGTAAACTAACCAACATGAAAATATTAACGATAAATCAACACAAAATGGCCAATAATGGATTCGAGTAAGATGACGAACCAGTTAGTGTAGAGTCATTTCCAAACTTCATGGTTATACAGTCTAAAGATGCTAACAATACGTTTGCCTCGCTGTATCCGTTTGTGATTGAAATAACAATTACGGGACCAAACAAGTGTAACAATATTGAAATCGGGTTGCCTTCATGTTCCCTGTAAGCGACGAGGTCAGACAGAAATTAACAAGACATTGAAACTTTCTTCAAAATTCCAGGAACCTCATTCGCTCACACAATAGTCAATTCCTCAAAATGCGTAATTCTCTGTCGTGACTTTCCTGGAGTCGACGACACATATATCATTGATGGGTCGAACAAAGAAGGTGCCACTGTGATCCGCAGAATACGAATTAAACGTAATATCAATCCGCAAGACCTCAGTACTATTGTACTCACCTTCAAGGAACCAACGTTAACCAGAGTGGTCAAAGTTGGCTATGTGCAAGTGAAGGTCAAGATCTCCATACCTAACTCTTCAAAGGCATTAGTGTAAAAAAATATGGCCGTCACTAAGACCGCTGCTCTAAAAGCCACCATGTGGTCGATTCGGAGATCAGCAATCTGTGAAGAACATCCTCGGCATTGTGTAAGCCGTTTACCTGAGTACCACGACAATTTAAAGAGTTGTGATATCTGGAAACAGTATAATGAAATTGAGAAGGTAACATATACATCCAACATTCCATATTCAAAGACCAGAAAAGATGCACAGGCCACAAAACGTTCCATCCTGGCCCATCTTTCTTCACTGTAGTCGAAAGCAAACCAACACCATCGAAATACGCTAATAGACATACATATCTACCCAATTAAGTATCAAGCGTTAACACCCTATTTATCAGAACAGAAAAACTAAGCATCTACTAAACCAACATTCAATATTATCTCACCACCGAAATCACCAAGTAATACAAACAATTTTCAGGGAAATAGTATGCTGGGAGACATTGGGAGAATAGATGGATAATAAAACATATATCTACATCATGGAAAGAGTACATACACGATTATCGATTTGACAATATGATCTCCTTCGCTGTTTTTGGACTATGAACGTAAGGTCGCTAATGACGTTCACAGCAGTGATCCCTCCATTTGATGACGCAATTCCACGACGGAATTTAAAGAAGGTAGACTGGCATATCTCTGAAGCACTCTGTAACTCTAGGCTGAATGAAAATACAGATTGCAACGTTAATTAATCTCTTTAGCATGCTTTCTTCTATTTTAATTGAGATTGCAGAACAATCTTATTCCAAGTCCTCACCAACTGGTAAAAGAACACAAAAGATTAAAACAATATTCTCCGGGCAAAAGCGTGCCTAACAATCAAAGAAAGTCAACGAGAATCATAGGAAAAATACGTTTCTTCTTTACATTCTCGTTTCTCTATTAGGAAACATTCGTGATACTATTCGCAACATAAACAGAAAGGAAAAAAATTATTCCCAACATATAAAGCTGAACAAACACACATTTAGTTTAAAACGTGACAGCAAATAGTCTTGACGACAGTTTTGTTAACCATTCCTCACAATCTTAGTATGCAGAAGCCTTCCAAAGAATAAAAACGTAATAAGAACGATCATGTTTAAAATTCACATCCAGCTACTACGAAACTTATTATTAACTGTTCTCATTTTTGGAGCTTATATATGCTTTAGACACAAATTACACATCCTCTGGGCCTGACAATATAAATTACCAGTATTTGAAACACATTCCAGAATCAGCATTAACATACATTTGATTATCTTCCATACTTTATAAATTACTGGTAATACACATTACGATCTGGAAGGAAGCGACAGTAATACCAGTTCCCAAACCAAGTAAAATATTCGTCGATCCTAACTATAGGCCAATTGAACTGACAAACTGTTTGCAAAACAATGGAACGAATTATCAATTATCGGATTGCAAGGTACATTTATTGTGACAATTTAATATACTATTTCCAAAGTGGCTCTGGTTATGGCCGTAGCAACAATGATCATCTGGCTAGTCTGGAAAGTTTAGTGTTTAGTTTGTGACGCATGTATCAAGAGATAACCGTAGGTTGCGGTTTTCCATGATTTAGAAAAGGCCTGTGATACGACATGAACGTACGGGATACTAGATGAACTGCATGAACTTCGTCCTCATTCATAACAAACTTGCTCTTCTCTCAGACAGAGAATTCGTGGTACGAGTTGCCTCTGCCCTCACAAATATCCCAGAGCAAGAGATGGGCGTGTCCCAGGGCAGTATTTTATTTCTAACACTTGTGAACACCAAAATTTAAAGTATCACAAATTGTTTGGCTCCTGGTGTTGTTTGTACGTTATACGTAGATGCTATTCTGATATGTTATCGATCATAGCACATTAATGCAATTGAAAGATAACTATCCCCCTGCGGGTTCGGGGTTGTAGAATTGGCCCGACGTGCCTCGCCACGTGTCGTAAAAGGCGACTAAGTAGAGGCGACCTGTTTGCCGTGGGTTGCGTCCCGTGTCGGGGGAGGAAAGGATCCTGGTAGTTGCAACACACTACTTTTGCCTCTACTTCTCTTAGACGGGTGGTCGAGATGGGCCCGGTCTCGACAAATCGGCTGGTCACGCCGAGCCCTAGGAAGTCTTTATTAACTCTCTCACCTCCGTTTACTTTCTCCTTGTATCTCCTTTGATACCACCGTTGCCCCTATATTCTATTACTATATCTTTCCCTTTACCTTAATTTTACTGACCCTAGAAATTGGCGACTTCAGGGTCAACCAAAAGGTAATTTTATCAACTGAGTATGGCATCTGTGCATCCCTGGCACTTTAAAAGTGTCCCCTTGTTGGGCTCCTTGGTGGGTGGGGAGCACGAGTGCTGAATTTTAAAATCAAGCCATCATGGAAAAAAAATCCAATAAACGTACCAAACCACTGTCTGACTCTGATGAAGAACCACGTGGCGTGGAATCATTTCCACGCTTCATGGTTATTCAATCAAAAGATGATGCTAAACCGCTTTCAGGTTTATCTCCATTTATTATCGAGAAAACCATTACGGGATCGACTGGCACACCAAAAATTGTGAAAATACTAAAATCGGGTTGCCTTCTTGTAGAGTGTGAGTTAAAGGGGCAAACAGACAATATCATGAAAATGAAAACATTCTTTGATATTCCAGTGACTTCATTCGCCCACACAACACTGAATTCGTTCAAAGGCGTAATACGATGTCGTGACTTGACTGGAGTCACCGACGCAGATATCATCGAGGGGATGAAACATGAAGGTGTCACTGCAGTGCGAAGAATACGTATTAAACGTAATAACACCCTGCAGGACACCAATACATTTGTACTCACCTTTAATAAACAGACAGTGCCCAAAGTGGTCAAGGTTGGGTTTTTACAAGTAAAGGTCGAGATCTACATTCCAAACCCCCTTCGATGCTATAAATGTCAAAAATACGGCCATCACGAGGATCGATGTTCCAGAGCCAAGGTATGTGGCCAATGCGGAGAACACTCTCATCAGGAAGCTGATTGTAGAGCAACTCCGCATTGTGTCAACTGTGGCAAGGTACATCACGCCAGTTCCAAAGATTGTGATACATGGAAACAGAAGTAAATTCAGAGGGTAAAGTTTACTTCGAACATTCCCTACCCAGAGGCCAGAAAACTTGTCCAGGCGAAAACATCCCTTCCTGGCCCATCCTTCTCCACAGTCGTAAAGCACAATCCAAAAAGCACGAAGGACGCCCAAACACAGACGGATCAGCCCGATTCAACCACAAGTGCCAATATCCCTAATTATAAGCCACAGAAAAGCACAACATCAACTCAGACAACATCTAATAACAATTCACCACCAAAATCACCAAGACAGAAACACAAAGCACAAACAAATAAACAGCAAAAGGGATCAGATGACCCCGTTCAACTGTACAACAGGTTTGGAGACTTTGAGAGCATGGATGCAGAAGAAACTGCTCCATGTACTCAAAGTAGCTCCAAACCTAATAAAACTAAATATACTCCCGTTCTTCCTCCAGACAAATAACAACACCTACTTCCTTCGCGAATAGTCTAACCTAGTTCCAGAATCTCCAGCATAACATTAGAATGAAGAACACCATCATACAAAGGAACTGTCGAGGACTTAAAGCTAACTACAATGATATTCTTCTGCTTTTAAATGAACACGATCCTGCTGTACTATGTTTACAGGAAACATTCCTGAAAGAGACAGATAAAATTACTTTTAAAAAATTTTCCCTGTTTAATGCGTACTTTCAAAACGCTGACAGGGCCTCAGGAGGAGTCTCTATTGCTGTGAACAATATATCCCCTCACAGAGTCGTTCCTTTAAACACAAGTTTACAAGCCATTGCTGTAAGTGTCACTCTACATCGAGTGATTACTATTTGTTCCATTTACTTGCCACCAAACACCAACCTAGTACAAAAGGAATTAGACAATCTTGTTGAACAACTTCCCGCACCCTTCTTTTTACTCGGGGATTTTAATGCCCATAACATTTTATGGGGATCAAATCACATAAACGACAGAGGCTATAAAATAGAAGATTTCATTGCTAGACACGACCTGTGTCTATATAACACCAACTCACCAACATATTTACACCCAGGAACCGGTACGTACACATGCATAGATTTGACAATTTGCTCTCCCTCACTGCTTTTGGACTATGAATGGAAGGTCGATGATGACCTTCACAGCAGTGATCACTTTCCAATCACTCTTGAAAATAATTCTAAAATTGATGATGCAATTCCACAATGGAATATAAAGAAGGCCGACTGGGCTATGTTTGAAACACTATGTAAAATTAGACTAAATAATGATACAGTATTCAACGCTGTTAATCCTATACAGCATTTTACCTCCGTTCTAATTTTCCATTGCAGATGAATCTATTCCCAAGTCCTCAACGAACAGTAAGAGATCGCAAAAACCTTGGGTAACCAAGGAATGCAAAGAAGCCATTAAACAACACCAAGAAGCATTAAAAACATTAAACAATCGTCCAACGCCCGAAAATTTAAATAAATATCGTATTGCCCGGGCTAAAACTTGACGCACAATCAAAGAATGTAAACGTGCATCCTGGAAAAAATATATTTCTTCTTTAAACTCTCGTTCCTCAATGAAACAAATTTGGGATACTATTCGAAAAATAAATGGAAAGAGGAAACACAATTCTATTCGACACCTAAAAATAAACAATAGCAATTTTAGTTCGAAATGTGACATAACAAATATTCTTGCCGATAGTTTTTCGAAAAACTCATCATCATCTAATTATTCAGATGCCTTTAGAAGATTAAAATCTCAAAAAGAAAAGTCACTTTTAAAATTTGCATCGAACAACACTGAAAATTATAACCAGCTGTTTTCTTTATTGGAGCTTAGGGAGGCATTAGACAAGGCCCATGATACATCCGCTGGGCCTGACGAAGTAAATTACCAGTTCTTGAAACACCTCCCAGAATCTTCTCTCACATTACTTCTTAAAATCTTTAATGATTTATGGATTGCTGGTAATGTACCTAAGAGCTGGAAAGAAGTAACAGTGATACCGATTCCCAAACCAGGCAAAGATAACGAAGATTCTAACAGCTATCAGCCTATTGCATTGACAAGCTGCGTATGCAAAACAATGGAACGAATGATTAATTCTCGGCTTGTATGGTACTTGGAAAGTAATAATTTAATTTCTCCTTTCCAAAGTGGCTTCCGTTCTGGTCGTAGTACCAACGATAATCTGGTTAGACTGGAAACATTTATTTGCGATGCATTTATCAAGAAGGAACATTTAGTAGCAGTCTTCTTTGATTTAGAAAAGGCCTGTGACACAACATAGAAGTACGGGATACTAAATGACATGTACGATCTAGGTCTAAAAGGCCGTCTGCCCGCTTTCATCTCCAGTTTTCTCTCCGACAAAGAATTCAAAGTACGTGTGGGCTCTACCCTCTCCGATATGCACCAGCAAGAGATGGGTGTGCCCCAGGGCAGTATTTTATCTGTGACGCTATTTAATATCAAAATCAATAGCATCACCAAGTGTTTAACTCCCGGTGTGGACTGCTCTTTATATGTAGACGATCTTTTAATTTGTTATCGATCAAAGCACATGCATACAATTGAAAGGCAACGTCAACAAATATCAATAAGATCCACAAGTGGGCCAGTAATAACGGTTTCAAATTTTCTAAATCGAAAACAGTATGCGTGCATTTCTGTCAATTGCGAAGACATCATGATTACCCTAAACTCACGATGGACGGAACACTTATTCCAGTTGTTGAGGAAACAAAGTTTTTGGGTATTATCTTCGACAGAAAACTGACTTTTATAACACACATCAAGAATTTAAAAGCTAAATGTTTGAAAGCTTGAAATTTACTAAAAGTAATTGCGCACACTGACTGGGGTGCTGATAAAAAAAGTCCTCCTCAATTTGTATAGAACATTTATCCGTTCTATACTAGACTATGGATGCATTGTTTATGGTTCAGCTAGGAAGTCTTATTTGAAAATGCTTGACCCAGTTCATCATCAGGGAATAAGACTTGCTCTAGGAGCATTCAAGACATCTCCATGCGAAAGCCTTCTCGCGGAAGCGAATGAACCACCTTTATCGCACCGCAGAGAAATGCTTTCTATACAGTACGCTCTTAGATTAAAATCAAACCCTCTGAACCCTGCTTTTTCGGCTGTTTTTCAACCAAAATACAAAACTTTGTACGAAAACAAACCAAATGACATACCTTCATTTGGCATCCGAATATCATCCCGTTTTGCCACTATCAAAATTAATCTCCCTACAGTTCAGAACACGTTTGTCTCGGAAACACCACCTTGGCTTCTTAAGCAACCCAAAAGTGATCTTTACGTTGCACGATGGGAGAAAATCTGAGACGAATCCTGCCGTTTTCCAGAACTCTTATCATGAACGCCTCAACGATGTTATAAACTACACCAAAATTTTTACTGATGGATCAAACGTTGATAACGAGGCTGCTGCATCCTTCGTTAGTGGCAAGCACATAACCAAAGTGCGCTTGCCAAACGATGCGTCCATTTTTTCAGCAGAAATTAGAGCAATAGACCTTGCTCTGAAATTTATTGAACAAAAGCGCATTTTAAATAGCATTATTTTCTGTGACTCTCTGTCAGTACTTCAGTCACTACACCATAGAAAACTGGATAATCCATTACTAGTCGATATTCTCGTCAAAAACTCGGAGCTTAGTAAGTCCTACAACATAGTATACTGTTGGCTACCTAGCCATATTGGTATTAGAGGTAATGAAGAAGCAGACCGGGCTGCTAAGATGGCTCTATCCCAAAAACCATCAGATTTTAAATTACCTTTTACTGATTTTAAACCTTGTATCAAAAGGTACCTACGTCAGAAGTGGCAGGCGTCATGGGATGATGCAGTCAATAACAATCTTCATGCCATCAAACCAACCCTGGGAGAATGGACTCCTTCCTACAGAACTATACGTAGGGAGGAGGTTGTCTTTGCAAGAATCAGAATCGGTCATAATACATTACCCACTCCCACATACTGAAAGGTGAAGATCCTCCAGAGTGCGTTTCTTGCAATGAGCCATTTACTGTTAAACACTTTATGACCGAGTGTTCCGACCTGCAACCTATGCGTGTTAAATACTATAATGTACATGACATGAAGGAACTTTTGGATACAATACAAATCACTTGTATATTAGATTTCCTAAAGGAAGTAAATCTCTATTTTAAACTATAACTTGTATGCCATCACCTAGAATATTTTTATCTAATGCAAATATCACCTTTTATTTACAAGATCATATCAACAACATACACCATTTACATCTCCCGTTGATTGGGAAGCTTCATATTTTCCTGTCACCAACATCTTACCATTTTACATTTAACTATTATGGTTTTTTTATATCGCTGGTCGATGTTAAACCTTTCTTATTTTTAAGCATCTTTACCTCTTGTATCGCGCTAAATAGACTAAAAAGTGCTGGTGCGCCGTTAAAATTCAAACAAAGAAAGAAAGAAAGAAGAAAGAAAGAAAGATAACTACATCAAAATATCAGTGAGATTCAAAATTGGGCCCATACTATCGGTTTCAAATGCTCGAAATAATCAAAACGGTATGTATGCATTTATGCCAATTCCGAATATATCATGACTAACCTAACCTGACGCTGAACGGAACATGTATTTCAGTTGTTAAGGAAACAATGGTTTTAGATATTGTATCTACAGAAAACAGACTTTTATTCAACACATAAAGAATTTGAAAGCATAATGCTTGAAATGTTTAAATCTACTTAACGTAGATGCGCCTATTGACCGAGATGATGATATAACTGTCATCACCAATTTATATAAAACGTTTATTTGATTCAAACAGGACTATATTTGCTTTTTTATGCTGCAGCTAAGACGCCATATTTGACAATGATTCACCCATCATAAACGACAAAAATATATATTTAAGCAATTAAATCATCCTCATGTGAACGCATTCTAGATGGAATGAACGAAACACATGTATCACATCGTAGAGAAATTCTTTCCGCACAGTATGGTCTCAAATTTGGATCAAACCATCATAGCACTGCTTTTCGGCTGTTGTCCAACCCAAATACCAAACATAAACAAAAATTCCACACCTTCCCTTGTCATTAGAATGTCATCAAATAAAGACAGTAAGATAATGCTGATATGACTCTATCTGAAAATAATTCTGATTTTAAAATTGCGCAAACTGATTTGAAATCTAGTATCAGTGATACTTTATATCAGAAGTACCAGACATCGTGTAATGATGCAGTGAATTATAAACTTCACGCCTTCAAGCCAACCTTAGGAGAATGGACTGCTTCTTACAAACCCGTCTGTGGGCAAGAGGTCGTGATTGCAACAAGTCTAATTGGTCATCCGTATATAACTCAAATACTAAAAGCCGAAGACCAAAATAATGCAAATGTCAAACTATAATTTATTGTGTGTTCCGAGACCCATTGTGACAATCAAATTTATTTTAAGAAATATCAATGTCCCGCCGAAGTACCCAAATGTGTAAGCCGCAGAATATCTGACCAAATATATCGTAACCGACGATATCAAAATTCTAGCGATGGATTGTATTGAGTACGATGATCGCTTCATGGTTAACTTCGAAACATCGAAATCTAAATTGTGTACTGCACAGATTACATATGTATATTGCGTAATTTAAGATAATTTGCGTGATTTCACGCATATCATTGATATCCATGTGCGGGGTTTCCAACATATTGTCTGCAGTTCGCATGCCCTGAATGCACATATGTAGACCAAGTGAAAAATATATGTAACATTTGTTTCTCTACACTAGTTATAGACTGGACAATTCATTTAACTCTTCCTATAATAGACTTTAAATGGCATCTAACTTGCTTTAATATAATTAGGATTGTGTCCTAATTTTGAAAGTTAATGTCTTAACATTGAAATGGAGGAGCTAGTTATACAATACCAGCAATTACGTAGAGGTTAATATGTCAGTCTTGCAAAAAGTGTAATTCATTGGCAGAAAAAGTCACCTGTTTTCAGATATTTACAGGAAACTGTGTAGCCCTTTCGCGACTCGCTAAATAGTATCTCCTTTAACAGATAGTTTGTATATGTATATTATATAATTTCTCCTGATTATATTTTATATTATTTGATTTTAATCCACAAAAAAAAATCTTTTTTTTTTCTGTAATGTCCTTTATATAGTACTTCTTGACACCAAAATGTGGTACTTGAAGTAGAAATAAAAAATCGAAAGAAAAAACTCTTAAAGTATGTTTATTTTAATTACAAAATAAATATCGTCTGAATATTAACCCTGGTTAAAAAAAAACAACTTGCGGGAAACTTAAACTTAAAACTACGTTATAGTGATTTAAATCATAAATGGTAATAATAAAAATGGAGCATGATCATAACATCTTTCTACCATACAATTAGTTGGTAAAGGATGATCTTAATTGTATTAATAGTTTTAATGATACATGTATATACCATATACGAACCAAGTTATATAATACACTCTACATAATACATATTAACATAGAGTACCTACCAGGTCATTCTCCATGTCGTCCTGAAAATAAAAGTAAAATTTGAAATCATGAAAAGAACTGCTTTCGTCGGTTTCATATAGACACCACAATATGAATGCACATATTCGCCAAAATAGATAATACACATATGTATGAATCCACTTTCATATAACGAGATAATGCTTCCAGCAATATCCAATTAGACAATCAAATTATTTAAAAACCATCATTCTCAACCGAAGGACACAGCTGTGCAAAAATGTTGCCTGTTACAAAAAAAGGCATATATTGACAGCTCAACCTGACCTGTACCGGAGGGATTCATCAAGTACATTAGTAGTTACAAGATAATTTAAAGTAATATGAAACAACACATACAATGCAATTAAAACTTCTTTGATGGAGTTATCACTCATCTTTTATACGTAAGTGTCCATATTCATACACACTGCTTTACCTTGATTAGTTGTATGAAGGTAGTAAGCAAAATACACACTTTGTTACGTAATATGCAGGAAACTTTGCCAGCCTATTATCAAGTAAGGAAATGTTATCATCTGGCGAAAGACATAAATGCACGGTATAATACTCAAGATCATAAATAATTATACGAAAATTATATAATTAGATCAATAAATCAAAATATAATTTTTATATTATACGTATAGGTAAAATATATTTGAACAATTTTATGAACACATGAACATGGCATACAAATGAAAACCCAAAAGCAAGATTCTTTGTAATTATTGACGGATGATAGGTTTTAGTTTTTTTTTACTTAGTACTTACTTGTTGTCCCGGCGTGCTGTCCTAAAAATACAAAACAGTGAAAATTGGAGAGAAAAATATGACCTTAGGTCATCATTTTTAATAGACAATATATATGGCCGAACATAGTCTCAAAAATACATTTAGTGCATGGCATGACCTGAGCTGAGTAAACCAATCTTAAATCTCTTGACTATGTTTCACATTTGTAAATATATCATTAAGCCTTACGTGTTTCCATCGGACAACGCTTCTCATTGTTGAGTTAGAGAATGAGAGTGAGGGAGAGAGAGAGAGAGAGTTGCAGGCCACGCCCAAATCATTGATATCAGAGTTGAATCATTGCTGTTAACATGTTTGTTTATTTTGCTGTATCAGTTCGTTATATAGTCAACGTTAATAAAGCATAGGGAATGGGAGATTTAAATGATTTGTCATACGAATGTGCAAAGGACATTATATACATTATATCAGCCCCCCACCATAGCATTTTATATTTGGCACACTAGCAGTGATGTTCTTAACGTTCATGGTTGTGAAACTAGGTTTCACTTTTTTTTGCTGTCAGAGTAATACCATGAAATGCATGTATACTAATAGGTTTTTGTTAGTGATAATTAAAACCGTTTACAAATTCGTTGAATAGTTTAATGGACTTGCGTGTATTATATATGCTATAATATACAACTTTCAACATAAACCTTTGTACGTATTGGACGAGATTATATATTGTAGTACTTACTTCTGGTTTATGAGATTCGTGCTGAAATATATACAAGAACAGTTACATCTGAATCGGTAAAATCAACTGCATTTCACCTCTTTTCAATAGCAAATACATACGCATATTCGTAACTATACAAATGTTTAATATGACTTGAACTGAATACTATACAATCGAATTCAAGAAAAGCAATCCTAATGAAAATATTGATTATGTTCAGATATCACGAACCCGACTTTGCAGATTCTTTGAAAATTTTCTTCGCAGCAATCTTTTACTTCCAAACACCAGATTGAACGTTAGACAGGGTAAATGATATGGTTATTTTAAGATCTCTATTGTATGACACATTGGTTAAGATTATGAACATGCATGAGTCAGAGACTAAATATACCGATTTACAGTACCTGGCTGATGTATTGTCTTCAAATGATTGAAAAGACAATACATGTACATAAGTTTCTTGCGAAAGTAAGGAATTTAAAATCTGACCGTGGACGCCTACAGTTAAAAACAAATCTCATATACAATTAGACCTTCCTGTTCAGAGAATTTCATGTACACAATTTATCTCCATTCGTTAATTATGTAAACATCCTGTTTGTAAAGATAATAATGGAATTATGGTGTTGTATTGCTTAAAGTACTAACGGGAAAAAAATCGCACTAAACTATCATGTTGGGTATATACCCCGACACTGTTAACATTTACAAAATACCGGTATAGCATGTTAATTTTAGTAATTCCATTAGACACTATGCAAGTGTAGTTAATTAGTAAAGTGGTAATAGGAATTTATTTTAATATGTTAATAAAGGAGGAATGATTTTTCTCCCAATTGTCTCCATATTTGAGTCCTTCATATGTAATGGTATTAAAGTAGATAACATGCAAGCACAGTGTAGGAAGATAATTTTATTTTTTCTATATCCCATAAACCTAAGTAACATTATGGCATACTAAATGTCAATGGGAAAATATTGAATAGTAAAACCACATCTTTAATTGTTTAAACCAATGGAGTCAGATTACGCTGAAGTAAAAACTACCATCTGATATCAAAACAACAATAACCACACAGGAAAGATTCCATTACAAATTGCAGAGAAATGCTTTCTATACAGTACGCTCTTAGGTTAAGATCAAATCCTCTGAACCCTGCTTTTTCGGCTGTTTTTCAACCAAAATACAAAACTTTGTACGAAAACAAACCAAATGCCATACCTTCATTTGGCATCAGAATATCATCCAGTTTTGACACTATCAAAATTAATCTCCCTACAGTTCAGAATACGTTTGTCTCGGAAACACCACCTTGGCTCCTTAAGCAACCCAAAGTGATTTTTACGTTGCACGATGGGAGAAAATCTGAGACGAATCCTGCCGTTTTCCAGAACTCTTATCATGAACTCCTCAACGATTTTAAAAACTACACAAAAATTTTTACTGATGGATCAAAAGTTGATGACAAGGCTGCTGCAGCCTTTGTTAGTGGCAAGCACATAACCAAAGTGCGCTTGCCAAACGATGCGTCCATATTTTCAGCGGAAATCAGAGCAATAGATCTTGCTCTGAAATTTATTGAACAAAAGCGCATTTTAAATAGCATTATTTTCTGTGACTCTCTGTCAGTACTTCAGTCGCTACACCATAGAAACTGGATAATCCATTACTAGTCGATATTCTCGTCAAAAACTCTGAGCTTAGTAAGTCCTACAACATAGTATACTGTTGGCTACCTAGCCATATTGGTATTAAAGGTAATGAAGAAGCAGACCGGGCTGCTAAGATGGCTCTATCCCAAGAACCATCGGATTTTAAATTACCTTTCACTGATTTTAAACCTTGTATCAAAAAGTACCTACGTCAGAAGTGGCAGGCGTCATGGGATGATGCAGTCAATAACAAACTTCATGCCATCAAACCAACTCTGGGAGAATGGACTCCTTCCTATAGAACTATCCGCAGGGAGGAGGTTGTCATTGCAAGAATCAGAATCGGTCATACATACATTACCCACTCCCACATATTAAAAGGTGAAGATCCACCAGAGTGCTTTTCTTGCAATGAGCCATTCACTGTTAAACACTTTATGACCGAGTGTTCCGACCTGCAACCAACGCGTGTTAAATACTATAATGTACATGACATGAAGGAACTTTTTGATACAATACAAACCACTTGTATTTTAGATTTCCTAAAGGAAGTAAATCTCTATTTTAAACTATAACTTGTGTACCATCACGTAGAATATTTTTATCTAATGCAAATATCACCTTTTATTTACAACATCTTATCATCAACATAACACCATTTACATCTCCCGTTGATTGGGAAGCTTCACATTTTCCTGTTGCCAACATCTTACCATTTTATATTTAACTATTGTTTTTTTATATATATCGCTGGTCGATGTTAAACCTTTCTTGTTTTTGAACATGTAACGTATTGTATGGCGCTAAATAGCCTAAAAGTGCTGGTGCGCCGTTAAAACTCAAGTAAACAAACAAACCATTACAAATTGAACAAGAAGGTACAGTAATAATAATAGAAGGCATTAATCACAAAACAGAAACAAGACAATGAGATGGAAAACACCAGGTAAAAAATGTTACATCTTGTACATTTCCAGATCCGAAAGTGTGGTTTAAAGGATGTTTTTACAATGGAAATGTCACAATGTAGCACATAAGTCTACGAACCTAGAAACTCCAAACATTAACAAGAAAACAAAGAGACGATGCCGATTCAATTGAAATCTACACGGATGAAGCGTAAATGACGAAATACCAAGTACCTAATCACTGTGAAGATATAAAACCTAACAAGAAGTGAAAACGTCTGCAAGAGAAAGAACTGCCAAAAGACCTAAACGAAAAGTGAAAAAAGAAATGAATAAATTAAACCAATTGAAGGAAACCTAACGATAGCATGGAAATCAAAACAAATCCAACTCAAACCAACACAAGAACAAGCAAAGAGACAAAAAGATGTATAACACAGGAACAATTAAAGACAGGCTGGAAATGAACGGCAATGAAAGTGTAGAGACGTTGTGAATACTCTTGAATGGGGTGCAAATGAAAAAAATCAGCCAATACCATGGCGAAGAAAACGTGAATAAAGCAGAAAAAAAATATGCATAAACAATACGTCCAGCCATGAAACAAAGTAATAATCTTGAAATTAAAAGACGAACGGCGGTAATCCATGCACAAAACTTGCGAGAGCAACAACGAATAGAAGAACAAATCAGTAGAGAACAATTCTAAGAGAAGACAAGCAGACCCTTTTTACACAGCCGTAAACATATATGAAACGGACACTCTCCTGAAACATCAGATTTGGCTATATTCCATGGAACATCAGATCAGGATATTCGGACCGAGTTCTCAAAAGTTATAGCAAGAACATATCAATTTTTCTCTGACAAATAGAAACATACACTCAAGACTCATGGAAAACATAAATAATAGGTAAATGCAAATCAAATATATTATAAACCTTTCAAAATAAACTGAACGTATTCTTTCATGCAAATTAAAATGCAAAATACGGAACAAAAAACGTACCTTAGCCATATGTATAATCACAAAAAATACATCAATAACACGGTAACAGAAAACACTTGTTCTAACTTAAGGTAAATTGGGTTTCGTGATGAAAAGGGACAACTGGTTATCTTTAGTCTCTTTAAAAGACAGGTGCATACGAAGGTAGCAATACGTTTTATTGCACCATACAAATATAATATAAAGTGGCTGAAAATGGCATACATCAATCAATTAAAGAAGAAACTGAGGTATAAGTAAAAATAAAAACATAAATTGAAAAATCCACACATGATACATCAAACAAATACCCCACCCATTATTGGTCTTAACCATTATTTTGCTAATGTTTCGGGAAAGAAAAATAAAACAAATCTGAACTACATAAGCACGTCCGCTAACAATTTTACTGGACAGTGTTATAGCAACACATGCACCAACCAATGAACATATGGTTAAATGAGTTACCGCAAGATTGATAGGCAACCCTCATTGAAAATGGAAGTAAGACAATGGAGCTAGCCCAACGGTGTGCCTACTGAAAGAGTTTAGTATGAAGCATGAAAACATAATTACGACAAAACACAGTAAAAAATCACAGGTAATGCAAATGGAATTATGGGAAATATCGTTCCAAATTATGTGTATAATATTGGTCTTTAATTAAAAACTCCCATTACATCAATACAAATAAAGGACGTGGATCACCAACATAGAAACATTTTAGTCACGACAATATGATAGTACATATATACAGATTAATCGTTTGGGAAGAGATATAAAGATTCATACCCATAAAGGAAGATCTTTCGAACAAACTATTCAAGAAACAAAGGTGCAACAAAACATCCAATAACATTTAATTTAATTTTTCAAGAAGAGTTAAGGTAAATAATTAAAAATAAATTTTCTTTTCAGGTTTCAATAAATAGTAACATGGTATTAAATGATATTTTTTGATTAAAATGTTTCTTAGCACAGAAATGTTTATAACAATTACTATATTGTGATATCACCAAATCAGAAGAAAACCCAGATTTCAAAACGACACTTGTATTTGTAGCAGTTATGTGCTCCTTTTGTTACAGAATGTTACATTTTATTCTGCAAGTTCTTATATTACAGCTCACAAGTATAAATATGTGCAACGTAACCAGATTTGTGTGATATTCTCTGTAGGTGGTTGTTGTGCAATAAGGAAGTCCTGGAAGCACCTGTGTATGTCCGGGCAAAAGATTTTTGTACATTATTGTTTCTGCTTGAAACGTTTCAAAGTGTACCAAGTCACACATTACATCGCTTCTGATCTCGATGGAGATTATTACATATTAATGCCTATCAACATAAGAGAGAATTATATCAGAAACGATCATTAATGAACACATATATATGAAAATTGTTTTCTAAATATCCTCTAGGTAATATCATTTGATGGATGGTCAGCAAGAGCCAAAAGGATTGCTGGGTAGATCGTGCCTTCACATGACACGCAAATCATGCAATTATATAAATAGCCAATAAAAAAGTCAAACATTTGTATATATTTACTGGAAACATTAGCACTCTTTCGCAACAAATGTACATGTAACATACATCTCTCTATGACTGCAATAAATACACGATACAGGGAAACATCTCGCCTGCACAATGGCTAACCGTTGTCCAGACCTTGAAGCTGGAATTATGCATACATATCCATGCATCTTTCCAAAAATAAAAAACAGTATTTCAAAAGAGATTCATTAATTAGGTACACGTTGTAATTTCTCCTAGTGGATCAAGCGATTTTAAGCGAAAATATTTTGTTAAACTCATTTAAGCTTCAAATCTTTAGGCTTTATATCAATGCATTTCAAAGTACAAAATATAAACACATTTCGGAACATGTATATAAACAAAGTCTGAGAATTTGTCTTGATTGGATGACAATATTCGTGCACGACAATTGAAACAAAAATATAAAATATGCTTCCGTATTCAAGTTCATAAAAGTAATGAAGAGATATGCAAGAGTATATATACATCGCATTGTGTATATAGTATAATTTTTGTTTAAAAATAATCTATATTATATTATTAGCTTTTATTAATGCATGTGCATATCTAATAACGCTTATAATTTCCTTATAACATTAGTCTATGGAATAATTGAATAAGGGCTCTCCTTATCGTACTTACATGTTGTCCATGACAGTCGCTCTGAAAATGTACAAAACCAAAGATGTATTAAATGTTGAAATCAACTTACCTATTCTGTATGTTTTCTTCGTGTAGAAGTCCATGCATATATTCGCAAATATCAATAAAGTGTATATCATAACTTGAATAAAGTAATGCAAACACATAATTTTAGTAGTGTAATAAATTTTCTGTTTTTAAACCTTCTTATGCTCATTTTGAAATGTAGAATAAGTTTCAATAGTTACAATGTTTCCTTCAGACGGAACTAGGGTTTGGCTAATCGCATAGCATAAATCTGAAGTGAGCAGCACAAATATGCTTACTGCGACAATCTGTTATCCTGACATAATGAACAGGATGTTACACAGGGTAAATGATATGGTTATTTTAAGATCTCTCTTGTAGGACACATTGTTTTAGATTATCAACACGCACGAGTCAGAGAATAAATATACCGATTTACAGTACCTTGCTGATATATTGTCTTCAAATGTTTGAAGGGACAATACATGTACATAAGCATCTTGCGAAAGTATGGAATATAAAATCTGACCGCGGACGCCTACCGTTAAAAACAAATCTCATATACAATTAAACCTTCCTTTTCAGAGAATTTTATGTACATAATTTATCTCCATTCGTTAATTATGTATAAATCCTGTTTGTAAAGATAGAAAACAATAATGGAAGTATGGTGTTGAATTGTTAAAAGTACTAATGGAAATAAAAAATCGCACAAAACTAACATGTTGGCTAAACAACCCGACACTGTTAACATTTACAAAATACCGGTATAGCATGTCAATTTTAGGCATTCCTTTAGACACTATGCAAGTATAGTTATTTAGTAAAGTGGTAATATGAATTTATTTTAATATATTAATAAAGAAGGAATGATTTTTCTCCTAATTGTCTCCATATTTGAGTCCTTCATATGTAATGGTATTCAAGTAGATAACATGCAAGAGCGTAGGAAGATGATTTTATTTTCTATATCCCATAAACCTAAGTAGCATTATGGCATACAAAATCTCAATGGGAAAATATTGAATATTAAATCAACATCATTTATTTCATAAACCGATGAAGTCAATAGTTACAATGTTTCCTTCAGACCGAGCGAGTGATTGGTTATAAAAGGTGTAATATATATTGGTGTGTGTGTATTATTAATTGAAAATATTTACTATATTTCAAGAATATGTCAAAGAATAAAGATTTGTCAACCGACATCAGACATGGAAGTATTAAAATGTCGTGTCAACTTGACATCAATTTACTTTTCCATCATACTGCCAAGAACGCATCTAGATAGCACATTAGTAAAAACCAGTAAATCTAATCTAAATAGTGTTTCATTGCCAAAATGACAATAAAGATTATGCCGAATAAACTGCTGTACTGTTGTTTTCTTTGAATCTTTAGCACGTTTGTATATATTGCTTTTATAGTTGTGTATACACTCCATTCTCACAAAGCACAGTTAAACGGATGTGAATACCCATAGCTCTGATTTAACAAATGGTCCATAGTCGAATCGTTTTCCCCGTGTTTGTATTACTGTCGTGTCCTACAAGCATCTTCAGTTGTGTTGCATTGTGTCTGCTCCTCTTATTCTCAGAATGTCCCGTACTAAGCAGAATATTAAAGTGAAACTAAATTTCCCAAAGAATATTACGTATACCACAGTCTATATTAGGACACAATATTCATTAGTCGGAAGGTTGGCAGGATATAATGCCTTAGGAACTCTTAGGGTTTTCAAACTATATTTGACTAACTTCATGTGGAATGACACTGTGTCACAATATTTAATGTGCACGATGCCACTAAAGATATGTATAAAGGATTAAGCGATATGAATAATAATATAAACGGAAACATTCTATATTTTCTGTAGAAAATAATTGTTTTCCTTTGTCTTTACGAACATCTTTAAGAAATTGAATTCAATCAGTTCATGGTTTGATTATAAATAATTAATTGATGTGAATCTGATTTCATATTTCAGTTTCCTTTCTGACATTTTTTCTGCACCTTTATGCGCTGGTAAAGAATAATTTCACAGAGATCGTTTATAACGGAAGTGTTGAGCAGGGCTTCTGCCCAATTATAAATCTAATGAGGGAACCCTTCCTTCAATTGTATAAGTGAATTTGCAAATGCCATCAAGTGTTTAGTGTCTAAAACATTTCAAATCATTGTTAATCTACAAAGGTCATTTTCTTTATGTTAATATCTTTACATTCCCTTATAAGAGTGCTCTCAAGACTAACCTGTTTCGACTTCAAGGACAATCTTAGCGACCTAATCATGTTTTGTATCTTATATATTTTCAGCATGTTTTTATGTTTTCCAATTTCATTGTTTTTGTTATTTGTTGTTCTGTAGTGTAGTCATATCATTATTGATGATGTAAAGCGCTTAGAGCTTTTAAAGATTAGGCGCTATACAATGTCCTCATTATTATTATTATTATTATTATTATTATTATTATTATTATTATTATTATTTCAACAAATGCTAACGTTTAGCATGGCCTTAATGGGCTAACCAAACCACATTACCTATTTGTTTAGTGGTGCCCACCACTTGAATTCCAATCTTCATTAATATACTCCAGAAGACGAAATAGTATATGATGTAGTTTGGTTTCAATGCTGTATCAAATGTTGCCACAAAAAGTGCCTACTTTTCTGATTCAGAATTATATTTTAGGTTGGATTTAATTAAATCATGAATAAGTAAAATCAATGTAACTAAAACTGTTTTTGCTGCTAAGAATGTGTAAAAGGCATGAAACATTTTCATATTTTTCATCATTGTACTGTGTTTTTAGCGATGATCAAATTTATAAAACTAATTTACATTTAAGAAATTCTAATGAATCATCCGAACCTGATAAAAATAATAAATTTCAATTAATTCATGTAGATATATAGTTGGTACTTACTTGCGGTGTTTGCGTTTCATACTGAAATGAAATAATTTAATTGAGAAAATACATTCCAGTCATCCGTCTACAATAGACGGTACAAGTCGATGCATATATCCGCAAAAATAAACAAAGTGCAATACATCATTGAACTGAATACTCCACAACAGATGTATGTTGAGCTAATCTTCTCTGTGGATTGTATTCATATTTCGTTTCATCTTTCTGTCGTTTTGTTGTTCGCATTACCCAAAAAGGTATTGGTTTTATAATTTCCAGCGGACAACACAGCTACTTAGTTATGTAGTGTTACGAGCTAGGGAATTAAACTAAAATAAAACAAAATTATATGTATATCAAGACTTTCGTTTCCCACATAGTCTAATCAACCCGACTTTGGTAATAGGATATCGAAGATATCATTGTATCGGTCTCCTTTTGAATTTTGTATCCGTTATATTATATCAAAGCACATGTTAAGATGGTGATATTATAGGACAAGTATAGTTTAAAGATTGCTTCTTAGAAACATGATTAACAAAGCTTTG
Organism: Unio delphinus; assembly: GCA_029339505.1. Classification (NCBI taxonomy): domain Eukaryota; kingdom Metazoa; phylum Mollusca; class Bivalvia; order Unionida; family Unionidae; genus Unio; species Unio delphinus. The sequence goes on along the minus strand of JAQISU010000095.1, from coordinate 1,560,064 downwards.
AAGGTTATTTTAAAGTCGTAAGTAAAAGCATCATTGCTTTTCTAATTACTTAAGAGCCGATGCACGTATGATTTTTAAATTCCTTCCAATCTTCATAGTCACAAGACGCACAGGGCAAAACTAGGTAATATTTATATACTGGGCTTAGTAAAAGTTCTATGATAGAACGCTTTCACTTGGATCCGTATTACTGGATTTCTTCAGTCACTCACATTACAAGGTTTGCGTGTCTCCACCTAATAATTATACAACCAATATGAACCAATCGTGAAAGAGAAGCTCTTAGAAATCTGTTGAAATAAAAGATTGGGGAGACAAAGACTAGAGCTTTACATACCATGTTTCATCATTGTATAGTTCACGACACACCACTTATTAATAAGAATATATATTACGCAGGAATTTGTGCCATTCATTAAATACAGCCAGGAACAAGGGACAGACAAAAGGTCAAGAAAAAGATTGTGTGGACGTTCTTGATAATAAGACACCATCTTGCCAATATGAAAATATCCAGATATACAGCATGGAATTCACCCAACGGGGTAAACTAACCCCTTTGTATTACAAATATGGAAGTGGTAGAGGCTGAAATAGAAATATGTGAAAAGGTCCATAGCTTACAATTTAACTAATACTAAAATCCATTACCAATATATGGACTCCGCGACATTTCCAGTATATCAATGGCTCTGCTCTCACATGTCAAGAAGGAACTTGTTCATATCATTTCAAACATGTACTTATCATTTGTGTCTGGTTCAAATGCTACAAATTTCACAGTTATACTAGTAAAACAAATCACCTCTTCTTATAAGCACTCCCTGTCATATCATATAACGTGCTTTTTTAATCTGGGCAAGACTATGTCCAAATTTCAAACGTTGACGTATGGCCCTCAAAACGGAAAACAACATACAGTCTCAAACGCGTACTAACAGGATACATGAGGTAAACGTAGTTTCAAAATATGTTCATGACTTGGAAAAACGCGTGCGTCACAGTCAATACGTATCCAATGGACAGACTAAGCCATATCATAAAACGCCTTTTGTGTAATTAGTACAAATAATGGGTATCAAACAGAGGTCAAGCAGTTTAGGCATTTGCTGGACGTAAGTTAATAAATGTTGTTTCCTTCTTCAGGTAATAACAATAAATAAACACTATTGAAAAGCATACTAACTACACAAAACTATTGGCTTGCCAGCATGTAATTGGACGTACGGATATGTACACATGCTTGATTGAATATACACAAAACAGTATTTTAAAATAATTCGATTTTATAGTTACATCATTTCATCCTAATCAATTAAACATATTTGACTTAAGACAGAATTATGATGTAACAACAATTATTGTGCAATATGATTGGCACCTTAATATCTAATGCAGTACATTAACGAACTTAACAACACTGGAAACAAACAGTTTTGTAAACACGTTTCTGATAATAGTACAGGAACAATGTCTGAAAATTCATCTTTGTTAGAAAACAACATGGTTGCAGGAAAAAGTAAGGACTCAAACTGTTTTTGCTGACCTCAAAATCATAAATTACAACAATATGTTGATTCTTTAGAAATCACAGGATAAATTTAAAACAATGTTTGTTTTACTTAATCGTTGTTTGTTTGGGGTTTTTTTATAGGCATTATCATACTTACATGGTGTGTTTGGCATTCGGTCTAAAAGAGAACCAAACAGAGATGCTTGAACTAGTGAAATCAGCTTATAAAATTTGTTGCCATTATAAGGTATATATATGCGCATGCACATAAGCAAAAATATAAAATGATTATCACCAATTGAACTGTATAATCCATAGCACGTACATTATGAAGATTACTCCCGTATGAGCTGTGGTGGTTACGAATACGAATCTTATAATTGATATGAGTATCATGTCATATGATATATATATATATATATATATATATATATATATATATATATATATATATATATATATATATATATATATATATATAAGACACACAGACGGACCGACGGACATAGTGATACAGACAGACAGACAGGCATACATATATACAGACAGACATACAGGATTTTTATCAAACAAGTCTATATTAATTCTCGAAATATTAATACAGATGTTACAGACTAAACTCAGTGAATTCGTTCGTTTTTACCTAGTCATAATGCACAGGCAGGAAAGGTTGTGAATAATCATCTCCTGAATCAGTCAATACCACACAATATGGCACTACTGCCCAATGACCTTTGCCTCTGGCGTTTCACCGGCCTCGTTTGAAATAGTATATGTTGCAGAGTTTCATCCACTTATAATCGCACAGTAGCACCAATGAGGAAAAGTTGAAAGTGGCACTAATAAGAAGCTGTAACACGTTAGTCGTGAAAAAACTAGGAACTATGATTGCAATGCATCACAATTAACTAAACTTCAAAAGCAATAGTTTATATTTTGGTCTTCTTTAGTACAATTGATCTTCATCAGGATGTTCAAAACTTTGAAGACATCTCAATTTTAGTTTCAACTTTTACAAGGATTGATTTCCCTTTATTTCTTAATGAACCGCAACACTTGTGATGGGATACTAATACTGCACTTCTTTTATGCTTAAGATAATTTCCGTTTTCCTCGTTAACGTTCCAATTACGAATAGTTCACTCAAAAGATTGCGGAGACAAGAATCCATCCGTTTAGCTTCACGGTTATCCTGGGGCTGTACGAAACACCACTTATAACTGATGATATATAGTCTTGACATTACGTCAGCTCATGATTAAGTTGACCATATGATGGAGTGGAGATCGTAAACGATGGAGGAGAAAACGGCCATGGTTCAACAGAATGCTTGTTCCAAGGTGCAAATGTGCCAAGAACATGTCCTTAATCAACCGTCAAAGTCAAACCTAAGAAGTTCGACAAAGATGTGTATACATTTGCCCATCTAAAACACACATATTTCGTAGCGAGCGCTTAAAAAAATAGCCTTTATTCTTTTATATGCATGGCTTACTCTTACAACTTTTTCCATCTAAACTATAAAAATAAACTGTCTATTGCATGTGCATGTTTCATAAATCACATGACGTAATATTGTTTTATTCTAGGCATGTTAGTACTTACAGGCTGTGGCTGCCAACTGTCCTGTGGCTGCCAACTGTCCTGGAAAAGCACGAAAACAGAAATAGTTAACATGAGTAAATCAACATCAAATATATGTTTCCATAATAGGGTACGTATGCATGTAGATTTTCTCGCAAGTATAGGTAAACTGCATCGCATGACATAAATTGATCAGACTTGATCAATTTTGAACACCGCTCAAAATTAACAAACTTATTACCAACAGTGACTACACTTTTATATGTCGCATAGACATATTAGTTAACAAATTTGTTAAGGACTAACGAAATGACCTGTATGGCTGGTTTCACTATAATATCAACTATTCATTCAACTTAATACACCACAAACGATGGCGTTAGAGCTCATCTCATGTATGTATATTAGTATATATATATATATATATAAATATATTTATTTCAATTTTATTTAATATGATTCCAGAAGATGTTTCAAAGATGGTTGTGTCAGTGAGTTATACGTATACATATCCTTTCAACTGCAAAACAAATAAATGAAATTAATAACATTATATTGGTCACTAAGTTTAGTTGACAGATTATTTCATTATCAAAAGAATATAATGATTGTGCAAACCAAACAGATTGTAGTCTTCCTTTGTTACCACCTTATGCTTGGTTGTTTATCATGCTTTCACTGTTGTTTGTATACTCCATGACGACAAGCACAGTTGATTTGTCAATACCAGTGTCCAGGATTTAGTAATATGCGTGTTGAGAAGATAAGCGTATTTAGTATTATTCTTTCTCTGTTGATGATACAATCCACGGTCAGAAAGCACAGACGTATAAACTATGCATATACTCATTAACTAGACTATCAAACGCAGTAGTTTGTCTTTACTTAAACAAGGACACCGCGCAAGCGTTAGGTGTCGGAAAACTGCAGCCGTATACACAACCTTGCACACAGGCTGCTCAGGCCAATAGAGTCCTTCAATGTGAGAATCCTACTCAAACGGTTAAAATACAAACAAGAACATCGGGATTGTACCTCTCACACTTGGTGCATGTACTGTGCGCACCATACTAAATAGAGACGATGCAAAAACACCCCAGAGGTTAACCGCCTTAATATGAAAGGAACTCGGCAGATACAACGTGATCATTGTTGCCTTGAGCGAGATCCGGCTTGCAGGAGAAGGCGGACTCTATGCAAGGAGATCCGGATCCACTTTCTTATGAAGTGGCCGAGGATCCTTGAGGGTGGCGTCGGCTTTGCAATAAAGACAGCACAGATTTGCCAAACCACCATCACATGACCGCCAATCAACCCGTTTATGTTATGACGGACCCTCACTAAATTGCTTTAAATGACCACTTATTCGCTCTCCACACTAGATTGAACTCAAGAATAAACGAACTGGGACTACACTCATCATTACTTAAATGTAAATGGAAGCGAAAACTGAAACGTTGTTTCAAATATGGCCAGAGTAGAACAGGACGAATACCAGATATATCCCTTTCGCCCTTTGCGGTTCAACAATTAAAAATTCGGCCGTTAATTTAGATAACCATGCGCAAATCGTCAACCTGTGTGTCAACTATCCCAGACATACCACTGCGTATTGCATTAGTCAATGTCCAATCAGATCAGTGGGTCCAACAAATAAACTCACAGAAAGTGTTACTTTTATCAACGATCAGAAATCGACGTCTTCTGTCTGGCAGAAACATGGCTAAAACCTTGCGGCGATGCGCCCATGTGCGCGAATCGGGAACTCACCGATTACACTTCAAGTCCTTTCCCTGCCACTCTCGGGGAAGTAGAATTGCTGTGCTCTCAAAGATATCCATTGTAAAATGTCTTAAACACACCACAAACCTTCAATTTATGCCTTATATCATTTAAATTAGTCCGAACAACACTGACACCATAACAAAGGTCAGTCCATTATTTCTGTCTCTAGCGCCCTCCTCATAGCATAAATAAACAATCTGACTAAATATCTCTTTTTTGAGCAGTTTTCGAATCTCCTGAAGTAGGGAATTTCGATAGGTAGCAACCTGATTATTCTTGGAGATTTCAACTTTCACTTTGTCCTGAAAACTCATACATCAAAATTCCAAGATTCCAGTCATGTTTTCAACATTACACAGTCAGTTAAAAATCCCACCCATACAAATGGACACATTTTAGAGTGGATTCGTCATAGACCTGATGCTAATATTATGCGTTCCGCCCTTTTATCCAACGAATTTACATTAGATATTCTCTACATTATATGCCTCTGGGTGTGTCAGTCCCTAACCCTCCACTTTTATTTCCTGCTAAGAGAAACCTACGTATGATAAATAGATTCAACCCTATGCATGGCATCCATCAAACCTAAGAACTTGCTTACCTCGTACAGAGAACAAATCAAAAACTGCCTGCGTTCATTGCTTTCCAACAGACTCATTATTCATAACAAGTCTATGAATCTGCTAAGAAATATAATCTATTTAGCTAACATATCCCCCTACAGTATTTTGGCTTGGTTGTAATGCAACCTTAGTAATGTAACTTTAGTAATGCAAGCCTGCATATAATGAGATCAGACGCGTCAGCTCCATTTGCACATGTCTTTCAGGTGATGCCACTAAACGCCTATATGTTAATTAGTTCTTTAAAGATTGGACTATGGTAACTAAGTTATGTCTGGTTTGTCTCAATATCTACTCCAGAAACTTCGAAAAGTTCAAACCACATCTGCTACGATCATCCATAGAGTATCACGACCAAAGCACCGCCCTACCACCCCCACCTACCACCCCGCGCCGCCTAAGTACCCTACACTGCCTATTCATTCCATCATACACAAGATTTGTTCGCTCTGCTGCTTTTTACTGACGGACTGCAGTTCAACATACCTATCTGGCCTCACCCATGTGTACCATCAAAATACTTACGCTACTCTTCTGTCATCGTTTACTCATTATTCCCACTATGAAAACGAAGTCATATGGACAACGTTGTTTTGCATACGACGGTACTGCAACGCGAAACGAATACCCCACTGAACATAGACACATAGACGTGATCCCTTAAAATAATGCTCTAAAACTCACCTTTATCGACTGCAAGAACAAACGTCATGACCTAATAATGTTTCCTACCTTAACTATTTTAGCGCGATTTTGTTTCTTAATTTCATGTTGTTTGTTTTGTCTTTTGATGGCTTTTTGTAGTCATATTATGTTGTAAAGCGCTTAGATCTTCTATGGATTAGGTGCATTAAAAGGTCCACATTATTATTATTATGACCATTAAATTCCCCTCTTGTCTGGAAGAAAGCATCATCAGTTGCTATGCATCAACCATGATCAACCGAAATGACTAGAAGGTCAAGTTCTAAAAGTATCTTCACTCCTCTCATTGCTGGTGTTCCAGTGGCAGATAAACTCGTGATGCTTGGCGCTTTCAATGCATGAATAGACTGTGATCACGTTGCTTGTGTGGATAAGACAGCCACGGGTAGGTGTCCTCTGATCATGGTAATCTAGGATGATCCGATCAGACATGCCCCGATCATGAATTGCTTGCTGATCACCATAACAGTATTCCGCTTCCTTACCCGTAACCGGACGTCATGGATGCACCCACGTTCTAAACACTGATACCTCATCCACTAGAGAGATGGTCTACGGCACAACTTTGGAAATCATTTAACCCTCAACAAGATATTATCAAGACTGGTTTCATGAGAGCTGCAACTATGTCAAACGGATGCTGGATAAGATACACAGCGTCCTTAAAACCTGCCTCAAGAACACCAAGTCCGCTTCAACGCTGAACTGTACAGCAGAAACCCCTTCCGATGCGAGACACATGAATGAGCAACAAAGCTAATGAGATCCAGTGCTACACAGATCAACATGACATGAAGATCTTTTCAAATGGCCAGAATGAAGTGAATGAATATATATCCTCTGTATCATCCCCCTCCCTTCACAGCGCAAACGGGAACACACTAAGAACTGTCAAAGAGAAAATTATTCAGCCATGGTCTGAAAACTTTTATAGCGTCGTGAATCGCCCTCTATCCCTCAGTCATGAAGCTATCAGTCGTCTCCCACTGTTACCCAACAAAGGAGCACTGGATGACCCGCAACTATCCTGGAGATAGCGAAAGCGATACGATTGCCCTCCAGTTGCAAAGCACATACTTCAGACCCCATCTTAGCTGAAGTCTACAAGGACAATGGCATATCCTTGATGGATTCAAGATATGATAAACATGAATTTAAAAGACGCTTTGATATTCCACCTTTATAAGCGGAAAGGAAACCATAAGGCCTGCGACAACAATCGTGCTATATCTTTACTCTCAATTGCAGGATATATACTTGCCAGATTCCTACTGACATACATAACATTGCACCTTGACATGGCACTACCGCCCTAAAACCAGTGTTGATTCTCAGAAGAAAGTGGGACCGCCGAGATGGTGTGTGCTGTGAGGCAGCTACAAGAGAAATGTCAAGAGCAAAACACTGACATTTACTCCATCTACATCAACTTGACAAAGGTCTGTGATAATGTTAGCAAAGAAGGCTTGTGGAAGGTAGTGGCCAAGCATTTATGCCCAAGAAGCTTTATATCCATGCTTGAGCATTTCCACGATTGAATGCATGCAGAGGTCAGGACAATGGAGAGACATGCAAATCATTCATATTACCCAAAGGCGTCAAGCAGAGTTATGTTCATGCATCGTGACTGTTAACGCTGTTGTTCTCCGCTATGCTGAATAATACTTTCAGTGCTGGAGATGATGTAGTCAGCATCAGTTACTGTACAGATGTATTATTCAATGACAAGAGGCTTCAAGCGAAAACCAATGTTATGGCAGACACCATAAGGGATTCGTATTGATGATGGCTGCGCCCTCCATGCTAGTTCAGAAGCGGACTTGAAACGATGCGTTGACAAGTTTTCCAGCTCCTCCGCAAGCTTTGGTTTCAACATGAGTACCATGAAGACTGATTTAATGCATTAGCAGGCCCATGGAAAACACTGTGTTTAGCCAAGCATCAACGTCAACAGACTAAAACCCAAAATAGTGAACCGTTTCACCTACCTTGGCAGCACACTGTCACAGAGTCACTATTGACGACAGTATGAACCTTCGCATTGCCAGAGTAATCGCAACGTTTGCCAGATTGTATAATAATATCTGGAATGGAAGAGAGTGGCATCAACATCTAGACCAGATTTAATGTATACAGGGCAGTTGTCGTTACCACACTACTTTACGCGTGCAATACGTGGATTGTGTACCGACGCTATGCCAGGAAGCTGAACTACGTTCACACACACTAGTCACAAGAAAATCATCAACATGAGGTAGCAGGACACGTTTCCAGATACTGATGTACTCGCCTACGTAGTTCTCCCCAGCATCCACACCACCATGATGCAATGCCAGCTACGCTAGGCGGGGCATATTGTACGCATGCCAGAACACCAGCTGCCTAAGAGACATTTCTATGGCGAGCTAGAGCAAGGACATCGATCCAACGGAAGTCGGAAGAAACGCTTTAAAGACAATATGCAAGCTGCATTGAAAGCATTAAATAACAACCCTGATTCCCTGAGAGCAAATGGCAAGCGATTGATTCACTTGGTGTTTCACCGTGCACAAAGGCTCCAAGTTGTGCAATTCTAGATCTTAAGACGCAGTCCCTACAAACATGAGCCATCAACCCTCCGGGAGTTGTCCAATACAGCTCTTGTCCCTTATGCAAACGTACATACTGTGCAAGGCACAGAACAGAACAAGACTCTCTAATCCTTGTATGACTCGACCAACAACCCACTACCTTAAATGTTGAATTATAGCCATCCATTCAAGAATGCCTATTATCAGATTATAATAGCGAAAAAGCTGTTCAAAATCTCCCCAGGGCTTGTTATATTATGTGCTGGGTAATCAATAAATAACCTTGGCCGCATCATATTAATTTCATCTTGAAATGAATGGAAAAAATCGGTAGTAAATCAATGTCACCCACTTGTATTTACGTACGAGAAGCATTATCGCCCTTTCATTAGTATGTAAATGATACCTTCTTGTTTTCATTATTAGACAACAGTGTATACGTGATACAGGGAAAATCTCACAAACATACGACCTTAACGGTTGCAGACAAATAGCAGGACTTAAGCATGATCGATAAATTAATTTCGACCAATAAATCAATCACCTTTACTTTTAATAAGAATTATATTTTTTTGTTAAATTTGTAACCTTAAGGTTAGTTCATATATAGCAATACATTTATACAAGTCACAATACCTAGTGACAGTAATTTTCTATTATGTTTCCCTAAAAGTACGTAAAATATTCATGAGTATTTCCCCTATAAACTTCATGCATGCGAACTGAAAAACACAATTTATACTGTAGGATTCACGATGTTGAACAAGAAATCGAAAATTATCTTAGTGCGTTGGACATACTATGTTGTTTCTACACAGCACTCATTTATTGAATGGTGACGTAAATTCAATGAACGGTATTTAAAATTATATATGTATATTTATCATACCGCATATAACAACCTTTCAACATAATACGCTGTATACATTGGATGGGAGTAAGCTTTGTAGCACTTACTTGCTGTGGCTGCCAATCGCTCTGAAAGAAATAAAGAAACATATATTTGAAACGGTGAAATTATCTCAACTCTTCTGTTTCCAATAGACGGTAAATGATAATCCACATATGTGCAAATATAAATAAAATGCACATCGTGACTTGAACTAATTAATCCACAGGAACACCAATTTTAACAACTCTCCTGTATAGGTTATGACCTATTTAATGTTCTCTTACCAGTATATTGTTATTTCCAATCCTGAAAAAGAGCATGCATAATTTTTCCATCATATATTTTCGGCAGCCAACAATAAATGTCTATGTTTGAGTGACAAGTACAGCATTTTAAATGCTCTGTATGGCACACACTCTACTCTAAGAAACCTGACATCATACTCTGAGTATTCAGATATGGTCGTCGTAATAAGTTTTTGATTTGGTATTTCTAAAACTTCAACGCAAACCAGCTAAGGCGTGTAAAATCAAATTGTCTTAATTCTAAATCACTGATTGTTTTGTGTCAGTTAATTATAGAAGTTAAAGAAGACATTGTATGTTTCCAAACTTCGGCGCGTTTACACATTATGTTCGCTCGAATGTTTATACACTTGATCGTGAGAAATCAAAGAACAAACTGATTTTATACTTATCTCGTAGACATACCAGTTGCTGTATAATTCAACGATAGCCGCTGAGTCTGACATGATTTGTTTTCTAGAGTGTTTCCACCTAGTATATCTCACAAGGTTGTATGAAGCAAAGGTGAAAACGATACTAACAGGAAGCTTGAAAGACGTCAGCGTTACAAGCTATGAGCGTATTTAAATAAATTTCAACGTAATTTCAAAGATAAAGTCGTCAATAGGAAAGAGCATTCTTTATTCAAATTTTTCTCACCAGTTTAACCAATTATTTTCGGCTTTCATAAAATCTGTGAAACTATATAAACGGTGTGAAAATATCTCACAGCTATAGCCATGTACAACGACAGAAAACATATAAACAAATACATTAGATATGTAGAATAGTATAAAAGTAAACTTAATGAAATTTTCAGAATCAGCTTTTTTCTCTCAATCACTTATTTACAGCAATGTTGAACATCCACGTATAAATAATGCAATTTATTTTCAATCGTTTAATTGTGAGATTATTCTAATCAGCTGCTTTGTTCATTGTTTATTTTCAGCTTCGTCTAATTTTTGTTATTTTGTAACTCGGTATTTCAACAACAAGCATGTTTCCGAGTTTCCTTTCACACTTTGTTGTTGTTTCATGCCCAGTTTGCAGTGGGTAAATATAAGTGAAATGGTCAGCCTGGTGTTTGCTAATGTAAACATCTGCTGACACATCAGTCACTGAAATCAGGGTTTTGCACATATCTGCAAGAGCTACGTTTTTGTGACAGTTTAGTCAAAGTTTATACTAGAACAATCCATTCATTATGTTGCTAGCAATATAATTGTATCATTGACTTTTGTTGATCTGAATGTTTGACGTACAACTCAACCAATTGCGGAAGTTGAGGATGTCCACATTGGGCCGTCCCATTCACAGAGCATAATTGGGTTGAAGATGACTTTTAGAGACCTCTGCATACTAATTCGGCATCCCTCCCACATCTAGAAACTCAATTCGTAGTCGCACTATACTCTTATACTGAACCTAAGCGTTCTGACTTAATTAATTGATTAAATGTTAATTAAATGTTGTATGACCAAATTGAGTCTATACATAATATAATGATCGTAACAATATACAACTAATGGTAGCAAATACATCTGACCTAATTTTCCTTTCAAGCAAACGTTGACTTACTCATTTGTATTTATCTATAATCATGAAAAATGTTAATACTGTAATTTGAGTGTGTGGAAATATCACTTATTGTTACATTATAAGTTTTTACAAACTTAATTTAGAACCGATTAATAGTTTTGTATTAGGATCTGTTCATGTCATATAACATATATGATAGAAAACACATACAATAACCTTATAACACAATACTTTTAATTTGTCCATTGAGAGAAGGCATTGTTGTACTTACTTGTGCTTGCCATCCGCTCTGAAAATAACACAAACACAGATATGTTTGAAAGGATGAAATCAACTCAACTGAGATGTTTCCTATAGACACTACGTACACATGCGCATGTTCGCAAAGATAAATATAGTACATGTTATAATTAAACTAATTCAACAGATGGCTTGTGGGCTAAAATATCATATAGTTAACTTGTCTCAATTATTTTTAAAATTCCTGAAGAGACGAATGAGATATACGTGTTTTCCATAACATATTATGCATGGTTAAATATGTTGACGCTACAACTATCTCATGTTTTTTTTTTAAAATTCTGTTCCTTTTTGACAAATTATTAAATGTTTAATTATTTTAAAAGCGATCATGTTCTGCCATTGATTATATATATATATATATATATATATATATATATATATATATATATATATATATATATATATATATATATATCAAAACGTATAGAAGACATTCCACATTTGTTCCCTGTGCATGATTTTGGTGCCATGAAGCTTATCAACCATTTTCACATGACGTTTTGCTGTTGATTCAATTTTTATCTACCAGTAACGAGTTAGGGCTACACATACCATGTGATGAAATGACATATGTTAATTCATTTCTGGCTGGTCTTTGTTGTTTGTTTACTCTCTTCTTAATGCATTTAGAACAAATCAGAACTAACTGTTACTACTTCACTGCTAGACACGCCAGCAGTATTGGCATATAAATCATAACATATACAAAGCAATAGAAAAACCAAGCAAAATATGGCCATCCACTGATATGCAAGGTAATTTAATAATACATGATGAACCAGTTCAGAATGTCTGTCTTTGCACTGCTATATTTAATCAGTGACTGAACATGCAAACGATATAGAATAATTATTATCTTAGAATTGTTATGGGGTATATTTTATAAAGAGTGTAATTATTATCATTAATGTCCATGTTTGTTTACAGTAATGAATCCGTCAACAGGTGTTTTAATGTGAAGGATCTGATTGCGAGCCATATTCATACATTTTATATAAATGATTGTATTATGTGCGTGAATTGATTTTTTTCTGTTTTGAAAATAACACTGAAATGCCTTCCAAATTTAAATGAAGACACGCCATATTTTACAAAGTGTTTTAAAATTTTAAAAACATTCGTGCTGTACCACAAAGAGCCTGGTGATGAAGATTATATATATATCATATGGTGAAATTGATACCGTTAACACGACCATAGTGGGTGAAATACCTGTATAAACTATACAGTAGTAAGGATTCTTTTCATTAGCAATGACTTAACCATGCATTAATAAACACTAACGCAAGAATAAGTAATATGATTATTACTAGATAAACGATATTTCGGTAATGTGCGTGTTAGACAGGTGTATAATATGTGACGGGTTCCTTTGTTTCCCAAAACACAGTTAGAATAAACTATTCGAAGCAATAATGGATATAAAACTCGAAAAGAAATTACAACTGATCACTGTAATATTAATACCAGACATGCACCATCATGCTCATGATGACATTATGGGACAAATACCATATTATTTCTAAAATAACAATGTTGTTTCCAATAGTAAAATGTAAAATAGTTTCATTAGCTATTCCATGAAGTGGTTTGTCAGTCTAAGGTAATCCTCAACTTAGAGAACAATATAGATTATTAGACTGCGACAATGGTTGTATTTGAATGGAAGTGTGTATATTTTAATTAGTTTTGAGCTCGCTCCGTGCCCATTAGTGTCTGAACAAACACGTGTGATTATTCTTTATTATCAGCTTTTGTAAGAGCACGGTTTATCACCCCACCCAACACCCACTACAATGATTATATTTAAACATTCGCTACTTTGCGAAGCGCCTAAATAGTCGCATCATTCTTTTCTTGGATATAAATTCTTCATCTCTTGCAATAAAAGTATCTGAATGTATTTTAGTTGGCGAATCGTTCAATATTGGATAGCATTGTGAACAGCTTAGATCATTTTGCACTGTGTAATGTACCTGAGCCGGCAGAGACGTTCTGCATGATGAAGTCAACATCCACATTACATAATTATATCAATGTAACTAAACTGGGGCAAACAGGCTTACACGGATAGTAAACGAAGACAACTAGTCCGTTTCGTAATGGAAAAAGCATGTGTGTGTGTGTGTGTGTGTGTGTGTGTGTGTGTGTCAAAGAGCCTGATAGAATATCATGTATCAAAGGTTTTGACTGAGTCACAGTATGAGCAACTTGATATTTTCAGCTAATTCAGTAGTGAGTCCTCAGTAGTGACTGACATTTCGATATACACATTTTAATACTCCATTTTAAATCGAGCCTTTACTAGTTTGAGACGAAACTAAATTAATACTCTCAATTCGAAAAATGTACACCATCTTCCTTTAATTTCTTCTTTTGTAAGTACACCTAAGAATAAATGTGTTTCACAATCAAATGCACACTTCCGGTAAGCGATGCATGGACGGTAGTGAAAATATGACGGTATCGTAACCTATGAACACATACATTACAACTAGAATCCTCTCCAGGCAAAAAATAATTAAAATCCAGACACGGAAAAGAAAGACATAAAAACACATTATCAGTATCATGCACGCACAATCGCAGAAAATGTTGAGAAAACGTCGATTCAACATTGTATAAGGCTTGTAATATCATTGTTTCAACGATAACCAATCGGATGCATGCGGCTGGATAGCTAATGTCATCATATCCTACACCAATCTTCAAAAGATGACATTAATTCAGTCCTTGATATATAATACCATTTGGACGTGTTCACTTCAAGAAATGAAGCCTTCTCATAATTCAGTAAATGCTATTTCCTTGTTTTAACGATAGCATCCGATACATGATATTATAGGAAAACATCTCAGTAACACAACACAAAACTACTTTTCTTTTTCAACCATATCCACGTGACTAAATACATGCAAAGTTGTGTATCTAAGCATTTTGATTTACTTCAATTTGTTAAATAAATCAATGAATTTGATTGATTTCAATCTTACAAATGTTGTCAAACTAACAGTGTTGCATGTACGTTAGGTAGTCTAATAGCACTGACTGAGTCACATGGCTAATAAAAAACATTTTGCAAGCATCTCTGTCACAATATATCAAAAACCAAAGTAAAATTCTAGTGATAGATTTGGGGTACAATTTAAATGATAATACTCACATCTTCCATGTTTAATCTCTGAAAAATACAAAATGGTAACATTTAAAATAAGTAAATAAAGTTTAATTCAAACGGGGGCATATACATTGGACTTGTAATTTAAAATGTAGGACAATTGCGAATTTCGATGACAATTATTAATTTGTTTTGTTTTTCACTTTGTATTTTATGGAACTAAATTGTTCTCTGAATTGTATGCATCATGCTTTATTCCGCCCTTTTTGTTGCTTAGTTTACGAAGCTAGAGTTCTAATAATATATCGTAGTCCTAATTGTCTGTAACTTTAATCTGTTTTGTGACATGCATGTCCCCATGATAGCATGAGTAGTCCCTGAATGATAATTGTTTGTATCAAATATTGATTGTCACTTACGCCAACACTATTTCGATTCATTTTCCACACTGACAGATGTCAATTTGAACATCAATTGAATAATACAATAAACCCTAGACTCCTCTCTAAAGACAGTCCCGTTGATTGGGAAGCTTCATATTTTCCTGTTACCAACATCTTACCATTTTATATTTAACTATTGTTTTTTTTTATATATATCGCTGGTCGATGTTAAACCTTTCTTGTTTTGAACATCTAACGTATTGGATGGCGCTAAATAGCCTAAACGTGCTGGTGCGCCGTTAAAATTCAAGTAAACAAACAAACAAACAAACTCTAAAGACAGTATACACGTCAAAATACAGCATTTATTGTTTTAATCAATATTTTCTTATATCCGGCCAGAAAACAAAAGATATGCATACATGGGCCCTTTAATTGATTTAACTATATATTATACAGTAGATGGTACAGTGGTTTACAGTTCCACAGCTCATACAGGGACACCAGAGTTGTTTGTTTGTATTGATCTACCTGCACAACACAGCACAGGGGCCCCGAATGGTCGAGTGGTCTGAAGCGCTGTCCGTTACGGATCACTGATCTCTCACCTCTGTCTGCGTGGGTTTGAGTCTAAGATTCGGCTAATGTAGTTATGTGAGAAAGCTTGTCAGTAGCTTCTTGGGTCGGTGGTTCTTTCCGGGGTTTTCCGGGTTCTTCCTCCACCATAACATACTGGCCGCGATGTATGGCCCATATTGTGCTGAAAAATGGCGTTAAACCATAAAAAAAGCACAACATCTATTTATAACAGCAGCAGAGAGGGTGAAGCCTACAACATTTTTTGTTTTTATTTTTGATTATACCCTCCAAATAACACTAGACCCTTCTCGCGAAATAACTAGAAAAAAAAAATGACAGTGATTGTTGTCTGAAAACATGGGATTCGCAGGTGATGTTGTATTCGCGTTTTCGTTGATTAATCATAAAATGTCGCAACGTCGTTGTCACTCACCCTCTCTGCTGCTGGAACTTTCAGTTCTGGGTTAACCGAATATTTGATCTAGTCCTTACTACGACGAAAATCCCCTTAGGATGAAAGTCTTTACGACGAAAATCCTTTCAGGATTTCACAAATAGACTAATTTGTAAAACCTCCTCTTGTAAATCAATCAGATTATTAGACTGGTCAGTGAGTTTGAAATTAATTCTGGTTAATGAATTATTATGACATCGCATATAGACTGGATTCACCGGGGACTCAATTATTAAAAACCCTGGAGGAGCTGTTGGTGCAAATGAATACAAAATATATCCCTGCTGAGCTTGATTTGATCGTTCTAAATTTATTTGATAGCTTCCTTCGATCACATCACATACTAAATTGAGCGCAATCACCGTTGAAATATTCACATTGAACGGAGCAATATGCCTGCCACCACCATCTGGGTCATTATTATGTTTGAGGATTTTTATTTCCGGTGATGTTGCTTTTTTCTATGCATCATGAATTATTTTAAAACCAACATCGATGGTGTCACTGAGAGATTTTTGTCCGGTTCACCCTCTCTGCTGGGGCTCAATTTAACCTGTTTCTCACGAAAAGTTTTTAAAAACTCTTCTGGAGTCGGTATTGGTTTATTCTTTCGTCGGAGATATTCTATTGCGGAACGATACTGTGGACAACCACACGCTATGCAAATCTGATATTTTCCTCTGACACCCTTTCCACAACCAAGACAGGATTTTGGCCCCTCGGGACAACCTTGTTTTGCAGTACAATTATGTACTCCACAGAATTCTCCGTAGGAATTTTTTCCACATCGCTGTGTAGATCCTAAAAACAACCACGAGCATTTATTCACCGCCAGTGCTGGATTCACCATTATTATTAATTGTTAATCAACATTCAATTAGACGTTAAAAAGTATATAGTATAATGATTACTGTTTACTCTGATAACGATGATGATTTTTTGCAAACACCACAAACATATCATGTTCTTCAAGAATACTACAAAAGGCATTTAACGCCATCATGGAGTGTTTCTAGTAAAAAATCCGCCATTAAATTACTCACCGAAGATAGTTATCTGCTCCGTGGTGTAATCATTCAACAAATGGGACAATTTTACGTTTTTATGAATGATCCGGACATCACAGAATTTCAAGGATGTTCTGCGGTAAATGAAATAATTCCGAAACAACGATTGAGATATCCCACAATCGATATTGATTCTAAAAACCCATCGTTGGAGGAGTTGTTATTGTACTTCAATGACTTAGTTGACTCTGTCAATGATGTTTTGGTTTTTGAAACCAGTGGTGGTTATCATATTTTAATGAAAACGATTCCAATCGATTTTGATGATCATCGGGAATTATTAAAAAAAATCGACACAGACAGACCATCATGGAATGTTGATATACAAGCTGGACTTCATAGCATCAAATTACCCGGGACAAGATCAGCAAAACAAAACAGCATTGATAAGCGATTAATTTATCCTGGAAATCTAAAGGATACTAGTTTATTATTCTCCTGTCCTGTTGCTATACAATCATGTTACGAAAAAGTCACTGACGACGATGATAGTATTTTTGACGAAGATGGTGACTTTATCACTAGTGAACACATTTATCAGATTTCAATAGCGCTGACAGGACAATCCGATCAAATCACTGGAATTACAAATCAAACCAGTAATATGATTTCGCTAGGAAGGGTTTCAGGATCATTTTGTAATATTTGCCAACGGCGACATGGATACAATGAGATTGGTGGATACAATGAGGGAAAAGCCATTGATGCATTTGTGTGTATTTATTCAGATCGATTTGTGATAGGTTGTTTCCGTACCACAAAAAATAAAATCACAATTGACAGAACTGATGCTAGTATTTCCAATGATTACGAAAAATACTTAAAATCATATCATTATCGTCGTGAAGATCACAGCGGTGAATTTCCAAAAAGAATTCCAGATTACACCTACTGTGAGCCTCCCGTTCATGAAAACGGCCAAGGATGTAAAATCATCCTCAACGATGACTATATGGATGGTTCTGCTTGTGGGATGGGAAAATCAAAATCGGCATGGGAATCAATACGAGATGATCAATCTGTGCTCTATTTGTCATACAGAAAAACATTTACCAGAAAGACTACCATCGACTATAATCTCGAATCCTATGAACAAATTCATGGAACCATTATTTTTTATACAAGAACTCATAGAAAAGTTATTTCGCAGATTGAATCCATTGTACGAGTGAAGGGGATTCCTGATGTGTTATTGTTAGATGAATGGCATGGCATTCTTCGTCAAATAATTTCATCGGGTCGTGGAAAACAGATTTGGGAAACACTGACATGGTTGATTTCTTCAGCAAAACGAGTTATTGTGTTAGATGCTGATGCCAACAATGATGATCTAGAATTATTTAGAAATTTCTTAAACCGTCCGGACATGAAATTCATTATTAATGAGTATCAACCTGATCATGGAAAGAAATTTATTGTGGAACCGTCCCATCATGACAATTACATCAAATTGTTGGATACACTTTAGCAGGGAAATCGTGCCGTAGTTTTCACACAGAACAAACGACACGGAAATTATTCTGTAGAAGCCCTTGCTAAATTATTACAGCATTTAGGATACCGAGTGAAATACTATCACGCTTACACAGATTCGGCAGAAAAACAAAGAGATTTTGCTGATCCCGTTGAAGCGTCTAATACCATCGATGTGGTGATTTATAATTGTACTGTAGAAGCGGGAATATCAATCGTGGATGAACGATTTAAGTACTTAGCGGTGTTTTCTGAGCAACTAGGGTCTGTAGAAGCCACTAAACAAGCAATTCATCGGTTTAGAAATATTAATGAAATTCATTATTCAGCCACTAAACGATCTTCACACACAGTGCCACTCACACGTGATGACATTATTTCTGCCATTGAATCCCATGAGAGGGATTTATCCTCAACGGAATTATTATTCAGGACACCCAATCTCAATGATGTGAATTCTAGTTACGGGTATGCATTTATCAGCGCCATTATTGACGAAAACAATTCGAAGTGTCATTTTACGGGACGACTTGTTACAATGATGAAAAGAACCGGGTATGAGGTCACGTGGGAATTACCAGATGACTATTCATTGTGGTGTGAAAAAAATAAACTCAACAAAATTGATGCCGCGGCTATTCACAATAATCCCGTCGTAGATGATTTTTTGAAATCTACCAACGGAGAAAGAATTGCTAATGCGGGAAATATTGACAGTGAACAACAAAAATATCAATGGCTTTTCCCTCATTGTATCCACCAATCTCATTGTATCCATGTCGCCGTTGGCAAATATTACAAAATGATCCTGAAACCCTTCCTAGCGAAATCATATTACTGGTTTGATTTGTAATTCCAGTGATTTGATCGGATTGTCCTGTCAGCGCTATTGAAATCTGATAAATGTGTTCACTAGTGATAAAGTCACCATCTTCGTCAAAAATACTATCATCGTCGTCAGTGACTTTTTCGTAACATGATTGTATAGCAACAGGACAGGACAATAATAAACTAGTATCCATTAGATTTCCAGGATAAATTAATCGCTTATCAATGCTGTTTTGTTTTGCTGATCTTGTCCCGGGTAATTTGATGCTATGAAGTCCAGCTTGTATATCAACATTCCATGATGGTCTGTCTGTGTCGATTTTTTTTAATAATTCCCGATGATCATCAAAATCGATTGGAATCGTTTTCAATAAAATATGATAACCACCACTGGTTTCAAAAACCAAAACATCATTGACAGAGTCAACTAAGTCATTGAAGTACAATAACAACTCTTCCAACGATGGGTTTTTAGAATCAATATCGATTGTGGGATATCTCAATCGTTGTTTCGGAATTATTTCATTTACCGCAGAACATCCTTGAAATTCTGTGATGTCCGGATCATTCATAAAAACGTAGAATTGTCCCATTTGTTGAATGATTACACCACGGAGCAGATAACTATCTTCGGTGAGTAATTCAATGGCGGATTTTTTACTAGAAACACGCCATGATGGCGTTAAATGCCTTTTGTAGTATTCTTGAAGATCATGATATGTTTGTGGTGTTTGCAAAAAATCATCATCGTTATCAGAGTAATCACTAATCATTATACTATATACTTTTTAACGTCTAATTGAATGTTGATTAACAATTAATAATAATGGTGAATCCAGCACTGGCGGTGAATAAATGCTCGTGGTTGTTTTTAGGATCTACACAGCGATGTGGAAAAAATTCCTACGGAGAATTCTGTGGAGTACATAATTGTACTGCAAAACAAGGTTGTCCCGAGGGGCCAAAACCCTGTCTTGGTTGTGGAAAGGGTGTCAGAGGAAAATATCAGATTTGCATAGCGTGTGGTTGTCCACAGTATCGTTCCGCAATAGAATATCTCCGACGAAAGAATAAACCAATACCGACTCCAGAAGAGTTTTTAAAAACTTTTCGTGAGAAACAGGTTAAATTGAGCCCCAGCAGAGAGGGTGAACCGGACAAAAATCTCTCAGTGACACCATCGATGTTGGTTTTAAAATAATTCATGATGCATGGAAAAAAGCAACATCACCGGAAATAAAAATCCTCAAACATAATAATGACCCAGATGGTGGTGGCAGGCATATTGCTCCGTTCAATGTGAATATTTCAACGGTGATTGCGCTCAATTTAGTATGTGATGTGATCGAAGGAAGCTATCAAATAAATTTAGAACGATCAAATCAAGCTCAGCAGGGATATATTTTGTATTCATTTGCACCAACAGCTCCTCCAGGGTTTTTAATAATTAAGTCCCCGGTGAATCCAGTCTATATGCGATGTCATAATAATTCATTAACCAGAATTAATTTCAAACTCACTGACCAGTCTAATAATCTGATTGATTTACAAGAGGAGGTTTTACAAATTAGTCTATTTGTGAAATCCTGAAAGGATTTTCGTCGTAAAGACTTTCATCCTAAGGGGATTTTCGTCGTAGTAAGGACTAGATCAAATATTCGGTTAACCCAGAACTGAAAGTTCCAGCAGCAGAGAGGGTGAGTGACAACGACGTTGCGACATTTTATGATTAATCAACGAAAACGCGAATACAACATCACCTGCGAATCCCATGTTTTCAGACAACAATCACTGTCATTTTTTTTTCTAGTTATTTCGCGAGAAGGGTCTAGTGTTATTTGGAGGGTATAATCAA
Organism: Unio delphinus; assembly: GCA_029339505.1. Taxonomy (NCBI): domain Eukaryota; kingdom Metazoa; phylum Mollusca; class Bivalvia; order Unionida; family Unionidae; genus Unio; species Unio delphinus. The sequence goes on along the minus strand of JAQISU010000095.1, from coordinate 1,538,503 downwards.
AAATAAAAACAAAAAATGTTGTAGGATTCACCCTCTCTGCTGCTATAACACTTTCCCGTTCATAATGATCGGTATTTCAGCAGATAGCATTATATGAACCTGCTTAGAAAGGTTTCCCATCTGTGGTGGGAGTCTGCGTGGTAACCATGTATGTAAAGGACTCAGTGAAAAAGGTAAATGGGTTTGTATAAGTGGTAAATGGATTAGAAACAGAAATCTCCAAGCAGGTTTCAAATTCTCATTATAAATCAATAATACGTGTTATGTTACAGGCCAGACTGATCTGATAGCCACTACCCTGTATACTTCAATGGAGTTCTATGAAGTTTGCACATTGTCATTTTTATATTATATTACATCATGGGATTAAAAGAGGGAACATTACGAATTCACTGTGTTGTTTTGAATTAAATGTGATACAAAGTATACCTAACCAACTGTATTAGGAAACTGTACTGTCTTACAAGTATCTCAAAAAATAATAATAATAATAATAATAATAATAATAATAATAATAGCAATAATAATAATAATAATAATAATAATAATAATAATAATAATAGCAATAATAATAATAATAATAATAATAGTAATAATAATAAAAAATTTAAAAATACGACTACTACTACTACTACTACTAATAATAATAATAATAATAATAGTAATAATAAAAAAAATATTAAAAATACGACTACTACTACTACTAATAATAATAATAATAATAATAATAATAATAGTAATAATAATAAAAATATTAAAAATGCGACTACTACTACTACTACTACTAATAATAATAATAATAATAATAATAACAATAATAATAATAATAATATTAATAATAATAATAATAGCAATAATAAGAATAATAATAATAGTAATAATAATAAAAATATTAAAAATACGACTACTACTACTACTACTACTACTGCTAATAATAATAATAATAATAATAATAATAATAATAATAATAATAATAACGTGTTTATTCAATATTACCATTGTTATTTAAATTAATCGATTCAGTAAAATTAACAACTGAGCAACCAATATTGCATCGTGGTTTAGTATTTGTAAATGGCCATGATGATACTGCGTTTAATCGACTGTTTTGAGAAAATGTTATGGTTCTTTGTTTGTTAATCATAATCCATGTTTAAAATCATATATTTTACATGCTTCGTTTTGTTTATTTTTTCTGACATTCATTCTTTTCCTTTCTTTTCACCTATTTATTTTAATCTTATTTCATTTTTTTTTATTTTAAACCTTATATGCTAGTGTATGTGCATATTTTAGTCTATTCCATTGTGCATACCTTTTAATTATAAACCGATTGATGAAATTTACAATGTAAGTGTTTCTTATGTTTATAATCGTATATGAACATACAAATGGTACAATACCTAGTTGACTTCCAATCCCTGATGTTCAATATCGTAGTAAGAATTGCGGACCACGCACTCTTCTGCTCGATGAACAGGAATGGCTATGAGAGTTTCTACACAGGTTACGCATAAACATATACCTACCTGTTGGTGCAAGACACCGTCCGCTGTACCGGTAGGAACGTGTCGTCGTTTCAGCGGGTATTGATGTGTATAACGTGAAGCCAATACAGGGTGTGATAACGTTTCTGAATCAATACAGAACAAATAAAAATAAACCGTTTTACAGTATGTTGCTAGATTAGGTATCAAGGTCAATGGAAGGAACTGGTATCTTTATATGAATTACATGCGCACTTTGGTGTTATTGAGAGCAACATGACTGCATACCATATCAGCACAACATATTTGCTGTATTTTCTTGTACGAGTGGTGTATATTAAGTTGCATATAAATGTGCTTAATGATTTATATCCTATGTTCGCAACAAGCAACATTCAACGTAAAAATTGAACCTAATTGCAAATATCCATACCCCTATCGAAAAAAAGAGTTGACAGGGCAAAAAAAAAATGTTTAACAAATTCTACCAGACAATGTGCATGCAGTCACTTTTGAAGAATATGTACGTTTTAATAGTATTTGATCTGTTCTTACTATAACGAACTTTTTAATTTTTAATGACAAGTTGTTGGTATGACTATAATGGGATAGATATGTCAAACCCCATCAAAGGAATATTGAGATCGCTGAAACAATGCATACACTGCATTAGCTTACAGTATGCTTATTATTTTCTGAGGGAGAGTGGTTGTATATGCTTACAACGACCGGATTCTGAACATAGTTTGGAAAAGACAACTACAACGATCTGATGCTGGCAATAGTTTCGAAAGGACAACTAAAACGATCTGACGTTTGTAATAGTTTCGAAACGACAATTACAACAATATGATTTGGGAAATAGTTTCGAAAAGACAACTACAACGATCTGATGTTGGACATAGTTTCGAAAAGACAACTACAACGATCTGATGTTGGACATAGTTTTGAAAAGACAACTACAATGATCTGATGTTGAAAATAGTTTGGAACGGACAATTAACTTCATCAAACATTGGTCATAAATGGCGCAAAAGTTAAACGACATTTCGATCTTGCATAAACGATACATCCAACAAATGGCATATTAATAGTCATACAGGTTAAATAACTGTTGTGGTCGCAACTGTTGTCCTCCGCTTTGGTATCAGAAACACGATGTACGAAACGGATAGATTTTTGTTGAAGCTTGCATTGTGTCCAAGAAAAAAATAAATGGTTTACGGTCGAAATTTGTAAATTTCAATTTCTTTCCCAGGCGAAAATGTTTTGTGACTAAAAAAGACACGAGTCTGAAAAGCAAACATCCTTTTCATTTCAAATCATTAATTCACATTTTGATTAAGTGTTGTATCTGTTTTGTGTACGAAAAATTACAACAGGTTGAAGGCACATTTTTGAGGCTAAGTTGGGTTACAGCGGCTTTATATATTTGTCGAATCCTGTTTTTTTAAAAAGATATAAATTAATATTTGGTTGTTTTTTGTGGGGGGGGGGGCGTGTTAAATATGCAAGTATATAACATAATTGAAATATAACAACCCCACAGAGTCAAAATCATTTGGCAATGGGCCAATATATTTCGCCCCATGTTAGTGTAATCATTGGTTTCTTCATTAACGTGTTACTTTTAGTATTATACCACCAAACACTAGCTCACAAACCTTTAATGTCTAAACAGATGAACAGTGTGCTTTACATTTTAGTGCAATAATTTTTTGCGCATGTGACATCTTTATTCAATAGCATAATAACGAGCAGGGCGATTGTTCCATCATTGTTCTCATTGCCCTTTACACTGCCGTTATTGAAGAAGAATGACGTTTATATGCAGTGGTGCAATAATTATTTGTTATTTTATCCACATATCAATTTTTCGTTTTCATATCTGTAAAACTGTATACTACCCAATAAAAATACAAAACCTGGCTAAAGAAAACCCAGTGCATTATGGTTTATTTGCGTTGAATCCACACCGCCATCAAATAAGTTACTTTTCGTCAGTTACCACGTCCATGAACATATAACTATTTCCGCTTTTGTCATATATTTAAACATATATATATACTGTCACTGACGTACTCTAGCCCAACATATTCACATACATATCTGGACTCACCCATGTCTACACACCAGCAATATATTTACACTCCTCTTCTGACAATCATATGCACATTATTCCAACTATGAAAACGAATTCATATAAACAACGTTTTTTGGCATACCAGGCCCGGCAATGCGGAACGAATTGTCCATTGAAATTAGACACAGAGACAAAGTGATCCCTTTCAAGAGTGCTCTTAAAACACACATTTTCGACTGCAATAACAAACTTAAAGACCCAATAATGTTCCCGACCTTAAATACGTTCAGCAGTAATTTCATGGTGTTTGTTTTGTTATTGTTTCTAGTCATATGAATATTGATATTATAAAACGCTTAGAGCTTCGTAAGATTAGGCGCTTTTCAAAATCCTCATATTATTATTATTATTATTATTATTGTTATTAGTATTATTATTATTATTATTATTATATCCGGCATATTACAGTGTAAAACGAATGTGCTACACAAATGTCGTTTGATTCGTGTTATGGGTATTTTCCGATAAATATGTTGGAAACGTGAAACACTTCATAAACTATATTTCTGACGTTGGGCACACTTACCAATACCGAGTGTGGGAAAATTTGCAATAGTGTATTAGAGACAATAGAATAAGAAATAGTCAATAACAGCGTCCTCTCTCTCTCTCTCTCTCTCTCTCTCTCTCTGGTTAGAACGTCTGCCTCGGATGCGGGTGGTCGTGGGTTCGAACTTCAGCAGTCATACCAAAGACTTTAAAACATGGTACTAACAGTCACCTCGCAGAGCGCTCAGACTGGTTGGCATTGTGTCAGTATAAAGTGATCGGGTGGGACGTCATGCCCCAGTGCTAGACATCAGAATAAAGGTCCACACAGGAGACGTCGTAGCGATATGACTGAAAAATTGTTAAAGCTACGTTGAAAATCCATATCACCAACACACACACACACACACACACACACACATATATATGGCTACCTATTGCACATAGTGTCAGACTTGTAATATATGTCGTGTTGGTTCGATACACATCCATGCCTACTCATGCATGCTTAAACGTATTACTCCCTTTATCTCTGCAGCAGTAAGCCTTCTCGTGCTGACGTGCAATAAGAGACGTTTTATTTCTCTCTTTCTCCCTGAATTTATCTTATTAATGATCGTAGTTTATCTCATCTTATTAAATGGCCTTCCATCAAATCTTCTCGTCACATCAGTCTCTCTTATCGTCTCTTTAAATCATCCAAGTTGTGATCGTCTCTAAAATAATCTCATTAACGTTCTTCTTTTAAATCAGCCCATACATGTCCTGGACTGCACAACTGAACGAAGATCTGATTTGGAGTTGTAGTGATTAATATGAAAATGTGATGACAGAAAAAGTGTATGCTCAAATTATATTGTCGGCTCAATCTTGATTAGATAATGTTGTGTTACCTTGAGCAAAACTGGACAATTACTCAAAATACATCCGTTTCTGAATCCTTTATGTGTGTTGCTGTTTTGTTTGTTTTTTATGGTTTAACGCCATTTTTCAGCACAATATAGGCTATACATAGCGGCCAGTATTAATGGTGGAGGAAGAACCAGGAAAAAAACCGGAAAGAACCACCGACCCACGAGAAGCTACTGGCAAGCTTTCTCACATAACTACATTAGCCGAATCTTAGACTCGAACCCACGCAGACAGAAATGAGATGGCAGTGCTTTAGACCACTCGGCCACTAGGATCCCCTATGTGTGTTGCTATGTGGTCAACACTATATTAATATGCTTGGAAATCGGTGCAAACTAGTATAAAGAATGAGAGAAAGAAAGAAAGACAGAAGCAGTTTGACAGATAGATAGACAGAGAATAAGAGAGAAAGGGGTGAGGAGAGAGAGATTGATGTCCTGCATAACTGGTGTCCTATTTCACTATGTAGGCATGAACTTCTTATTATCGTGGCTCATTGTAAATCCATACCTTTTAGTACGTAAATAGCAATTATGATTCTATTTCAATTTTCCATTGTCTTCTCAGCCTTGACTACTACCATATATGTGTATGTAAAGGACATAACAGTTACCATTTGGGTTTATAAGTCAGCTTGTTTAAAGCAGGTAGAATCCTCTGCGAAACAAATCCAGCATTGTACTCTAAATTTGTTTTGCCAACTGCGTCTAAAATCGTCATAAGAACAATATTAGGAAATTAAATCAACGTGTAGAAATACATTCATTTTACTTTCACATTTGCATTTTCCTTAAAAATGTTATATTTAATTGAATCCACTTTGGGATATTTCTTCGGCGTTTGACTTCACTAACGATGAAATATACGTAAGAAGTTATCGTCCATGCAGGTATAGATTTAAAACGTGCATAACATGCGTACCTTCTATTAGCTAATTGCCCTACTTTAATTGTAGGCGTTTTTGTGGTTGTTCTGTATAGTATTTGTTGTAAAGAAAATATAACTACGTCTTCATAAAGGAACTGAATGAAATACACTCCTCGCCCTCTTTTTAAAAGTTCTAGTATGATGAATTTCAATTAAAAGTAGTTCTGCTTCAGTTCACTTCAACAAAATGATTCGACTAGAAATTGTGTGCTGAACAGTAAGAGCTCATTCTCTAAAGAAATATATGGATTTCCATTATTTAGGTACAATAGTATTGGAATATGTTAAAATGTGCCGACATCAACAGTGTTTTCCAAGTGAAAATACTTTTAGTAATTGTGAAGAATAAATATTTAGATGGCATATTTTTCCAATGTGTATGCATGTATGTATGTATGTATGTATGTATGTATGTATGTATGTATGTATGTATGTCTGCATGCATGCATGCATGTATGTACGTATGCACGCACGTATGCATGCAAGTGCGCTCGATTGAGTGCATGCAGGCATGTAAGTGCGCTCGTGTGAGTGCATACGTGAGTACGTTCATGAATGTGTGCATCTATATATGCACATGGTTCAACGACATATCAGCACGCTCCTGGCCATCTAGTGCCTATAGCTCTATGATCAGTGTAAGAATATGTGACTATTATGTAGACAGGTAAGATAAAATTATTATTGTTGCTCCCGACCAGTTTCTGTCGATTCCATAAAGACATTCGATGTCGAGATAAAGACATATCCTGACCTTGGGTTTCTATTTTAATAGTGCTACATCAAAATCCGGGCTAAGAATAAAACTGAAAAGCTCGGTCGCAGCAATCTATCAATACAGGCGCTCCCTTGTCGCATGTTGTAGCATGCGCATTTTAATTGTTTTATTTTTTTATTTCATCTAAACAGTATTGTGTTTAGTTAATACACCTTTGCTGATTGAACCAGGCCAACACTCATAATCACATTCTCGTTGTCAGATCGTCAATCAGCGAATCGGAAATACGTTATTGAGCGGCTTCATGGACGATTTTACAGCCATTGTTGCTGTCAAATGATCAGGACGACAAGCCGTCTGTGATGTTGTCTGCGTTATAAATCAATGTCAAATAATTTCAACCGCTTATAATCCCAAATTATTCAAACCGATCTACAAAAACGCTCTGATGAAATCAACTAATCGTGTTCCAAATAGGTTAGCCAATGGTGCTTAAAAAAAGGAATACAAATTCTTTGACACCACTTCCTTAATTGCCACATAAACGGGTTTTCTCGTGCTACTTACATGAATATGTATTACAAGTCTACGTACAACTGTCATACTTTTCGATCAGGTCGATATCAAATGTAACTTTGTAGTGACAAGGACTGTACGACAGTCATGGCCTACAATGATAAATTGGGCTGTGGCAACTGTGACAGTGGAATGGGACATACAAGGGTATTATCGGTGGCAATCAAGAGAACAGTACACGTAAAATCGTGGAAAAATACAAGGTATAATAAACTCCGAGAGTCTACTCCAGTGGGTGACCCGCTGCATAGATGCCACGGATTGTATCACAAGTTAGATTAAACTAAGTCACTGAAGAAACTTTGTCGGTGTTGGCTCGTGTTCGCGTAGAAAATGTGTACAGTCTCATCCAGATTGGAAGAAATTCGTCCGTTAGATCTGTTATTTGATTGAGTAATTATAGGAAGAGGCAGTTCCTAAATTGTATTATTGATGATGGCGGGTGCTTGACTCAGAGACAAAGTAATGCATATAGATCATTGATAATAAGCACACTCGCTACGTTGAACCAAAACATGGGTGACTGTTTGCAATTCTGGGTTCTCCTTTTGGGTGGACGTGTAAACTTTGCCCTGAACAGCTCTCTGAACCTCTACGATTTTCTTTTGACCCTATCGGGTTTGCCGTTTGCTGGTTTACCAGTCGGGGTAAACAATTATTGAGAGATTGTTAAGGTTGTTTCACTGGCAAGAGCGTTAAAGCGTCATTTTCAACGCGTTCTGCATCAGTTTTCATCTGATTAAGATATTGTATTGTCTCGATGAATGATTGTTTAATATCATGATTCGGATCTTCAGGTATATTCTTATCAAGTAGATTCCCCATATTTCTTTGTGCAATTGTATAGTCGTAAGTATGATTATTTAAGTTCAGGTATAATCCGGTAAATCTTAATTCCCCCAGATACAGTTTATCATTAAACTATAGCACGTATTATGGTCTTTTTATATTGTTTAGTATGGAGTTTCCATATTTATAAACCATTGCAGAGTGGAATGTGGAATGTGGAATGTTCGATATTTCAATGGCGGCTCATTGAGTTTCTTCGTGTATTTTGAAAACGATCTTTGATTATTTTCATGTTATAGATTTGATTCAAAGATGAAGTTCATCCGTTGATTTTCGATAGTATATGGTCATGTTGGAATGCTAACGATCTGAACACTTTCATCAAACTTGATTCATTCGCGCTTGCAAATTAATGTTTAGAAAATATTCCACAAAATGATTTGGCTCTAATATTTGGCCAAGGAAAATAAAGTTGTATTTGTGCCAGTGCGATGATTTCAATTGACAGACCATTAGGCGCATGTATTAAAGATAGAAGACTAATATCGAATTCCGGCTTAAAGTTTCAGAGAAACATTTCTGGTAGTTGCAGACTTTGACCATTGTGTGCTCTTGGTAAGTTTAGGCCCCATTCCTTTTTCGTTGTCTTCAAACCACGTATTGCTAACGTTTTCAAATGCTTGTCTGGCAACTGTTCCAACGGCACCAAATGTGGCTGCCTTTTCAGGTGTCCTATTTCACTATGTAGGCATGAACTTCTTATTATCGTGGCTCATTGTAAATCCATACCTTTTAGTACGTAAATAGCTATTATGATTCTATTTCAATTTTCCATAGTCTTCTCAGCCTTGACTACTACCGTATATGTGTATGTAAAGGATTTAACAGTTAACATTTGAGTTTATAAGTCAGTTGGTTTAAAGCAGGTATAATCCTCTGCGAAACAAATCCAACATTGTACTCTAAATTTGTTTTGACAACGGCGTCTAAAATCGTCATAAGAACAATATTAGGAAATTAAATCAACGTGTAGAAATACATTCATTTTACTTTCACATTCACATTTTCCTTAAACATGCTATATTTAATAGAATACACTTTGGGATATTTTTTCGGAGTTTGACTTCACTGACGATGAAATATACGTAAGAAGTTTTCGTCCATGCCGGTATAGATTTAAACGTGCATATCATGCGTACTATTAGCTAATTGCCCTACTTTAATTGTAGGCGTTTTTGCGGTTGTTCTGTATAGTATTTGTTGCAAAGAAAATGAAATTACGTCTTCAGAAAGGAACTGAATGAAATACACTCCTCGCACTCTTTTTAAAAGTTCTAGTATGATGTATTTCAATATACGGTTTGGAGTAAAATATTAGTGTCTTAAGTTTGCCTTATTTTCTATTATTGCGATGTCATGTTTCTCCCATTGTTTGACAGTGATTTCAACATAGATACTCATATCCCGCATAGTTTAACCACGCGATCGATTGTATGGACTTTGCAACATTACAAAGACATTATTTCAGTCTGGTCACCACGGATAGAGATAGAGATAAAAGAGAGACAGAGGGAGATCTTTTATTTTTTCTATTTCCTTTTCTTTTTAACTTTTGTTTGTTCTATTCAATATTTAATGTTATGAACACAAGGAGTACACACACACACACACACACACACATATATATATATATATATATATATATATATATATATATCAGCAGATATAATCCATAATTGAGATCTGTATAGCTATGTAAACTTCTGCAAAGCTATTTGCCCTACCTTCATTCAAAGCGCCATTGTCATTCTGCAAAACTTAGTAAAGAAATCAAATTAATCTTCAATGCTGAATCTAATGATTACAAAAGCTCCAACGGTTATTAAAAGTAGTTCTGCTTCAGTTCATTTCATTAAAATGATTCGACTAGAAATTATGTGTGTTGAACTTGGTTTATTTGACAATGTCAATTCCACCTAGTATTATATCCCACAAGTTAAAGTCAGTTTATTTAATTATGTGCATGGTCTTCGATGGGGAACAGTAAGAGCTCATTCACAAAAGAAATATCTGGATTCCATTTCCATTTTTTAGGTACAATATAGTATTGGTGTATGTTAAAATGTGCCGACATCAACAGTGTTTTGTAAGTGAAAATACTTTTAGTAATTGTGAAGAATAAATATTTAGATTGCATTTTTTAAAAATATCTATTGATAATCTTCCAATGTGTATGTATGTATGTATGTATGTATGTATGTATGTATGTATGTATGTATGTATGTATGTATGTATGTCTGTATGTATGTATGTATGTATGTATGTATGTATGTATGTATGTATGTATGTATGTATGTATAATTGCATGCATGCATTCATGTATGTACGTACGCACGCACGTATGCATGCAAGTGCGCTCGTGTGAGTGCATGCATGCATGTAAGCGCGTTCGCGTGAGTGCATACGTGCGTACGTTCATGAATATGTGCATAAATATATATATATGCACATGGTTCAACGACATATCAACACGCTCCTGGCCATCTAGTGCCTATAGCTCTATGATCAGTGTAATAATATGTGACTACTATGTAGACAGTAAGATAAAATTATTATTGTTTCTTTCGATTCCATAAAGGTATTCAAAGGCGAGATAAAGACATATCCTGACCTTGGGTTTCTATTTTAATGGTATTACATCAAAAGCCGGGCTAAGAATAAAACTGAAAAGCTCGGTCGCAGCAATCTGTCAATACAGACGCTCCCTTGTCGCATGTTGTAGCATGCGCATTTTAATTTTTTATTTTTTTATTTCATCTAAACAGTATTGTGTTTAGTTAATACAACTTTGCTGATTGAACCAGGCCAACAACCATAATCAAATTCCCGTTGCCAGATCGTCAATCAGCGAATCGGAAATACGTTATTGAGCGCTTCATGGAGGATTTTACAGCCATTGTTGCTGTCAAATGATCAGGACGACAAGCCGTCTGTGATGTTTTCTGCGTTATAAATCAATGTAATCAATGTCAAATAATTTTAACCGCTTATAATCCCAAATTATTCAACCGATCTACAAAAACGCTTTAATGATATCAACTATTCGTGTTCCAAATAGGTTACCCAATTGTGCTTAAACCTAGGAATACAAATTCATTGACACCACTTCCTTAATTGTCACATAAACGGGTTTTCTCGTGCTACTTACATGAATATGTATTACAAGTCTACGTACAACTGTCATACTTTTCGATCAGTTCGATATCAAATGTAACTTTGTAGTGACAAGGTCTGCGCGACAGTCATGGTCCACAATGATAAATTGAGTTGTGTAAACTGTGATAGTGGAATGGGACATACAAGGGTATTATCGGTGGTAATCAAGAGAACAGTACACGTAAAATCGTGGAAAAATACAAGGTATAATAAACTTCGAGAGTCTACTCCATTGAGTGATCCGCTGCATAGATGCCACGGATTGTATCACAAGTTAGATTAACCTAAGTCACTGAAGAAACTTTGTCAGTGTTGGCTCGTGTTCACGTATAAAATGTGTACAGTCTCGTCCAGAATGGAAGAAATTCGTCCGTTAGATCTGTTATTTGATTGAGTAATTGTCGGAAGAGTCAGTTCCTAAATTGTATTATTGATGTTGGCGGGTGCTTGACTCAAGAGACAAAATAATGCGTATAGATCATTGATAATAAGCTCCCAAAACATGGGTGACTGTTTGCAATTCTGGGTTCTCCTTTTGGGTGGACGTGTAAACTTTGTCCTGAAAAGCTCTCTGAACCTCTACGATTTTTTTTTGACCCTATCGGGTTTGCCGTTCGCTGGTTTACCAGTCGGCGTCAACAATGATTGAGAAATTGTTACGGTTGTTTTACTGGCAAGAGCGTTAAGGAAACTTAGATCAGATCAAACTCGGCAATTTAAATTTGGAGCGGAGCTTGTGCGAGAAAAAACTAGGTAAAGTTATGGTGGATTACATGCAATAAGTATTAAGACTATCCGATGATGAATCGGTACGTCAAAAACACGTTCGGGTAATAAAAGTATTGTTTCGCCGAGAAATAAATGCATACTGTATTAAAATACTTGCGACGGAATGTGCTATTTTGTTTTTTGATTGGATGGTTTTCCACTGCCTTGCAAGCAAATACAAACTAACAATTAATCTAAGCTATGTGTGTCAAGCAGATGTCCAGTTTGATCTGTCAGACAAAATCTTATTCTTAAATTAAGTGGATTAACAGGCACTGACACAATAAAAAAAACAGGGTTAGCTCTTAAGAAAGTCTGTAAAAAACATATCTTTAGAATGCTTGCATTCCCCTCCCCTCTCCGATTCATCTGCAATATAGCGAAATTCCACTTCGTCACATATAAGCTTCGCATACATTGTTAACTTGAAATTAACTATACCGGGCAATACGTAACGACCACTAACCGTTGGTTCGTTATTATGATAAACAATATGGTTTTCCTTTTTAAGCCCTTTGCATAAATCGTATCACCCGGTGAGATGTTGTGTCCGTCACATCATTTTCAACGCGTTTTGCATCAGATTTCACCTAGTCAGATTTCACCTGGTTAAGATATTGTATTGTCTCGATGAGTGATTGTTTAATATCATGATTCGGATCTCCAAGTATATTCTTATCAAGTAGATTCCCCATATTTCTTTGTGCAATTGCATAGTCGTAAGTATGATTATTTAAGTTCATGTAATAATCCGGTAAATCTTAATTCCCCCAAATACAGTTTATCATTAAACTATAGCACGTATTATGGTCTTTTTATATTGTTTAGTATGGAGTTTCCATATTTATAAACCATTGCAGAGTGGAATGTGGAATGTTCGATATTTCAATGGTGGCTCATTGAGCTGGTTCGTGTATTTTAAAAGCGATCTTTGATTATTTTCATGTTATAGATTTGATTCAAAGATGAAGTTCATCCGTTGTTTTTCGATAATATATGGTCATGTTGGAATGCTAACAATCTGAACACTTTCATCAAACTTGATTCATTCGCGCTTGCAAATTAATGTTTAGAAAATATTCCACAAAATGATTTGGCTCTAATATTTGGCCAAGGAAAATAAAGTTGTATTTGTGCCAGTGTGATGATTTCAACTGACAGACCATTAGGCGCATGTATCAAAGATAGAAGACTAATATCGAATTCCGGCTTAAAGTTTCAGAGAAACATATCTGGTAGTTGCAGACTTTGACCGTTGTGTGTTCTTGGTAAGTTTAGGCCCCATTCCTTTTTCGTTGTCTTCAAACCATGTATTGCTAACGTTTTCAAATGCTTGTCTGGCAGCAGTTCCAATGGCACAAAATGTGACTGCTTTTCAGAAGCTGGAGCTGCGAGCTGCGCTTTAATCAGCGCTGCTTGACTCGTGTATATACCAACCATGGATGTTGTATCATTGATCGGGCTCAAAAAGATCAAGTCGCACATAAGTGTTGATTTTCTGCATCATTGTAATGTTTGTGCTGAAGTTCACTAAATAATACACCACTCAAAATTAAAATTTGTTTCTAAATATACTACATATCTATATTCCAATTCTAAGTATTACAGTCTATTGTGTGGGTTCTTTTGTGGTTCTACCTTAGATACATTTATACTTGCTATTCGTCACTATACTGGACTGGAGCGGACCTGATATCCGCTTTATAATCAGGTTAAACCAAACCCAGGCGAATATCAGATAAATGAAACTGATAACGCATGACATGATGATGATGTAGCTCTCAAACGTAACAGCAGCATAGACATATTGCAGTTGTAAAAATAATTCACGGGTTGAATCTTTCAAAGAACCATTGACTAACTAGTTAGTATGATCTGCAATGTAATGCAAACTAGTATTACATGATGTTAATTAATATTATGTAATCAATTGAGTAAAGTCCAAGAGACGGATCAGCGATTAGTAAACTCGCCGAAGCAGCAAGTGTCAAACGTTATACTGCAACAGACTGGTTATCGCGACAGACAATATATATATATATATATATATATATATATATATATATATATATATATATATATATATATATATATATATATATATATATATATATATATATATATATATATATATATCACCGCCTAAAAGAATTGATGTCAGTTTTCCTAATAAAAAATATTATGCTGATATTTTATTGTTACCAAATGACAATATCAAAATTGATTGACGTCAAGTAACGTACAAATACGCATAAACTGTAAGACCGCTGAAGAAGTCTATCACAGACTATAACAAGGAATTCTGAGAGCGTTTTCTAATGTAACTGAAATAAATGCTGCAGAAGTGTATCACAAACGTCTATCCCAAAAATCATTCATGGAAATTTCTAAACAAATTTGCGCATTATTTCGCACTGAATTTTATTCAGTTCTTGTCTGATTAATTTATTAAGTTCTCTTCATTTTGAATCAAGCGTTCTATGATCATCAGTTATATCCTAGTAATAATCTACACACACAATGCTTCAAACAATCATGCAGAGACAATACGATAAATGGTGGTGGATGGCCGTGATCGCCACATAATGCCACAGCTGTATTCTTCAGCAATAACCAATCAAGAAACATTTCTAATATATCTAGCGACACTGGCATATTTTAAACCCAAATTGTTATTCCTGGCATATATTTCTGACCCATTCTATCCGGATTCCATTCATCTCCCTGGTACAGAATAAAGCTGTGATAAGTACATAAATGTACACCTCTCTCATTTATTTCGCAAGTCTGTGGGTAGGAACTCAACTAAATAGGAATTATTTCTACATAATTCGATCACTCGAGTATTATATCACAACCACCAGGTCCATTTAGATAAATAGTATTATGTCTGGATACTGAAACTGATATAGACGATAATTGTGATAGCTGATTGCTACGATAAGTATCTTTGATTTTAACATGTGGATGCAGTATAACCATGTAACATTTTTTATTTTATACTCCACGATCCTCACGGTCAATGAGTACTATTACAACGAGTCAAAACTTATGTATATTGTTTTCTATATAAAATGTATCCGTTGCAACTATGACTGCAGTGTCGGGGAATCTTTTCATCATCGATATAAAGTGTTCAGAATATAAGCGAGCATGGATGATCTTAGATGTATCTACTGAGGCGATATATCATCTATATGGCCAACTATTGTACCTAATTAAACGTGTTCCGTAAGACACGTGGTCGTTTCGTCGACTTACAAATATATCTCTCTTTGCTCCATCTGCGATTATAAAATCATATTCAATATCATATGAAATTAGTCGTGCATAATGTCGTTTATGATCATTTGCACAACTATGAGTAAATTTACCGATTATTTTCCTAACGAGACCTTTTGATGATTAATCGTCTTCGTACGTTAATCAATATTCGGTCTTCGCCGGATATGACATGATTGCCTCACTTACAATCAGCGACATCAGTAATTTACAATTGATCATATATCATAATAAAATTATTAGTGCATAGTATTTATTCAGAGAAAAATCCTAACATAACACATCGGATGAAGACCCTCAGCAAACTCGAACGAAATAATACGAGAGAATCTGGCTAGATTAAAATCAGGTAATGGTTCATTTATCGATACTCTTGTCATTTCCTGACAAGGATGTCCACTCGCGCAAAAAATTCAGAACATTATCCCATCCCTAAAACAAATGTCTTGGATACCACGCGACCATATCCACGGGAATAACATCGATGTGGTCATACTCGGTATTCCACAATCCACCGTGTCCGTATTCACACCAGCTTACCTGCACATCTTCAAGAAATTCACCGCGTTTTGGTTTCTACGAATTTCTTGAATGTTGCATGACAACCGTCAACGGAGTACCAAAGAAATCTGCGATTTCATCAATTTTCCTAACATTTCTACGGATATTTGCAAACGCGTTTACATGAACATCATACTCGATCCGCAACGTTATTAAATTTATTGTCTAGTTAATACGTTTTGTTGTCGCATCCTTGTCGGATACTGGATCACCAGGTACCGCTATTTTATTCCCGTTCATGTTGAGTTTGCCTGTCATTGTATCACCGGAGCTTTGTACTCGCGCGTCAATATTATCAGATATCTTTGACATAAGAGCACCGGGTTTTCCGTTATTATCAAGCACGGCTATGGGTTATTGTGGTTACTCCAATAATTCTAACGACAATATCATTTAATGAAAGACTACTCGTTTTTAATCTTCCTTGTTTATGTTGATAATCAATTATTTTGCTTGGATCCACATTTGCAAGATTTTGTACTAAGGATATTTCGTCGTTAATGATTTGTTTACACTCTCTTTTGATCTTTCGTCACCCGTAAATATCTACTTTATACTTTAAGATCTCTTTAAATAGCGAATAATCGTGTACTCGTGTACAACAGTATGCGATGGCTGTTGCTTTTAATACAGACTCGTGTACAGCAGTTACTTCTTGGCCGCATATTGGTTGATCAGTTATTGTCTGTGTCAGTAATGTTGAATACCAGATTCCTGCTTTGTAATGATTGACATACTTGATGAACCCTTTTAGCGGGGTTAACCCATACGAATCAAAATAAACAACTCCACGAGGATCAATCGCTTATGCGGTCCAGGGAGTTCCAGGTCCGGTGCAATTATATACATTATTGATACCGCTTTTATTGCTGTTTTGTCTGGAAGATAACTGGTCTCGCTTAAAATCACAGCTAAAGTATATTTTAAACAAATTTTTCAGCATGGATTAAATAACAATTTGACATTGTTTTATTAAATCGTCCCTGTTAGTATCAGACCTCTTTCGTACCAGTCGAGGGTCCCTGTAAGTCTCGGACCCTTTCCTCTTTTTTAAATCCCTTTCCTGTTGGTTTCGTTAATGCTATTTCCGTCACTGTCCCAACAGGCCCTAACGCGGCTACTTTTCCGACAGCAGGCTGAACTTACCGCTGGTATTGTTGCGAGGAGTAGAAATATATCACCTGATTTAGTTATATCGGACAAAGCATCTGCGGGTAGAGTAAGTCGGATTCAGGTTTTTGCTATTGAAATGTATACGCTGACGTTTTGTTAGTCACAGCTTATTCTGACCAATTATAATCTGATTGCCTTTTAGCGTTATTGTAGTTCCAGATTTTTTCACTAACGCGGTTTGTACTTTCTTTATCTGACCCGGAGTCATAGTAACATTTACATGATGATATGACATTTATTATATTACGAGTGATCTAATTGTGTTACCAATTTTGTAGTTTCGCATCAGTGACTCTCATTCGTATTCCAGCTCCTTCAAGTAGCATTGATTTATTACTATGTATAACAGCAATTAGTCTGTAATTAGGGATGAGGCGGGAGCAACCGGAAGAGCTACACGAGATCGGAAGTGTATATCAATGACAGTTTGTCAGTTATATATTTGTAAAAGATTTGCAGATCAGTATTCACATTATGCTCACGTCCCATATACGTCATCAAACGATATGCACGTGCTACTTGGTCTTGTCCAAAAACAAGTACAATATTTTCAGACGGTTCTTGTTGGCCCTTTATTCTTCGTGAGACTTCAGAAACACCGAGTTTGTCAAATTGAATCATGTTTAATCTTGTAACGCAACAAATATATGCCGTGGCTTTCCTGTGATGATATATGCCCTGTAAATATACTATTAATATTACTCTGAATACTACATGTTGTTGTCGTTAGCCATGATAGTAATGATTTATCAGCTGTCTCCGTAAAGGATAATAATTTATTTTCTTCAGTGATAGGTGAGGTCGTTACTGACATCTACAATGAGAGTTTTGATAATATTACTTTACCAGCATCGTCTCCAGGTTGCCATATATCATCATTATCGTCACCTTTTCTTACGAGTACAACTGTATGCTTGGCTCCAAAAATAACCTAACATGTTTACAAAATACAAAGTTGTGAGATAGTGAAAATGCACATACAAATCGTCTACCCGACGCTGACAACATTGATCGGCGATTTCTAAATCCTAATTTGTACTCCGAATTAATATTACTAATCATATCAAGATCTGCACGGTCGTTCGGTCGTCTCTCAACATATGGATTGTCATTAGGATGATCGGAGCCATCTTTGTGAAACATCAATGTCAGACCAGCTGATCTTGTATGATCATCAGAACATATTGTTACGTGCTTAGGCTCGAATAAGCAGCAACACAGAAAGAGTGAAAACTCACAAGCTTGTATAACTTGAACAATGAATTTATTAAGTACAATTATTTTCATAAAATAAATAAACTTACGATTTTAGAGAATCAAATCCAACATTAATCCAATATAGAATTCACAAAAATAATCCACTAATGGAATTGCAAGAGTCATGATTAATAAATGTTTTAATAGTTCCATGTTCGAATCTTGACGATGTAATCCAAAATGGCTGACAATGTTACGTGATGCAGTTCTTGTTTTATAATCATCCAAATGAAATTATGAACACAGGTTCTTTACCAAATAATTCCTCTTGCTACGACGAAATGACAAAATGTCCAGTACAAGGTAATTAAAATTATAACTCAAACAGAAAAACACAACTATTAACTTTAAAAGCCCAGATTCTACTAATGTTAGCTTCCAAAACACAGCTATATATATGTAATTCCCTCGCAAATAAAATGGAATCATGTGATTCTGGAAGGTCATAGAAAGAAGCTTCCTTCACCAAGTCACGTACTAATAGAATGATCAAGAAGAAAAACCATCCCCAATAACTAAAAATATAAAGATGTCCTTGAAATTAACCAATTGTTTTCAAGGCCTGTTTATTAACCAGAAGCATGGTCAGATAATGAGTTAATGAGGTCAAAATCTGGTTTCCACCCGTAAAGTACATAGGTCATAGAGACTTTCTAGAATAATCTCCCAATTAATGAATTTAAAACGCAATATGACAAATTTGGATCTGACAATACAACAAAAATAAATTAAATCAAATAGACGTAACACCTTCCCCCATAAAATAAAAAGAAAGGGTTATATGATAAAACTTTCTCTTTATCACAAACCAATTTTCATCTGAGGTTAAAAGAACTAGTATAAATTACACAATGTAATGAATTATACACGGGAAAGAGCGCCTGCAAATTATATTATCTAGAAATAGCCTCAACCTTTTAACTTGTCCATGTCCCACAAAATGTCCTAGGAAAGGCACACTAGCACAGCAGAACTCACTTTTAGACAAATTAACAGTCAGATATGCATCAGTGAGTCTGTCAAAGAATTTTCAAATTGTTGCCAGGTGTTTTCTCCAGGTGTCGTTGTAGATGATGACGTCACAATTTTCTAGACCAGTGATGATCATTTTTATGAGACGTTGAATTGGACTTTCTTTATATTGGTAGAGTCCATTTGGAGTCACGATGTTGAGATTTACTTTGCTCTTCCGTAGTGGAATCTGCCAAAATCCTTTCAGAAGGCCAAATTTGGTGACATACTTGGCATTCCCAATTTATCAATAGAATAGTCAATTCTTGGTAATGGTAATGAATCTGTTTTTTGTCACTCTGTTCACCTTCCTATAATCAGCGCACATACGGAAAGTTGTATCTGGTTTTGAAACAAGTATGTATGGTGAACTCCAACTATTTTTACTGGGCTTGATAAAATCATTCTCCACCAAATATTGAATTTCCTTTTTCAAGTATTCCTGTTTGAGTGGACTCATCCCACATGGAATTTTCAATTTCAACGTCATGAAAATTTTTGTTTGCCCTTGTAAGAATATCTTGACATAAGTGCTCATATAATAATAATAACTTTCAGTTAATTTCTTGCTTGCACTTGCAAATGTAAAAGTTTCTGGTCTAGATTTTTTATAATTTCTGAATTCCAACAATTTGTCGCTCCAATGTCAGTAGAATCCGATGATATTTCTTCACTATGTGGGACAGGCACAACTAAATTAATTACATATTTAACCTGGCTATCTCTTTCAATAATACTGGTACTCCTATAATTTATTTAGATCCCAGGAGCACTAATACTATAATTTAACTAATTCATTATCTTCTTAACTTTGTAAGGGCCGTAATATCTAATCTGAAGAAACGTAAGAAGAATGAGCAAGAGTAACACAACTCCATTATCAGACTCAAAAGTTCTCTCCCTTGGAGTTCTTTCAAACCATAGATTCATTTTTAACTTAAATTGCTGAATTGGACATTTATTCATAACTTGCTGGAAAACTCCAGACATGAAGTTTGAACCTTGATCAAACTGAATTGATTTGGGAAGACCATACTGAGTTAAAAACTTTATCAAAGCTTTTACCATTGTATTATATTTTATATTCCTCAACGGAATAGCCTCTGGAAGCCGTGTTGACGCACACATTATGGTCAACAGGTATTGGTTACCTGACTTAGTCTTAGGTAAGGGACCTACACAACCTACCATAATTCTACCAAATGATTCGTCAAAGGCAGGAATAGGTTTCAGAAGAGCTTTAGGTATCTTCTGATTGGGTTTTCCTACCATTTGACAAGTATGACAAGACCTACAGTATTTGACATCACTTTTGATCTCTGGCCAATAGAAGTGAGTCAAGATCTTGTGATACGTTTTATTAATCCCTAAATGACCAGCCAAAAGAGTTTCATGGGCCAGATTAAGTATTTCCTGTCTGTAAGGTTCTGGAACTACTATTTGATAAATCACTGACTACTCATCACCAGCAGGTATCTCAGAAGGTCTCCATTTTCTCATAAGAATTCCATTTTTAATGAAATAACAGATAGTGATTTCAGTCTCATTTATGGCCCTTTGAAACAAACAGGAGATCTCAGGATCTTTTTCCTGTTCGACGACAAGTGACTGTCGTTTATCACCCTGATTAAGAGAATGAGTTGTTAAAAGAGGATCACTATGATCAATACCTTCTGATTGATCTAAACCAGGTGTAAAAGTGACCTCATCAAAAACCTGACCTATACAAGCGTCAGTTGAAGGAATGCTGTCTTCTTCAACATCATTCTCAAATTTATCACGCTGATTAGAATAAAGAGAATGAGTTGTTAAAAGTGGATAACTATGATCAATACATTCTGATTGATCCAAACAAGAAGTAAATGTGACCTCATAAAAAGCCTGACCTATACATTTGTCAGCCAAGGGAATACTGCCCTTTTCAACTTCACTCTCAAGAGCTTTCTTTGCCATAGCTCTGGTAACTGTACAAGCTTGAAATATATCAGGGATTTCTTATTCAATTGGATCAACTTTCTGATCCAAATTAGGCTTATCAGTTACAAGTGGATTAACCACAACCTTGTACCCAGCTAAGTCGTTGCCTCGCAATAAATCGATGCCTTCGACGGGTAAAACCGAGACTATTACGATTGTCACAGGTCCTGACACTAAGTCTGATGACAAATTTACACAATGGAGAGAAACATTAACAAAGCCGCACTCTACTCCCTGAATAAGAACACTTTCATTAGAAGAAGACTTCTCAGAAAAAGGAAAAGTACCTGATAATAAAAGACTCTGAGAAGCTCATGTGTCCCTTAAAATTTTAATAGGGGTGGGATTGGCTGAATCACCCAAGAGTGATATAGAACCCTTCGATATGAATGGTTCATAATTCTCCATATTAAAATCAGATTGGGATTTATTAGACCCAACAAATGTATTGCTTTCAATACGTGACTGTGACCTTGACCTCTTGGAAATAAGAGCATTTGGAACAGGTCTGTCTTGATTCTCATGCCTATTTTTTAATTTATAGCAATCAGAAATAACGCGTCCTTTTATCTTGCAAAAGTTACACGTCGGAAGAGACAAGGATTTAGAATCAAACTTATCTGAAGTTTGAGTTTTGAAAGTTGTGTTAGTTTGAGTTTTAGAATGGCTTGCATTAGGCGGAAATACATTTCTGCCAGAAAAGTGTTGAGTAGAAGTCTTGTTAACAAAAGGAACTTTATGTGTCAAAGGATATTCGTCAGCAGCTCGAGCAGCATTTTCCAAGGTTTCAATCTTATGCTCATCAAGATAAGTTTTAACATCACCATGGACACAGTTTTTGAACTCTTCAATTAATATAATTTGCTTGAGATTTTGATAATCTTGTTCGACTTTTTTGGCTAAACACCATCTATCAAACAACTGCTCTTTTTCTCTAGCGAATTCGACATGAGTTTGTCCAGCTTCTTTTCTGTAATTTCTGAATTTTTGCCTGTAAGCTTCATGGACTAACTCATAACCTCTTAAAATGCATTCTTTAACTACGTCATAATCACTGCTTTGCTGAACAGACAGTGAAGTGTAAATCTCACTAGCCTTACCAGTAATTACACATTGTAGTAACTGAGTCCAATTCTCTCTTGGACACTTTAAATTTTCTGCAACGTTTTCAAAAAGAATGAAATATTTGTCTACTTCTTTTTCTTTGAAAGGGGGCGCTCATCTAATATTCCTTGCTAAATCAAAATTTTGATTTGAAGTATGATGGTGATTCTCACTTGCCAGCTCTATTTCTTTCATTTTAATTTGAAATTCCCTTTCTTCCTTCTCTCTGTCATATTGTAATTGTCTCTCTTTCTCCTCTTTTTCAAATTGTCTTTCTTTCTCCCTTTCCTGAAATTCCAATTTCTCAAACTCTAATTTTCTCTGTCTCTCTCTCTCTCTTTTTTCTCTATCAATCCGCATCTGCTCTTTTTGTAATTCAATTTGCCTTTCTTTCTCCTCTTTCTCTCTATCATATTGTAATTGTCTCTCTTTCTCCTTTTCCTGTCTCTCTCTCTCCTTCTCCTGAAATTCCAGCTTCTTCAACTCTAATTCAATCTGGAATTTTACTTCTAATTCCTTTAGTTTAATGTCAGAGTCTGATGTAGACTTACTGACCGAAATCAAAGCAGTTTGTTCCAACATATCCTTTTCTACCAAATATTGAACCAAAATTTGTATATCTTGTTTTGTTGAAGAAGCCTTCACTTCAGAAAGATCATATTTTCTGGCAAGTTGAATCAACTCATCTTTTTTGAAAAGATCTAATTGCTCCTGGGTAGGATTAGAAAGAAATATTTCTACCTTAGATGTCATTTTAATACAAGCGTGTCAGACTCACTAATGATTTAAAATTTTCAAAAACTAGGGGAAATTAAAATTTAAATTGCAATTTATCTCAATCTCAATCTCAATCTCAATCCCGGAAAAAAGCCACCAATTCTATGTTACATGCTTAGGCTCGAACAAGCAGCAACACAGAAAGAGTGAAAACTCACAAGCTTGTATAACTCGAACAATGAATTTATTAAGTACAATTATTTTCATAACATAAATAAACGAACGGTTTTAGAGAATCAAATCCAACATTAATCCAATATAGAATTCACAAAAATAATCCACTAATGGAATTGCAAGAGTCCTGATTAATAAATGTTCTAATAGTTCCAGGTTCGAGTCTTGACGATGTAATCCAAAATGGCTGACAAGGTCACGTGATGCAGTTCTTGTTTTATAATCATCCAAATGAAATTATGAGCACAGGTTCTTTTCCAAATAATTCCTCTTGCTATGACGAAATGACACAATGTCCAGTAAAAGGTAATTAAAATTATAACTCAAACAGAAAAACACAACTATTAACTTTAAAAGCCCAGACTCTACTAATGTTAGCTTCCAAAACACAGCTATATATGTAATTCCCTCGCAAACAAAATGGAATCATGTGATTCTGGAAGGTCATAGAAAGAAGCTACCTTCACCAAGTCACGTACTAATAGAATGATCCAGAAGAAAAACCATCCCCAGTAACTAAAAATATAAAGATGTCCTTGAAATTAACCAATTGTTTTAAAGGCCTGTTTATCAATCTGAAGCATGGTCAGATAATGAGGTAATGAGATCAACATCTGGTTTCCACCCGTAAAATACAAAGGTCATAGAGACTTTCTAGAATAATTTCCCAATTAATGAATTTAAAATGCAGTATGACAAATTTGGATCTGACAATAAAAAAAAAAATTCAATCAAATAGACGTAACAATATTGCTAGGAAAATTATCATTGTAGCTACATCAACATCTTTTTTAATCGATTTGATATGTATTTCATTAATCATATATGTATTACTATCAGTGTCTTAATCTCGTTGTTAACAAAACCGACTTTGACAGCACCCCCATATTCTGCATCATTTGATCAAGTATGTTAGAGGCACTTTTGACATATGAAATGGTAAAGAGTAAGTATAAAGATGAATATTTGTCATATACCTATTTCTTAAACAGTTTTCAGAGAATAATGAAGTATTAAAATAGGTATGCTATTGAGAATAATGAAGTATTCAAATAGGTATGCTATTGAGAATAATGAAGTATTCAAATAGGTATGCTATTGAGAATAATGAAGTATTCAAATAGGTATGCTATTGAGAATAATGAAGTATTTAAATAGGTATGCTATTGAGAATAATGAAGTATTCAAATAGGTATGCTACTGAGAAAAAAGAAGTATTCGTATAGGTATGCTATTGAGAATAATGAAGTATTAAAATAGGTATGCTATTGAGAATAATGAAGTATTCATATAGGTATGATATTGAGAATAATGAAGTATTCAAATAGGTATGCTATTGAGAATAATGAAGTATTCAAATAGGTATGATATTGTGGTTAGTAAAAACATGCTGGCTCCTTTTCTCTGCATGGCTAAAATACGAAATGAAAACATGGAATGCAATGGAAATATGATATGCAATAGAAATATGAGACACAATGGAAAAAGGATATGTGATGGAAACATGACACAGTGGAAATACAATACACAATGGAAATATTATATGCAATGGAAATTGTTTGGTGCTTTTCATTTTTAATCATGAAGTGCATACTTTAAATAAAATATAAATAATAATTAATCTTCTAATCTTCTGGATTGTACCCATATGTACAGAGTACCTACAAGGTCATGGATTTTATCCCAGGTTGAGTCATACCAAAAACTTATAAAAATGGATCCTAACAGGTTAAAGAGGTTAGTGCTAAGGCTGGTTGGCCTGGCATCAGGATAATGTGACTGGGTGGGACATGATGCTACCAAAGCTTATAAATAATGTCAAGTGCAGATGTAGCAGTTTCCCCATATATTTGAACAATAATCCATTGTTGAAAGAATACCTGACTTGTAGTATAGATTGCACATTTCTTGATTCAGCTGAGTAGGGCAATTTTGGATGACAGAGTTTTACAAAGCTTATCAATATGGTCATTCCATAATAAACTATTATCTACGGACACACTTACAATCCTTTCATGTTTGACAATTTCTAATGGATGATTTTTTATTGCAAGAGACAGCTTTGGGTTCCCTCACGTGTGTAGCTTTTGTGATGTCCCCAAAATCATACATTTTGTTGTACCTTCATTAATTACCAGCCTATTTCGTTGTGCTATTTCATGAAAATAATTAATAATAATGATAAAATAAAAAAATTATATTGCAATACATGAATGGTATTATGAATGGAATTTACCATCCATACTAATTATCAATTAAGTGTAAAGAAGATTTCATGTTAAACGTTGGGGTGTGTGGTCATCATTCATATGCAAGACTGTGCATTGATCACAAGATTTTATTCATCACTGATGATGCCGACCCAGCAGTGGTATAAGAAAGGTAAATGTATCAGTGGCATAATAGCAGTCAGAGCAATCACTAAGGGTAAATGGCCAGATCTAAGTGGCATAAATGGCAACCAGAGCATTGACTAAGTGTGAATGGCCAGATGCCAGTGGCAAAACTGGCAGTCAGTGTAATGACTAAGAATAAATGACCAGATGTCAGTGGTATAACTGGCAGTCTAAGCATTGACTAAGAATAAATGACCAGATGTCAGTGGCATAAATGGCAGAGTAATGACTAAGGGTAAATGGCCAGTTGCCAGTGGCTTAACTTGTAATCAGAGCAATGACTATGGCCCAGATATCCAGAATACGAGGCCAGACGTGGTAAAGCTGGGTGTGTGTTTTTGGCAAAGGGCTAATATGATCTTCCATCATCTAGGTTGTTTGGAGGAGCGTGGTAACCTCCCTAGCTGGACCCAGGGTGGAATCATGGCTGCTTATTGTCAATATGACCTTTTGCTCTGGATGAATGCCAAAAAAAAAGATTTTCAAGATGGAATCTATTATGGCCATATTGGAAGATATTTTAACACCATTTTTATTTTGGGCCAACTAGACACCTAATTAATGAAAACAAAATGATAAAATTGTCCATTCCAGCATTATCTTTTGTAAGGTTCCAATATGTTCACCCTGTCTATACCTTGGCAGATAAATCAGATATTTCAGTGCTTTGTCATAGCAGCATCTATAAGATTTCTTGAGTTGTCTCCCTTAGTATGTAATTGCATCTAACCATTAGAATTTATTAGCAGTGCATTGTACACTGGCCACAAATGGTGGAGGCAACTGCCTTCAAAAGGATACTTCATCAATTTAACATAAAAAGTATGACTTTGTACCTGAGAAGAGCCATTAAAGGAGTATTTGAGGGAATGGATGTATTTGTACAAACACGGACCATCAGTGGAAAACTACTTATTTGCAAGTTCATTGCAGTTTAATGCTGCCCTTTTTAAATCAATCATACAGGAACAGTGCTCAAATCTGAGCAATGTTGTTTTGATTGGATCTGGTGGTCACTGCATCCTTAGAAATAAACAGACCCAAAGCACTGTAATATCTGATCAATCTACCAAGGTGTAGACAGAGTTAAGACTGAAACCTTGATGTGAAGATGCCATTCCAGATGAATTGTGATAACAAGCTTTTCCAGATGGCTGCTGTTGCAGTTCTGCTTGTTGTCAAAGCAATTCTTTTTCCATTAATACTTAACATGAAATAGAGATTAATGTAGATCTTAAGTTCATATGATGTGTATACATTTAATATTGATAAGCATGTAGATTTATTGGAATCTTCCTCAATGCCAATAACATCTGTTTCAATGTTTGAAGCAAGCATTGTAGATATATAGCATTATTTCTCATACTTTGAATCAAGTGTTGTAGATATATAGCTTTATTTGTGATACTTTGAAGCAAGTATTTATTTTTTTGCACCCATACTTGTAAACATTATGTAGCCTATTTACATACATTACAATACTCTGCAAGACTTATTAATTGTTCATACCATGTTCATATCATATTAATATTTGAAGCATACCTGATATGTTGTCAGGCTTATATGGACTGCTAACTGAAAAGTCGGGGGAGGGAGGGGAAACAGAACATTAGCAACAACAACTCCACAGGACATTGTTCTCCTCTGTGAACAGCAATAAAGTAGTAAAACAGGAAACAATGCACAGCCAGGTACAAAACTAAGCATACAGTAATACCATAATAAAGTCATATTTGAATACATCAAGTAACACAGAAGACCTATTATTATTATTTTTTTTACAAAAGATCTTAATATTGTTGACCATGTTGCTGTCGCTCTGATCGATGACATCACAAAAATCATGTGGTACTACATGTAGATATAGAAATCTTGGTTTAATATGCAGATGACATGATATATAGTATCAGGGACAAGTCATGTATAAAGTATCAGGGACAAATCATGTACAAAGTATCAGGGACAAGTCATGTACAAAGTATCAGGAACAAGTCATGTACAAAGTATCAGGGACAAGTCATGTATAAAGTATCAGGAACAAGTCATGTACAAAGTATCAGGGACAAGTCATGTATAAAGTATCAGAGACAAGTCATGTACAAAGTATCAGGGACAAGTCATGTATAAAGTATCAGGGACAAGTCATGTATAAAGTATCAGGGACAAGTCATGTATAAAGTATCAGGAATAAGTCATGTATAAAGTATCAGGGACAAGTTATGTATAAAGTATCAGGGACAAGTCATGTATAAAGAATCAGGGACAAGTCATTCATAAAGTATCAGGGACAAGTCATGCATATAGTATCAGAGACAAGTCATGCATAAAGTATCAGGGACAAGTCATGTATAAAGTATCAGGGACAAGTCATGTATAAAGTATCAGGGACAAGTCATGTATAAAGTATCAGGGACAAGTCATGTATAAAGTATCAAAGACAAGTCATGTATATAGTATCAGAGACAAGTCATGTACAAAGTATCAGGGACAAGTCATGTATAAAGTATCAGAGACAAGTCATGTATAAAGTATCAAAGACAAGTCATGTATATATTATCAGAGACAAGTCATGTATAAAATATCAGGACAAGTCATGTATATAGTATCAGAGACAAGTCATGTACAAAGTATCAGGGACAAGTTATGTATAAGTAAGACTTAATGATAATATGAATCATGACATTATAATGAAATACTGCATAAAACAATATGCATTTAATAATAAGAAAATGGTGTTATAAAGAAATGCATAAATCAATGCACATTTAATAACATGAAATATGCTGTTAAAAATAAATACTGCATAAAACAATATGTATTTAATGACAAGAAACATGCTGTTTTAAAGACATAATGTATAAAACAATATGTATTTAATGACAAGAAACATGCTGTTTTAAAGACATAATGTATAAAACAATATGTATTTAATGACAAGAAACATGCTGTTTTAAAGACATAATGTATAAAACAATATGTATTTAATGACAAGAAACATGCTGTTTTAAAGACATAATGTATAAAACAATATGTATTTAATGACAAGAAACATGCTGTTTTAAAGACATAATGTATAAAACAATATGTATTTAATAACAAGAAACATGTTGTTATAAAAAAGATAATGTATAAAATAATAACTATTTGATAATGTGATTTATGGTGTTATAAAGAATTCATGTAAAAAACAATAGCTACATGTATTTGATCATAATAATTATTGTGTTATAAAGAAATCAGATATGAAACAATAACTGTTTGATAATGTGAATTATGGTGTTATAAAGAAAAAATGCTTAAAACAATAACTATTAGATGATAAGAATTATGGTGTTAGACTGAAATTGTACAAACAATGACAATATGAGTCAATGAATCACAACAAAATCATGTAGAAAACATTACTTTATGATAATAGGAATCAATGAATCATAATGAAATCATATATAAAAAACACAATATGACAATATGAATCAGTGAATCATAATGAAATCATATGAAACAAACATATGACTATAAATCAATGAATCATAATGAAATCATATATAAAAATACTATATGACAATATGAATCAATGAATCATAATGAAATCATATAAAAAACATGACTATATGAATCAATGAATCATAATGAAATCATATATAAAAAATACTATATGACAATATGAATCAATGAATCATACTGAAATCATATATAAAAAAGTACTAAATGACAATATGAATCAATGAATTATAAAGAAATCATGTATAAAACAATATGTATTGCCCATTTGACAATATAAATCATATTTTCATAAAAGTAATGTACAGAACAAGACTTTTTGACAATATGAATTATGGCTTTATTAAGAAATGTATACATTAATAATAACTTTGCAGCTCGAGCTGCTAACTTACTGTACATTTTCCAATATAAATCTGATGACAGCTAAATATCAGCTTGCTTTAAGTTCCAGTTTTCTAGCCTCAATTCATGTCAACATCTAATGTATAATTTATGAATGTAATAATGGAGTATTCTAGTCTCAATTCATGTCAACATTTAATGTATAGTATATGAATGTATTAATGGAATATTCTAGTCTCTATTCATGTCAACATCTAATGTATAGTTTATGAATGTATTATTGGAGCATTCTACCGGTAGCCTCAATTCATGTCAACATTTAATGTATAGTGTATGAATGTATTAATGGATTATTCTAGCCTCAATTCATGTCAACATCTAATATATAGTTTATGAATGTATTAATGGAGTATTCTAGCCTCAATTCATGTCAACATCTAATATATAGTTTATGAATGTATTAATGGAGTATTCTAGCCTCAATTAATGACAATATCTAAGGTATAGTGATTAGTCATTTGCTGTTCTACTTACAAGCAAACATCACAAATTTAAACATACTGCTAACATAATATACACGTGGTTTGAACCATTTCATGAACATGAAAAATATATTAAATGCAAGAACCAAAGTTTTTACAACTTCGCAAATTCTCCATAGTGAAAGAGTCAACAGCTGTTCTGAGTTATGCAGTCAGCATACTTATGTTTGTTTCCTGTTTCATGTGATTGCATCATTTATCATTTAATAAATGAAAATTCTGTTATAGTAATTCTCACAATACAGCTGAAATTTTCAATGAAAAATTAGAGGTAAATTAAAAGCATATTTTACTGAATTTTCCTTGTTTTCTGGCTTTACTGAGGTAAAAAGTAAGCATATTTCCAATTTGTAAGCAGTACAACAATCAATGCATATACATGGTATGCATCTAATTTGTGTGTGATTGACAAACATACAGAAGATTTAGGTATTAACCTAACTTTCGATAAGGTAGACCCTGACATGCTGTAGACACACCATCAAGCAGATAAACATCTGAAGTAATTGTGGTGAGTTACACTGGGACATTCTGTTGACATTCCATATTGAAGATGCAATTCAAAACTGCTTGTAATCAGATAGATCCAGACATGCTATTGTTATTATGCTGTTGGTGTTTCAGACAGTACATACATGTCTAAACACTCTGGTTTAATGTAAACTATTGTAATTCCCCACCCAATCCAGTTAAGAAGAAAAGTGTGACAATGTACAATATTGATGTGAGTAGGTAAAAACTGAACTTAACAAAGATCTAAGAAGATTCAGTCTGTTATAAATAAATTTTACTAAGTGAATCCAAAATAGGAAAGGTTTCAACCCAAAATAATTTGGTCAGATTTGAAAAACATCCATATTGAATAAAGGAAAAGCTGACAAAAAATATTTTAATACAATAATATAAATGTTTCCACTCTTTTGAGCCTATACTTCATGCAATTAAAGTGACGAATAAGAATTAATGGATGTTTCGCAATGTGCAGAAAGAAAAAAATCGATGCAGGCCAACCTCTGGTGTTTAATCCCTAATCCATATCCATTGAAAGATCTGAGAAATCAAGACCTGGAAAAAAATAATTTGAGATAAATGTAATCACTGCATTACAAAGCAGCAAATACTTTTACTATAGCTACCATAGCCTTCAATGATTATAAAAAAAGCTCCACAGATCACCATATCCATC
The DNA here is from genome assembly GCA_029339505.1 of Unio delphinus. Classification (NCBI taxonomy): domain Eukaryota; kingdom Metazoa; phylum Mollusca; class Bivalvia; order Unionida; family Unionidae; genus Unio; species Unio delphinus. Next base: position 1,507,192 of record JAQISU010000095.1, on the reverse strand, counting down.
ATAAAGTGTGGCTGGGGACCCCTGGTTAAAATGACTTTTACAGTATGGCAATCAATCCCATCAAAAAGACCTTTATTGTGTAGACATGGAAAGACATCTCATCAAAAGGCCTTTATGACCTAGGTATGGCAAAAAATTTCGTTAATAAGGCCTTTATGATCTAGGCATAGCAAGATATCTCATCAAAAAGGCCTTTATTGTCTAGGTATGGCAAAACATTCCAATAATAAGACCTTTATTGTCTAGGTATGGCAAGACATCCCATCAAAAGGTCTTTATTATCGAGGTATGGCAAGACATTCCAATAATAAGGCCTTTATGATCTAGGCATAGCAAGGAATCTCATCAAAAAGGCTTTTATCATCTTGGCATGGCAAGACATCCCATCAAAAAGCCTTTATGATCGAGGTCTGGCGAGACATCCCATTAATAAGGCCTTTATGATCTAGGCATATCAAGACATCTCATCAAAAAGGCCTTTATTGTCTAGGCATGGCAAGACATCCCCATCAAAAGGCCTTTATGACCTAGGTATGGCAAGAAATTTCATTAATAAGGCCTTTATGATCTAGGCATATCAAGATATCTCATCAAAAAAGGCCTTTATTGTCTAGGTATGGCAAGACATTCCAATAATAAGACCTTTATTGTCTAGGTATGGCAAGACATCCCATCAAAAGGCCTTTATTATCGAGGTATGGCAAGACATTCCAATAATAAGGCCTTTATGATCTAGGCATAGCAAGGAATCTCATCATAAAGGCTTTTATTGTCTAGGCATGGCAAGACATCCCATCAAAAAGCCTTTATGATCAAGGTCTGGCGAGACATCCCAATAATAAGGCCTTTATGATCTAGGCATATCAAGACATCTCATCAAAAAGACCTTTATTGTCTAGGCATGGCAAGACATCCCCATCAAAAGGCCTTTATGACCTAGGTATGGCAAGAAATTTCATTAATAAGGCCTTTATGATCTAGGCATAGCAAGATATCTCATCAAAAAGGCCTTTATTGTCTAGGTATGGCAAGACATTCCAATAATAAGACCTTTATTGTCTAGGTATGGCAAGACATTCTATCAAAAGGTCTTTATTATCGAGGTATGGCAAGACATTCCAATAATAAGGCCTTTATGATCTAGGCATAGCAAGGAATCTCATCAAAAAGGTTTTTATTGTCTAGGCATGGCAAGACATCCCATCAAAAAGCCTTTATGATCAAGGTCTGGTGAGACATCCCATTAATAAGGCCTTTATGATCTAGGCATATCAAGACATCTCATCAAAAAGGCCTTTATTGTCTAGGCATGGCAAGACATTTCCATCAAAAGGCCTTTATGACCTAGGTATGGCAAGAAATTTCATTAATAAGGCCTTTATGATCTAGGCATAGCAAGATATCCCATCAAAAAGACTTTATTGTCTAGGTATGGCAAAACATTCCAATAATAAGGCCGTTTTTGTCTAGACATGGAAAGACATCTCATCAAAAGGCCTTTATGACCTAGGTATGGCAAAAAATTTCAATAATAAGGCCTTTATGATCTAGGCATAGCAAGATATCTCATCAAAAAAGCCTTTATTGTCTAGGTATGGCAAGACATTTCAATAATAAGACCTTTATTGTCTAGGTATGGCAAGACATCCCATCAAAAGGTCTTTATTATCGAGTTATGGCAAGAGATTCCAATAATAAGGCCTTTATGATCTAGGCATAGCAAGGAATCTCATCAAAAAGGCTTTTATTGTCTAGGCATGGCAAGACATCCCATCAAAAAGCCTTTATGATCGAGGTCTGGCGAGACATCCCATTAATAAGGCCTTTATGATCTAGGCATATCAAGACATCTCATCAAAAAGACCTTTATTGTCTAGGCATAGCAAGACATCCCCATCAAAAGGCCTTTATGACCTAGGTATGGCAAGAAATTTCATTAATAAGGCCTTTATGATCTAGGCATAGCAAGATATCTCATCAAAAAGGCCTTTATTGTCTAAATATGGGAAGACATTCCAATAATAAGACCTTTATTGTCTAGGTATAGCAAGACATCCCATCAAAAGGCCTTTATGATCGAGGTATGGCAAGACATTCCAATAATAAGGCCTTTATGATCTAGGCATAGCAAGGAATCTCATCAAAAAGGCTTTTATTGTCTAGGCATGGCAAGACATCCCATCAAAAAGCTTTTATGATTGAGGTATGGCAAGACATCCCATTAATAAGGCCTTTATGATCTAGGCATATCAAGACATCTCATCAAAAAGGCCTTTATTGTCTAGGCATGGCAAGACATCCCCATCAAAAGGCCTTTATGATCTAGGTATGACAAGAGATCCAATCAATGTGGTCTTTACTGTCTAGACATGGGAAGACATCTCATCAAAAGGCCTTTATGATCTAGGCATGGGAAGACATCCCATCAATAAGGTCATTATTGTGTTAGCATGCAAGACATCCCATCAATAAGGCATTTATTGTCTAAGCATACAAGACATCCCATCAATAAGGCCCTTATTATCCAAGCATGCAAGACATCTTGTTCAAAGGCATTTATTGTCTAGGCATGGCAAGACATCCAATCAATAAGGCCTTTGTGGTCTAGGTATGATATGGGATCCCATCAAAATGGTTCTTACAGTCTACATGTGACAAAGGATTTGATTAAAATGGCTCTTACAGTGTATGTGTGACATGGGATTCAATCAAAATGGTTCTTACAGTCTACATGTGACAAAGGATTTGATTAAAATGGCTCTTACAGTGTATGTGTGACATGGGATTCAATCAAAATGGTTCTTACAGTCTACATGTGACAAAGGATTTGATTAAAATGGCTCTTACAGTGTATGTGTGACATGGGATTCAATCAAAATTGCTCTTACTGTCTAGGTGCTACAAGGGATTAAATCAAAATTGCTCTAATGTACAGTTGAGGTGTGATTAGCAATTCAATCAAAATGGCTATTAAAGTATACTTGTAACAAGGGATCCAATCAAAATGACTCTTACAGTTTACATGTGACAAGGGATTCAATTAAAATGATTCTTACAATCTACATGTGAAAATAGATTTAATCAAAATGATTCTTACCATCTACATGTGACACGGTTTTCAATCAAAATGATTTTTACAATCAACATGTGACAAGGGATACAATCAAAATGATTTTTACAGTCTATGCGTGACAATGGATTTGATCAAAGTGGCTGTTACAGTCTACGTGTGAAAAGGGATTCCTTCAAAATGGCTCTTGCAGTCTAGGAATAACAAGGGAAACAATCAAAATGACCCTTAAGGTCTAAGTATGACTATGAATCCTATTAAAATGGCCCCTACAGCCTAGGTGTGACAGTTTTTGTATGGCAAGAAATCCCATCAAAATGACTTGTCAAAGCATGCATGCATGCATGACATGGGGTTCCATTAAAAATCATAAAAATTTTAAATTTGAGAGTAATGCAAGTTATGAAGATAAATTCATGTGTTCTAGAGAGACATGCTTTTGTTTGGTATGCAAAAGATGACACCAACCAATTTGTTTATATAAAATTATGAAAAGTGATCTACAATGTGACATTCTTTTAAAATTCTGACAATTAAGAAAAATATAAAGGGTGAGATAAAATATAAAGGGTGAGATAAAACTGGATAGCTATGTACCATATGTAAATAATTTGAAGGTTTAGAATCTAATCTTGAAACTAACAGCTTGACAATAAATGAACATGATTGATTTTGTCCAGATGTTTTATTATCAAAGTCAAAAGTCTGACATTGAAAAGGAGTATTCAAAAATTGTGTAAAATCTCGACAAATCACTCAGAATGATTTTTTTTTAAAAAGCTTACCTGTAATTTGCTCCATCCAGCTTGTATGTGGGTAGAAAAGCTGATAAATGTCTGGGTAGCCATTTTTAAAGCAGCTATGGTAGCCCCAGCTTAATGTGCCCAATAATTCGAATCGCCCATAATTGTTACGGCAAACCAATGCTCCTCCAGAGTCACCCTGTAATTTTAAAAATTATATGATTTACCTACAGTAGGTTGAGAATGTTATTACCTGAAGTTGATCAACTCCATACGATGTTTTGTATTTTGTTTCCTTTTCTTGAGATGATTTACCAATAGTAGGTTGAGAATGTTATTACCTGAAGTTGATCAACTCCATACAATGTTTTGTATTTTGTTTCCTTTTCTTGAGATGATTTACCAACAGTAGGTTAAGAATGTTATTACCTGAAGTAAATCAACTCCATACGATGTTTTGTATTTTGTTTCCTTTTCTTGAGATGATTTACCAATAGTAGGTTAAGAATGTTATTACCTGAAGTTGATCAACTCCATACAATGTTTTGTATTTTGTTTCCTTTTCTTGAGATGATTTACCAACAGTAGGTTAAGAATGTTATTACCTGAAAAAGTAAATCAACTCCATACGATGTTTTGTATTTTGTTTCCTTTTCTTGAGATGATTTACCAATAGTAGGTTGAGAATGTTATTACCTGAAGTTGATCAACTCCATACAATGTTTTGTATCTTGTTTCCTTTTCTTGAGATGATTTACCAACAGTAGGTTAAGAATGTTATTACCTGAAGTAAATCAACTCCATACGATGTTTTGTATTTTGTTTCCTTTTCTTGAGATGATTTACCAATAGTAGGTTGAGAATGTTATTACCTGAAGTTGATCAACTCCATACGATGTTTTGTATTTTGTTTCCTTTTCTTGATCTTTGAACTAAAACCATGAAGTTACTGTTACATGCAGGAATTATTTTGTCTGGCTGTTTGAAGGAATATTATACAAGTAAACTGCCATGATGAGAAATATTAATTTTTGATGACGAAATGCTAATTCACAAAACAAAATGAAAGACCAGATGAATTATACCTTTAAATATTTTAATAGCATTGGGAATAGAACTGAATTTCAGCTACAACATAGTACTTGAAAAATTCCTAGTTTGGGTAGCTTAAAGCTGCAAATCAAACAGATCTGGGTACATGTATATGCTGTTTATTGTTGCATGCCAATTATGCAATGGTAATTATATTAATTTTGCACGACTGATGAAAAGCTACATTGTGTACATTGTAACTAGTGACAAAATACTCCAACAACATAAATGGCCAATTAGTTGTGTATTAAATGTAAGCGATTAAAAAAAACTTGAGTTGGATCATAATTATTCCAGTAAATAAAGTGGGATACAAAAATAATGTGCTAAGAGCTGAAGTCAATGTTGATCAGATGTTATCTGTAATTAACTAACTTATATATTTCCTTCAGATCAGATATCAGAAACACAAATGTTTAGAGGATGAAGTTTCTAGGTTAAGGAGGATAATTTGAAAACTGGAGGATCCTATGACTAAGATGGAAGAGAAATTAAATAGTGACTGCTGCAGCAATGTTAAAGATCCAAACAGTAAGCGGATGGGACAGCTGTAGTTGTATATGGAGACATAAAGTAGTGACAAAGGGTGGGATCTCATTAAATTATAGGACCTGAACATCTTCACAAAAGAGTTATCTGACAGGTCAGTCTCTGTGAAAAAGATTGGTCAAGTCAGGAGAAAACCCATTGAAAAAACATACCATGATGATGACATATGTTTCAACAGTTTATTGAACATAACTGCCCCTGGAATATCTCTTTAAACAATTTCAAAGAAAAGTTACAATACATACAAAAAGTGTTGCTAAGAGTAACAAAAGAATATTGCTTGTCAGTTTTCATGTTCCGTGTTATATATTATAAATTTATCTGAAACTAAATACCCCTTTTATGATAATATGTTGCATTTTCTACTGTTTTAAAACCCCACATCTAAGGTATCTTAGGATTCAGGATGAAATAGGTACTTGTGAGTTTGTCAGATAAATCAAATATTTTTAAAGGAACTGTTCATGAAGTCATTCATGAGAAACTTTGTTCATCCTAGTTCATGAATATGTTCATACAATTGTTCATGAATGATGAATACCCAATTTGTGACTTTTTATGAACTAGTCATGAATTAAATTCATGCATATTTTATGAACTGTTCAATAACAGTTTGCAAAGTGTTGGTTCATGATCATTTCATGAAATAATTAATAATTTCATGAAATTACCATTTTAATATCTTTTCATGAACTTTCATGAATGGATAATGAACCAGATTCATGAACTATTCACAAAACGTTCATGCCAGTGATGAAATATTCTTGATCATTTTGTTGGGGATAATAAACTGATTCATAAGAAGGATATAGTACATAACGGGCTCAGTGATTATAAAAAGATACAATCCATGCTAGGTTTAACGATAACAAGGGTACAATACATACTAGTGCTATTGGTAACAAGGGTACAATACATACTAGTGCTATTGGTAACAGGGGTACAATACATACTAGTGCTATTGGTAACAAGGGTACAATACATACTAGTGCTATTGGTAACAAGGGTACAATACATACTAGTGCTATTGGTAACAAGGGTACAATACATACTAGTGCTATTGGTAACAGGGGTACAATACATACTAGTGCTATTGGTAACAAGGGTACAATACATACTAGTGCTATCGGTAACAAGGGTACAATACATACTACTGCTATCGGTAAGAAGGGTACAATACATACTAGTGCTATCGGTAACAAGGGTACAATACATACTAGTGCTATCGGTAACAAGGGTACAATACATACTAGTGCTATCGGTAACAAGGGTACAATACATACTAGTGCTATCGGTAACAAGGGTACAATACATACTAATGCTATTGGTAAGAAGGGTACAATACATACTAGTGCTATTGGTAAGAAGGGTACAATACATACTAGTGCTATTGGTAACAAGGGTACAATTCATACTACTGCTATTGGTAACAAGGCTACAATAATGATTTCTAGCAGCACTGAGGCATCATGCCACAGACATGTAGCATCATTTCACATTATCTTAACGTCAGGATGACCAGTTCTAAATTAACCTCTTAATGCTGAGTACCAAGTGAGGTGACTGCTATTACCATGTTTGAAGGTATGACATTGGTGGGATTTGAACCATGGACCTCACACATCCAAAGTGGACACTCTAATCATTAATCCACTGGAGTGGTTCAATGTAGTATGACATATAGGTCACATTGTTCTAATTTTGACTTAAATATTATTTGTCCTTATGATATACTGACAAATCAAGTTATACGAACCAAAGCAGTGTGATTGAGAACTTATCTAAATGCATCCTACCAAAATACTGATGCCAGACAGACATATTCCTATGAATATTTAAACTAAAATGGAATATAACTAAATTATAAAAGTGGTAATTTACCTGTAGTTTAAATTAATTTTTATTTAATGTCTCCCAAATATCCTAGTTATTTTCCAGTAAATTGTGAAACTTAAATCCCAATAAAAGCTTAAATACAAAAATGTCTTCTTCGGAATGATATTATTTCTCTGGCATTAGCTCTAACTTGTATGGTTTGGTATGGATATGGTGAAGCTTACACTACAAGCTGGAGCCCCGAAGTTCTGGTTATCCACACAAACAGTGATATTTGAAGGATACATCTGGTACAAGCTGTAGTAAATCTGGTCACAATCCTCTTTCCTGTAAAGGTGAACTCGGACCAACTGGAGCTCCCCCATCCATGTTTCTGTCAGAAAGATTGTTTTTGAAAATATTTGCAAATCTACAGAAATGAAACAAAAAGAAAAACCTGTAGTTGCAAACCTAGGACATTTAATCAATACATTCCTTTGCTGATATGTGAAAATCAATTTAAAATATGCAAATAGAAGGCTGTGTCATAACAAGGGCATTAAAAACTAATTAATACAGAATGTACAGATAATGCTGTGTCATAACAGGGGCATTAAAAACTAATTATTAAAGAATGTACAGATAAGGAGCAGCAGAGAGAGTGAACAGACCACCCTTTTAAGACAAAATTTTGATTGAATTCTCAAAACAAAAATTGAGCCTTCCCACGAAATCTCATATTTTAACCAAAAAAAAGTAAGTCTCCATTTAGCAAACGGAGACTTTACGATTTTTCAATCAATTTTGGTCGCAACGATGTGGTCATTCACTCTCTCTGCTGCTGCAAGTTAACAAAAATAATAAATGATTTCAACCAAATATTTGATCAAGGCCGATACAATATCGAGTCCGAGGATCATGTAAATTTATTGTTATAAATCCATGCGGGGTTGACTGAGCTTTACTAAAGAAATTTTTAAATTGATTATGATCCATATCACCGCAGCACCAAGTTTGCCAAATATTTCTAAGAGTATGAGTATCAACTCCGTTAAACACACACAATAAATTGCAGTTATCTCTGATCACCTTCGGAATTTGTGTATACCGTTGAGTGACATATATCACGTCAGTGTTTTTATGCTTGCCTCTGGAAAATATCCTAGCGGGATTCTTTTGATTGTCTAACATCACATCGTCGTATACGACTAAATTGTTAATATCTCCATCAATATCATCAATGCTCGGTGCTTCATCGATATCGGTTATAAACTCAATAATACCCTCGCCGGATTTTTCTACCGCGCTGTCGTTAAAATCTTTTAGCACATTGTAACATGGCTGATCGTCTACACTAGGAGCTATCAAATACAACTTGTCCCATTTCATCCATCTCGTTATTAAATTAAGTAGCAGTTTTGTCTTGCCGGATCCAGATGGTCCGATTATAATCATTCTAATTGAATTCGGCAACATCGCATGGTGTTTAATAGGTTCCCGTCGTCGGGTAGCTGAAAAATCAATTATATCCATATCTCTATACATAAATTATGGATCTATATTGTGTGAAGTGTAAAACGCGTACTAACACAAATGATGTGACGACGATTACAACTAAAAATAACAGATCAGCACTAACTGGTAAATGTGCAGCATGTGGTACAAAAAATTTAGATTTATTTCTACAAAATCAAAGATTTTACAATCCGGAGATGTTTTAAAAAACAACGAGGAGGTGATATCGCAGCCAAATTGGCAAAGCTCCCTGGAACCCCATGGGCAAAGTACCCCGGAGAAAAGCACCTTCCAGGATATAGCTACTGTGGCCCCGGAACACGATTAGATATCAGACTTGATGATCAAAATCAGCCTCGACCCGGCGAGTATCCGATAAACGCTATTGATAAGGCGTGCCATGCTCATGATGTTGCATATAAAAGCAGCAATCTGCAAAACAGGCATCTCGCGGATGTGAAATTAATTCATGCGTTAAATGCTATTCCTGATAAATCTTTGAAAGAAAAATTGGCTTCGTGGTTGGTAAAATCGGCTATGAAAGGCAAATTGATGATGGGCGCTGGTAATTAATAATATGGAATCTATTTATTATTCTCCGAGAGGATACTGGAAGGGTAAAGCAGCAATCAGTAAACTCGCCAGTGCCGCAAAAGTGAAAAAGGCTACTGCGGCTAATTGGTTATCCAAACAGGCTATATGGCAAATTTATCTACCGCGTCCTAAACAAATCAATTTTTCGCATTTTGATGTTACTGTACCCAATGAAGTTCATCAAGCTGATTTATTGTTTTTACCACATGATAACGGTTACAAATACGCGCTAACCGTAGTTGACGTTGCGAGTCGATACAAACAAGCAGAACCGCTAAAAACAAAATCATCACCTGAAGTTGCTTCTGCATTTGAAAAGATTTATCGACGAGGCCCACTACGCTGGCCAAATCTATTACAAGTTGATCCTGGCAAGGAATTTCAAGGCGCTGTTTTATCAGCGATGAAAGATCACAATGTCACCATCAGACGGGGGCATACTGCACTACATCGCGATCAGGCAATTGTAGAACGATTTAATCGGACGATTGCTGAGCAGTTATTTGGATATCAATACGCAAAAGAATTCATCCAAGAAAAGCGATCCCGTGAATGGGTTAAGAGATTACCAGCTGTGATTACCGCGCTCAATAACGAGATTACTCGAACAATTAACATGAAACCTGTCAACACGATTAAGAAAGCGTCTATACCAAAAATGGAAATCCAAGGAATTTCACAAAAAGATTTCAAAGAACCAATTCTTGGTAGTAATGTCACTGTTAGGTATTTATACGAACCAGGAGAGCTTGAGGGTGGTAAAAAAAGAGCTACCGATCCTATTTGGAGCGTCACTACGCATAAGATATCCGGTATAACACGATCTACTGGTAGACCTCCAATCTATAAATTGGATTCAACTGCCCCTCAGCGGGGTTTTACACGCGAACAATTACAAGTGATTCCTGACGATACTCAATTACCACCGCGGGGTCTTAACTAGCGCCGTTGCGTCTGTTGCACTCAAGACAAGTTAACATCACATTGTTTCTGACATGACCGAGACTGTTATTTTTTCTGTCTACGGTAAATTGGCGAGGATCTTTATCCGAATACTGCCAACGCATTATACAATTGCAACTCGCGCAGTGATTATTCTGTTGTTGCTTCAGCGTAATTATTAATTCAGCATCAATGTCAAATTATCGTTGTTTTTTTTTTGTCTTGTTGTTTGTAACCGGAGAGTTTTTTATCAATAATTTTAACATCAACGATGCTAGCATCATCCATTGTAGTGTCATTATCATCCAGGACAACTCTTCGAAGTTGATTTATTCTTCGTACTCTGGATACTGCAAGATAGACTAAATTCGACCATTCGATGTGATTATCCACCATCCAAACAATTGTATCTGATATAGTCAATCCCTGTGAAGAGTGTATTGTCGCTGCGTAACCTAACGTCCATGGGGATTTATCAGCACGCAATGCATCTTCGACGACGCTGATATCAACCAGCACAATATCATTTAACACGAGAATCTGCTTTTCACTCTTCCCTGGAATATCAACTTCAATATTCTGCTTTCGTGTATCCGAAGGCCTATAACACAACGGTACTGGAAGTGTTGCAAATTTTTCTTTATGCGTTTCAAATAACTTCATCTGAAGTGTGTCTCTGACTATTTTTCTACTTGCTACTATCAAATCATTTGGTCTCCACGTTTCCCAAAAATCATTCATGGGAGTTTCTGAAATTATTTCACGCGCTATTTCACACTGGATTTTATCCGGTTGTAATCTAATTAGCGCTTTGAATTCTCGTAATTGTTCATCAAGTGATCTATAATCAGTGGTAATTTCTTCATAATAGTCTACAAAACCCTTTGGCCGTGATCACCGCACATGACGACTTTTGTATTTTTCAATAACAACCACTCGAGAAATGTTTGTAATACATCTAATGACACTGTGCATATTTCATCCCAAATTATGATTTCAGGAATGAATTTATCACCCATTCGATCAGGGGTCCATTTCTCACCCTTCCATCGAAAAAAACTGTGATAGGTACGGGCATTTACCCCTCGCTGTATCATCTCTCTGGCGAGTCTGTGAGTTGGTGTTAGCATAATCATGGTTGACCGACGAAATAATTCAATTGCACGAGTTGTCTTTCCTGACCAACCACAACCGTTTAAATAAACTGTCTTGTATCTACATACTGGATCAGATACCGGTGGTGCATTAGAAAATTCTGATTGAATTTCAATACGGTTACATGAAAGATATTTATCATCCATGGCAACGTCTGCGGATTCACAATACTCATGTAGCGTTTCCTTTTTAAATCGCCAACACCCCCACGCTTCCTCCGGGGATGTGAATTCAGCCACTGCTGATCTGTATTTATTGTGTATATACATCGAATCAGTAGCTATTCTAACTGCGGTATTAGGAAATCTATTTATCATCGAAAATAAATTGATAGAAGTATAAGCTAGCATAGAACTTCTCAAATGCGTATATTGTTTAATATATCCATCACAGTATGTAACAATTGTACCTAATCGTCTTCCACCGGATAGGAAAGCGTCTTTACGATTTACAAGTTTTCCCTGTTTCGTTAAATCCGTTACAATAAAATCGTATTCAGCGATGTCTATGATAACCCGCGAAGAATATTTTGCATTGTCGTATCTTCCACCCTGGGTAAATTTACCGATTATTCTTCGTCCAAAATCTTTTGCTTGTTCCTTTTTAATTTCAAATAACTTCTTCGACCAATTCATGATCTGTTCTTCATTGAAATCTGGAAACTGTTTTCGCTGTTCGCTAATTATACGATCTAGATCGGGTTGTGGTAGCCAAACTTCTTTCTGAGCTCGATAGCATATAATAGCTTCGGAAACAATCAACAATATTAGCATACCACAATCAATCATATATCGTAGTAACACTATTGGCATCCAGGCCTTTTCAGATATATGTCTACCAAGCCAAACATAACTACACGGATGTAACCCTGTAGCGAGTTCAAATGATATCACATGAGCGAATCCGGTTAAATCAAAATCAGGTAAAAGCCCATTAATCGCAACACGAGTCATTTCATGCGTGGGGTGTCCAAATCGTTTAAAATAGTTACTACATTCTCCATACCTAAGGAAACTTCCAGTATAACACGCGGATATATCAATTGAAATCATACCGCCACGATGGTATTTTGTATTCCACAGTCCTCCATGACCAAATTCGATGCAACTCAATTTAACGTCCTCGAGAAAATCACTTCGTGTTGGACGCCATGAATTTTTATCTCTTGCGAAGTGAGCTACCACTGATGGAATAGAAAAACTATCCGTTAATAGTTTTTCATGGGAACTCTCCGGTTAAAAATCACTAGCGATTTTTCTCATTCTGTTATCTAATTCTTCAACGCGATATAATTCACCATTTGGTCTTACAAATTGATCAAATCCTATTTCGGGATCTTCATCACTTCTAAGTAACCACACTGACACAGGATCATCCTTACACAGCGTGTGAATAGCATCGAATAATTTCTCATTATAAAAAACATCCCCGACGAACTCCTTAGGGATATATCTCACGGTTCTATCTCGTGGAAATATTGTTACTGCAGCCGTCCACGCGTGGTTGTTATGATCAATAATTTTAATTGGAGCTCCTCGCGATTGATATTTCGGTTCATATAATACTTCTCCGGTTAACGTCGCTACCGATATTGGGAATTTTAATGATGCTTCTAATTTAACTATATCAGAAATCTTTGCACCGTGCTGTTTCACTGTCAGTTCCCATTCGGTTATTTTCCTACGTCGCAGATCAGTTAGTTTATTTCCTCGGGATGCATTGTGAAGTGTTCCATTACCCGTGTTGCTAGAACTAGAATATTTCATAGGAGCTAGTTTTGCAATATCGGGTTTATCATTTAACGGATATATCCCATAAACGATTGCTGTTACAGGATAAGATCTCTCGTAGTATGGTTTGTCAATTCCAGTTAGAATTCCTGGTTTGGAATCTCTACTCACAATGACAGTTTTTTTATCCTTGAGGATTGGTTCAAATTTATCCCTGATAATCCATTTGCCTTCGACTTCGATAATGAATTTTATTCTGAAAAAATACTTCTGATGGGAATTGCTTTGCAATGAAAATCCTTTGGATTTTACACCCTTGGATTTCCAGCCCCTTGGCGGGCCAAGATGTGAAATTATTTCAGCTGCTCTTTCATCGTTCATAGTAGCATCGATGTTGGGTACATTGACATCTTCATCAATAATTCGAAATGTCGACCAACAGTATACTGCACCGTCTTGGTAGAATTCATTAAAACACTCCCTGATTTTACTTAGTATAGTTCTATCACCGATTAGACGTTTTGGTGTATCAGAGACTTTATCGAGATTGAATTTATTATTTTTCCAAGGCTTAATTTTCGATAATCTTTGGAACTCCTTATCAAGATTGACTTTAGTATTTTTCCAGGGCTTAATTTTCGATAATCTTTGGAATTCTTTCATGGTATAATCAATGAATTAAGTATTTTTCCAGGGCTTAATTTTCGATAATCTTTGGAATTCTTTCATGATATAATCAATGAATTTAGTATTTTTCCAGGGCTTAATTTTCGATAATCTCTTGAACTCCTTCATATTGTAATTAAAACAAGTATTTAAATAGAAAAATATAGTATAATGAATCACTGCAAGTGGCTAATGATTGGATCAACAACCCCGTGTAACAAATCATGCAGAAACGAATTCTGTGGGTATCATTTACAAAGCGTTCGCAACGGTTCTTTCGGTCCTCCCCCATGCCTCCAATGTGGGGTGGGCGTTAGAGGAAAATCACAATTATGTCTCAGTTGCGGCGGCAAACGATACAGGGAACTAAAACGCTATTATGACAAACGAATAAAAAATACCGTCATTGACCCTAACGATGACAAAATCATAAAAACCCCTCAAGATTATATCCAGAGGTTTATAATTAAAGCAGATAATAAATTAAATAAGTAGTATTATTATACAAATGAGCCAAGATTTCAGACCCCATCCAGTGCTTGTTAATTACGAAGCCTCCAGTGATGGTGTTGTTAGAAATTGCAGACTAAAGAGGCCGGTTGGATGGGTAAATAATATGGGATACTTGATGTTTAGTGTTAGAAATAAAAAATGTCTCTGTCATAGAATTTTTTTTGAATGTCATAACGTATTGATTAAAGATGGCTTTGTGATTGATCACATAAATGGCGTGAAGACTGATAATTGTCTTGAGAATCTTCAATCCATCTCGCAGCGCGATAACCTTTTAAAAAGCAGCGCTGGTAGGCACTCAAAACGCCCTAGGGGGGTCAAATCGTTTGATTTAGAAACTAAAGAGGAGAAAATATTTCAATCAATAAATAAAGCCGGTAGATAATTTGACATTTGTAGGGCTTCAATACGATTTGTTGCAAAAAATATAACTAAATTAACTCTGTCTAAAAAAAAATGGTCATAAAATAAAATTCGTATACACCTAAAATGCTGTCCATAAAAAAACGGGTCAAAAACGACCCCCAATATTTTTTAATAATTAGAGGTAATGTATTAAATCTATATTTATATAAAAATATAAATAATGGATATCAAAGATGTAAATTCTATAATTGCTGAAATCTCAAATTTAAAAAATAGAGGGATAATATTATCTGAAGATCTCGACTGTGACAGGATTGCCTCGGAATATGAAGACATTGAGTATCAGTCTAGTAAGGGTCGTTATGTTTTACCTAGGATGTACAGACTCGTGAAAAGAATTCAAAAGTCCATCTATGCTTGTTTGTACGGTAACGATATTGATGTATTTATAACGCTATTTAGCACCGTTGAAGCAATACGTCAAAAGCTCGGCCAAGAGTATCAAAAACGAGCTGAAATTAGTTCTAAGGTTCGTGATATTAGAAAAATATTAAACGAGGAAAAACCAGTATCTTTTGTCGGAGATGTATACGTTAGCTTGATGGTACATTATTTAATAACTCAGCTTTTAATTGTGATAGTTTCACATTTGAAAACTCGGTTCACAAACACTATATGGTAGGTGAATCGCTTACAACTAGATTAGCCCGAGAGCGGCTAGCAGCAATTAAAAAGTTTATACTGGTTCGAGACAGACTTCGAGAAAAACTTCAACAACGACAACAAGCGCAGACTGACTTTTCTGTGTCAAGTGAACAACTGTTTACTCCGATAGCAAGTGCGACCAAAGATGTGAAAAAGTTAACTGAAGCAGCGATATACGGGGATATTCCTGAAAAAGAACAAGCAAAGAAGGCGCCGCTGCTTGATACGCTTGAAAAGATAGCAGCAGAGACTGAACAAACACGCGCAGGGATACAACAGTTATCCAGTGATATAAAAACCCAACACGAGTATGAACGATTAGCTGATATTGATGATTCTGCGCCTGAACCACAACCTGTTGATGTCGTCACCCCAAGAGGTATTCCCTTTATAGGCAAACTCACCGAAGGAGCTATAACAGAAATCAAACGACATCAATTAATAAAACTCAAAGATTATAGGATTTTTGGTGATTTTGCCGCCCAAAGCTTTCATTCTAGAAAGAACTTTTTAAAAGACGAGTATAAAAACAGTAGAAAAAGCCGAGATGAATGGGTTAATTGGTTGTATAAAACGAATAAGAGGATTACTGGTAATTTGAAAAAGGATACAATTGAGTACAGATCTTTTAAAGTAGAAGTTGATAGTTATGATTTACAAAAACAACAAGAACGAGTACTACAAGGTCTAGACCGACAAAAGCAAATATTACTTGATGATAGTCAGGGCGCAACTGGTACAACTGAGGAAACAAGCGGAAAGGGATATTCGATTGAAAATCCAAAGGATTTCAACGCAACCGTGACATGTCCTGGTAACATCCTCAGTGATATATCACGGTTAGAAGTTCTCATCGGAGGGAAACGAGCCGGAAACAACTCACCGGAAATAATTAATAAAGCAGCTGATATCTGTAGACGATTATTTGCCGGCGGTATCATGGACATTAATGTATATCGAGAACTCATTGCTGAATTAGTTGAAAATCACAGAGACGCCCATGGTTATGATGAAAATCCTATGGATCTTAGCGATTGATCACTAATTGAAAAGCTACTAGTTTTATAACAATATGATTATACACTACAACCATGATAAACCCGTAAGCATCTACGTGGTGAACTCACGATTGCCTGTTTATAGAGCATATTACGGAGACGGTTTCGGCAATACCATTGCGGGGCTATTTACAAGAATGGCCCCAAAAGTGGCGCCGTTAGCTAAACAATTATCAATGAAAGCCATTGATATTATTCATGATAAGGGTACCAGCAAAATCGGAGATTTCGTTGGAAATCTTGCCAGAAAGGCATTTTCTGCCGCGAAAGATAAAATAGCATCACTGGTGCGAAAGAAACCAACGGTGCTGCCATCAACTACAGTGATGCCTGCAAAAATCAGCAAAGCAATAAATAGCGCAGTGGAAGAAAAACTAGCGTCGTTGGCGAACAGTAACCAAGATGATATCGCAAACATGATAGCAGGAAGTGGTTTGAAACGAAAACAAAAACGACGATGATTACAAAGAATTTCACAATTGAAAATACTAGTATGTTAATATATTGTTTAAACGAACAGCTGATCCAGCGTTAGATATGGAAGCCCAAGTGCCCAAAGATGATTCTGTCCGCGATTATCAATTTTATTCCTATCATGCAATACAAGCAGATATTCGATCGCGAATTGAACTTCAAGTCCATGATACCAGCAAATACTTTCTACCCGCTGAAGCGTTTATCGAAGTAGAAGGAGAACTTGTACGACTTATTGATACTCCTGCTATACCCGCACCGTATCAAGATGGTACCAAAGTCGGCTTAATCAATAATGGTATCATGGCACTATTTGAATCCGCGAGATATCTCATTGACGGAAAAGAGATTGAGTCTATAGAATGTGATGTTGATGTGGCTACAATAATAATTGGGTTAGCAAGATATTCCGACGATTATACAAGATCAGCAGGTCCGTCTATGATGTTTGCAAAGGATAATAAAAACACTGCTGAACCCACTCAATTTATTGTACGACGACCAAATGATCGTGCTGGTCCTCCCGCCCCTGCTGGTATCGAGGATATGATTATAAATACTGATACCCAGTACATTCTATGAGCTGCAACACGAATAGCAATGTTGGCAGGACAACGTAGATCGTTTTCATGTGCGATTCCGTTGAATCATATATTTGGATTCTGTAGAAATGTACGAAAAGTTATATATGGAGCGAAGCATACAGTAGTACTCGTGCGAAAGGGTAGTGACAATGATGCAATCTGGAGAATTTTAGCGGATCCTGCAAATCCAGATGCTGATGCTGGTAAAGTCATTTTAACTAAATTGGTCTTGTGGATGCCAGTAATGACCCCATCAACAGAACATCGACTACTTTCTTTTATGGAAACGGGTGGCAAATCATTGCTAAGTTGGCTAACAACAACAACAGATGTTAAGCAATCAAATATCAATGGTACATTTACATGGAACTTGGCATCACAACAAGGCGTTTCAGCTCCACGTCATATATTTATCACGTTGCAGGATATGACAAGAGTGGAATCACAATTGCACAGTCATATGATATTTGATCAATTAGGAGTTACTGAGGTTTCGTTGAGAATAAATGGCCAGCAGGAACCATCCGAAGACATACAACTTAATTTCGGTCAAAACCATATTGCGCGCGTGTACCATCGTATGCTGTCATATATGGGCCGTGATCAAAATGTTGATACTGGTTTGCAAATATCGCAACATGATTTTAAGAACTTGTATCCGATCTACTACTTTTCGCTGGAACATCTTGATTTAACAAGGCAATCCGTCGTTGATATACACTTCAGAGCCAATATCCTTCGTGGTGCTATTGCTAATTATAGAGCGGTTGCTGTCATTCTCAGCGACAAATCAATGCTACTTGAAGGTGTTGGTGGACGAATGAGAATTGTTGATGCACCCGTGAAAAATATGTAAATGAAACTTGAAGAGTTTCCAATTAGATCAATTGAAAGCATAAATGTGTTTTACAATAAAATGACATATAGTGTTGTTAGTGTCAAGCTGACTGATGGTCAGGTCAAGAAATTGCGATCAAAATCCGCTAAAGAATGTGGAACAACACTAACGTTAAAACCAGCGCAGATGTCCGGCGGTACACATAAAATATCATTGAAGTTTCGTCAAATAAAACATTTCAATGATGCGCTAAAGAAACGGCGAGGGATTCAAATTGTATTTTCAAAAGCCGCAGTCGCCAACATGATAAAATCAGGTGGTATATTTCCATTGTTAGCCGCAATACCAGCATTGATTGCAGCGGCTGCCCCAGCGGTGGCGAAGGCGGCGGCGTTGGGAGCCGTTGGGACCGCGGCAGGGATGGCATTGAAAAAGGCAACTGGGAAAGGATATAAAAAAAAGGAAAAGGGTCTAAGACTACCAGGGACTCCATATTCATGGTACAGCGGGAGATCCATTCACGGATCCCGCCTGAGAATACCAGGAACGGTTTATTAGTTGAAAGCTCAATTCTCCCTATGTCCAATTTTGATTTAATTGATGCTGCTAAAAAAACTAGCGATAAAAAACTTCAGAGGGGTTTTTATGAGAGATCAATTACCGAGAAAACCTAAACGCGTTGAAACCGGTATCATCAATCTTGATAACAGTAACGGATCGGGAACTCACTGGGTTGCATACGCGATTGATCCACGTGGGATTGTCTATTTCGATTCATATGGGTTAGCTCCGCCAAGTGAGTTTATGCGGTATATAAATTCTTCGATGAAACTCAAAGAGTTTCCAATTTTTTATTCCACGCTGCCAACACAACAATTAAATGATCCACCGATATGCGGCCGTGAAGTATTAAATGTCCTCGCGGAGATTTCATCGTCACAGAAACCACCTCATCTGGTTGTAAATAAATACACGAGTGGGAAATTACAAGGTAATTTTAGAGAATCAATAAATTAAAAATACAAGTTGCGCTAACAATAATGATTAATATTTGGGGACGATCTCTGTCAATGTCGAAACCCACTATTGCGGTGTATTCCAACGATGGACAACTTAAACCAGGCGAACTTGTGTCTACGATCACCGACGCGATTGACGCCCACGACAGCATGATTGCCACCCGCGGCCGTGAGCTGGATGAGTATATACGAGGTTATAATAATTTTCGCAAAAATGTCGTACATAAATTCTTTGGGACCCCGCTTGTGGTTGGCATGACTCTCGCTGAAATTAAAAACTTTCTATCTTTATTCTTTTTTAACAAGAACGCGGGAAGAATGATGAATGAAGATGAAATCAAGGCAAATTATCTCGATATTTCTAAACTAATAGAAAATCTTGAAAAGGTACAAAAACCCACTAACGACGTAGTTGTTAAGTTTTTTGGATCCCCACTTGTGGCAGGCATGACTCTCGCTGAAATTAGCGAGTTTATCGGCAAGCATGCTCACAATGCCTACGTCGCTAATAGTTTCTTTGTTGTCCCAGCTACATCTACGATGACTCTCAAAGATATTAATATGTTTATGGTGAGACAAACAACACTTAATACCATCGTGGATAAATTTTTAGGGAGAACACCTGCGTCTGAAACCACATCTCTGACAGGCCCAACCCTCGCTGAAGTTAAAAAACCTATTGACGAACAAAAACTCACCAATGAAATTGTTAATAAGTTCTTTGAGGGCAGTAGCCTCCAAGATATCACGACAAATTTTTCTAACATCAACTGGTATATTGAAAACCAAGCACGGCTCGGAATCAACGGCCTTCTGGTTTCATTCTTTTTTAGCAAGAGGGATGGGAGGATGATGCTTTCTACATCCATGTAAACTATCTCGAAATGTATAATGATATTCTTAAACTAAAAACTCTCGATGAATTTAAATACCTTCTGATTTCGTTCTTTTTTAACAAGGAGGCGGTGAGGACGATAAATACTAACGAAATCAAGACAAGTTATCTCGATATTTACAATGATATTCTTAAACTAAAAGAAGATTTTGAAAAGGTAAAAATTCCGCATCCAGACATAGGCGTTAAAAATATCGTGTATACGGTCGATCATGGGGCCTTTGATTGGGTAAAAAACTCTAATGCTAAATTGAAAGTCAATATAGGGGAGTGGCCCCATGGTATCTACAGGATGACGTTAATCTCTAACAAGCAATTTGATATCATCGTGAGCGGTAAAACCTACTTTGGTGGCACCGCGACAATAATTATCGGGGGTGAAAAAGAATTTGAGATTGTCGCGGTTGATAACACCATTAGAAAAAAAATAACCTGGTGTTTAGAATTTGTAGGTGAAGTAGACTACCCCCTGATCTACTACCCGGAAGATGGTGAATAATTGAAAACACTAACGGGTTTAAAATAACAATGACATCGATGAAATCAATTGAACCGATAATAGTCGCAGAGGTATCACAATCGCATCGATATCGATATGATACCGTGAAAGAGTTTTCCGCGAACTTGAAATCACTTTCTGAGCGTTATCGTGAAAAAATGAAAAAATACCGACGCAGCGTAGCAATCATCGACATCACCGTGTACTCGGTGTCCGGTGTGATGGCCAGTGCCGGGGTTATTTTGTCGACGGTGACCATGATGGCTCCGATTGCAGTTCCAATGGCTATCTCCGCGGCAACAACAACTGCGGCAGTCGCCACCGCGATAACTAAAAAGTTATCATCGTGTTCTCAGAAAAAACTCAGTGATTATACAGCTCGGTACCGGGTGGTATTTGACGCATACTCGAAATTATCCGAGTTGATCTCGCTGTTGATAGATAATTCGTTCATATCCGATGTTGAATTTTCCACGATGACCCAGTTGTATAACTCAGCGATGTTGAAATTGGAAATTGAAGACAGCGTTAACAATAATGTCACTCGAACTGCTTCAACAAATCGCGGAGAATACCACTCCGATACGAACAAGCATGATATCAATAACATCAACAACCCCCGAATTTAGTGTGAACTTCCCTTCTCCGATTCCAGTGCGTGAGATCGCGCTGGCAAAATTACGAGTGTATCATAGCTGGCCTAATATCAGATCGGTTGCATTTGGCGGTCAGCAACCCAATAACGCACTGGTGTTCTCGTATAAAAATAAACCCGATGGTACTCCAGCGTGGGAAACTGTTTCGTTACCAACTGGGTCGTACGAAATTGAGCAAATCGATGCTGAAATTCAGCATAGAATAAAATCAATCACGGGAAAAGAATCAAAAATAGCTATTAATCTTCATGAACCGACGCTCTCGTCGTCGATCGAAATAAGCACAGAGGGATACATTGTAGATATCTATAACAGCTCGTTAAGAACAGTGTTAGGATGGCCTGAAAAACCACCGGAAAAATCCGCCACCGACTTAACCACGGACGTACAATCATATCATGAAATCAATCCCAGTTATCGAGATAATTTATCTGATATAAGAAAAGGAAAAATCGCCGATAGATTTATATTTACCAACAAAGACACATTGCAATGGGATTTTATCATTAAAAGAACAGCCGACTCATCTGTTACTATTTCATTTACGCTAACTGACATCCGTGGTTATTTTAATGAAATTAAACAATTATATGAAACACAACTAGAACTACGGAAAACAAAATCGCAAAAACACGTTGAAATAATAAATCAACTTATATCTGACATGGAATATATCTATGAACTAATTATTCAAACAATAATTAATGACAACAGCGACAGTAAACAACGATTCCTAACCGATTACAATATCACAGAAGACAATCTGCGTAATTTCAAGTTTCCCAAATACAACGCTGATGAACTAGCAAGAATTGTTAAAACCGATATCAAGGCGCTACAAAAATCAGATTCAACTGTCCTCCTCAAATATAATAATGATCCAGATGGTGGCGGTAGGCATATTGCCCCGCATAATGTGAATATTTCAACGGTGATTGCGCTCAATTTAGTATGTGATGCAATTGAAGGAAACTATCAAATTAATCTAGAGCAATCAAATCAAGCTCAGCAAGGATATATTCTTTATTCGTTTGCACCAACAGCTCCTCCAGGGTTCCTAATTATTGAAAACCCAATTAATCCTGTCTACATGCGATGCCATAATAATTCGTTAACGAGAATTAATTTCTGACTCACCGACCAGTCAAATAATTTGATTGATCTACAAGATGAGGTGTTAGCGATTAGTTTGTTTGTAAAGTCCTAAGGACTCGATCAAAAATTTGGTTGAAATCATTTATTATTTTTGTTAACTTGTAGCAGCAGAGAGAGTGAATGACCACATCGTTGCGACCGAAATTGATTGAAAAATCGTAAAGTCTCCGTTTGCTAAATGTTTTTTTTTGGTTAAAATATGAGATTTCGTAGGAAGGCTCAATTTTCGTTTTGAGAATTCAATCAAAATTTTGTCTAAAAAGGGTGGTCTGTTCACTCTCTCTGCTGCTTAAGGCTGTGTCATAACAGGGGCATTAAAAACTAATTATTAAAGAATGTAAGATAAGGCAGTGTCATAACAGGGGCATTAAAAACTAATTATTAAAGAATGTACAGATAAGGCTGTGTCATAACAGGGGCATTGAAAACTAATTATAAAAGAATGTACAGATAAGACTGTGTCATAACAGGGACATTGAAAACTAATTATTAAAGAATGTACAGATAAGGCTGTGTCATAACAGGGGCATTACAAACTAATTATTAAAGAATGTACAGATAAGGCTGTGTCATAACAGGGACATTAAAAACTAATTATTAAAGAATGTACAGATAAGGCTGTGTCATACCAGGGACATTGAAAACTAATTTTTAAAGAATGTACAGATAAGGCTGTGTCATAACAGGGGCATTAAAAACTAATTATTAAAGAATGTACAGATAAGGCTGTGTCATAACAGGGGCATTACAAACTAATTATTAAAGAATGTACAGATAAGACTGTGTCATAACAGGGGCATTAAAAACTAATTATTAAAGAATGTACAGATAAGGCTGTGTCATAACAGGGACATTGAAAACTAATCATAACAGAATGTACAGATAAGGCTGTGTCATAACAGAACAAATAATTACACATTAAAAAGGCCTCTTTAGATAAAAGCTGTGTCATAACAGTTATGTATTTGATAATGATATAGCCAGATTTCATAATAACATTCAAGTAACCACTAGTGGTTCTGTACTTAATAAAGAGTCATAAAGTCAGAAGTCAAGTAGTATTGAAACAATCACTAGTGGTTATATACTAAATAATGAATCATACTGCACTGTGTTAATGAGTTATTCAAGTAACCACTAGTGGTTCTGTACTAAATAATGAATCATACTGCCCAGTGGTAATGATGTACTCAAATAACTACTAGTGGTTCTGTACTAAATAATGAATTGTACTGCCCAGTGTTAACGAGTTATTAAGTAACTACTAGTTATGCTCTACTCAGTGAGTGTTGAAATGGTATGCAAGCAAACACTTGTGATTCTGTACCTAACCATTTTTCATTCAGATTGGAGATTATAAGTATTGAGGTAACTACTGTACTTTATTATAATTCATACTGCCATTGTCAATGGGGTGCATATTCAAAAAACCACATTTTTTTTAAAGTCTGTATTTAACCATCATTCATACAGCCAGCACAACACAAAATTCCAGGGACTTGAAGGACCCTTTAACACCTAAAATAAAATATGTAATTATTGTATTGTTCATTATTTTGTAGTGTAGTGACTGTCATGCTAAAATCTGGTAATCAAGGTCATTTTCAAATTAAGAATTATTGATACATATGAATACATAATCCTCATTGACCTGTGTTGCCTAATCAATTCAATAAATGAAGGCAAAGTCTTTTTTATCCAATTCTGGAGATGTCCATCATTAGTTACTTTTTCATTTCCTGGACAAGTCTCCAACAGAGACTCAGAATAAAGACCTAATCCTCCACTAATGGTTCATCAGGAAGAGATGAACCTGGCAGGAGAGGACATGACACTCTAGGGCTTACTGTCTTTATCTTAAAGAAGGAGGAAGGCCTTTGCAGGTTTCTTGCCCATGTCCTTTTGGCCATCCCATATTGTGCAGCAGTAGGGAGAGAATGGGTCTTTGCAGTTTTGACAGTTATAATGTTAATCCTGCTTAAAACCTTTAGGCACAGGAATAACAGACTTGTCAGATGCCAAAGGTTCATAGCCAAATTAGCTTGGCCTGGGACTGTGAACAATGACTCTAGTTAATCATTGAGATCTTGGGAGGCACGGCTGTAATTAAGGAACTGAATAAGGACAACAAAACACACAAAATCAGCCCTCATTCTTGCTGTGTTACAGTGTTTCAGACAAAACACATAGATGATAAAATAAGGCCCAGCAGAGTGGATTAGTCTGCTGCCTTTTGGCATTGTTTTAGGCCCAGCAGAGTGGATTAGTCTGCTGCCTCTTGGCATTGTTTTAGGCCCAGCAGAGTGGATTAGTCTGCTGCCTTTTGGCATTGTTTTAGGCCCAGCAGAGTGGATTAGTCTGCTGCCTTTTGGCATTGTTTTAGGCCCAGCAGAGTGGATTAGTCTGCTGCCTTTTGGCATTGTTTTAGGCCCAGCAGAGTGGATTAGTCTGCTGCCTCTTGGCATTGTTTTAGGCCCAGCAGAGTGGATTAGTCTGCTGCCTTTTGGCATTGTTTTAGGCCCAGCAGAGTGGATTAGTCTGCTGCCTTTTGGCATTGTTTTAGGCCCAGCAGAGTGGATTAGTCTGCTGCCTTTTGGCATTGTTTTAGGCCCAGCAGAGTGGATTAGTCTGCTTCCTTTTCACATTGTTTTAGGTTATGCTTTATGACATTGACTGTTGCTGAGTGGGAAAGTAGCAGAAGATCTGCATTAGATTGAAAGCTTAGTATGAAAGCCTAGTGTGAAAGCCTGAAAGCCTATCCAGACTGGAGATCTGATTGCGCTCAAGGTCTCAGAAGGTTTTGAACACAATTAGAGTGAAAGATGCCAGCACACTCCCTTTATCAAGCAACCATTCATCATCTATTTCCTGACCAATGGAATGGGTGGAGATGGAGATACTAGAGGAGATCAAAGCAACACTACATATTTTAAAGACATAAACATTATGTATCTTAATTTATGTCAAAGTTATTTTGATCATGCGAGTTTCTGTGCATGCATGTGCATGTTTCATGATGATCTGTGAATGTGTTAATTCTACCAACAATATTTTGCTTGAAAATTAAATTCTTCAAAGAAATGCAACACTTTTATTCAATTAAGAATTTCCAGTTGTTTATATCAATTGGGTTTTTGGTCACAACTCCATACACTTAGGTCACATCAACATGCTCCTTGGTCATCTTAACATGCATTTTGGTCAGAACACCATGCATTTTGGTCACATCACCATGCATTTTGGTCAGAACACCATGCCTTTTGGTCAGAACACCATGCATTTTGGTCAGAACACCATGCATTTTGGTCAGAACACCATGCCTTTTGGTCAGAACACCATGCATTTTGGTCAGAACACCATGCATTTTGGTCAGAACACCATGCCTTTTGGTCACATCACCATGTTGTTGTTATAGGGTTTAATGTCATTTTTCAACTCAAGATAGTATATACATGGTGTCCAGTATTACTTATGGAGGAAGAACCCTGGAAAACTCTGGAAAGAACCACCAACTAATGAGAAGCTTTCTCACATATTTTCATTGGTTAATCCTGAGATTCAAACCCAGTTGTCTGTAATGGTGAGTGCCATAGACCACTCGGCCATTTGGGGCCCCGACATTTTGGTCATGTTGCCTCATATTGTGGTGACCCCTTGCATTTTGATCATGTTACCATGCAAATTTGCTACATGATTTCAAATGAACACAGCGGAAGGTATATATTTTAAAATAATTTAAGTACCTATATTACATTTAAAGAAATACAAATCAGTAAAAATAATATAAATAAACGGCCACTAGAACAAGCAATGTGTTTCTTTTTAAGTTTCCAAGAATTGAAAATTGAGTTTAAAATCTTCACATTCAGTTTTGAAACAATGTGAAATCAATTGTTTCAGTTGCAGTTGAATAAATATTTGAACCTTTCTGTAAGTCAAATAAGGTCACAATAACCAGTTTAATAAATATTTGAACCTTTCTGTAAGTCAAATAAGGTCACAATAACCAGTTGAATAAATATTTGAACCTTTCTGTAAGTCAAATAAGGTCACAATAACCAGTTGTCTTCATTTTTGTAGTTAGTCACATTGAGATACATCAACACACCATTTTTAAGCTGTGCAGGTCAACGATAGCTGAAAATAACAAAGTAACTAAAACACAAAAGCTGGAACCAGTGGGCACATTTTGGTAAGACTGAATTTCTCACAATAATATTTAGAATCATATACTATTTGTCAATTTGCTTATATTTTGCAGGTACAAAAACAGAAGTTATTTATAATTTATTCCACAACATCTTTTTATAGTCATGACATAATGAGTTATCTGTTTTTAGCCATAAAACCAGGTCAAAAAGCAGCAAAAAATGCCTGTTACCTGAACAACCAGCAAACAATCAAGTTTTTCACACATAATATCAAATTTTATGTAAAGAATTAGTACTAGGGTTAAGACCCATACTTCATACACAGTGTAAAAGCTTATACGTTTGTGTATCATTTTCTCTTTCCCCCATTATAAATCGAAGCTTCAACCACAATGAGTCTAAAATTCTGAATGTCACAAATTACTTATTAAATAGCAAATAGCCACAATTTTAAGCTGATTTTCTTATGTTAAAGATCTGTCATAAAAAAAAATTAGCAAAGTGATTTACCTGCATTGATATATTCATGAGACCTTCCCCATCCACTGATATAGCATTCTGCATTATATCCTGCACTTAGCATTTCTTCAACAGTTCTACTGGACGCAATGCAAATAGGTTGTATATAGTTGTCAAATACAATTGGTTGACTGAAGTAGAGTAAAGCGATGTCAATAGCATTTGGATGAATGTGTGTCCGTGTTGAGTTGTACAACTGTCCTTGGAAACCATCCAAATTGTGTGGTCCAACTTCTACTGCTCCAGCTCGGACAGAGTATGACATCAAAACTCTGAGAGAATAAAATAAATGTAAAACAATAAGGACACATTTTATTTCCAGTACAAAATCTGGATATCCAGAAAAGCTTTGCTCATGCAAAATTATCAAATTTAAATAAGCATAATAGCCAACTGCTAAATAATCAAGATAATATTTGTTTTGTCAAAGGGAGACAATTGCATATCAGGTATAAATTCTAGGCATGTCAGAAAGAAAAGTATTGCATATATGATTACAAGTTTTAGGTAAGACATAAATTATTTGCATATCTGGCAACAATTTCCATGCAAGACAGCAATTCCCTGCATATTTGGGTATAACATCTAGGTAAAATAGGACTTCATTGCATATCAGGGCACAATTTCCATGCAAGACAGCAATTTCCTGCATATCTGAGTATATAGTCAAGGTAACTGTTACGTGCTTAGGCTCGAATAAGCAGCAACACAGGAAGAGTGAAAACTAACAAGTTTGTAAAACTGTAACAATGATTTTATTAAGTACAATTATTTTCATAAAATAAATGAACTTACTGTTTTAGAGAATCAAATCCAACAAATATGAAATTCACAAAAATAATCCACTAATGAAATTAGAAGTCCTAATAAATAAATGTTCTAATAGTTCCAGGTTCGAATCTTGACGAGGTAATAATCCAAAATGGCTGACAATGTCACGTGATACAGTTCTTGTTTTTAAATCATCCAAATGAAATTATTAAACATATGTCCTTTTTCCAGATAATTCTTCTTTTCCAACGAATTGACACAAGTCCAGAATAATATTATTATAACTCAAACAGAAAAATACACAACCAATAACTTACAGCCCAAAGATTCTACTACTGTCAGCTTCTAAAATACAGCTATATATATTGTTTTTCTGAAGTAAACAAGTGATCACGCGCTTTTCTAGAAATTGATAGAAGTTCATGGAAGGTCACAGAAAGAGACTACCTTTACTAAAAATAACATACTCTAGATTTTTCCTACCCCTAAGAACTAAAAATAAAAATGTTGTCCTTGAAATTGACCAATAGATTTAGAGGCTTGTTGACAATGTCTAAAGCAAGGTCAGGATTTAGGTCAAACAAGCCAAGGTCAAAACTTGTTTACAATTAGAGAATCTAAGTCAGCCTGAACATTCTAGAAAAAATCTCCCAATCAATTCATTTTAAAGGCAAAATAACAAATTTGGATTTAACATTTAAAAAAATAAATAAATTAAATCCAATAGCCGTAACACCTTCCCCCATAAAATAAAAAGAAACGTTTATATGATAAAACTTTCTTTTTATCACAAACCAATTTACATCTGAAATTAAAAATTACACAATATAATAAATTATACAATGGAAAGAGTGTCTACAATTATATTATCAAGAAATAGCCTCAAATTTTTAACTTGTCCATGTCCCACAAAATATCCTAGGAAAAACACACAAGCACAGCAGAACTCACTTTCAGACAAATTAATTGTCAAACATACATTAGTGAGTCTGTTAAAGAATTATCGAATTGTTGCTAGATTTTCTCTCCAGGTGTCGTTGTAAATGATGACGTCACAAATCTCTAGACCAGTGATGAACATTTTATGAGACGTTGAAATGGACTATCTTTATATTGGTAGAGTCCTTTTGGAGTCGCAATATTGAGTTTTCCTTTGCTCTTTCCGTAGTGGAATCTGCCAAAATCTTTTCAGAAGGTCAGAATTTGGTGACGTACTTGGCATTCCCAATTTTATCAATAGAATAGTCACTTCTTGTTAATGGGAATGAATCTGTTTTTGTCACTCTGTTCACCTTCCTTTAATCAGTACACATACGGAGAGTTTTATCTGGTTTAGGAACAAATATGCATAGTGAACTCCAATCACTTTTACTGGGCTTGATAAAATCATTCTCCAGCAAATATTGAATTTCCTTTTTCAAATATTCCTGTTTGAGTGGACTCATCCTGCATGGATGCTGTTTGAAATTTTCAATTTCAACGTCATGAAAATTTTGTTTGTCCTGGTAAGAATATCTGGACATATGTGCTCATATAATAATAACTTTCAGTTCATTTCTTTCTTGCACTTGCAAATGTGAAAGTTTCTGGTCTAGATTTTTTTTTATAATTTCTGAATTCCAACAATTCGTAGCTCCAATATCAGTCGAATCCTGATGATATTCCTTCGCTAAGAGGGACTGGTACAACTAAATTAATTACATATTTAACATGGCTATCTCTTTCAATATACTGGTACTCCTATAATTAATTTAGATCCCAAGAGCACTAATACTATAACTTAATTCATTTTCTTCTTAACTTTGTAAGGGCCGTAATATCTAATTTGAAGAAAAGTAAGAAGAATGAACAAGAGTAACACAACTCCATTATCAGACTCAAAAGTTCTCTCCCTTGTATTACTTTCAAACCTTAGCTTCATTTTTAACTTTAATTGATTACTTGACTTGGTCTTAGATAAGGAATCCACACAATCTACCATAATTCCACTGAATGTTTCATCAAACGTAGGAATAGGTTGCAGATGAGCCTTACGTATCTTCTGATTGGGTTTTCCTACCATTTGACAAGCATAACAAGATCTACAGTATTTGACAACATCACTTTTGATTTCTGGCCAATAGAAGTGAGTCAAAATCTTGTGATACATTTTATTAATCCCTAAATGACCAGCCAAAGGAGTTTCATGGGCCAGATTAAGTATTTCCTGTCTGTAAGGTTTTGGAACTACTATTTGATAGTTCACTGACCATTTATCACCAGCAGGTACCTCGGGAGGTCTCCATTTTCTCATAAGAATTCCATTTTTAATGAAATAACAAACAGGAACTTCAGTAACTTCAGTCTCATTTATGACCCTTTGAAACAAACAGGAGATCTCAGGATCTTTTTCCTGTTCAACGACAAGTGACTGTCGTTTATCACCCTGATTAAGAGAAAGAGTTATTAAAAGAGGATCACTATGATCAATACCTTCTGATTGATCTAAACCAAGAGTAAAAGTGATCTCATCATAAACCTGACCTATACAAGTGCCAGTTGAAGGAATGCTGCCTTCTGTAACATCACTCTCAAAATCATCACCCTGATTAAAATAAAGAGAATGAGTTGTCAAAAGAGGATCACTATGATCAATACTTTCTGATTGATCTAAACCAAGAGTAAAAGTGACCTCATCAAAAACCTGACCTATACAAGCATCAGTTGAAGGAATACTGGCTTTTTCAACATAAGCCTGACCCATGCAGGAGTCAGATAAGGGAATGCTGCCCTCAATAACATAATCCTGACCCATGCATGTGTCAACGAAGGGAATACTGCCCTTTTCAACTTCATTCTCAAGAGCTTTCTTTGCCATAGCTCTAGTAACTGTACAAGCTTGAAATATATCAGGGATTTCTTTTTCAATTGGATCAACTTTCTGATCCAAATTAGGCTTGTAAGTTACAAGTGGATTAACCACAACCTTATCTCCAGCTAAGTTGTTGCCTAGCAATAAATCTATTCCCTCAACAGGTAAAACCGAAACTGTTCCAATTGTCACAGGTCCTGACACTAAGTCTGATGACAAATTTACACAATGGAGAGGAACATTAACAAAGCAGCACTCTAACCCCTGAATAAGAACACTTTCATTAGAAGAAGACTTCTCAGATAAAGGCAAAGTACCTGATAATAAAAGACTCTGAGAGGCTCCTGTGTCCCTTAAAATTTTAATAGGGGTGGGATTGGCTGAATCACCCAAAAGTGATACAGAACCCTTCGATATGAATGGTTCATAATTCTCCATATCAAAATCAGACTGGGATTTATTAGACCCAACAAATGTATTGCTTTCAATACATGACTGTGATCTTGACCTCTTGTAAATAAGAGCATTTGGAACTGGTCTATCTTGATTCTGTTGCCTATTTTTCAATTTGTAGCAATCAGAAATAACGTGTCCTTTTTTCTTGCAAAAGTTACACGTCGGAAGAGACAAGGATCTAGAATCAAACTTCTCTGAAGTCTGATCTTTGAAAGTTGTGTTAGTTTGAGTTTTAGAAGGGCTTGAATTAGGCGGAAATACTTTTCTGCCATTAAATTGTTGAGTAGAAGTCTTGTTAACAAAAGGAACTTTATGTGTCAAAGAATATTCGTCAGCAGCTCTAGCAGCATTTTCCAAGGTTTCAATCTTATGCTCATCGAGATAAGTCCTAACATCACTATGGACACAGTTTTTGAACTCTTCAATTAATATAATTTGCTTGAGATTTTGATAATCTTGCTCAACTTTCTTGGCTAAACACCATCTATCAAACAACTGCTCTTTTTGTCTAGCAAATTCGACATGAATTTGTCCAGCTTCTTTTCTGTAATTTCTAAATTTTTGCCTATAAGCTTCAGGAACTAACTCGTAACCTCTTAAAATGCATTCTTTAACTACGTCATAATCACCACTTTGCTGAACAGACAGTGAAGTGTAAATCTCACTAGCCTTACCAGTAAGTACACATTGTAGTAACTGAGTCCAATTCTCTCTTGGCCACTTTAAATTTTCTGCAACTTTTTCAAAAAGAATGAAATATTTATCTACTTCTTTTTCTTTAAAAGGGGGCACTAATCTAATATTCCTTGCTAAATCAAAATTTTGATTTTAAGTATGACGGTGATTCTCACCTGCCAGCTCTATTTCTTTTATTTTACACTGATATTCCCTTTCTTCCTTCTCTCGCTCTCTCTCAATTCACATCTGCTCTCTCTGTAATTCAAATTGTCTCTCTTTCTCCTCTTTTTCAAATAGTAATTGCTTTTCTTTCTCTCTTTCCTGTAATTCCAGCTTCTTAAACTCTAATTTAGATTGTAATTGTCTTTCTTTCTCCCTCTCTTGTCTCTCTCTCTCCTCTCTCTCTTTATCAATCTGCATCTGCTCTTTTTGTAATTCAATTTGCTTCTCTTTCTCCTCTCTCTCATATTGTAATTGCTTTTCTCTTTTCCTTTCCTGAAATTCTAGCTTCTTCAACTCTAATTCCATCTTGAATTTTAATTCTAATTCCTTTAATTTTATGTCAGAGTCTGATGCAGACTTACTGACCGGAATCAAAGCACTTTGTTCCAAAACATCCTGTTCTACCAAATACTGGACCAAAATCTTTTTGATATCTTGTTTCGTTAAAGAAGCCTTCACTTCGGAAAGATCGTATTTCCTGGCAAGTTGAACCAACTCATCTTTTTTGAAAAGATCTAATTGCTCCTGGGTAGGATTAGAAAGAAATATTTCTACCTTAGATGTCATTTTGATACAAGCGTGTTAGCCTCACTAAAGATTTAAAATTCTCAAAAACTAGGGGAAATTCAAATTTAAATTCAAATTTATCTCAAATCTCAATCCCAATCTCAATCCCGAGACGATAGCCGTCAATTCTATGTTACGTGCTTAGGCTCGAATAGGCAGCAACACAGGAAGAGTGAAAACTAACAAGCTTGTAAAACTTTAACAATGATTTTATTAAGTACAATTATTTTCATAAAATAAATGAACTTACTGTTTTAGAGAATCAAATCCAACAAATATGAAATTCACAAAAATAATCCACTAATGAAATTAGAAGTCCTAATAAATAAATGTTCTAATAGTTCCAGGTTCGAATCTTGACGAGGTAATAATCCAAAATGGCTGACAATGTCACGTGATACTGTAACAGTTCTTGTTTTTAAATCATCCAAATGAAATTATTAAACATATGTCCTTTTTCCAGATAATTCTTCTTTTCCAACGAATTGACACAAGTCCAGAATAATATTATTATAACTCAAACAGAAAAATACACAACCAATAACTTACAGCCCAAAGATTCTACTACTGTCAGCTTCTAAAATACAGCTATATATATTGTTTTTCTGAAGTAAACAAGTGATCACGCGCTTTTCTAGAAATTGATAGAAGTTCATGGAAGGTCACAGAAAGAGACTACCTTTACTAAAAATAACATACTCTAGATTTTTCCTACCCCTAAGAACTAAAAATAAAAATGTTGTCCTTGAAATTGACCAATAGATTTAGAGGCTTGTTGACAATGTCTAAAGCAAGGTCAGGATTTAGGTCAAACAAGCCAAGGTCAAAACTTGTTTACAATTAGAGAATCTAAGTCAGCCTGAACATTCTAGAAAAAATCTCTCAATCAATTCATTTTAAAGGCAAAATAACAAATTTGGATTTAACTTTTAAAAAAATAAATAAATTAAATCCAATAGCCGTAACAGTAACATAGAACTTCCTTACATATCGGGGTACAATTTCCATGCAAGACAGCAATTTCCTGTATATTTGGGTATAATGTCTTGGTAAAATAGGATGTCCTTGCATATAGAGGTACAATTTCTAGGCAAGAAAATAAATAGTTTGCTAGGTGAGACAGAAATTCATTGCACATCAAGGTACAATCTCTAGGCATGAAAGGAATTTCTTGCACATTTGGGTACATAATAATTAGTATTGAACAAGACAGGAATTTCTTTTATATCTTGGTCTATTTTTTTAGGTAAGACATGAACTGTTTGCATATCAGAGTATAATTTCTAGGCAAGATGGAAATTCCTTGTATGTCAGGGTAAAAGTAATAAGATGGGAATTCCTTGTATGTCAGGGTAAAAGTACATTTACTAAGATGGGAATTCCTTGTATGTCATGGTAAAAGTAATAAGATGGGAATTCCTTGTATGTCATGGTAAAAGTAATAAGATGGGAATTCCTTGCATGTCAGAGTAAAAGTAATAAGTAAGACAGGAATTCCTTGCATATCAGGGTAAAAGTAATAAGTAACATGGGCATTCCTTGCATGTCAGGGTAAAGGTAATAAGATGGGAATTTCTTGCAGGTCAGGGTAAAAGTAATAAGTAAGATGGGAATTCCTTGCAGGTTTGGGTAAAAGTAATAAGTAAGATGGGAATTCCTTGCATGTCAGGGTTAAATGAATAAGATGGGAATTCCTTGCATGTCAGGGTAAAAGTAATAAGTAAGATGGAAATTCCTTTCATGTCAGGGTAAAATGAATAAGATTTGAATTCTTTGCATGAGGAAGCAATTACTGGCAAGACAAATCATACACTATATGCTTTACTTACTTTGTACAGTGAGCAGCTGTGATGACCCAGTTAGGATGTATAATTGAGCCACCGCAGATAAAACCTTCATTTTCATAGAGTGCTATTTGCCATGGTAGCTGCCCAAGTACTGCATCACGACCATGAAGAATTTTTGACAATCTGTTATCATCAAACAGGGTTGTACCACATTCTTTGAAATGAAATGTGAGGAAAGGTAAATTTACATTGATTCAAATAGCCATCAACATCATGTTATATGAAGTAGAACTAGAAGAAAAATCAGAATCATCTTTAAAAATAGTCATCAGCAAGAGACTGGAAATGATGCCCAGTCATTTTTTGTTGAGGCATAGATTAGGGGACTGCGATTGATGTCATAACATTGTGTATTTACTATGTGACTGGAAATTATGTCATTACAATGTGTATATACTATGTGTAATTATGTAATGACACTGTGTATATATTATGTGACTGGATGTTATGTCATGACACTGTGTATGTATTATGTGACTGGAAATTATGTCATGATACTGTGTATATATTATTTGACTTGACATTATGTCATATGACACTGTGTATATACTATGTGACTTGACATTATGTCATGACACTGTGTATATACTATGTGACTGGAAATTATGTCATGACACTGTGTATATATTATGTGACTGGAAATTATGTAATGACACTGTATATATTATTTGACTTGACTTTATGTCATGACACTGTGTATATATTATGTGAATGGAACTTATGTCATGACACTGTGTATATACTATGTGACTGGATGTTAGGTCATGACACTGTGTATATACTATGTGACTGGATGTTATGTCATGACACTGTGTATATACTATGTGACTGGATGTTATGTCATGACACTGTGTATATATTATGTAACTGGATGTTATGTCATGACACTGTGTATATATTATGTGACTGGATGTTATGTTATGACACTGTGTACCGGTATATACTATGTGACTGGAAATTATGTCATGACACTGTGTATATACTATGTGACTGGAAATTATATCATGATATTATTGGGTACACCAGGCTTGTTTACCCTTTCCAAATGCCATAGGTAGTCCAAAAGCATGCATGTCTGTAGTTTCCAACAGCTATCACTATCAGTAGCACAGTAGCTATAAAGCTAACAGTTAAAACAATAGAAAAAACTTCATCAAGAATTACATTTATTGGCTTTAATGACGGTGACAAATACATAACTATCTGTTTTTTTTTTTTGCAAGGGAAGAAACACCGTTATTAAAACCAGTATCACTTTATCTTAACTACCTATATTCGTAAATACTTTAATTTCAATGCTATGAATTTAATGTCAGGAAACATTTTTGCAAAATCCTGGTTTAATGAATCAGCTGTTTTCAATGGCAAGTTTAACTGAACCATATGGTGACATATAACTTCAACATGGATATAATCGTGAGTGGACACGATGTCATGATATTGATTGGCATACATTACATGAGCGGAAATGATGTCAACACATTCCTTGGTATACATTACGTGAGTTTAAATGATATCAACGCATTGCTTGGTATACATTACATGAGTGTAAATGATGTCATGACATTGTTTGGTATACATGACGTGAGTGGAAATGATGCCTCAATGTAGCTTGGCATACATTATGTGAGTGGAAAAGATGTCATGATATTGCATGGTATACACTATGTGAGTGGAAACAATGTCATGACATTGCTTGGGTATACATTAAGTGAGTGGAAACAATGTCATGACATTGCTTGGGTATACATTTTATGAGTGGAAACAATGTCATGACATTGCTTGTTAAACATTACATGAGTGGAAATGATGTCATGATATTGATTGGTACACATTATGTGACTGTACATGACGTCAACACATTGCTTGGTATACATTACGTGAGTGTAAAGGATGTCATGACATTGCTTGGATATACATTATGTGAGTGTAAAGAAAGGATGTCATGACATTGCTTGGTATACATTACATGAGTGGAAATGATGTCATAACATTGCTTGGGTACACATTACATGAGTGGAAATGATGTCAACACATTGCTTGTTATACATTATGTGAGTGTAAAGGATGTCATGACATTGCTTGGTATGCATTATGTTAGTGGAAATGATGTCATGACAGTGCTTGGTATACATTACATGAATGGTGATGAAGTCATGATATTGATTGGTATACATTACGTGAGTGGAAACAATATCATAACATTGCTTGGTATACATTATGTGAAAACAAAGTCATATGGACATCATTCGTTTGCACACCAGGGCCCGGTGACGTGGAACGAATAGCCCATTGAAATTAGACACAAAGACACAGTAGTCCCTTTTAAGAGTGCTCTCAAGACTCACCTGTTTCGACTGCAGGGACAAACTTAGCGACCTAATCATGTTTTGTATGTTATATGTTTTCAGCATGTTTTTATGTTTTCCAATTTCATTGTTTTTGTCATTTGTTGTTCTGTAGTGTAGTCATATCATTATTGATGGTGTAAAGTGTTTAGAGCTTTTAAAGATTAGGCGCTATACAAAGTCCTCATCATTATTATTATTATGTGAGTAGAATTGATGTCATGGCAGTGCTTGGTATATATTATGTAAGTGGAAACGATGTCATGGCATTGTCTGAGTATGCATTTGGGCCTGGAAACGATGTCATGACATTGTCTGAGTATGCATTTCGGCCTGGAAACGATGTCATGACATTGTCTGAGTATGCATTTTGGCCTGGAAACGATGTCATGACATTAATTGGATGTACATTTGATGATTAAATCTTATGTCATTCATTAATTAGGTATTTATTAGATGAAAACAAATACTATGCCAAGGTTGTTTAATTCATGAGAGAAAATGTTCTCATGGGATGTAGCGAGTTCTTCACACATGAACAGGATGCACTGCATAAATTCATTTAAAATTAAATTGTATAATTGGTCTAGATGTTATTAATCTTATTATATTAAAATGTATATAAATGTTGAACTTATTATGGTTCATGTATTTTGAGATATGATGCATACAGAAAAACTACAAGCAACTTTCTGATGTAAATGGGTAACTATTGCTTTTTTTAATTTCCAAAGGCATGGGAACAACTAATGCAGAAGATATGAAGGAAACAGGATTCATGCCAAATACATGTATCCTGATGTCCCACCCAGTCACATTATCCTGACGCCAAACCAACCAGTCCTAACACCAACCGTTAAATGTTGAATGCCAAGCAATGCCACTGTCTGGGGATTTGTCAAATTTTGTCTTTCCATAAAGAGATCAAAGGAATATCAATAAGTACATAAAAAGGGTTCTATAGTAAAAGGATTTAACTCATTTTCTCTTGATCAACCTATCCCTGCAATTTGTTTGAAAATTGTTTTTGTTTGTAAGTCATATTCAGAAGTTAAATTGACAAAGTACTTACCAATGTAAGCGCACACCAGCAATAAAGAAAAACAAGGCTCACTGAAATCAAAAAAAAGATAAAAACTGAGATAGGACAATGAAACATAGTCAAAAATGAATCCACAAAATTATCTGTGATCCTATCTGCCCCTAATTATATCTGAGAAGAAAATAAATACTAAATTTCAAAGATTTACAGAAAATTTATTTTATGTCTGTTAAACTGTTTAACTTGAGTAGATATAGTTTGAGTAATAACCAGTGCATCTAGATCTGGTCCCTTGTTGGTCCCCTCTTTGTTTACTAGTTGTCATTGTTGTTGTAGGGTTTAAAACCATTTTTCAGCACAAGATAGGCAATACATGGCAGCCAGTATTAATGGTGGATGAAGAACCCAAGAAAAGCCCTGGAAAGAACTGCCAACCCATGAGAAGCTACTAGCAAGCTTTCTCACATATCTACGCTGACCGAATCTGAGACTCGAATCAATGCAGACAGAGGTGAGATGGCAGTTATCTGTAACAGAGAGCACTTAAAACCACTCTGCCACTCAGGGCCCCTCTTTTGCCTACTAGGGTTTCTCTGCTCAGACATAATGTCGATGCAGCCAGCATATGTTAATAAGCTGGTAACTGAATATAGATATGCTGTCATGTGAAATGTCAGATGACTGAGTTGGAGCATGAGATCGGACATTATTGGTTGTTTGAGGAAGTCATACATCAACCGGAATGCCTGTAGAGATGTATTCTTTTCGGTGTCTACACCGCACTTAACTCAGAAGTATCTCTGAAAAAAACGACCTGCCTCCCCCCCATTCATATATTGGG
Organism: Unio delphinus; assembly: GCA_029339505.1. Taxonomy (NCBI): domain Eukaryota; kingdom Metazoa; phylum Mollusca; class Bivalvia; order Unionida; family Unionidae; genus Unio; species Unio delphinus. Next base: position 1,468,266 of record JAQISU010000095.1, on the reverse strand, counting down.
ACATTTCTTGCATAGCATAATGTTCCAATTCTATTCCGTAAGGGGGTGGGGCATTGCCATCTTCGTACATTCACACCTTTGCCTTTGAATCTGAAATTGTGTCTGACTCAGTATTTAAACATTAGGCCACAATACGGTACTTCATTTACACTTCCTATGATGACTGTATGAAGTATAGGTTGATATTTGTTATCATGGCAGTCTTTAGGATCAGACTTATTGAGTTTTGTTTATCATTGTTCCCATATACCTTACATCAGTCCTTTGGGGCTCCATATACAGGTGTCGGACACTCTTGGCAACCTTGCAAACTCCACATAATTTCTCCTCCTGAAGTATTTCCATAGAAAAAGAGTTATTGCCAAGTTTCAGTACTCAAACATACTCATATATTATGCCATATATACTTCAAATCTCCTTCATACAGTGCATGTATGGAGCATCCATGGATGTTTGTTATCATCGCATCCTCAGGTTTGGACTTGTTGAGTTTTGTTATCAGTATCCCTTTTCACCTTTAATATCAACCTATTGCATCTCTACATACAGGCGTTGACCACTCTACACAAAACTGATCAACACTATTATAATATTTCATTTTTATCTATTGTGACAGGCATACACATTATAAATGTATTAGAAAAGCAATAACACTTGATACATTACATAGAATTTATCATCTGCCACATGTTACTTGTCATTTGTTGTTCATCATGTATTACATTGAATTTCAGACAAATTTAAAGTCAGCTGCATGCACATTATCACAAAATTGGAAGCAGCTTTACAATCTAGTTTATTTTACTATTGACAGGTATGGTTACATATGTAGGTAATTCTACATTTGTATTAAAAAAAGTGTTAACTTATATATATATATATATATATAATTATAGATATATAAATGATTAAGGAATTTACAGTGAAGGACTTCCATTCTTATATGTCTGTACGTAACTATGAGCCATATACTTCATGACTTTCAAAACCCTAAATATAAAATCATACAGCATCATTCCAACTGTCAGCTCTATCAATGGCTATGTGTGCGTGAGTATGTGACTGCAGCTACATTTTAGCTTGTCAGAAAATTGTTCATAAAACAAAACATATATGATTGTCACCATATAATAAGCTGCAAGTAAAACAGCTAAACTCAGTTCTCAAATTATTTGTTAAAATATTTGCTCAAAATTCACTCAAATTTCAATGGGATAAATATAAAAGTTTTGATTTAATTTAAAATAGTATGCTAATTGTTAGTCAGAGCTATTTCAGCACTGATCAAAAGTCCATTTAGGTACAGTCTCCTCCATGTTTCGGGTAAATTATAACATGAATGCAATAGAAAATTAAACTAACAATTTTAAGATAGATCCCGAAGAAATACTTTTTTCATGCAATTATTCATAAGTTTAAATCCTCTTAGATTTTACTTTGTTGATCAATACATATATGGATACAAATTTAATAGATCAATTACAAATGATTTGCAAGCCACTTCAGCTAAGGTAAGCTGAAAACCTACTACGTTTTGCCATTTGATACATCACATTTAATCTCCTTTCAATAATTTATTTATTTATTTTTATTAGAAAATAAAGCAAACGTTCCACTCAAAAAAAAAAAATACTTTTCATTTCACTGTATTATTTGGTATTACGTCAAAAAAAATGTACAAGTTTTATGAAATTTTAGTGACTTTTACAAAGAATTAATAATAACAAATTCAATTGTTTTAAAAGAGTTTTCTAGCCCTCAAATTAAACTATTGTTCGAGGCAGCACAGTAAATGCACACTGGTGTAAATATAATCTGTTAATGCATGTTGTGTAACATTCTCAACACCACTCAATTATTTTTGGAGTCATTTGTTTACCCTTCAGGTGATATGAAGTATAACTCAACATATAGCTAACAGAGTATTGTTGAAGTAAGAAGAATATATTATAGCATAGTTGTTACAACTTACATCGATAACATTGTATCCAGATTTGAATTACATTGATATATTGCAGTCATTCTCAACTTATATTGATAGCATTGTACCCAATTTCACACCACATTGATACATGGTATCCAGTTTCAACTTACATTGATACATTGTATCCAGATTCAACTTACATCGATAACATTGTATCCAGATTTGTATTACATTGATATATTTTAGTCATTCTCAACTTATATTGATAACATTGTACCCAATTTCACATTACATTGATACATTGTATCCAGATTCAACTTACATTGATACATTGTATCCAGATTCAACTTACACTGATACATTGTATCCAGATTCAACTTATATTGATAACATTGTACCCAATTTCAGATTACATTGATACATTGTATCCAGATTCAAATTACATTGATAACAGTGTAGTCATTCTGAACTTACATTGATAACATTATACCAAATATCATATTACATTGATACATGGTATCCAGATTCAAATTACATTGATAACATTGTATCCAGATTCAAATTACATTGATAACAGTGTAGTCACTCTCAACTTATGTTGATAACATTATACCAAATATCACATTACACTCATACAGTGTAGCCAGATTCAACTTACATTGATATAGTGTAGCCAGGGACAATGGAAATGGTAGCATTTGACCGAGCTGTCAGCACTGTACCCTGACCATAAGTGGTTGATTCATAATAGGTAGACGACCTGAGAAAAAGTACAAAAGGAATACAAAATTTGATGATGGTCATTATCAAGAGAAAAATGCTATTCATTCCCCCGGAGCTCAGTGACTCATCTCATGAAAAATGCAATCAAATGTGTCTAACTGGTAAAAGGTGTCTAACTGGTAAAAGGTATCTAATTGGTAAAAGTTGTCTAACTAGTAAAAGGTGTATAATTGTTAAAAGGTGTCTAATTGGTAAAAGGTGTCTAACTGGTAAAAAGTGTCTAATTGGTAAAAGGTGTCTACCTGGCAAAATGTGTCTAATTGGTAAAAGGTGTCTACCTGGCAAAATGTGTCTAATTGGAAAAAGGTGTCTAACTGGCAAAATGTGTCTAATTGGTAAAAGGTGTCTAACTGGTAAAAGGTTTCTAACTGGTAAAAGGTGTCTAATTGGTAAAAGGTGTCTAACTGGTAAAAGATGTCAAATTGGCATGTGTTTTGTTACAACAATACTGCTTGTGCATTTTAATGATTAGATAGATATCACATGTATGAGTCAGTCACCTCAATTTAATCTACTGAAAAAGTGGTCACTGTCTATGTATTCAGAACATGCTCACATGATATGCTTTAAGCAAAACAAAACCTAAAACAATTTACTGATGATGTCACCATTGGAAAATAAATATTGTCTGAGTTGTACAAATGCCCTTGCTGAAGATCTGTTTACTAAACTTTACTCACCCTTGCCCAGCCAATGAACACAGAATGTTGGTCAATACACTGTTGATGTTGTTATAGCAAACTGGGAGATAGGCTGACAGATGGGAATGGTAGATCTGTGATCTGTTGCTTGTAACAATTACTGAAATAAATTCAGGTTATGAGGGATAACATTATCCATGAACATTATATAATAAGATAACACATTACCTGAATGTTTTATCTAAGATGCTTCTAAATGCATTTATTTTTGTTTCTTACTTGGTTAAATTTATACTGGCATATATTTCATCAGAACATAGAATTATGTATCATTTGTAAATGCATTTATCATACTTTAAAAGTGATTAAAACAAAATATCATGTATATGTGGCTTTAACAAAAAATGTATAGTACACCTTGAAGCAAAATCTGTTTCAGTTGTAACTAACAATAATTGGACTAGATCTTTGTACATATTATATACATGTATATGCGACAACTGACAATTTTTAAAAAATATAATCAGGTTATTATTTTTTGAATACTTTTATACCTACTAAATGGTTTTGTTAATATATGCAAGTAAGATTTTCATTAAAATAAAATATGGAGTCCATAAATGTGTAAAAATGAATTAGGACCAATTCGACCCAATCTGACCGGTGGCTTACAGTTCTGTTAACATTGACTATATCACTTATTATGCTGATGCAGCATTTGTAAGATGCTGATGCAGCATTTGTAAGAATACCATTTGTCTCCCAAAATGTTATATCATTGTAATTACTTAAAGGTCTGTAAAATTATTCCTTCCAAAGATAAAGGTATAATGACATGCTTTAAGTTCAAATTCAAAGATTGCAATATATTGGTGATATAAAACTATTCTTAAGGTGTTATCAGAATTGTATGATCTAGCGAGGTAACATATTCCTCCAATCATTCATGAGACATGCTTTTAATACCTCAGATATATTATTTATGCTCAGCGAGTTACAGAAACTAAAACAATCCTGTACTTGTACTCTCCACACTACTTTACTCATGCAAAATGTAGACGGTGTACCAATGCCACAAAAGGAACCACATTCACACCACAAGTCTCAGGAAAATCTTCAACATCAAGTGGCAGGAAAAGGTTCCAGACACTGAGGTACTCGCACAAGCAGGTCTGCTCAGCATTCACACCATCCTGAAGCAGTGCCAGTTATGCTGGGTTGGACATGTTGTACATATGCCAAACCACTGGCTGCTTAAGAGACCTTTATCTGACAAACTACAGCAAGGACAACGATTCTGCCGAGGTAATAAGAAATGTTTCAAAGACATTCTAAAAGCAGCATTGAAAGCATTCAACATAAACCCAGCGAGTGTTCAAGTGTTCTTTTATTCACAAAGGCTCTAAGTTGTGCATAGCAGGACTGCATAGGCAAGCCATAAAAGCTCATACCATCAACCCTCCTGAAGATATCCCTCTCAACCCCTTTCCCTTTTGCAAACTAACATTTCATGCAAGGAATGGCCTCTGCAGCCACGTGCACATGGACAAAAGCAAACCAGCCATTTAAACCCTAGGATGATTAGAGTGGTCCTCATTGAATTGACGGATGAACAACACTGTGTTGAGTATACTATATATCTTTACTGTGCCATGATATTGCTTACTTTTATTGTGCTGGGTAGACAGATTACCATTAATTTTCCAGGAGTGCAAACCATTTACATGATTCACAACATTCCTTTTCTGGCTGTATTACATATCTTTACTGTAACAGGATATTGTACACTTTTACAATTCTGAGTATTTTTTCATTCTTCTTTTCTCTGGGTATATTGCATAACTTTGCTGTGTCAGGATGTTTTATAACTTTAGTGTGCTGGAACATTGCCAACTTTTTGTTGGTATTGGAGTATTGCATACCTGAGTTGTGTAAATCTATTTGAATTAGATTGTGAGCACTGTGTACCTACATTGAAAACTATTACTTCCAATTCCTCTCAGATTCTGTCTTGTGCCATCAGTTATTTGTCAGTTGTCTACATGTTTACCACGGAAGTCTTACAACTTTGTAAAGTTGGACATTAATGGATCTGTTTAATGGATCTCTGTTAAGTTTTACAGATCATGGTTTTGAGTTCCAAAAATATTTGGACAATTATTTATTTTGTGTAGAAAGGTAACACATGATCATGCTATTGCTATCACAAGTCACAATCATCTCCTAGTCAGCTACCTCGAGGGTACATTTATTACTTTTTCTGCTGCCTGATATAATGTGTATTCATCTCAGTCATATAGTCTGCAAACTAGAAGTGTGCATTATATGCAGGTAATTTACACTGCCTTGATTATTAGAACATCAGTAATGACTTACCACATCCATGTAGATTGGTAGTTAAGATATTAGTGACTTACCACAGCCATGAAGATTGGTTGTTAAGATACTAGTGACTTACCACAGCCATGCAGACTGGTTGTTAAGATATTAGTGACTTGCCACAGCCATGTAGACTGGTTGTTAAGACATTAGTGACTTACCACAGCCATGTAGATTGGTTGTTAAGATATTAGTGACTTACCACAGCCATGTAGACTAATTGTTAAGATATTAATGACTTACCACAGCCATGTAGACTGGTTGTTAAGATATTAATGACTTACCACAGCCATGTAGACTGGTTGTTAAGATATTAGTAATTTACCACAGCCATGTAGACTGGTTGTTAAGATATTAGTGACTTACCACATCCATACTCATCTGATTTGTCTCCACACTGTGGGATTCCATCACATCGTTGGGAAGCAGGTACACATTTATGGTTAGTACATTCAAATTCATGGGCAGAGCAGTTTGCTGTAAAATGTCACAGTAAAATTAATGTTATAGATGACAGAAATTAAGAAATAGTAATAGGAATAGAGAGAAACAGCAAGTGAGAAGGAAACACTAAAAAAACATGCAAGAGCTCAAGATGATCATTTAGAGATAAAAAAGTACAATAAAGCATTTGCAGCTACTTTAGAAGAAACAATTTAATTTTTTCAACATAGTTGTGCTTATGCCTGTATCTGTACCCTTTCTCCCAGCAAAACACAGTTTTTCAAGAGAGATGGTCTCAAAAAAGGGATCCACACCATGGATACAACAACACTTGAGTGCTAAGTAATATGTTTGGAACTTATAATAGTTGTATTGCTTTTCAAAATAATGTAGTGTCAATAATAATAGAAGCCTTCCAGGAAAGCCTGAGTCCACAACCACATGATCTGCATGGCTGCCAACCACTGTCTTCATTGACATATAACATGTATGGGACACAATTGCCTCTTCAGTCACCTGAAGCACATATTGACCTATCAATCTGAAACAAACATTGGATGACTGAAGATGTCTTTGTCATATCAAGGGACAAACATCAGTTGGGGATGCTTCACCAGAGTGAACATCTACACCTAGTTCCCTCTGGATATCCATAATATTGGATCAGACAGCTGTGCGTATATACTTGATCTATTGGCTTTGAAGGAAGATGACAAGAGCTGTGTGGACAGTGTGGACCATCAACTGAAATGCATGACACGATGACCACCTGACGATTATGGAACGATCTCCATATTTTTAATAACTGTACGGCCACTGCATTACAATGTGAAGATGACTCCTTGCAATGCTTCCTCATGTAAATCCATCTTGTATTTAACTTGTTACATAATTTACCTTCATGGTACCTACACGTGTTGTGGACATAGGCATACATCAAGGCGTTCTGGGAGTTCTAGCTGCAAACCTGCAGACAAGTGGCTCAGGGCATATGGTCGTTTCATGCTGGACTAAAGCTGCAGTACATCTCAGCAACTTCATGGCCAACTAAGCAGCCTAATATAGGATCACACTCTTCATCTCTGTAGCACAAATAAATGACTAAAAATGGTGTGCTTAATACTTTATTTTTCACTTTAACTTGATTCACCCTGTTAAGATGATAAATATGTAACAAGAAGACAATGGTCATGTTACTAAACCTCTAAGCATGGAATGTGTGTACACTAATGGACATCAGCTGAGAGATCAGAGAGAAGAACAGTTTAAGTTGGAACATATATGGTCAGATTCAACATCCAGATAGCAGCCTTGAGTGAAAAATACCTAGATGAGGAAACACATTTTAGTGAATTATGAGGGGGTTACACCTTTGTTCTAGAGTAACTAGAGTAAAGATGAGTGACATAATGCTGGTGATGGATTTGCCATAAAATTGCATGAATTTATAACTGTTTGGAAAGCAATATGCAACTGTTTTATGTACCTATTCACTCACCATGAACAACAGAGATGAGATCAAAGACAAATTTTATGAATAACAGTCCTGGAGTTCATTGTTATAGAAATTCTTAAGGAATAAAAGCTGATAATCATTGGTGACTTCAGTGCTGGAATTGATATAGATCACAATATATGATAAGGTGTCATCTTCAAAATGAATTTGGTAATGCAACAACTAGGGCATAACCGATTAGTATTTTTCTACTGATTTCCGATTCCGGATTTTGGGCATAAAATTTTTCCGATTCCGGATACTATTCAATAAATTGGTAATGCTAAATCCATATTTTTTTTTCTAAAAAATTTCATCTTCCGTTTCCGGGTTTCTGGTGTCTGGTTTTGCTGTGTCTAGCATGTTACTTAGTACTTTACCATATCCGGCTTCATTTCCAGTTTTCACCCGCCAGTTCAAATAGATTGTCTCACAGCATGGTTGTGCTGACCATATTGAACTTTTCTGACTTCTTATTTAACTTTATTAACGCATTATCGAATGACATGCTGTGTTAGACACGGTGCTATTGAAATTCAACTTTATTATTTTTATTATCCGAATCGGTCGTTCCTGCCTTGTCCGACTCTGATTAATCAGAAGTTCATACTATCCGGTGGAATCTGATTTCCGGATCAAAAGTTGGTTATGCCCTAGCAACAACAATGAATTTGTGTTTTTCTGACTTCTTAATCAGCAAGAGTCTTCTGTCTGCCAATCCATAACTAAATGTGTTGAATGCACTCATAGTGCATACATTACATATCATATCTCATCATCAACATATGGTACAAACTGGATATCCAAGTGACAAAGATCATGGGAAGTGCAAAATGCTGGACTGTCTACAAGCTTTGAGTCACTAGGCTCAATATCAAGATTCAATCACTGACTGTCCCAAGTGAAAATAAACATTTCCTGGTATCCCCTTACAATGATTGAAACTAAGGAAACAATTGACCTGTTGTCAAATGTCTTGCAGATATGGCAGGAAACTAATTGAAGCCTGCCAGTCATTGTGGACACCTGAAACAATACCACAAGCGTACAATACAGCATGCATTAGGTATACTAATGCGTACAATACAGCATGCATTAGGTATACTAATGCGTACAATACAGCATGCATTAGGTATACTAATGCGTACAATACAGCATGCATTAGGTATACTAATGCGTACAATACTAATGTATTAGGTATACTAATGCGTACAATACAGCATGCATTAGGTATACTAATGCGTACAATACAGCATGCATTAGGTATACTAATGCGTACAATACAGCATGCATTAGGTATACTAATGCATACAATACATCATGCATTAGGTATACTAATGCGTACAATACAGCATGCATTAGGTATACTAATGCGTACAATACAGCATGCATTAGGTATACTAATGCGTACAATACAGTATGCATTAGGTATACTAATGCGTACAATACTAATGTATCATGTTGCTGACAGTTTATAGATGACATAGCAAGAAGCTGGCATGTGCTGCTGAGGAAACTGATAGATATATGATGGGAGAACCCATGCACTGAGGTTCTCTGACAGGTAGTAATTATTCCAAGTATCCACATTCTGAAGACAAACATCATGGCATCTCCTTGTGTTCAATAGAAGTCACAATCCTGGCCTTATTTTGATGAAAATACTATCAATTTCAATATCAGAGCTGCAACCTGTTTTTTTTTTTTTGTTGTTGATCAAAAAACCTTAAGCACCATCATGAATGTTGAGACTGCACACATTTATTCATTATATTGCATTGTGACCTGTTATGAGAGACCACCTGTCTTGAGAGACCATATTGTTTTGCAAAAGAGGTGGTCTTATTAGACAGTTTATATTGTATTAAAATAAAATGATGCTTATAATTTGCAAGATTTCATAAAATCACAAGCGTTTGTTGGTTTAGGCATTGGGTTTATTACCAAATGGGCGTGGATTGAGTTCCTACCAGAGTAAAAAAAAATATATCAAAATATAAATATATTCAGTATTACAAGCAATAGCTCAGCTTATTGCCACAAAGAGGAAAAATACCACAAATGAAAGACAGAATGCAAGACAAGTCAGAAACTGGCAGATATTGAAAAATCACTATTTATCATGGGGAAAGAATTTTATAGATTTCATAGTTAATAAAACCACACATTTATAGATTCTGGGAGCAATGCAAATTTTGTGGAAAGGTACAAAATAAAAAAATAGCCAAAAATATGACTTTACTTCTTAGATACATGGAGAAAACTAAAAACATACCACAATTAAATTCATCTGTTCCACCTGGACAATCAGGGATCCCATCACAGAAGTAACTCGTCGAAATACACTTTGTACTGAATGAACTGTTGGAATTGAGGTTGTCCTTGGGACATAGCCTTTCACCTGAGAAGCATTCTGAAGTAAAGAATAGAAACAGCTGTCAAAAACATATTACATTGCACAACCAAATACAGTATGCCTCCCATAACAAGGTCCGAGGCCTAACTATAAGGCCAGGGGCATATTATATTATTTATTCCATGACATCGCTAGCAGCTCTTCTGCTATGACAAGGCCATGGGCAATATTATATTATTTATTCCATGACAAGGCTAGCAGCTTTTCTGCTACGACAAGCCACTTGCAATATTATATTATTTATTCCATGACATCGCTAGCAGCTTTTCTGCTATGACAAGGCCATGGGCAATATTATATTATTTATCCCACGACATCGCTAGCAGCTTTTCTCCTATGACAAGCCCATGGGCAATATTATATTATTTATTCCATGACAAGGCTAGCAGCTTTTATACTACAACAAGCCACTTGAAATATTATATTATTTATCGCATGACGAGGCTAGCAGCCTTTCTGCTATGACAAGGCTATGGGCAATATTATATTATTTATTCCATGACAAGGCTAGGAGCTTTTCTGCTATGATAAGGTCATGGGCAATCTTATATTATTTATCCCATGACAAGGCTAGAAGCTTTTCTGCTATGACAAGCCACTTGCAATATTATATTATTTATCGCATGACAAAGCTAGGAGCTTTTCTGCTACGACAAGCCACTTGCAATATTATATTATTTATCGCATGACAAGGCTAGGATCTTTTCTGCTACGACAAGCCACTTGCAATATAAGATTAGTTATGCCATGAAAAGGCTAGTGACCTTTCTGCCATGACAAAGTCAAGGGTCAATTCCTAGTTATTAATATTAATATTATGTTTCCCAAATCTGAAGATCTGAGCTGCATAATTTCCATGTAATCATGAACAGATTGAAAATAATGGTGCAAATACTGGCTTGCATTTATCCAATGTCACTGACAATTATCTGTAACTCATACAGGTCAAATATAATAAGAACAGTGTTACTATGCATATAAATCAACACCACTATGAGCTGATAAAACAGATATTAGAGTTTCAACCATGTGTTTTTTAATTATGTTAAAGTTATCAGAAGGGGAATATCTACAAAACAAGGGAAATATACCAGGACAGCTAGTTTGTATAAGACAGTATGTTTCTTCCTGGTCAAAACTATTTCACATAGTTAGATCATATTATAAGTAAATGTAGACAGTACAAGAATACCCATGCTTAGGACAGTTATAGGCTGAAATCTTCACCAGTAACTACATGTATTACCAGTTCATAAAATCTTTGATCTAACTGGCACAGATGGTAAATTCCATACTCCACCAGAATATCAGGAAATTACACCACTGATCAAGGTCATTTTAGTGAATACTTGAAGCAAAGTGATTCTTCCTTGTGGGGACACAAAGAACACTTAGAAACTTGGAGCCAAAAACAGAGTTATCAAATCAATACAGTAAAACCTGTCTTGAAAGGCCACTACTATGAGAGACCACCTGTCATGAGAGACCACTTTATCAATGTACAAATTTATAGATTATGTATTATAAGTGTGACCAGTAATGAGAGACCACCAATCTTCAAAAACCATATTTTTATCAAAAGAGGTCATTTTTCAAGACAGGTTCTACTTTAGTGACATAATATTCCATCAGCATTATAAGGGAAAAATTAATGATATGGTTCCAAAGCTTTACAAAAGATAAATTTCAAGGTCATATCCAAGGATTTTCTAGGATACGATTAACTTTATCAAAGTACATATATGACCATTACAGAATGGAATTTAAAAAACACGTAGCTTATAAAACATAAATTATATAGAAAACAAATTGTAAATAATAATATACTAGTGTTTTTATATGATAGCTCTTTTTACATTTATAAGATTAACTTATCTGAGCAAAAGTCAAACAAAACTCTCAAATTTGCCAAAAATCTCATAACCAAATAATGACCATAACATTAACAAAGTTTTATGACAATCCATTCAAAGGTGATAAACTAGTCATATTTACAAGACTATGTTTTGAAGTTGTAAAGGCCAACAATTCCAATTTCCATTGCAATCAACTGAAATATGTGTGACTTATGAAATGGTCTTGCATGGTTCTGTCTCACACAGTATTCAGCTAGTGTGCAAGAAGGGCAGTAACTCTTATTAACACTGTTTGAGTGCAGTGATTTGTCAATATTTTTTTCGTTGGATGATAACTCTAACTATTACCAATTTTCATGGAAACCTATAAAACAAACCTGTGGCATATACTGCCTTTAGCTACAAGACAAAAAAGACATAACTTTAAAGTAAATTCAAACAAATGCATTCACAAGGTTTAGTTATATTATGCCTTCAGCTGTAAGTCTAAATCGGTAGAATCTATTTTAAAAATTGCAGAATCACAGTACTTTGTTCAAGATTACCATACTAATTACTTAGTTTCATAGTAATGTATCAGTACATACTGGTAAAGTAATGCCTTCAACAGAGACAAAAATACCAGGCACACTACTGTACATACTGGTAAAGTAATGCATTCAACAGAGACAAAAATACCAGGCACAGTACATAATGGTAAAGTAATGCCTTCAACAGAGACAAAAATACCAGGCACAGTACATACTGGTAAAGTAATGCATTCAACAGAGACAAAAATACCAGGCAAAGTACATACTGGTAAAGTAATGCCTTCAACAGAAACAAAAATACCAGGCACAGTACATACTGGTAAAGTAATGCCTTCAACAGAGACATAAATACCAGGCAAAGTACATGCTGGTAAAGTAATGCCTTCAACAGAGACAAAAATACCAGGCAAAGTACATACTGGTAAAGTAATGCCTTCAACAGAGACAAAAATACCAGGCAAAGTACATACTGGTAAAGTAATACCTTTAACAGAGACAAAAATACCAGGCAAAGTAAATAAGTACTAAGAAACATGTTATTCATCAAAAATGTGAACTTCTTGTATCTTACCACCATTACTACAAACTGCAGCCTGGTAATAGTAACAAGAGGTTGTATTGACTGTGGTTCGAGTTAAAGTCATGCTACAGTTGGAGATGTCTACAATGTCATAGTTGCAAGATACTTCCATGGCATACTCTACTGGATGGTGCCAGGAGTTGACAAATCCACCCTGGAATATTCCACTGAAATAAATTATCACAATGACTGTTATTACAAATGCCTCAAATTATCACAATGATTGTTATTACAAATGCCTCAAATTATCACAATGATTGTTATTATAAATGCCTTAAATTATCACAATGATTGTTATTACAAATGCCTCAAATTATCACCAGATGACTGACATAGCTATAAAAAAAACTCTAATGAACTTGATCATCTTTGGAAACTTACATTATTTTCCTGCCCAACAAAAAAAAAATATGCAAGTACAAAAAAATATATATAATATAATATAATATAATATAATATAATATAATATAATATAATATAATATAATATAATATAATATAATGTAATGTATTGCAATGCTATGCTATGCTATACTATACTATACTATACTATACTATACTATACTATACTATACTATACTATACTATACTATACTATACTATACTATATATCTGGTTAGTTGGGGCATATAACAGCGGGAACAGTGTATTTTATTTCATTTTTCATTTTTAAATAAAGACTGGTATGTTCTATAAATGCCTATAAAGTAAAACAAAACAAAAAAAAACATTCTTACCTGTAACCCATTTTTTTACATGCTAGATGTACAAAGATGGTGTTGCCCTCCATCAATTTGTATTTAGACATACATACTGGCCTCCAAAGACCCTGGTAGAAAATGGCAATACTGCCATAGGAGCCATCCCCATTGATTAGCTTGACTTGATAGTCTGGTTTGCCTTAAGAATTAATATGAAACAATCAATATTTTTGTTTTAAACGTGATAATCCATTGGTATATTGTAAAGTTCACCCTCTTTTTGTAATGTTCTTTATAGCAGCCATTAAGTATACCATGTCATAGTTACACACCCTATACTGTCAAGCATAATGTACTATTTTGAACAGTTCTCCCTTACTATATGCTTGTATAGGAGGGAAAAGTATACATTGTTATAGGTGTACACATAACACTGAGGTTGGTGATTAGCTAGATGGGGTACGTTGTTGTTGTTGTACGGTTTAATGCCATTTATTTAGCATGCAATAGACTATACATGGTGGCCAGTATAACTGGCGGAGGAAGAACCCGGGAAAACCCTCGGAATGAAACATCGACCCATGAGAAGCTACTGGCAAGCTTTCTCACATAACTCTATTAGCCTAATCTTAGACTCAAACTCATGAAGACAGGTGAGATGGCAGTGATTCATAACGGAAAGATCTTTAGACCACTTGGCCACTAGGGGCCCCCCATGGGGTATGTTATGTTTCTCCAAGAATACTTACATGATCACATTAACATAATAGGCTTAACTTACCTCCTAAATCCTTTCTAAGATCCAATTGTACCTTATTCCAGTATTCAGAACAAAGAGCAGCCTCTACCCATTACCTTCTTTGCAACTGCAAGGAGGCACTAATTTTACTGTGTGGAACACTGTGAGCAAGATCTTTCCATTGTGGTGAGGATTGGAGCCATGTGATTAAGGTCATGTGATTAGGTATGTATTTAGAAGAAACATGTTTCTAAAGAATTTCCATTCTCAGTCACATTATAGATCTATAGGTAATATGAAGAGGAATGCTGAGCATGCTACCTGTACTGAAATCAACTAGATCTACCTGTACCGAAATCAACTAGATCTACCTGTACCAAAATCAACTTTGTTTGTTTGTTTGATTAGGATTTTTAACGTAGCTTTAACAATTTTTTAGTCATATCGCTACGATGTCTGCAGTGAGGCAGTTTATAGTGATGTCTAGCACTGAGACATCATGCCGCAGACATGTAGCATGATGTCTCACCAAGTCACATTATCCTGACACCAGGCCGACCAGTCCTAACACTAACCTCTTAATGCTGAGCGTCAAGCGAGGCAGCTGTTAGTACCATTTTTGTAAGTCTTTGGTATGACTCGGCCGGGGATCGAACCGACGACCTCCCGCTTCCGGGGCGGATGCTCTAACCACTATGCCACCGGAGCGGGCCCAAAATCAACTAGATCTACCTGTAATAAAATCAACTAGATCTACCTGTACCGAAATCAACTAGATCTACCTGTACCAAAATCAACTAGATCTACCTGTACCGAAATCAACTAGATCTACCTGTACCGAAATCAACTAGATCTACCTGTACCGAAATCAACTAGATCTACCTGTACTGAAACCAACTAGATCTACCTGTAATAAAATCAACTAGATCTACCTGTACCGAAGTCAACTAGATCTACCTGTACTGAAATCAACTAGATCTACCTGTACCAAAATCAACTAGATCTACCTGTACTGAAATCAATTAGATCTACCTGTACCGAAATCAACTAGATCTACCTGTACCGAAGAAGTAAATAAAATGTTCTTATCAAACAACATTTCTTGTCAAATCTAGCAAAAGCTTAATAATGGTGTCTCTTTGGATGTTGTGCTGAAATCAACTAGATCTGGTAGCCACCCATAAAACTAAATTTTGGAAACCAGATAAGACAATCAATTTGAATGTGGAGCTTAATCTCATAGATACAAAGTCAAGACCACTGTGTGTGTCTGGACAATGTATATGGTATGAACATTACTGTCAAAGGCAAACCTCATATAGATTGGTTAGATTTCACTACCAGATATGTTCATGGATTGACTGTTCTGATGAGATGTTAGAGTATGCTGTTTGCAGTGCCCACTTCACCATTATGACATGTTTGTTGAATCACAGCCTGTTTCACAGTTCAACTAGAAGAGATGGTATTTGAGCTCCAAGAATTAACTCAGCTTCAGCTCGTAAGCATGTACCAGGTCCCTCTTGAACAGCTCCGTGGATCTGCCAGTACAGGAATCAGGTTATATGATGACTTTCTAATTGCCCACTGACAATGAAAACATAGTGATGCATCGATCATAAGAACCCCTAAGCCACATTCTTACTAAAGATGACGATAGACTGGGTCAGCATTGACGGCTGACTCTTGATACCAAAGCTTACAGTAGTACAATGGAAAAGGTTCTTTGTGGAGAATCTTCAGTGAAGTCAAGGCTAATGCCCAAATTTGATACACTGAAAAACAATGTGAATGATTCAGGTCTTGGTAATTCAAAGTTGTAAATATCCCTTTACAAAATATGCATACAACTCCTTCTTCCTAAAAAAAAACATTGATAAAAACGTAAACTACTTGTGAGATTGGGATACTTAACTTGACGATATTACTAACTTTGAAACCAGTCCCTGAAGACAGACTATTTCCATCATCAGCCTTTCAGGGGAAGGGATTTCTTGCTCATGCAATTTTTCCATGGTTGTTTTTGCTGTTAGGCTCTCCTGACAAGAACCATATGTGAAGGACAAGCCAGTCCAGGAAACACATGGTTTTGAGATGATTTGTCCTTGGCTGTGATATTTCTGGGTAGATTTATTCATAGTTGATCCAGGCCTTGTCCCAGCGAAAAGCAGCAAACAAATTCATGTTGCACTTTCAGACCCTTATTTTTCATATAACGCTAGGGATTAAGGACTGCAGAAAAAAAGTAAGCAATTGTCCACAAACCCTCCCATCTAATAGAATGGGCGACAAGGTCCTGGCTAATGTAAGCAGTTTGTTATAAATAAGATCAATCATTTTAAAGCTAGAAAATTTGATGAATGGATGGAGTGAACATTTTGGCCCTTCCTGGACACAAAATCTTCCTAGACAATGAATTGGATTGGAAATGTCTGAACTGGATGGTTGATGTGATGTGATTACCAATGACAGAACTCCCAGTTGTTAATGCTGAGTTGGAGTGATTTGGTACTACCCTATTTGAGGACAGTCGTCACTACTACCAAATTAACAGACAGGGATCGCGCTGGGCTTCGCCAATGTCGCAAATTGCGATTTTTTTCCCTTATTGGCGACAAAAATATCCCATCTGGCGATTTTTTTGGCGACAGACTATTTGGTTATTTAATTTGTACATACAATCATGGATTTGGACTGAATAAATTAAATGGGAGAACGAAAGGAAGCCACAAACTTGACTAAGCAATGCATTGGAATTAATTTGTTACACAAACGATCCTTTGTTCGTATTGATCATCCCATCTTTACAGTGCATTGTTACATCATAATCTGCTTATGCCGACATCTGGGCTGAGTACTGTATGCTGTGATACAGTCAATCATGCTACCGTACTATACCTACAACTGACCGACTTCTGAAGACGCGAATAGAACAGAAACAATTTAATTGAATGGCTAATCCTTCTGTTGTTTTTTTACATATACCAATACAATAGTTTTTCTGAACCTTCATAGAAAACTGTTAACCTTTGAAGTACTGACTACGGTGTATAAATAGAAAGCAAATGGAAAAAAATCTAAATTATAATTATATCTGTCGCCAGTGCAACATTATCATAAGCAAACGCAAGTTAGACGTTGCGATTTCATTATCTCATCCTAAGTTACAAAAATTAACTGCGTTTGGATTTAGTGCAAATTCATCAGACAAAACAATCACTGTACCCGATGATAAACCTTGCAGTCCAACATCATCTACATGTAGCGCTTCAAGTGCAACACCACATAACGATGAACGGGGCAACAAGTCCCGAAAATTTCAAGACAGTTGGAAACTTGGGCGTCTGTGGCTCAGATATGATCCAAAGTTAAAACAGATGTTCTGTGATGTATGTATCAAGGCAGAGTTTGTAAATTCATTTACAACTGGCTGTGATATTTTGAAGAAGGAGTGCGTCACCAAACATGAATCCAGGCGAGGTAAGTAATATTTTTGCATTTTACTCATTGATATTTTCCTTTTGCCATCAATCCCACAGAGACTTAAACTCCACAACAAGAAATAGCAACAAAAAAAAATAAAGTTTGCATAATTAAAAATAATTATTTATTTCTCAAAATACAGGAGTGAAAGAATCCATAAATTGGGTGTGAATTTATGCTTATATATACGGTCCACTATTGCCAGTTGTTAACTCGTGTAAGTTTCATTCGTGGGAATGGAGATCCTATTTTGCTTGTTGAGAAAATTTATACAGCATTCAGTGATCATTCTTGGGATTTAGGAAGCAATTCACTACAAGCTCTGGGAAGCTAGCCATAAAGAACGGGGAGGGGGGGGGGGGGGCATTTAATTATGGAATGCATGCAATCGACGGCTGCATTATACGTCAATTATCTTATATTGCAATGTACGATCATAGGGTTTTATTGTTATTAAAATGTCAACTAAAGTTGATAATGCATTTTTTTCTTCTTCAGGTAACAACAGTCATACACGTGCACAAACGGTGATGCGGGATGCCAGCACCATGGAAGCAGCGAAGATCACTGCCATTAGAAAAGCAAAATTGCTATTATTAGTGCTATGCGGAACACTTTCTTTGCGGCTTACTACAACCTGGCTAATACAATTGTCCCAAAGCTGCACCAGTTGTGTACACAGGTATTGAGAATATTATATTATAGCTTGTTAACAGTAATATTCTATGTATTTAAATGACAGTAACATAAGGAAAAAACCCATGTATAACTTAATATATATTCAATGTGATATTACTGTAGTACACCGTGATTGTTGTATAAATGCCACTTTTTGTTAATTATATATATATATATATATATATATATATATATATATATATATATATATATATATATATATATATATATATATATACACACGGTCAGAACATGTATAATAATAAATGAAATATTTATGGCATACAAAATTAATGATTATTTCTATTTCAGGGCGCCACCCAACTCTCAGACCTCAAAGTAGATAAGCACACATCGTATGACGGTCACGGAAGCACCAGTGAGTTTCAGCAGTCGTTGGCTGATGTAATAGTTGATGAGATGGCTACCGAGGTCAAGGAATCTCGTGTTTACAGCGTCATGCTTGACGAGAGCACAGATGTTTCAGTACATCAGAATTTGATTGTTTATGTTAGGTACCTAACTAATTTGGCTGGCAGTGTTCAACCAGTGACTCAATTTCTAGGTATTCGTCAGCTTCAAACCGCAAATGCAGAATCTATATATTCAGAGTTGTTAGGTTTAATTCAGTCATTTGGTTTTAGTCTGGACAACCTGATTGGTGTATCATCGGATGGTGCTGCAGTCATGTTGGGTTGCAAGAGTGGTGTTGTTACCAGGTTGAAGGAGGCTACTAAATGTTTGCTTGCAACTCACTGCATTGCACATCGGTTAGCTCTGGGTACAGGCGCTGCAGCTGACGACGTTAGATACTTGGTTAAGTTTCAAGATATACTGAATAATATGTACAAGTATTTTGCCTATTCCCCTCGTAATATGTGTAGACTTGAGGCAATTCAGTCAGTGTTAGAGTCTTTTCACACTCGCTTGCATCAGGTATTCCACACAAGGTGGCTGAGTTTTGAAGGTAGTGTACAGGCAGTTGTTGATAATTTTCAAGCTCTAGTTAGTGTCTTCTTGGAAGACAACTCTGCAAAGGCACTTGCAATGTATAAGCCCATTGCTTGTTTCAAATTTGTTTATACAGCACACTATATGACTGACATTCTCAGGCCTTTGGCAGTTCTGTGTCAAGCTTATCAGAGATCTGATATTGACTTTACCGAGGTTAATTCCCTTCTCCACTCCACTGTTGAGCTTCTTGAAAATCTGAGGTTAGAGTCTGGTAGTAACGTTTCTAGGTTTCTTTCTGAGATTCCAGCAGAACCAAGTTTAGTTTCATCAGGTTTATGTACTTTTGAGTACAAAGGCCATACAATTAGTGATAATGCTAAGCAAAGGTCAGAGGCTGCATTGTCTTGTGCCAAATTTATAGATATTGTTATAGATAATCTAAAAGCAAGGTTCACGGAGGAGGGTGATTCGATAGTTTTGAGTGCTCTAACCAAGTTGTTTGATCCCTATTTGTACGGTTCACAGGCTATCAGTTCCATTCTTTCAGAGGTTTCAGGCATTGTTTCAGATTACTTGTCTACTTGTGGGTTAGGTAATCAGTCAGAGGTTAGTCAGGACTTGACTGGCTTTGTGGCTTATGCTAGGGTTCAAGTTCATAGGAATGGTAAGGTGTATAGAGGTGTTAAGGATTTGATTCAGTTGGCAGTGAGATCCAGGACAATATACCCTTGCGCATCTGCGGCTGCTGAGAGACTACTGGTGTCACCTGTCAGCACTGTTGACTGTGAACGAGGATTCAGTAAGATGAACCTCATAAAAACTGACATCAGAAATAAACTCGGCATCTCATCTCTGGAGAATTTAATGAGAATCAGCATATACCGATATGAAAATTTTGACTTTGAAACTGCATTCAGCAAGTGGGCAGCCGTAAAATCGCGACGGATCTTCACGTAACACTTTGTAACATTTTGTTAATGCTTGTTGTAATTAAAGTATTCAATTAATTAATCCATCTTTTGTCATTTTCATTGCCTTTTACATTAATAGACTAAATTAACACTTGGAAAAATGTACATTACTTGTTATGGCGACACTTTTTGAAAATTGGCGACAAAATATTGATGTTGGCGATTTTTTTGGCGACAGCTTTTTAAAACCCAGGACCATCCCTGACAGACATAATGAGCATGACCTTGCACTGCAGATAGTTTTTCCAAAAATGAAAGGCCTAAATGACAGCATAGTTTCAAAGAGATTGATGTGCAGACCCACATCCACCAGATCCCACTGTCCACTGACAGTATGGAAGTCCAACAATATAGTGAGATCCCCAGCATCGAATACCTGCATCCATACATCTGATGTGTTGTTGACACACATACGTTCCTGTTGTTTGCACCACCAATTCATGAATGATATAATACTATCTCACTCAATGCATTAATCCTGTACTTGAATGGCCATCTGTAAAGGGTCGATGTAGAGAAGAGACAACATAAATGCTGCATTAAACAATCAAAGGAGTTGAAGAAAATCACTAGCTGTGATCCATTTCTTGATGGAAACTGACTTTATGTCCATGACAATTAGGAACACCCAACTGTGAAGAAATAGAAGACATATAATGTTGATCTGGGTTAGAAATTTCCATACCCAGAAGAAGAAAAAAATGATGGTAAAATAGGGATATGCCATTGTTCCATCCATTGGCTAGAATCAAACTGATCATGTATTTCTGGAGAATGTTATCCAAGTACACTGCCAAGGTAGATGTAGATGAAGTCATGAAGAACACGGAAACAACATAGTCAGTCAAACAGTTTCAAAAAGACCTGAGGAATTATGTTCAAGTCAAATGAAAAAGTACTAAACTGATAAAACAAAGTCCATCAATTTTCAAACTGAAGAAATATTCATAAGAACAATTGGCTTGGTGAACTGATCATGTCATCTCTGTTTTTAATTTTGGTGGGAATATGAATTCATTTCATGCCACGTTTAGCCTTAGTTTGCCATTGGAATACCTAACCAAAAAAAGAGTGGATATAAACCTCCACTGATGGATTTCAATGAGCACTAAGAAGCTTAAACATGTACCTTTAACCAAATCCATTTTTTCTTCTAATTCAATTAAAGTAGATAAAATGAAGGGTGGTTGCTAAGTCCCTCAAAGAAAAGATGGATTGCCCAGTTGCTTTACTGAAGAAGAATGATCCAATTCACTTTGAATAGCATAAGGTCAGAAACACCGTTTCATGGTGAAAAGGAATTTAGGCTTATGGTAAGAGAATCTTTGTTTCTTACTAGATCTATATAACTACCTCTAAGACTGATCAGCAACTTGTTTGTGCAGCTAAGGTTGGAATGAAGTTGGTTTTGGGAGTTTGCAGATAACAAGCTTGTTTCTTTTTATCTTTATTCACCACTTTTTTCAGGATGAGACGAAACTGAGTTAACTGGTGAATCTGACTATGCAACATGTGTAAAGACAGTTCTTGGACTGCCTGCCAATCCTCTATCTTGTCAATGATAAGATAGCAATTTTTTTAATCAATTATGCTTTTCCAAGAATACTTACCCACTCACATTACGTTGGGAATATTACCACGCTATCTCACAAATCCAGCTCTACTAAATAACGAAAAGTGTCTTATATTTAGATAGACAAAGGTCAGTAGCTCTTGCCCATCGCTTACCCTCGATACCACCAGGTCTCACCAGTTTTTAGCTGTATGAGACAATAACGCAGCTGATAGCATGAAGGGATGAATGGAAGGGTTTAAAGTAATGTAATCCGGTAAGTATTCGTGGATAAACTTAATTTACAGATTTGGTTTATCCTTCAAATACGTTTCCCAACTCCATTACATTGGGAGAATAAGTAATAGGAGGAGGGACTGCGGAGCATCCAGCCTCTACCTTGGGTATTTTTTCTGGAGATGGCTTGCTGTCTTTCCCCTATGAAAGATAACCAGTTCACCTAATGACCAAGGCATCACAGCCCGAGATCTCTTGATTTGGAACTTAAATATATAGTTGAGACGATGAAGTTAAGATCTGCTCACTTAGCAAAATGTTCACTGGCGAATGAAACTAAGCTAATGGGATTTGTTGATTGATTTAGTTGAGCTTGGTGACTGTCTGCGCTTCTGCCACCAGTCCTAACATGTCAAATGTTTGTCTCTGCATTACTAAATCACTGTGGTAAAATGCGAGAACATTGACTCTTTATTCCAGCCAATAGCGTACATAATGTCATGGATCACAGCATTGAATATTTCAAGCGAGGTTCACATAAATGTTTCTAATATAATGAACTGCCATCCACATGCTTCAACTCTTACCTTGAGAGATCTCAGAGCATGCCGAATATATAGCCCGCTTCAGCCATGGCGGGAGGAAGAGATGTTTGCAGAACCTACAACTCGTCTGTATGCATCTCAAGTAGTGGCTGAGGGTGAGATAGGATCTTGCATGGATGTCGCTCTCTACTTATATATGGAAGAGATAGGACGAATGACGACTCGTTATTTACCTATGGAGGGCAAACCAATTCTTAGCAATGAAGCCAGGTTGTGTAAGAAGGTCTACTGAACCATCCAATCTGAACACACGATAGTTCTAGTCAACTGATAAGGAATTAAGCTCACTAACCCTGCATGAGGATGCTAAATTTGTCAAGAAACATGTTTTGTATAATATTAATTTTAGTGAAGCACGAGCTTGATGTTTAAACGTGGCTGACTTGAGCCATGTTAGAACCTAGGACAATTCCATTTTGGTAAAGATGTTATCAATTTTGGTCACCGAAGATACTAATAAGAGAACAGATCTGATTGATCTTTGTCATCCCCAATATGGCACATCTATCCTTATGATGGAATGAGTATGAGATCACAGATCAATAGCCTTTGATAGTGATCAGAGCCAATTATTTCTCCTCAATGGAAATCGTTGGCATGATGAGGATCTGAGGCAGGTAAAAAGACGATGCAATGGTCTTGGCACCAGTCACTAAACATACACCACTTCCCTTTGTAAACCTTCAGAATGTAGGGCCTTGTATTGCTCGAGGTTCACTTCACAATCATCAAGTTTATCTCCACAATCAAAGATTTGAATTTATTTACTCACAAAGCTGACCTGGTAAAGCCAAGCGTGTAGTATATGGTATGGACATTGATACGACACCCTCGACTGTGATTGCATGATGATATCCATAGATCAAGTAGATGGGTGACCCAGGACTTTTCCCACCTGAGATGGGCAATAAGAATCATCCTGCTTTTTTGAACGCAAAACTTCTAAATTGTATTTGGTATAAGGAATGTGTAAGGTTAAAGCAAAGGCCCAAAACAAATCTCAACTGGCTATGGTTCTGGAATAGGAAAGATGAAGTTGGGCAACTTGTCGTTACAATATGTTGTAAAAAGATTAATCATCGACCATCCCCTGAGAGTGCAGATCCGGGAAAAGATCGCTAGGTTGAGAGACCATTCCGTGTAAAGTATCCGGCCTCTCATGGACGTGGTGATGTCCAGAACATTGAGCCCGCCGCGGATGTATCTGACTTGTGTATTGATACAGAGATTGTCTCACCAGTGTAGTTCCTGGCACACCACGACACACGGGTCGGGTAATTTGGTAATTTCTCCACCACCCCACCCCACCCCCGCCTCATCGTGTTTGAGAAGATAAGTCACCACTTCCGAAATGTTGGACATGAATACTATTTTGCCTAAGATGCTATACACAGAAGGGAAAACGTTTGACGACAGTATTCATTTCATGGATGTTGATGTGTAGAGATCCATTATTTTGGCTCACACGTGCCGCCTACGGTAGTGAAGTACGACAACAAGTGCATACTGGTTTTGGTTTAAACTGTTATTTCTGTGTGGGACATCATCAGCGGGATTCCCGATTAGATCCAACCTAGGTTGTGTCACGGAAGCAAGACAGATAAAATATCTCATGTGCTCAAGATAGGTTGTTCGAGAGGAACTGAGAAGGGCCGACATTGAATCAGCAGTGACATAAGGAGGCGCCGGAGCGGGATCAGGTCAAAGTCCAGGGCTGATATTAGGGTACCGGACAAAAAAGCGCCGACAAATGAGCGTAACACAAAAAAGCTCAACACAAAAGAGCGCCGACGAAAGAGCGCAAGTCAATGTAGCGCCGATGTTGACAGAATATCATCGTTAACCAATTTAATTCTTCCACGACATCCTTCTTTTTTTCCAGCATCTCCATGATGCACTTCCGTCCTTGTTTTCTTTATATTTTCGATATCTTTAGTAGGAGACCAATAGCACTATATTACCCTTCTGTGACTCGATTTTTTCCATTTAAATTTGTTTGTACAACTAGTATACTGTAATTTTGTAAATTGTTTAAAACTGCAGAACATGGTGCACTTAAATATGATTTTTTTTAACTATATATACACGTCCAACAGATTCTTTGATCGCTAGTCTGTTTGAACCAACTTATGTAGATCAAAGCTTCCGTCGTTTGAAAACTTCTCTATATAAATATTTGATCTCTCATACTTGATAGTATATTTGCAAACATCTTTCTTTTGCTCAATGATGTTTTCTTTATTTTTTTAATTAAATCTTCTACCATTTGAAAACTTCTCGATATAATTATTTTATCTCTACTCTACTTGTTAGTATAATTTTAATTGGCCCTCTTTTGTCGGCGCTCATTTTATGTTGAGCTCAATTGTGTTGCGTTCATTTGTCGGCGCTTTTTTGTTGGGCACTCTTTTGTCGGGTCACCTGGTATTGGTGCCAAACTGAAGAACTGTATTTCCAACCAAACACTTGCATATTTTGCATGTTCATTGAACGTGCATATACATATGTTTGTCCTCTTTGGCGTTAAGTCTCTCGCATTTCGAGCACTTTCAAGTAAATAAACGAATGTGTAGACTAGATAATAAGATTTTAAACATCAAGCGAATAGCAATGTGTGAAAGTAAGACAATTATAAAGACACGGTCTAAAAGGACTAATAACCGAAAATGTCGTGACGTTATTCTACGGCCCTAATGAACTTAATATTAATTAACCACCATAATAGAGAGAAAATTAATAATATTATCTCAAATATCAGCCCACCCTAAACTATATACCTTAAAGCAGCTCCACAATGAACTGAATGAGTGAAAACATACAACTCACGCTCAACACAGAATGACCATGTGGAGGTGAACAATATAATGGTGGGACTGAATCCTACAGACGAATTCCCAATAAGTAACAAAATCAGTCAGATTGTTGTCAGACATTGTAAACTAATATATAAAACCTGCACGAGATGAATAAAATCAAAAACGCTTGATGGATGGGCCTCTAGTTAAGAAGAAAAAAGCTGAACTGACAGATGCTATTGCACTGCGTGTTCACTGCACAACAGCGAAGCTAAAAACTATCGACAACTGATGATATCAAGGTGAAGTAATGCACTAGAGTTACTGCCCTTTATATACATCAGACGTATATAATTATTTATTTTTCTTTTAGTAGGGTTGGATTCGTTAGGTAGCAGGTTAATATTCCTAACTTTGTGTAATTGGTAAACATATTCAAAAGAGAAAAAGACGAACTGAAGGTAGAAGTTACAATGGCAGGTATGGCTTTAACTTAAGGACATACATAAGCACAAGTTCATTGTTGGCATGGCTGGCTGATTCGGACCATGGCTGATTTGGACCATAGCTGATTCGGCCCAAATTACGGGCTGATTCGACCCAAATTACGGGCTGATTCGAATCAGATGACGTGCTGATTCGGACCATGTGAACTATTATAAGAAAAACCATGTAAGACACACATTATTTAGTCTGGTAGTTATTACTGTTTTTGCAGACATACTAAGAGCATATAAAAAGTTGATATTCGGCTTTTAAATTTACGTAAGACAGTTGCTAGCAAATTTCTAACCGATATCAGAACAAACTCCATATTAACTATAGCATTTAGATTTGTTCAACCAATATATATATATATATATATATATATATATATATATATATATATATATATATATATATATATGCAATAAACTGACAACGAACAGTGCAAAATTAGTATCTATCTAGCCTAAACGCTTTCGACTCTTAATGGGTCTTTATCAATGTCAAATACAAAACATAGACAAGACAAACAAATAAAACAGAAAAACGGTTATGTTTGCAAAGTTTTACATGGCTGTTTCTACTGGAATTAAACATTTAAGTTTATATTGTGTCTTAAACAAATGTAAGTGACACATTTAAATCTCAGACGAAACCTATTGATATTTCACATGGTCCGAATCAGCAAAACATCTGGTCCGAATCAGCCAGAAATCTGGTCCGAATCAGCATGTAATTTGGACCGAATCAGCTTGGTCCGAATCAGCCATGGTCCGAATCAGCCTGTTCCCCTTAGCAATTAATACATTCACCATGCATCAGAGGCGTAACGATGATATTTTGCGCCCGGGGACGAACTATAAAATTGGCGCCCCAGTGATCTTGTGACCGATTTAATACCCTTGTTTACTTAATTATAATGTAACGTTGTAAGCCTCATTTTGGCGCCCCTGTACCTTGGCGCCCGGGGACATAAGTACCCCCTGCCCCCCCCCCCCCTCCTAGCTACGCCTCTGCCATGCATCACTATTGCCATTCTTCTCCCGTTGATTAAAGATTGCCCAACATTGAAGAAAGGGTACTATATTGCAAATGATCTTAGAAGTGTTGTGTTTTTGTTGTTCTTGTTGTTGTTTGTTGTTGTAGGGTACTTTAATACCATTTTTCAGCACAGGATAGGCCAGTATTAATGGTGGAGGAAGAACCTGGGAAAACCCCAGAAAGAACCACCAAACAATGAGAAGCTACTGGCAAGCTTACTCATATACCCATATTTGCCAAATCTGAGACTCGAACGCACGCAGAGGTGAGATGGCAGTGATCCATAAAGGGAAGTGCTTTAGACCACTGGTCACCTCAAGGCCCCTAGAAGTGTTGGGAATAACACCTTTATCCACTAATAGTGAACATGTGAAATCAGACTGCCTCAAGCTTATATCTTTTCTAGCACTCCAGGTGGAGCTGATGAAAATGCATCAATATAGGTCTATTTCCGGATCAAGGTGCACAGGATGCTTTCATGTAGATCTCAGTGAAGAAAGGGATGCCGACCTTGGCAGACAACTGATTGGTGTTTTCCTTAATTTTCTTAGAAAAAGTCGGAGAAGACAAAAGGAAGGGTTGACTTCCTTTCCAACAATTTTAACTGAGGCCTTGTCCCTGTAGGCTGGTATAAACAAAGAGGTACTGCTGAATTATGAGTTTAGCAACACAAACGCTATATATTTTCAGCTAAGAAACCATACTCAGTCTACTCCATTGTTGGATCTTAGTATGAAACATCATCAAGCATATCAGAGCCATTATCTCTAAGACAGCTGTACTGATGTTTTATTGTAAGATGGATGGACAGATCTATTACTAAAATGCCTGGTAATATTAACATTGCAAAGCTCTATTTGACAAGGCAAGGAATTATAATTTTTTTTACAGTCACTGAAGGGTACAAATTTAATTGCCAGATCTATGATTCCATGATGACATCCATAATCAATTATGGTCACATTTAACTATAATGTTGCATACCACCTGTAGAATAATCTTCAACATATCCAAAAAATATAAAAATTCCCAAAATGACGGATCAAAATTAGCATAAATTTCCAATGAAGGTTGTGAGGCAATGTAACCAATGTATTGCCCATGTACAATAAAGGCTTAAAACTATCTAGTGCAACCTGTATGTGCCAAAGGGAGGTAATCGGTTTGAGTTATTGTCTTTTGTCTATATGATAGAGACAGGAAAGTTTAATTTTCATCTTTGGGAAGGCTCTATTTGGGAAGTAGTAGATCTGATAATCCAGACATTGAAACTGATCACGTAATATACCTGAAGCATAACCCTGCATGTACATGTCTTATATGCATGATAATTATAATAAAAAGAACTGACCACTGTAAATGCCATAACAATTACATATTTTTAAAATGGATGAAGCACTATAATATAAATGTTACTTGTGAATATAAATGATTAAGCAGACATATATATTCCAAAATTATATGGTCCGTAAAATTATCATTTGAATATATAAGGACTAAAACAAGTGGTGAACAGAAAATACATCATTTCAATATTGCATTTCAATATGGCATTTTAATATGGCATTTCAATATTGCATTTCAATATGGCATTTCAATATTGCATTTCAATATGGCATTTCAATATTGCATTACTAGTATGGGTGGGGGGTGTGGGGTAGGATTTTTCATAGATTTAAAAATTTCTCAGTCATATCATTTTGATATCTGCAGTGTAGCAGTTTGTAGTGATGGATAGCACTGAGGTTCATGCCGCAGACATGTAACATGATGATCCACCCATTCACATAATCCTGACTCCAAGCTGACCAGTCATAAAACTAGCATCTTAATGCTGAGAGCCTATTGAGGTATCTGTTAGTACCGTTTGTATCAGTCTTTGGCATGACATGACCTGGTTTCAAAGCTGTGGTCTCCCAAAGAAAGAATGGAGAAGGTAATAAAATTTAAGGGAAGCAAAGAAAGAAGGAAGAAGGAAAACTCACTGATGCAATTTTCCTCATCTGAGCCATCTAAACAGTCATTACTACCATCACACTGCATGTAGACTGGTATGCAAACTCTGGTTGAGTTACATCTGAATGTGTCGTGGCCACAGTCTGGATAGGGTGGACAAGATCCAGTGATAACTGACACATCATCAAGGGCCACAACTCCTGACCAGACTGTTGTGGTAGTTACAGTCTTTGCATCAAAGATGACATTGGCATGTCCGGACTGAACAGATACCCAGCCCTTCAACCAGCCATTGACAGTACGGTTTATATGATCATACCTATTTTGATAATAAATATAATAACTGCAGCCAGTAAATTACAGTTCTGTTACATGTGGTTTCCATCAGTATAAGATGCCTGGAAATTACATTGAATTTCCTCAAAATGTCTTAAAAGCATGTTAAATGTAACATTTAATTACCTTGAATAAAGAAATAATCCTGATTTATCACAAACAAAATTTCTCTAGCAATGAAGCATATTTTAAAGAGCAGTAAATTGAATGTTTAGTTTGGTGCTTTAAAAGTGATTAGTGTTTATGAAATATGCTATTCTCTTGATATAAAATAATATTGAAAGTGAAAATAATGAAAGGATGAACATAATTACCATGCCAGCCTTCTTCCACTGCTGCCATTGACATAAACGTAGAGTTGAGCTGAGAGTGGGTTTGGTCTTATAGCTGTACCATTAAGATAATAGTAGAAGTATACACATGATTTAGTTGGGAAGTGTTCTCTTGGTGAAGAAAGTATGGCATTAAAATACTCAATTCTGTATGGGTATTCAGGGCCAAATAAACCGTTTTTATTATAATACTCCTCCAAGTCAGAATTGTTGTAGGCAACCATGAATTTTCCTGAAATGGAGAAAAGACCAATTTCACTAGTGCATATCTTACAAGTGAACTAAATAAGGAATGGATCCAAAACAGTCATTATCTGCTGTGCAAGTGCATCAGAGACTGCACTCTTTGTTACATTTGTAATTTCAAAATGGATTCAGTTTATTCTCATCATAATTTTCATTGCCAGATCAAAGACAATTGCATACATAGGACAATGACGTTTGTTCCACTCACAGTTTCAATGAAACAGCATTGATCGTGACATGTCATCAGATTATAATAAGGCCAGTCAATATTTACATCATTTTTTCGGTTCTAATTTCAAGTTTAATTTTACAACGGCATTCTCTTATATTTATAATTTCAAGTGAAAAGTGTAGATGTAGACATGTTATACAATGGCGTATGAAGGTACACCATATTTACTTGTATTTATGCCACAGATGAACAGTGTATACCCTGATCTGTCATTACCCTATATTAAGACAGATCGGGGTCAATGATGTTTATCCTACTTAACATTTTTAAATAAACAGTGTATTATCTGTGTGATATGTCATCATATTACATACTGGATCAAGGTCTCCACTGGCTGTTATATACATTATTCTGAATGAACAGTGTAGAACCTGACATATGAGTGCATTGTGGAAATTATTCCTTGATCTGAACTCACACTATATCAATTTAGAGTAAATGATGTCTGTTCTAATATTACCTAAGCATTACACACATCAAACATATACCTGGATTCAGAACATAAAAGGTCTTTCATTTTTTCTTGTACTTATGACTTCATATCAAATGTGCCTACCTTGATCTAACATCATGCAATAGAATGTATCAGGGTTGACATTGTTTCTTCTAAAATACTAGTTGATGCATTCTGTTTAATATCATAGACAATGACAAATAACACTATATCCCTAACTGTTACTGTATTAATAGTCCTCACTCATTATAACACTATATCCTTACGAGTTACTGTATTAATTGTCCCCACTAACTATAACACTATATCCTTAACTGTTACTGTATTAATAGTCTTCACTCACTATAACACTATATCCTTACGAGTTACTGTATTAATTGTCTGCACTAACTATAACACTATATCCCTAACTGTTACTGTATTAATAGTCCTCACTCACAATAACACTATATCCTTATGAGTTACTGTATTAATAGTCTTCACTCACTATAACACTATATCCTTAACTGATACTATATTAATAGTCCTCACTCACTATAACACTATATCCCTAACTGTTACTGTATTAATAGTCCTCACTCACTATACCACTATATCCTTACGAGTTACTGTATTAATTGTCCCCACTAACTATAACACTATATCCTTAACTGTTAATGTATTAATAGTCCTCACTCACTATAACACTATATCCCTAACTGTTACTGTATTAATAGTCCTCACTCACTATAACAATATATCCTTAACTCGTATTATATTAATAGTCCTCACTCACTATAACACTATATCCTTAACTGTTACTATATTAATAGTCCTGACTCACTTTAACACTATATCCTTAACTGCTATTATATTAATAGTCCTCACTCACAATAACACTGTATCCTTACGAGTTACGGTATTAATAGTCCTCACTCACTATAACACTATATCCTTACAAGTTACTGTATTAATAGTCCTCACTC
The DNA here is from genome assembly GCA_029339505.1 of Unio delphinus. Taxonomy (NCBI): domain Eukaryota; kingdom Metazoa; phylum Mollusca; class Bivalvia; order Unionida; family Unionidae; genus Unio; species Unio delphinus. Next base: position 1,436,456 of record JAQISU010000095.1, on the reverse strand, counting down.
ACTATAACACTATATCCTTACGAGTTACTGTATTAATAGTCCTCACTAACTATAACACTATATCCTTACAAGTTACTGTATTAATAGTCCTCACTCACTATAACACTATATCCTTAGCTGTTACTGTATTAATAGTCCTCACTCACTATAACACTATATCCTTAACTGTTATTATATTAACAGTCCTCACTCACTATAACACTATATCCTTAACTGTTAATGTATTAATAGTCCTCACTCACTATAACACTATATCCCTAACTGTTACTGTATTAATAGTCCTCACTCACTATAACACTATATCCTTAACTGTTGTTGTATTAATAGTCCTCACTCACTATAACACTATATCCTTAACTGTTATTATATTAACAGTCCTCACTCACTATAACACAATATCCTTAACTGTTACCGTATTAATAGTCCTCACTCACTATAACAATATATCCTTAACTCGTATTATATTAATAGTCCTCACTCACTATAACACTATACCCTTACGAGTTACTATATGAATAGTCCTCACTCACTATAACACTATATCCTTAACTATTACTATATTAAAAGTCCTCACTCACTATCCCATTATATCCTAAACTGTTACTATATTAAAAGTCCTTACTCACTAACTGAAGAAAACATTCAGACACTCATGAGATCTTATTCTTAAAATTTTTGCTGTTGTCACCCTGTAATTACTGAAAAAGTGACTATCATTCAGCAGATATCTGCAGTGTGATGTGATAATTGCTTTAATGGTACTGAAGTATGAATAGCTTAGCCATGCATTAAATATCTGCAGTGTGATGGGATAATTGCTTTAATAGTACCTAAGTATGAATAGCTTAGCCATGCATAAAATATCTGCAGTGTGATAGGATAATTGCTTTAATGGTACTGAAGTATGAATAGCTTAGCCATGCATTAAATATCTGCAGTGTGATGGGATAATTGCTTTAATGGTACTGAAGTATGAATAGCTTAGCCATGCCTAAAATATCTGCAGTGTGATAGGATAATTGCTTTAATGGTACTGAAGTACGAATAGCTTAGCCATGCATTAAATATCTGCAATGTGATGGTATAATTGCTTTAATGGTACTAAAGTATAATGATCTATAATTATACCTGTATCATTGCCATATGTGTGGTCATATTGTGGCAATTTGAAGAAATTGCCAGATCTCTGATCCCATGATGAATCAGGCTGAAGGTTTCTGTACCCACACTGGTAAGCATCTTCAAACTGGCAAGCCACTGAATCAGCTGTAATAAAATCAAATACTGTACAACATATCACTGAGACAGCTGTAATAAAATCAAATACTGTACAACATATCAGCGTGACAGCTGTAATAAAATCAGATACAGTACAAAATATCAGTGAGACAGCTGTAATAAAATCAAATACTGTACAACATATTACTGAGACAGCTGTAATAAAATCAAATACTGTACAACATATCACTGAGAAAGCTGTAATAAAATCAAATACTGTACAACATATCACTGAGACAGCTGTAATACAGTCAAATACTGTACAGCATATCATTGAGAAGGCTGTAATAAAATCAAATACTGTACAGCATATCACTGAGACAGCTGTAATAAAATCAAATACTGTAAAACATCACATCACTGAATCAGCTGAAATAAAATCAAATACTGTACAACATATCACTGAGACAGCTGTAATAAAATCAAATACAGTAAAACATCACATCACTAAACCAGCTGTAAAAACAAAACTACAGTAAAATATGATATCATGTTTACAATTGAACAAAAATCAAACTGCACACATCATGTCACTTAACCGGCTATATGAAAATCAATTACTGAAATATATCATGTCACAGAGACAACTGTAATCAAATACCGGTAGATCAAATACATTCAAACATTGACTTTAGCTACATCTGTCATTTATATATCAGCCACTAACTTTATCATGCATAACCAATTATTCTAGTTGGAATGATGTGCAGATAAGAAAACACACATTCATTAGAAAGAACATTCATATCCTAACTTGACCAATAAAAGCTGCTTAATTATTTTTGTCTCTATCAGTGTCCAAAATTGCAACATTTTCTTTAAGGAACTCTGGTGATGCATCATAAAGTAAACTCTTCTTGGATTTCACATCAATAATTTTCCTATGCCTGAGACAGTTATATATGATAGACACACAATACCACCTTACCTGTGTAATTTGCTCTGTTAAAATCTTATGACTCTTTTCTGATGCATATGTCGTCATGAAGTATGTTTGTGTATTTATACCATATTTTACTAAACATATATATATATATATATATATATATATATATATATATATATATATATATATATATATATATATATATATATATATATATATATATATATATATATATATATTTATATATATATATATATATATATATATATATATATATATATATATATATATATATATATATATATGCAATATGCCGCCACATTATATAATATTTTAAATCTCCGTATACTGAACCTTATTATCAAATGAGCCCATGGTTGATTTATCTGCTGATCCATTATTGCCTTCAGTATTGATATAACTAGATAGATAATAGTAAGAATCTTAGATAATTCATGCAGCTCTGGAATGTTACTAGTGATTGTTAAATTTAAGGTTTTGTTAGGTTTCAGTGTCCAATTAAATTTGTAAAGTTTCTTTGTTGATGGTTTGGTATATAAATGATATTATATTGAATTACATCTGCATAACATTTGTAGAAAAATTATTTTTTATTCACAGTTAAGAATTTTAATCACTTTGATCTTAACTCACTTGCAGGTGAGACAAACCTACAGCATCGACGAAAACTGACACAGTATTTACCATCTACATTTATCATCACATGACTATACAAATCTCAAAGTTAAATGAAATCCAATAGTCTCCAGCAATGTCTTGATGATGTTGTTGTAAAAATATTAAATATATTGAATGACAGTCTGATACATTTGTAAAAACAGTAAATTTATTAAATGAAAGGCCAATAAATTTTGTAATAACCAAATAGTACATAAAAAAACTCTCAAAATTGCAGCAATCTGAACAGTCACATTCATCAAGCATAGAGCACAAGTCAGCGTTGTAGTCATGTGATACAAACCAATCAAGGGTTTTTAGTTGTCTAAATATATAGAGAATGTTGAGTCTTTTGTTTTTTCAATCATTATAAGACTTTGATTTAAAGTGTTGATATTTTATCCTACATTTGAAAAATACTGATATCACATGACTACTGGATCGGAGATATCATGACCTTATAGGTTTTGAGATTTATGTATTTGTGTGACTAGAACTGCAAATGGCAAGTATCAGGTTTAATTTCACCAATTCCGTCTAATTGGTCAGCAGACTAAAGTCATAATGATTCTAATACTCAAAATTGCTGATAAGAAAAAACATTTTGTATCATTTTAATGCAGTTATGACCTGATTTAAATGCATGTAAGTTTGTGAGGCCATCTGGTAAGCCGTTATGCTTTGCTACTTATATATGAATGTCAGCGAAATAACGCATATGCTAGATTAATCTAATCCACTAAGTGTTTGGACTGACAAAACTATGGCAAGCACCCAAATGATCCATTCATACTGCAACTTCTGAATATTTTTGTCAGAACTCAATAACTTTAATGCATGATAGTTCAGTTATGACTCTGTTATGTAATTATTTTCTACATCATTTGATGTCATAAAATTCCCAGGCCTCTCTGAACTTTCACCAATATTTTCAAAATTGATATCTCTTGATGTTTCCAACAGCCTGGGAATCTGTGATAATCTGGTAACCTTCAAAATCTGCAAATACATTATCAAAGAAACCAAAATATGGCAACAGTACTAACAGCGCATCGCTAGGGTTGGTGTCACCCAGTGCGGTAAACTCATGGTGTCACCCCTCCGACTAGACCGAGCAGTGTGTGCTCTGTAAATTTTGCAATTTTTCATTTTGGTGTCACCGCTCTGAGATGGTGTCACCCGGTGCGGTCCACACCCCCCTTACCTCCCTAGCGACGAGACTGAATTCTAAGATGAATTATCACAGTTATGATAATATCTTGTCACTATCAGAGTCTGCAAAAGCCTAACCAATGAACTAAGAAAAATCCCTTATTTCAATGAATTGAACAGTATATATGATTCAGATATTATGTGCATTATGCCTGAAACTTTTGTGGTCAATAACACTTCAGCTATAAGCTTACCCTTTAGAGATTATAAGTGAGACATACAACCAGCTAACTATAATGCCTGTTTTAAGTAAGAACCTTCTGCTTAAACGTTCAGTACTCTCATTTCTCCAGATGCCACTGCTTTTACATGTTTACATGTACTATCTGTACACCTGTCTGAAGATTTATGAAATACTATTGATATTTCTGTAGAATATCTTGTAAATACTATTGATATTTCTGTAGAATATCATGTAAATGCTATTGATATTTCTGTAGAGCATCATGTAAATACTATTGATATTTCTGTAGAATATCTTGTAAATACTATTGATATTTCTGTAGAATTTCATGTAAATACTATTGATATTTCTGTAGAATATCATGTAAATACTATTGATATTTCTGTAGAATATCATGTACACAGTGTTTACTTATTTTACCCAGGCTACTGATGTTAAAAATAATTATTTATTTTGTATCTCTTTTCATGCCACTACTCCCATAAATAATGGCAAACACGATATACAGTATCAGTATGTTATGTATTACCCACTATTTGTTTCTACATTGATATAATAATAACTGTGAATATGGACGATGGACACACTTCTCACAACATTAATATGATACAAATATATATATATATATATATATATATATATATATATATATATATATATATATATATATATATATATATATATATATATATGTGTGTGTGTGTGTGTGTGTGTGTATATATATATATATTTATTTATTTATTTATTTATTTTTTTTTTTATTTAGTTTTTAAATTGATTATCCCCATGATAGGATGACCACTGGGTCAGGGAGCCATCCCAAGGTCACCTTACAATCTAACATTTCATACAACATAAATATGCTTCCATGACCTCATAACCGGGTGAAAAGAAAAGAAAAACACACTTGCCTTATTTTACTTAAATCACAGTGACCTTGACCTTTGACATTTTAACATCCAAATCTAAAGGTTTCATCCTGACAGTATGTTCAGACATTTCGTAACCATTGCATATGGTGTGTTGGTGAACACTAAAGTTTTTATCAAAACAACTTTCTACCTAAAAAAATACACTCAAGAACATTACAACTATCTAAACAAAAATAATTCTAAATTTGTTATATTTGATAATAAATAATGTGTAATAAAATTAGAGGACTCACCCATTCCTTCAGTTATATTTGGTTCTGTTGTCAACTCAGGTACCGTGGTAATACCTGTTTTTTTTGTTGGTTTGGTACTTGAAATAGTTGATGTTGCCATTGTTGTAGTACTTGTGGTACATAGTATTTGTGTTCTTCTGGTACTTGTAGTAGCAGGTCTTGTTATTGTGCTGGAACTCGTAGTAGCTGGATTTGGTGTCCTACTAGTTCTAGTTGGTATCGGTGTTGTGGTACTTGAGATATTTGATGGTGCAGTTCTTGGGGTTGCTGGTTTTAATGCTGTTAAGCTGCTGTCCATAGCAGCTTTATGAGATTTTCTGACACTTTTCATGATTGGTTTTGATGTGATACTTGTGATAGATAGCTTTGCTGCTTCTGTAATTATTGCAAAAGATGGATTTCATAAGGTTGTAATGATTGATATTAATGTTTTGGTTCCATTGTTGTTCCGTGCAGTACTTAAGGATGTTCTAGTTGGTTCAGCCTGAGTTTAGTTTTGGCTTTAATATAAACTGTACCATTTAGTGTTGTAAATATGCTGGTTGGTGTTATGTTAGTGTTCATTCTAGTCTTTGGTGTAGTAGTTGTAGTGGTGCTTCCTGACATAATTGTGCTTGTAACAGTAATGGTTCTGTTTGGATGGCTATTTGTGGCTGTCCTAACAGTGCTATTAAAAGCAACCAATCAGAACAAACAACAAAGAGCATTTGCCTCAACATTTTTTTTTTTTATATCTATATCATCCAGACTTGACCTGAGGAAGTGCAATTCCTATGAGCTAGCTCACATTCATGGTATTCACTGTGACATTATATTTGTCTCTCTTTTCTTAAATGAAAATTATGCTCCAACTATCTTGAGAATTGCTCTTTCACTTTTCCTTTAGACTGTTATGTTGAACATCAGGTTTAGAATTCCATGTTTCCTAGGATTTCCAACAGATCCTATGCACTGATTTATAGCATACATCTTCAGATCTTCATCTATGTCATCCAAACTGTTTGGATCATATTCCATGCAACTTTATATAGGTCATTGAGAAATTCTTTTCATTAAAATATTTGAAAGATCTGTCGGTGATAGTTTTGTGTGTATTTTTTTTATTTCTCTTAAATTCAACCTTTTATTGATAAACAAGTAGAAGAGTGGTCACTAAGACCAACATTCAGTATATTATGAACACAAGTCATTGCCTGGTAGGCTGGTATAAATGTGATCAATAAAAGTGCTTGATATTTATGTTACCCTTCTTGGCTCATTTACCATCTGAACTAGGCCTAATGATTAAATAAATTCCATCCAGTTACTCCTTATTTGAATATTGGGAAGGTTGTTATTTATATGGCCATTATGATTGATTATGACTAATTGGATTATCCAACACTAATTTGATTATCCATGGTCATTGGCGACTGTAATTGTCTATAGCTAATTTGATAATCTTTGGTAATTTTGACTATCTACAGTCATTGGACAATTGTATTATCTATAGCTATATATAGGCATTGGCCACTATAAATGTCTATGATAATTTGATTATATATAGTCATTTGCCACTATAATTGTCTATGGTAATTTGATTATATATAGGCATTGGCCACTATAATTGTCTATGGTAATTTGATTATATATAGTCATATGCCACTATAATTGTCTATGGTAATTTGATTATATATAGGCATTGGCCACTATAATTGTCTATGGTTAATTTGATTATATATAGTCATATGCCACTATAATTGTCTATGGTAATTTGACTATATATAGGCATTGGCCACTATAATTGTCTATGGTAATTTGATTATATTTAGTCATATGCCACTATAATTGTCTATGGTTAATTTGATTATATATAGTCATTTGCCACTATAATTGTCTATGGTAATTTGATTATATATAGGCGTTGGCCTCTATAATTGTCTATGGTAATTTGATTATATATAGTCATTTGCTACTATAATTGTCTATGGTAATTTGATTATATATAGGCATTGGCCACTATACTTGTCTATGGTAATTTGATTATAGTCATTTGCCACTATAATTGTCTTTGGTAATTTGATTATATATAGGCATTGGCCACTATAATTGTCTTTGGTAATTTGATTATATATAGGCATTGGCCACTATAATTGTCTATGGTAATTTGATTATATATAGGCATTGGCCACTATAATTGTCTATGGTAATTTGATTATATATAGGCATTGGCCACTATAATTGTCTATGGTAATTTGATTATATATTGGCATTGGCCACTATAATTGTCTATGGTTAATTTGATTATATATAGGCATTGGCCACTATAATTGTCTATGGTAATTTGATTATATATAGGCATTGGCCACTATAATTGTCTATGGTTAATTTGATTATATATAGGCATTGGCCACTATAATTGTCTATGGTAATTTGATTATATATAGGCATTGGCCACTATAATTGTCTATGGTTAATTAGATAGTCATATGCCACTATAATTGTCTATGGTAATTTGATTATATATAGTCATTGGCCACTATAATTGTCTATGGTAATTTGATTATATATAGGCATTGGCCACTATAATTGTCTTTGGTAATTTGATTATATATAGGCATTGGCCACTATAATTGTCTATGGTAATTTGATTATATATAGGCATTGGCCACTATAATTGTCTATGGTAATTTGATTATATATAGGCATTGGCCACTATAATTGTCTATGGTAATTTGATTATATATAGGCATTGGCCACTATAATTGTCTATGGTAATTTGATTATATATAGGCATTGGCCACTATAATTGTCTATGGTAATTTGATTATATATAGGCATTGGCCACTATAATTGTCTATGGTGATTTGATTATATATAGGCATTGGCCACTATAATTGTCTATGGTAATTTGATTATATATAGGCATTGGCCACTATAATTGTCTATGGTAATTTGATTATATATTGGCATTGGCCACTATAATTGTCTATGGTTAATTAGATAGTCATATGCCACTATAATTGTCTATGGCTAATTTGATTATATTTAGTCATATGCCACTATAATTGTCTATGGTAATTTGATTACATATCTAGGCATTGGCCACTATGATTATATATGGTTAATTTGATTATATATAGTCACTGGCATTGGCCACTATAATTGTCTATGGTTAATTAGATAGTCATATGCCACTGTAATTGTCTCTGGTAATTTGACTATATATAGGCATTGGCCACTATAATTGTCTATGGTAATTTGATTATATATTGGCATTGGCCACTATGATTGTCTATGGTAATTTGATTATATATAGGCATTGACCACTATAATTGTCTATCGTTAATTTTATAGTCATATGCCACTATAATTGTCTATGGCTAATTTGATTATATATAGGCATTGGCCACTATACTTGTCTATAGTAATTTGATTATATATAGGCATTGGCCACTATAATTGTCTATCGTTAATTTGATAGTCATATGCCACTGTAATTGTCTATGGCTAATTTGATTATATATAGGCATTGGCCACTATACTTGTCTATAGTAATTTGATTATATATAGACATTGGCCACTATTATTGTCTATGGTTAATTTGATTATATATAGTCATTTGCTACTATAATTGTCTATGGTAATTTGATTATATATAGGCATTGGCCACTATAATTGTCTATGGTTAATTTGATTATAGTCATTTGCCACTATAATTGTCTATGGTAATTTGACTATATATAGGCATTGGCCACTATGATTGTCTATGGTAATTTGATTATATATAGGCATTGGCCACTATGATTGTCTATGGTTAATTTCATTATATATAGGCATTGGCCACTATACTTGTCTATGGTAATTTGATTATATGTAGTCATTTGCTACTATAATTGTCTATGGTAATTTGACTATATATATAGGCATTGGCCACTATGATTGTCTATGGTAATTTGATCATATATAGGCATTGGCCACTATGATTGTCTATGGTAATTTGATTATATATAGGCATTGGCCACTATACTTGTCTATAGTAATTTGATTATATATAGGCATTGGCCACTATAATTGTCTATGGTTAATTTGATTAATATAGTCATTTGCTACTATAATTGTCTATGGTAATTTGATCATGTATAGGCATTGGCCACTATAATTGTCTATGGTAATTTGATTATATATAGGCATTGGCCACTATAATTGTCTATGGTTAATTTGATTATAGTCATTTGCCACTATAATTGTCTATGGTAATTTGATTATATATAGGCATTGGCCACTATAATTGTCAATGGTTAATTTGATTATATATAGTCATTTGCTACTATAATTGTCTATGGTAATTTGAAAATATATAGGCATTGGCCACTATAATTGTCTTTGGTAATTTGATTATATATAGGCATTGGCCACTATAATTGTCTATGGCTAATTTGATTATATTTAGTCATATGCCACTATAATTGTCTATGGTAATTTGATTATATATAGGCATTGGCCACTATAATTATATATGGTAATTTGATTATATTTAGTCATATGCCACTATAATTGTCTTTGGTAATTTGATTATATATAGTCCATTGCTACTATAATTGTCTATGGTAATTTGAAAATATATAGGCATTGGCCACTATAATTATATATGGTAATTTGATTATATTTAGTCATATGCCACTATAATTGTCTTTGGTAATTTGATTATATATAGTCATTTGCTACTATAATTGTCTATGGTAATTTGAAAATATATAGGCATTGGCCACTATAATTGTCTTTGGTAATTTGATTATATATAGGCATTGGCCACTATGATTGTATATGGTTAATTTGATTATATATAGTCATTTGCTACTATAATTGTCTATGGTAATTTGAAAATATATAGGCATTGGCCACTATAATTATATATGGTAATTTGATTATATTTAGTCATATGCCACTATAATTGTCTTTGGTAATTTGATTATATATAGTCATTTGCTACTATAATTGTCTATGGTAATTTGAAAATATATAGGCATTGGCCACTATAATTGTCTTTGGTAATTTGATTATATATAGGCATTGGCCACTATGATTGTATATGGTTAATTTGATTATATATAGTCATTTGCTACTATACTTGTCTATGGTAATTTGATTATAGTCATTTGCCACTATAATTGTCTATGGTAATTTGATTATATATAGGCATTTTCCACTATAATTGTCTTTGGTAATTTGATTATATATAGGCATTGGCCACTATAATTGTCTATGGCTAATTTGATTATATTTAGTCATATGCCACTATAATTGTCTATGGTAATTTGACTATATATAGTCATTTGCTACTATAATTGTCTATGGTAATTTGACTATATATAGGCATCGGCCACTATGATTGTCTATGGTAATTTGATTATATATAGGCATTGGCCACTATGATTGTATATGGTTAATTTGATTATATATAGGCATTGGCCACTATACTTGTCTATGGTAATTTGATTATGTATAGGCATTGGCCACTATAATTGTCTATGGTTAATTTGATTATATATAGTCATTTGCTACTATAATTGTCTATGGTAATTCGAAAATATATAGGCATTGGCCACTATAATTGTCTACAGTAATTTGATTATATATATAGGCATTGGCCACTATAATTGTCTTTGGTAATTTGATTATATATATAGGCATTGGCCACTATACTTGTCTATGGTAATTTGATTATGTATAGGCATTGGCCACTATAATTGTCTATGGTTAATTTGATTATATTTAGTCATATGCCACTATAATTGTCTATGGTAATTTGATTATATATAGGCATTGGCCACTATAATTGTCTATGGTAATTTGATTATATATAGGCATTGGCCACTATAATTTTCTATGGTAATTTGATTATATATATAGGCATTGGCCACTATAATTGTCTATGGTAATTTGATTATATGTAGGCATTGGCCACTATGATTGTCTATGGTAATTTGATTATATATATATATATAGGCATTGGCCACTATAATTGTCTATGGTTAATTTGATTATATATAGTCATATGCCACTATAATTGTCTATGGTAAATTTGATTATATATAGGCATTGGCCACTATAATTATATATGGTTAATTTGATTATATATAGTCACTGGTCACTATAATAGTCTATGGTTAATTTGATTATATAGTCATTGTCTAGTTATGTCATTTGAATATATAAAGTCATTTGCAACTAAGATTGTATATGGCCAATTTAATTGTCTTAAGCTAATTTGATTATTTCTAATCATTGGTCATTAGTATTATATATGACTAATTTGATAATCTATGGTAATTGGTCAATATAATTGTATATGAATAATTTGATTATGGTCAATGGCCAAAATGCTTGTCTATGGCTCTTTTGATAATCTATGTCTTATTTGATTGTCATTGGTCAATGTGATTGTATATGGTTAATTTGATTGTATATGGTCATTAGCCAATATGATTTATATGGCCAATTTGATTAGCAATGGACATTGGACACTATGATTGTTTATGGATAGTTTGACTTTTAATGGTCAGTGGTCAATATTATTGTATATGGCTATTTTTAGTGTCTATGATCCTTGGAACAATATGATTGTATACAGCTAATTTGATTATATATAATCATTGATCAATATAATTGTCTATGGTTAATTTGATTATGTATGATTATTGGCCTATCTTATTTTATATGGCTTCATTGACTATCTATGATCATCAGACAAAATGATGTGATATGGCTAGTTTGTGTTTCTATCGCAAAGTTGATTATCTATGGTCCATGGTCAGTATGATTGTATATGAGTAATTGTATTGTCTATTACTAATATGACTGTCAATAATTAATTTGATCATGTATAACTAATTGGCTGTCTATGGCTCCAATTTGAAATCTACATGACTAATTACATATATATGGTTGATTTAGTGGTAAATGGCTTTTCGTCTATGGCAAATGTTTCATTGTCCTTGTCAATTATATGGCTAATCAAATTTGACTAATTTGACTGTATATGGCCTTATTTTAAAGCCAATTTAAAGATTTATTATGTTTCAAGTTTAGCTTTGACGATCCTGATAATCGTCTTTGATTCACTTCTTTTATCAGCTGAAAAAGAAAAAGTATATTGTGTATTAATAAATTCTAGTAGGTTTGTAATACCATCATAACCTGTCTGACCTTTCCTAAAATGTGGAAGTGGATAAAGGTTTAAGTCCATATTGACTTTGGTATAGCATCAGGTTCTCACCTGTGTTTGCTACCTGTTAGTAATTGGAAAGTTTAATTAAGAAGATGACAAGTGACAGGTTACAAGTAAAGATAATATAATGTTTGGAAGACAAAATGGTTATTTTGCACCTCTCTTTTCCAAATAATTTATTTATTTATTTATTTATTTATTTATTTATTTATTTATTTTTCCATTTATTCTTTCATTTACAACATTTAAGATGAGTTTTGTGGTTTCCTGCAAAGAATCAACTGCCTTGCAAAATATTTGGCCTTGTCGAGTATTGTGAAAGCTCTCAAAGCTATTCATTATATGCAAATAGAATAAAGAACTATGATGATAATCCGAATTTGTACAGAATTAAATATTTAAGATTTGATCCGCAAAGAGTTATATATTTCACATTAGTTATTAATTGGGGACGCTCGTGACATGTACATTTCAATCATATAAAAATACATACATGTTCAATTCCAGCACATCTCACTACTTTCACCACATGTTTCAAACATTATTTCATCATGCAAACATTCACACGAAAATTTAATTTACATGTGTCAGTTATCACCTTGTCCAACGTCTCACCATGTATGAACCGATATGAACTTTAAAAGGTTTGTCATCAGGCATAATTAACGTGTGAGTGAACCATGAAACAGGTGCACAGGTGCTGCCGAAATAGCTTTTCACATTTTATTTTACTGGCACGTGTGTCAATGTATGCAACCATTCGAATTTGTTCTCTTGTTGTTCGTACAATTGATTCTTGCTTTTCCACGACCTTAATTTATTGAGCTAGATGTAATGCAGGCTAGAGTTAGATTAACGTCTAACTGCAATTTAACGACAGTTTTGAATCTCACGATCCAACTACAAGTCGACCTCCGACCATTTAATCATGTAGTGACTAAATTACAATTATCTGCTAACATGTAAATAGTTGTAACAAAACTCTCCACTCTTTCTCCTCTTTCATGTTTTCTTCAAATAAATTGTACCATTTCAAAAATTACATTCCTCTTTGGAATGAAATATCTAATAAATGTACATGTCAAGGGATTCAACTTATTTTGATCTTCCTCTGTCAGGTTTAACGAAAACAAAATGTCATCAGCCTCACTTCGCATGGAATAAGTCAATGCATTTATTTGAATTTTGTCCTATTTTGCACTAAGTTTAGACGAAAGGATGAACGCATTCAAAGCGCTGAAACCACTATCCCCTTGTTTCAGGTCTCGAAAAGTCAAAGTTGTCTGGATTTGTAAATAATTGAAATGAAGCCATTTTCAACTCTGATAATTTCAATTCTGTACTTTTACCGCCGTCATGATTTGGTGTTATTTGTTTTTGAAGAATAACTGCAGAAGGCGTTCCATACTATTTATTAAATACAAGGGATTTATACCGCTAGAAAGGGGAATAAAGACTGCCCTGAAAGGACTCTTCCCATCCCATGGAACATAAACCCTAGTGAATGTATAACATAAACCAGCTGTTGGTGTGTATCAGTTCTAATCAGGTGTGAAATATATGATTACTTTTACTTCCATGTGATATTTCAAAACTACATAGATTAAGGCTTACACTACATTAACAGTTGCCAATTATTATTTCAACACATGAACATACAAGTCATAGGCGAGATTGTTTTCTTTCGGTGTTATCTCTGTTACTAATCTGGTAATCACTGTATGTATCTTGTTTCTCTATGGTGTTCCCGGTGTCCTTGACAACTTGCTCTCCTTCAGGCACGTTCCAGCGCTTTATATCGCGTGCTCCTTCCGGCACAGCAACTGCATACAAACTGCTGACGTCACTATTAACCCCTACCACGTGTTGTCCAAGTCTCTACCTCGTCTCCGATTCAAGGATCTCTGCTCTAACAACGAACACGAAAGCTTCATGAAGAGTTCGTATGGACGTATATACTTGTCTTATACTATAATCTCATGCAAATGTACAACATTCTCACAGACTTGTCATCGAAATAATGGCTCATACATGTACAGGCCAACTCCGGCGTTCACATCTAAATATTCCGTACAGTCAACTGATGCTCAACTTCTCTATTATCCACACTTGGAAAGGTTTCACGTGTACTGATTGAAAAATGGATTTAGTTCAAAAACAAGTGGATGCATGTTTATCCTCCGCCCTAGATTTTAATATCTCACTTTTGATTTGATTAGGTCTGGTCTCTATGAAAACTACCTTGACCAATAGTACACTAACTTTTCACCCTCTTTCATCCGTTTTCCCAAAGCCTGAAATCCCTTTCGAGTCGTTCGTGATATCACTGACATATTGCAATATAATCATCGGGGTCTCTACTTCGTCGTCATAGTAATATAGTTTGTTTTTTTTTAACTTAATAGGACGGCGCATTGCCTAATGGTTTACAAAAGGCAAACATTTGCTTTGTGTCCAGAATCGGGTATATAGTCGCAATCTTACATGATATATATACCGGTATATTAATTATGCAAGACGATCGTATGGAATGTATATGTATACATGAAGGATCAGCACAGTTTCCCACAACGTGACATAAATAAATGCTGTGAAAGATCTGGTATTAAAATATTAGGAAGAATTAAAATGTTACAAATATAATAAATGGGCGAAAGAATTAAGATACTGTACAAAATTCAGACGCTCTTGTGACTGAAATCAAACGCTGTATGTCCTCAAAACATTGTATAACACTAAGATCTGGACATTATATAAACGACAGTAAAGCAAAATCAACAGCAGAAAATTAGAATAATTGATATGCAATGCAATATATATTTGGTATAGCAATAAACGTGATCAATATTCCTTGACTCGAAACCCAAAAGCAAATAACACGTGTAAAGACATGAGTACAACTCTTAGAGGAAAATCTACGCCATAAACTCTCTTGGGTATGAATGAGCGATTTAAGTAGTATCCTTGGTGTAGTCAGAATGATGCAAGCAGTGTCTTTGGCTTGAAGAAAGAAGTAAAATTTCAGTCTCTTCTTTTCCAGTGCTTGTATCAATTTAACTGTTGTGTCCTTTATACGTGTCTACATTGCGGTCATTTGTATTTCTGTCTATGTAGGTAAGAAGCATAGACAGGTGCAGACAAGTTAAAGACTGTTGTATATACAAAATGAGATTTACTTACGTATACCAGTAAAATATACAGCAACGATAATTGCGGCAATTATAGCACAACTCGTCACAACTGCTGCAACAGTTATGGCTATTCTGCCTTTGCTGACGGAAGAACTTTGTTTCCGGTCCTTTGGGTCAAGGTCAGTGGATGAATTGTCACAATTCCTCCGTCCCACAGCCGGATACTGAGGAGCTGTACGATGGCTGTACGAATCCCCATTCCAGAAGTCCTGTTAGAATATTCAAAAGAAAATGACCCTTATATACAATGTTAAACAAATCAGACATACAAAACAACAATATTTTTCATGCCAACAGGAGAACAAGTCACATTAATATTCTTCGATGTGAAAAGGCTGAAATCATAGATTATTTAAAAAGAATGGTCGATAAGCACATTTCATTTCACAGACATATTAAATAAGTATAATAATACTAATAATAAGGACTTTGTATAGCGCCTAATCTTTAGAAACTCTGAGCGCTTTCCAGCATCTATAATGACATGATTACAAAAGATAAAACGAATATTTATAACAAAAGCAACGAAATTAGAAAACAAAAAACGCTGAAATTATTTTCAGTAGGAAACATTATTAGATTTTTAAGTTTGTCCTTGCAGTCGAAAAAGGTGAGTTTTAAGAGCACTGTGTCTTTGTCTCTAATTTCAATGGGCAAGTCATTCGACGTTGTTGGGCCCTGGTATGTAAAAGAACGTTGTCCATATGACTTCGTTTTCATAATGGGAATGATGAGTATACGATTGTCTGAAGAAGACGGTAAGTATATTGGTGGTGTGTTCACATGGATGAGGCCAAATAAGTATGTTAGACTGGAGTCCGTCATTGAAACGTGGCACAGATAAAAACATTGTGTTTGATTCTGGATCGAATTGATATACAGTGTAGGGTACATAGCAGCCAGGAGATGTGTTATGATATTGGTACTTTAAATTTGACCTGAACAGCTCTGAGTTTAATTTTCTGATGTTTCTGGAGCAGATACCGAGACGAACCAGACAGAATTGAATTGCAATAATCCAGTCTTGAAGTAACAATGCACGCACAAGTGTTTTAGTGGCATCAACTGAAAGATATGTGCGAATGAAGCTGATGCTTAAAGACCTAATAATGTTTCTTACCTTAAATATTTTCATTCCTGGTGTGTGTTTTGTTGTGGGGCTTTTCTGTAATCATATAAGTATAAATTCTAATAATATTGACAATCTAGATTGTTATGAATTTTCAACGACAATGAACGATATTTTTAAGATAACAGTAAGCAGTAGTAAATGATAATTTCATTTAGTATCTGAATATCTAGAAACAAGCAGTTGTCGTAGAAAGATTAAGCTGAGTTTAAAAAGAGATTTTCACAGGACCAAAGATCTGAATTATATTAAACATACGTGTAATGAATCCTATGGATGAGTTTTCATTTGTTTAAATACAACAAAATCGAGAAGTACAGGATGAGTCTTTGAAATAAGCACATGTAGAGTTCTTCAGCACATCTCAATAAGGTGTTATAATTGTTAAATATTAAACCATCTCAGATGATGGAATGTATTTTCTGGACACCTTGCTATCTAGTCTGATGTGTTTTTGTATAATTTAAAATACCGTAATGCTTTCAACATCATGCACTCGTATATACAATGTAGAATAGAATCAATGGATGCAAACGATGGTGGCCGTAACGTTAAACCGTCTGAAAATAGCATGGGTTTGAGTTCGTTCATGGCAATGATATGTTTTTCAAAATTACAGCATCCTGCTTTTGCAAAAGACTATATGCTTTCAAATGTGTAAAGCTGAATTTGTGGGGATGCAAGATGGGGTACGATTAATAACGGACATGACTCTGACTATAGTATGCGTATGGTGCAATATCAATTCGGAGTTGTTGTTAAAATGTTTCAGGAGAACATAATTTCAGCAAAGCCTTAAAACCTGTTGAAATATTTACATGCTTCCAGGTAGCTGAGATAAAATGACAACCAAATTAAATAAGCCGTAAGACATATTTACATCATCAACGAGTACATTTCGAGTACAACGATATATTTATTTCACAAAACTCAATAGTTTAATAGTTTATTCCCTGCAGGGGCAGATGAAGTCCAAAACCAAACACAGTATTTTACTGACCAATACCTCCAATATTTAAACTACCCACAATATGAAAGTTATATTAGAAAGTTTCTTTTTTAAGTTATGATTTTGATGTTCTTTGTTTATAAATCGTTTATGTAATGTAGCTTTGTTTCATTACTTAAACTGGGGCCCCGAGTGGCCGAGTGGTCTAAAGCGCTGTCCGTTACGGACCACTGCCATCTCACCTCTGTCTGCCTGGGTTCGACTCTAAGATTCGGCAAATGTAGTTATGTGAGAAAGCTTGCCAGTAGCTTCTCGTGGGTCGGTGGTTCTTTCCGGGGTTTGTCCGGTTTCTTCCTCCACCAATAATACTGGCCGCCATATATAGCCTATATTGTGCTGAACAATGGCGTTAAACCATACAAAACAAAACATCATTACTTAAACTCACTTGCACACATATAGAGTTTACAATACTCAACTAATCCGATCTTTTTAAGTAGCTCATTATTACCATTTCCGGTAGACGCAACCGAGTGCCACAGGCAATTAATATCTCGAGCCACATAAGTAGATCGAAATCTCACACTGAGTCCATGTGAAGACAATTCATGTACATAGACCTACTGACATTGCATGTTGGTGTTCGAAAACACACCTTTCTTTTTTTTAAATCTGATCAAGTGTCACAAAATACCGGCATGAAATATGGGTGATTTTCTTGATGCAGACATGACATTTTATCCGTTATATTATCTCAAGGGTCTGGAAGGAAATGTGCGTATTGAAGCAATATGATTACCGTGTGAGTTGGTTTTTGATGTCAATTGTTTTATCAGCTTTGATTTTGATGATATACAAAGTAATTAAGTGCTGACTATACTCTTTCATAAAGTGCTGCAAAGCAGCTCTTCAGCGAGACTTCACAGCATGCCCGAAAGCTGGGTTCGGTTTTACGTGAATAGTTACACCCTACACAAAGGATTTGTCTTTCGAATACCAGTTTTCTATTCAAATATTTGAGAACATGTATTGTAATTGAAATACTCAGCTATATCGTTTTAATTCTGGTCTTTAATCAGTTTCATCTTCAGCATTCTCCTTCCTCTCCATATATTGGGATTGTCTTTATCCACCAACATTTTCAAAGACTCAAGAACATTTACATTTACCTTTCAATACATTAATGTTTAATCCATGCTGAATACCTAGGACGCAACGATGAAAATCATCCACACAAAAAAAAACAATGCTATGATGCTAGAACTTTCTGTTCGAATCAGACCCGCACCTGGGGGGAGGGGCAACAATGGCACTTGTCAGGGACCCGAGCTAGATAGGCACATATACGCACATATTTGAAACACGAAAGGGGTCCGAACTCTGTCAGCTGCCTGGGGCCCAGAAATTCCTAGGTGCGGGCCTGCTCGAATATTATAATATTATAAATTTATGCTCCAGTATTATCAATTGGTTTGATTGTCATATATTAGAAAATGATTTTGCAATATTTGCAAATTACTATTTTTTCCAAACGGATTGCCGAACTAAACTAGAGATACCAGTGACTGTTATGTGGGTTACATTTACTTTATTAAAATGGTTGATATTTATATTTCGAGCATAATACAGATTTAGGTCATTATTGCAAAAGCAGGTCACACAAGTTATGCATTTGTGTCAGCTTTGTCCCTTCAGTCAGAATGAGAACAATACCCGCTCTATAGTCAGCTTTTACATCGCCTGATGCCGTAAATAACAATTGACGGCACTACCTATGGTTGTTGGACTAGAGTGAACAGCTATATTTGGCACTCTCTGGGACGTCCATTTTTGGTGGATCAAGTGCCCTGGAAGATATTTTCATCGACCGCGGACAGCGGCGCTTATCAACTCAGGTGCATCGGGAATTGATTGCCATCCACTGCATCTGGAAATGTCTTCAGACTTATCAACATTGTCGTGTCACTGAATTTGACAGGCCTGCACGAGAGAATTATGGCAACTATGGCAAAATCTTTTTCATACTTAAATTCGTTGCACAAGTGCATCACGACACTATTCCCTGGATACATTGCAGTCCTCTTGCGACTTGCGATGGGAGAGAGAAAAAGAGGCAAGTGTGAATACACTTGATCTATAGCTGAATATCTTCAAACTAGCGACTCAAGGTATGTCGCTTTTCCCTGCACCAAAACATCAGTTGAAGTCTGCAGCCCGCATGGGGACTGAACATCCTTTGCTGAAATTATACTGCTCACTTCTGTATCACGTGGAACGGCCATAAATAGTGTCCTAAACATAACATGATTCGCCTTATCCTTTATCAAATTATTGAGGTTGAGAGTGCTCTCATTGTAGTCGCCGAAAACATGACACGGAGACAATAGTGATGCAGCTCACCATATGTGCGTAGGTCACAGTCACACCAACAAAATGTAGATCAACAAATAGATTAGAGAGAAGAACTGATCTAGTTGGTAATGAAATGGCCAGACTCAATGTCCATATAAGTAGATATAACTTTCGTAAGTAAACATTGTTTTCAAGATGCAATTATAATACAAAATAGGGCCGTACAGCTGATGATGGTTTGCCTTCAAGAAACAGCTAGTTACGATAGACATGCAGCATATATTCAACCATCATGACCTCTATGGGTCACATTTCACAGAAAGATCTCCAATCCCGTGTGATGACAGCATCATGCTGCTCACTGAAAACGAAAATGTTTCATATGTGTTCATAACATTTCTACAACATACTCAACAAATTATCATAAATTAAAGAGGATGCACTGATCGGCTGTCCAAAGCGGAACTCAAGACATATATTGCTAATCCTCAGATTGTGACAGAAATTGTTAAAACAAATGGGGTCTGATTTGAAATGGCAATGCCCCTGGATCCGATGTTACATCAGCAGCATTTTACAAAGCCGAGCTCACACGTGGCAAGGACTGACTTAACTCTTCGAGTAAATGTGGACATCGGAAACAAAAGCCCACCAATTCAAGGTTGCGTCCTTTGTGTACTTCAGCAATATACAATCCTCGTGAATCTCGTTACTGTCACTAGCCGAAAAGAACTCTTGCCATATATCTGCTGAATCGCCTTGTGCATCGCGTCGATCAAGCGCTCGTGCCTGCGAGACAATGTATGGGACACAGGCAAAGTTTTTGCAGCGTGGAAACTCCAGGAGAATAGATAGGAACATACGATCAGCCTAGGTACGATATCCATCTGCCTGACAAAAACTATTGACACAGTCAGTCGCGGTAGCCTTTGACAAAGTAAAGCACACTCGGGCTGCTAAACAATTCACCATGATGGTTTGGCAATTACATTTTGTCTTGGCGATTAGTAGGTCACGTTCAGCGTATTTACGCAGGTAGAGGATTTCGCCAAAGCCATATTTGCTACCCTCGCGTGTAGACAATGCCAATTCAGCACATGGTCAAGTGCAGTCTACTTCGATGATGAAACTAATATCGTAATTTTGTTAACGCATGGATGACCTCAGCACACTATTTTGAAATATATGTTAAAGCAGAGGCAGTCCCGGATTACCCATTAGGCAGAGTAGGCAACTGCCTATGGGCCCAGCGACAGGGGCCCCCATGAGACCGTGACCGTGGGTCCAGGGCCCCAAAATTTTGACTGCCTATAGGCCTCCACGGTGCTTAATCCGGCGCTGAGCAGAGGGATCAATATACAAAACAAAACTTAGGGTCTGCAATGTCATTGCTTGAGAAACCTGGACGGGGTTCATACATCAAGAGGTTGAACCATTGCCACTTAGTCTGCCTCATAATTGACTGACTAAAATTAGATGTCAAGACAGGCTCCTGGACACTGAGGAATTTACACAAGCAGGCATTCTAATCATCCACAATATGCTGAGAAGGATATGCTGTATCACCGGAAAATACGAAAAGCGAATATCAAAGATTGTTTGTTACGGCGAGGGAAGGCGACTCGTGGTGGTCCCTCATATTATCCTTGAAACAATTTAACATTGGCCTCGATTCTTGGAAGACCTTACAAATATCATTCCACCAGGTGTTGTATCATTCCACTGCTGCTATAGACATTGAGCGAAGGAGAATAGCAGACACTATACAGATGCGCAAATAGCGTAAACCTCAACATTGCAGTACTTTTTTATTTGGAAAGCGGACCCATAATGCGTTTCATGAATAGTTCAAATCACAGATCAGTCTTATCAGCACTCAGATACTTATAGTAACCATACCTTATCATAATATCTGATATCATGATCATAATCATATTTGACCTCGAATGGCTGACGTCAGCGATTACTTATACTACAGTCAACGGATAATTGTTGGTTAATTTAAATAGTTACTTTGTGTCATTGTATATAAATGTTAAATAAATAATGGTGAATTGTATTAATTGATTGGTTCAATATAATGTAAAACTTAGCACGCTTGAATATTTCATTGACAACATGTAATATATAGATAGATAGATAGATAGATAGATAGATATATATATATATATATAAATATATATATATATATATAGAGAGAGAGAGAGAGAGAGAGAGAGAGAGAGAGAGAGAGAGAGAGAGAGAGAGAGAGAGATAGATAGATAGATAGATAGATAGATTTTGCAATTATGGCAGAAAAGGCTACACTTTATATGGGTGGTAAATTATTTGTTGTTTTTATATTGTGAGGTTGTTTTTGTTGTGGTTTGTTTACGACTATGCGATTCAGTCTGAATACATGTTTCTTTTGATATATTTTTGATATATTTTTGATATGTTTTTGTTCAGGTATATTCAGGCTATAACAGGTGGGTAATAAGGTCATACAACAGATACAGACTTATAAAATGGGCAACCGACGATTAACAACAGACTACTTATTTACTTACGTAGTCTTGTTAGTCTAAGAACGAATTATTGAAACTTGAAAGCTCTAAAGAGGTCAAGACCCCACCCCTGTCACATGTACCATTCAGGTTACGTTCTTGTCCAATGCCTTATCGCTTATTGTTTATTCATATATAACCAAATGACCGATAGCTGATCTTTTAAACCGTTTAGTTAATGTAAGCTATTTAGTGTGTTAACTGCTCAATGATCGCTGTTGTCCAAGAGTGGATACACTTAATATATCTTTAAAGCTGATCAAAGACGATTAAAATAATTTACACATCAGCGATTTACTGTTGATCGTTTTATAAGGCTGGTTAAGAATTAGGTGTATATGATTCAAGGACTAATTACCAAATATTGCCAAAATAGCTACAGTGGAAACTGTCTTGACCCTTACTTACAAAATGTGAACGAATTCATTATTTCGTGAGCTAAGTTATGTTCTGTATGTCAGTAATGTAGACAATCGCCCTATAATACATGTAAAATGCTGACTATAGTGAACAACAGTAAACTTCTTATATTCTAACTGTCAGACATTAAGTACAGATTCTTGCGAAGCTAATGAATGATATAGAAACTGTGGACTTCTAGAAGAAATCAGTGTAGACAATTTGCAAAATGGATGGTGGATTCGGGATAAAGAAAAATCAATTTATATTTAACTTACAGTACATTGACTATGAATTTTAAATGAAACCAATGTCTTGTTAATAAATGCTGTATTAAATGTGTATGACATATGAAACCAATGTCTTGTTAATAAATGCTGTATTAAATGTGTATGACATATCAAATCAATGTCTTGTTAATAAATGCTGTATTAAATGTTTATGACATATAAAATCAATGTCTTGTTAATAAATGCTGTATTAAATGTGTATGACATATGAAACCAATGTCTTGTTAATAAATGTTGTATTAATTGTGTATGACATATGAAATCAATGTCTTCTTAATAAATGCTGTATTAAATGTGTATGACATATGAAACCAATGTCTTGTTAATAAATGTTGTATTAAATGTGTATGACATATGAAATCAATGTCTTGTTCATAAATTCGGTATTAAATGTGTATGACATATGAAATCACTGTCTTGTTAATAAATGCTGTATTAAATGTGTATGACATGAAACCAATGTCTTGTAAATAAATGTTGTATTAAATGTGTATGACATGAAATCACTGTCGTGTTAATAAATGCTGTATTAAATGTGTATGACATATGAAATCACTGTCGTATTAATAAATGCTGTATTAAATGTGTATGACATATGAAATCACTGTCGTATTAATAAATGCTGTATTAAATGTATAGGTCTCGAAGAAATAATGTCTAGATAGCACAAGGCATTAAATTGGAGGACATATGAAATGAATGTCTAGTTAATTAATGTTATATTAAACGTGAACTTCTCGACGAAATAAGATATAGTTAATACCATGTATTAACTGTGGATTTTGGATTATATCAATGTCTAGTAAATTAACTGTGGACTTGTAGATGAAATAAATGTATAGCATTAAATAAAGTAATTATTGAAAAAAACAGAATTTAATACATATTGTGGGGGAAAAAACACATTTCTAAACCTTTTAAATCGCGCGGATGTTTTTGTTACTTTAGTTGTTGATTATACTAGTTAGTTTTATAATTTGAACGAAAATACAATGAAAATGCCGATCAAAAAGACTTAGATGCATTGACGTGTTCAGGACAAAGAGGGGTTGGAGGAATAAAATAAGAGCAAACGGAACAAATAACAAACTAACAGCTAATAAATGTACGAAAAGAGAGACAAATAGGAGAAGTAAGAAATATATGGATTTATACACGAATGAGATAAACAAGCGCATTATAAGTGATGATAAAATTTATTGAATGAAAGTTCAAACTTTCGTGATGACAGGAACGGAAATAAAAGATGAAACTTAAGACAACAAACGAGGGTTACCCTTTGAATGAAGGATTTTGAGTGCTGTATTAACCTGAGTAATTCACAATTTTTCTTATGAGTCAATACGTCTCTAACGTAGCCATATTAGAATGCCTAAAGTCCGTATACGTCTATATGTGATGATTTTTCTAAATCTCATTTTTATTCTTAACCTTGTATCTTATATGTACTGACTGATACGAGTAGAATAACAGACAACAAGGCATGTGTTAGAATTCACACGTCTTTACGTCTTTCTATCAATCTATCCAACTATATCTGTCGAAATATATATGTATATATATATATATATATATATATATATATATATATATATATATATATATATATGAGTTCGTGTATCCTTTCCTTGCCATGTACACGCCAAAGACTTATGGTAGAGCTTGATATAATCTAGCGGATACAAAAAGATTCTACAATATTATATTACAAAAACTGAGTATCTAACTTTACATATTCCAGACTGTCTATATCGTAACTAAAAATCAATTTTCACGTAATTCTGACCATCACTAATATGTCACAATATATAAACATTGTATTATTAATTTCAATATCACGGTGATAGTATAAAAAGTAACTTGAAGGAAGTTCTAGATACAAGGCATGTATATAATAGGTTTACCGTACCTTATCCCATGGCTTTTCATTATTGTATTTCGCCATCGAAAATAAAGACCTGTCCGAAACAGCCACTATCCAATACAGTTTATAGCTTTCTAGATGAATAGCCAGACTAAAGCTGCAGTTGTCCACTCAAGGTTTGGTCACTACTAGATCTTGCTGACCCTTTGATGAAATATTGACCTGCTGACCATTATAAACATATAAACAACCGATAATGTCATTAAATTACAATCCATTAAATATGGATTTATTAATTCAAAATGATGAAAACACAAACACCCCACTTATATATATATATATATATATATATATATATATATATATATAGAGAGAGAGAGAGAGAGAGAGAGAGAGAGAGAGAGAGAGAGAGAGAGAGAGAGAAATGTGTATCGTAACAAGACATATTTCACTAACTTTACACTGAAAATTACCAGTATTAACGACCGCTTAACGCTGCTTATATTGTTTATGATAACGTCTGGTACGTGCACATTGCATTTAATAGATATGACAAGTAAAATAATTTCTACTGAGAAAAGCAAGTAAAGTTCACAAAGTTGTTGGTTTCTGGCTACATATAATTATATTACTTTGCCGACATAAAATGTTAGTCACGAGAATCTGTAATATTTCAAGACATATTGCCCATGTATATTATACATAGTTTGTTTTGTTTGTTAGTTTTTTTTCTCCATGGTTGTATGCTATTTTTAATTATATTAATTACATTACCTTTTCCACAACTAAGTTTAGTTTGTACTTAACCGGTACCTCCTAGATAGTAGTCTGGCATGCATAGAACATTGCATCAAGATGATGTGGCTCCTGTGGAAAGCAGGTTGGGCGAGTACCTCAGTGTCCGGAAACTTGTCCTGCTAACTGATGTTGAGAATTTGACTGAGACCTGTGGCTTGAAAGTGATTCGGGTTCCTGGCATAGCTTTGATACAGTGTCCACATTTTGCATGAGTAAAATAGCGTGGGAAGCACAGCTGTTATGTAGATCTTTAGTTTGGTCTTGATGCTGATGCCTCTTCTAGTCCAGACGTTGGCATACAATCTGCTAAACATTGCGCTTACTCTGGCAATACGAAGGTTCACCTCCTCGTCAATCCTGACGCTATGTGACAGTGTGCTGCCAAGGTAGGTGAAGCGGTTCACTACGCTGATCATTTGGCCCTTGACGGTGACTTTGGGCTCATCATAGGACTTTGTAGGGGTCAGCTGACGCAAGACTTTATTCAGTCCTCTTTGTACTAATGTTCAGACTAAAACTTGTGCAGGAGCTGGCGAACTTGTCAACGGTGCATTGCAGGTCGGCTTTGGAGCCAGCATTGAGGGCATAGTCATCACCAAATAAGGAACACCTTATGGTGAATATCATAACCTTGGTGTTTGAATGAAGCCTCCTGTGATTGAATAGTTTTCCATCTGTACGGTACATGACGCCGATTCCATCCTCTCTGTCTCTGAAAGCATTAATGAGCATAACGGAGCACACTAGACTCAGTACAACCCTGATTGACACCATTGGTTACTATCAATGGCCCCGATCTCTCTCCGTTTTCTCTCCGTTGTTCTGGACTCGTGCCTGCATGTTGTTGAGGTTATGCTGCACCATGGATATACATTTTCTTGGGCATCCGTAAGTGGCCATTACCTTCCACAAGCCTTTTCTAATGACATTATTAAAGGCTTTTGTCCGACTTAGTTGAAGAAACATATCAGAGTTTCGCTCTTGACATTTCTCTTGTAGTTGCCTCGCAGAGAATATTATATTAATGGTCCCACGTTCGTTTCGGAATCCACACTGAATCCCTGGTCAACATGCGTTGTGAGGCGGTTCAGTCGGTATCTGGCATGTCTTTTTGATGCTATTGAAAGTAAGGATATACTCTTGTGGTTGTCGCAGGCCTGGCGGTTCCCTTTGTGGTTATACAGGTGGATTATGGAAGCGTCTGAGAATTCCAGGGTGGGGGGTGTCTTTTGCTACCACATCAGTAAATCCAGAACATACATACATACATACATACATACATACATACATACATACATACATACATACATACATACATACTAGTTATTATCAGCTCCTTCGTCTTGTTTTTCATGAATCTATACAGTATTCACTCACAATGGACTGATCCGATGGCCTAGCGGTTAGTTCATCTGCCTTGGATGCGAGTGGTCGTGGGTTCGAACCCTGAATAAAAATGATACTATCACCTGCCTCCCTTGGTGTACAACATTGAGAGGTTATTGTTAGGAGTGGTCGACCTGGCGTCAGGTTAATGTGACCAGGTGTGACAGCATTATATATGTTTGCGGCATAATGACCAAGTGCTAGACATCACAAACTGCCACACAGCAGACGGTGTAGCGATATGACTGACAAATTGTTAAATCTACCTTAAAAAACCAAATCACACACACAAACACATAGTGGTTTTAATGTATCCGTCCATAGTTTCAAAATTAAGGACTGGTACAGTGTTTGCCTAATCAAAGTAGTAACTCCATGTGGACTGCTTCAATTTTTATTCAATGCAGAAATGTATTCCAGCCTATGATATATTAGCCAAAACATCATACAGGGATTGAACAATCAGTATGGATCAACTGCTCGCCTCTTATCTTTAATTTGATTTGATTTTTATCTTCTAATTTGCATGATTTCCGTTGCATTCCTCACCCGGAAGTTGATTACCAATAAATCTTGAAACGGTCAAATAGTACTTCTCAACGCTCTCACGACGGTACTGAAATTGTCAAATAAAATTGAGAGAACTGGTCAACCTGCAATATTTCATACCTTGTTCTATACATTTATCCTTATGAGGATTAATCTCAGTGTTTATCTCTTGTAAGCTATTCACGTGGAACTAAAGTTCAGTTGAAGGCCACGTATTTGGAAATAATTTTCTGGAACAATCCCACATGAATAATGCTCGGATGTACATACAATATAATACAGAGAACTACAATACAATACAATACAATACAATACAATACAATACAGTACAATACAATGCATTGCAATGCAATACAATTCATTACAGTACAACAACGCAATACAATAAACACAATTCGAGTAATACAAAACATCCAAGCATACCTAAAAACGTTTTTACCTTCAACAACAGTACAACACAAAAGATATTGTGTTTATTACTTGATAAACACGCCCCAGCAACCAAGCGAAGAGATAAACAATTTAAAGTGTTATACATGGTATAGTAGTGCTAGGGACCAGTTTCGCTCTGCTATAAGAGAACGCGGTAATGCTAAGATGATTAGGCGTAAGCAGATCGATAAGGCTGCTAAGAACAATGTCACAATGTCACAAGCATTGTACAGAGCGGCAAAGGTGGCCTACTACTGTGCTAAGATCATAGAAAGTTTAGGTTGCAAAGAGCTATTCTAGATTACGGACTAGCTACTGTCAAGGAATAATAATAATAATAATAATAATAATAATAATAATAATAATAAATTAATAATAATAATAATAATAATAATAATAATAATAATAATGAGGACTTTGTATAGTGCATAATCTTTAGAAGCTCTAAGCACTTTACAACATCTATAACGATATGACTACACTACAGAAAGCCACGAAACAAATAACCATGAAATTGGAAAATATAAAAACATGCTGACAACATAAGAGATACAACATTATTAGGCCTCTAAGTTTGTTGCTGCAGTCGAAAAAGGTGAGTTTTAAGAGCACTCTTAAAAGGGATCACAGTGTCTTTGTGTTTAATTTACATAGGCAATTCGTTCCACATCGCCAGGCCCTGGTATGCAAAAGAACGTTGTCCATATGACTTCATTTTCATAGTGGGAACAATGATATCTGGATCGATAACCATATTGATCTTCAGTCAAAACCCGGAGAGTATCCAAAAGTTTAAATAGATAAAGCTTGTAATATTCATGATGTAGCTTATTGAGTAAAGGTTTTATAACAACGACATATCGCAGATGTGAAGTTGATTCATCCGCTAATCTGTTTTTTTTTTAATTAATCTTTTATGAGAATCATTAGCTAATTGGATAGTAAGATCCTCGGTGAAAGGCAAACTAGTATAGTGGGGCTGGTAATTAATCTTAATATGATGGAATTTATGTATTATATCCCAAGATGATATTGGAAAGACAGAGAAGCGATTAGTAAACGTGATGATTCTGCAAATGTTACACGTGTTGCTGCTGCATATTATTTATCACGATAGGCAATATGAAAAAAGAAACACAATTACTGCCGGTTAATCTAATATGCACATTATTTTGATGTCTATGTCCCAAATGAAGTTCGTCAGGCGGATATATTATTTTTACCACACAATACTATTGAAATTGGTAGACTTAGATTAAGATACAAATACGTGCTAACTGTTGTTGGCGTTGCTGGTAGGTATAAAGAAGCAGAACCGTTATTATCTAAAGCTTCAGCAGAAGTTGCTTCCGCGTTTGAGCGAATTTGTCATCGCTGTGATCTAAGGACACTGCAATACACCGCGATCAGGTAATCGTTGAACAATTTAATTAAACTCTTGCGGAGCGGTTATTTTGGATATCATTACGCAAAGGAAATAATTCACAACAAAATATATGATCGCCTGGTTGGATTACATGACTATGGTGTATGATATTTGCATTAAGTAATGCAATTACTCGAACAACTTCTATAAAACCTACCAATGCAATCACCAAATATATGTTATAAATATATATATATATATATATATATATATATATATATATATATATATATATGTATATACACAACGACATGATGTTTCAAAACAACTAGTATTAGGTGATGTTACTGTAAGTATCGGAAGTGTTACGACACATACAATTTCCAGCGAAGTTACATCCACTGGCAGACCGTCAATCTGCATATTAGATTCAAGAGCTCCTCAACATGGATACAATCATCAATGATCCAAACAACTGTATCTGTAATAATTAATCATTGAAATGAATGGACTGTCAATCCTAGCATCTATGGATCAATGAATCCTCGACAGCACTAACATCAAACAAAACAGTATCCTCTAATACAAGATTATATTTCTTGGTTAAACCTGGTATATTAGCATCGATATTCTGTCGTCGCGTATATGTTGGTCAGTAACACAAATGTACAGGTAATTCTGAAAACATCGAATTCAGCATCATCTATAATTAATCTTGTACTATGACGTTTATGACTACATGATGCACCTTGAGAAAATTTACCGATTAGTTTTCAAGCGAGAACTTTCACTCGTTTCCATCCATCTCTGATCTTAGATATATTATTACAAATTTCAGTAATTTCCTTTTCGCTGAGATGAGGAAACCATTTTTTGACAGTGTCAAGGAAAACTAATCGCATCCTACGCATTGAGGTAGGAGTAACCAAACTTCAATCTGTTTACGATATGATATAATTTGTTCACTCTCCAGTATTTTATAATCAAGCATATATCGTATTAAAACTATTGGCGCGTATTTTTATCTCTGTATTGTGTCTACCAAACCAGACATAACAAATCGGGTGTAAATTCTCAACTAATTCAAATGATTCTGTAATGGCATATCCAGTCAAGTCAGAGTAAGGTAAAGGTCCCTTTATTGCAACTATGGTCATCTCGTGTGTGGGATTTCTAAATCTGTTACAATATTCCGAACACCCTCCGTAACCAAGAAAACTTCATGGATAACACGCTGTCGTATACAACGCCGTTGTAATCACACTTAGAGTTCCATAATCCCGTATTTGACACAGCTAAGTCTAACATCTTCAGAATGTTCCAACCGTGTTGGCCTCCACGAATTTCTTTCGCTGGCAAAATGATCAGCAACTGACGAAACGGTAAAACAATTATTCAGTAATTGTTTAGTAATGTCATTTGAAATTTCTCTGCAAGATGTTTTTTCTTCACGGAGAGATTCTAGATGGTACATTTCACCGTTGAGGTTTACAAATTGTTCATATTTTTGATCATCAACTCGCGATAAAATCGTATATGTCACCGTTATCAAATGTACCAGTTCGATTTCGTGGAAATATTGTTACTTCGCTAGTCCACGCATGCTCGTTATGATCAGTGATATATCCTCCGTGTCAATAATGTTTCGAATCGTGTTAAAATCTCTCCTGTTATAGTTTTACTATTATCGGAAATTTTTGTGGGTTTTGGTTCTTCAAACTTAGATACATTAATAATTGTAGCTCTAATATCCTTGACGTATTCAGCCAACTCATTTTTTTTGTCTACATCTTATGTCCGTTAACTGCTACACATTAGAAAACTGGATAATCCATTACTAGTCAATATTCCTGTCGAAAATTCGGAGCTTAGCACCTCCTACAATATAGTATACTGTTGGTTACCTAGCCATATTAGTATTAGAGTAATGAAGAAGCAGACCATGATGCTAAGATGGCTCTATCCCAAGAACCATCGGATTTTAAATTACCGTTTACTGATTTTAAACCTTGTATCAAAACGTACCTACGTCAGAAATGGCTAGTGTCATGGGATAATGCAGTCAATAACAAACTTCATGCCATCAAACCAACCCTGGGAGAATGGATTCCTTCTTACAGAACTATCCGTAGGGAGGAGGTTGTCATTGCAAGAATCAGAATCGGTCATACATGCATTACCCACTCCATATACAAAAAGGTGAAGATCCACCAGAGTACTTTTCTTGCAATGAACCATTCACTGTTAAGCACTTTATGACCGAGTGTTCCGACCTGTAATTTACGCGTGTTAAATACTGTAATGTACATGACATGAAGGAATTTTTTGATACTATACATATCACTTGTATTTTAGATTTCCTGAAGGAAGTAAATCTTTATTTTAAACTATAACTTGTATGCCATCACCTATAATACTTTTCTCTAATGCAAATACTGCCTCTTATTTTCAACATCTTATCGTCAACATACACCATTTACATCTCCCGTTGATTGGGAAGCTTCATATTTTATTGTTACCAACATCTTACCATTTTACTTTAAACTATTTGGTTTTCCATGTCGCTGGTCGATATAAAACCTTTTAGTATTTTTAACATGTATAAATACAACCTATTGTATGGCGCTAAATAGCCTAAGTGTGCTGGAGCGCCGTTAAAAATCAAACAAACAATCAAACATATCCGTTAACCCATTTCCACGAATTGCATTTCTAAAATGTTCCTTTACTCGTTCAGCTACATAATTCAAGGATAAACTGTTTCTTGGAGCTAAATCATCAACGTTGGATTTATCATTATGTGGATATATCCCGTACAGACATGCAGTTACATGACATGCTCACATATAATACGGTCTGTCAATACCGATCAATATACCTTGGTTTGGAATGTTTTCTCAAGATAGCAGTTTGTTTCATTAGCAAGGACAGGGTCACGTTTGTCGCGGATAATCCAAGTATTATTGTCTTCGGCCAGCACAATAAACGCTCTTTTAAAAATATATTTTCGATTGAGATAATTAATTATCGTTGTCACTCGTTAATCGTTTATTGACAACACCTTTGTACCGCTCCTTTGGCCTAGTGATTAGAGTGTCCGACGCGAAAGCGGAGGGTCGTGGGTTCGATCCCCGGCCTAGTCATATCAAAGACTTACAAAAATGGTACTAACAGCTGCCTTGCTTGATGCTCAGCATTAAGAGGGTAGTGTTAGGACTGGTCAGTCTGGTGTCTGGATAATGAAACTAGGTGGGACATTATAATACATGTCTGCGGCATGATGCCCAAGTGCTGGCCATCACTATAAACTGCCTAACTGCAGACATCGTAGCGGTATGACTGAAAAATTGTTAAAGCTACGTTAAAAATCATAATCAAACAAAGAAACAAACAACACCTTTGGTTATGACTGTGTCGACACTTTGGGTAATGACTTTGTCAATGCGTATAATTTTAAACGTTGACTACAATGACTACACATGAGATGCACCATTGTTCTTGGACTCAAGAATACGTTCGATCAAACTATTTATCGGATCAAACAGATATCGCTTCGGGAAGTCAAGTGTTATTCTGTAAAGGTCAAATCTGGATCCAAGAAACTTTGTTTTCCAAACTTTAACAGATACATTTCGTTGAGGATACACGTAACCCTGTACTAATAGTTTGACATTTTAGAAAAAAAAATTAATTAAAAGGAAAAATGGGGGTTTTGTTTTATTTTTAAGGAACATTATTCTCAATTTTCAGATTATGCCTAGCTTGATGCTTCATTTAGTCTTTGTCAGCGATAACAATTAGGAAAACAGAAATTAATACAAGCCATGCTAATTGCGTGAACCTTTTTTATTTCCGATTATTTGTAGTATTATATAGCAAAAAACTCGCTATATCACTGGGGTCCTCCCAATAATGCTCGAAATTAAACAAAAAAAACTCCCACCATGTCAACACGCAGTGGGTAAGTTTTTGTACTCTATCAGGTAGATTTTGGAAAAGTGTGTGCAAAACTGTTGATGAGCGTAGAGCATGGCCCCGTAAATGTATTTGCTGTCATTAGTTAAAACTACATGTTGTGCCCTCCTATTTATGTATCTTCTGAACTTTCTAAGCTTTCGTTTGGCAGTATAGAGGTTCTCATAGCGAAAATCCTAAAAAAGAAATCTTTCTGCTGTAAAATACTTGCAAGAGCTCAAATCCCAAGATAGATATACATTGCCATCAGAATATAAGTTCGTAGAACAATATCAGCAAGTAATGTTCCATTTTGTTAGCCACCGTGAAAGAAGTAGATATACATATTTCTTTGTCTCTCTCTCTCTCTCTCTCTCTCACGCGATTCAAACATTAGATCAGATTTAACTTGCGAATACGAAAAAAAAAAACGACTGTTAATGCACGCGTAAGATAACAAAAAAGGGTCATGGTTAATAAGTTTAGTTGTCTATCGTTTGGGAATGAGGATATTTCAACAATCCGTGTTTTGTGTAGAAAGACCTTCACGTTAAGATTTCTTGTAGAGATTCAGATGTAGATTTCCCCTACCTTAGGTCAAGCAAGTTGGAGTTTTGGTCAGTAAGTGTGACATTTATTATTGACATTAATGGATTAGGACATCGAAGATAAACTGGTATAATGGCTTATTGTACTATCAAATATCCTGGAGGTATTTGAGGGTGAATGTATGCAGAATATATGCCTGCTCAATCTGATTTGATATTTCAGTAATTGCTTGATAACTTTCGCCAATTTCATCACATACAAGATTGAATGCGATCGTTGAGGTTATATTTACGATTTCCAATGATATATGTCATCCACCACCGTATGGATCATTATTGTATCGGAGACTACCTGCCAGGGAATTTATTTTTCTCAATGCTTCAAGTATTTTACGAAAAATTCATCGAAGAGAATGTTGATAGATTTTGTTAGATTTCATAGTGTTTTAGAAATAATTCTTAAAGCGTTTATGTGTGATTCCCTGGTATATTAACAGATTCATTTTCGAGGCGATTTATATTCCAAAAGGTCAGTATTTTTCATTTATTCAACCTTTGATATAATCTAACTTAGATATTGTATCATTGCAATGATTTCTTGTTTTATGTCAACTCTCTGTAGCGCTGGAAAATAATTTTTTGTAATTGATTGAATGATTGACTAAATTCGGCGATGTTAGATTTTGAAAATGATCTGATAAATTCTTCACGGACAATCTATTTTATTTTATCACCATGGGTGTATAAATCACATATTATTGTAGGTAACTTTTCTTCCCACCAACCGGTACAATTCCATGGATATTTGCCTCGATATTCCGGTTCTTGTATATATTTATTTCTCAAGTAAAAAAAAAATCAGCTTGTGTTGGTTCGTGTGGCCCTTTATAAATAGGTGGAATTTCAGGCCATCCTAACACTGCTCTGATTGATGACTGATGAATATCAAAACAACGTATTCAGGCGAATTTATTTTCATCGATGCCGACAATGTTGTTTCGTTGACCGTTATAGCAAATTTTTATTCTTTTCCAGTGATAGGTTTTATTCTGCGTTTAAATTCATTCTTTATTTGTTCGATTTAATAACTGCCTGTTAGAAAAGAAATAATCTTCCAGTCAAGAGTTTCTTGACTTTATTTTTGTTATTTTCTATACTAGATATTGTCTTTGCCTCGTTGTAAATCTTAATAATTACTTTGAACTCGATATCTTATATAATTTAGTAGTTAAGACCCGATGATATCAAGGAAGAAAACTTAAAATATGTTCTAAGGTCGCTGTTTTTTATTTTGTTATATACCCATGTAGTTTATTATGGAAGCACGTGTGTACTGTTTTTGCAATGATATTAAAAACACCAGCAATTATTGTAGCAGCTGAAACAAATTTGTAAAACCACTGGTGCCATTATTAGTGATGGTGTTATTGTTGATAGTAATACAACAGTTCCAACAGCTGACACTGAATACACATTGATATCAACGACAACAACAAGTCTGCGATATTCTTTATACACTTTCCCTGAATAGTCATCAACGCTTTCTTTTAATTTGATTTTTATATATCTTTCTCCTATCCACCTGAAGTAACTGTGATAATTTTGGGATTTCACTCCACGTTTGCCCAGTTCTCTATCAAATAAATGTGTAGGCGTCAAAACAACTATATGAAAGTTGCGAATTAATTCAATTGCACGAGTTGTTTTACCAGAAAACCACTGCAACCTATAAAATAGTTTGATATCTAACTATGGGATCATATACCGATTGTGCTGATGACAATACTGGAATTTTATTATTCTTGTGGCATATATCCTTAGATTTGACATCGGCTGATTTAGAATAACTAAGTATATTGTAACGCTTTAATCTTCATTTGCCCAATGATGCATGGGTACAAATTTTGAACAGATCCGTATATTTTTTATTCACATGTCATAAATCAATGGCAACACGAACCGCGTTACCCTGATATATGTTATCATCCCAATACATTTACCAAAACATATGCTGAAGACTTTACCACTACATTTTCATGCTAGCATCCCACATATGTGTCTAGTAACAACATAGCAATTTAGACACATAATATTTAGGATCACTAAGAACTATTTTCATGAATAATTAAAACACTGTAGAAATTAATTTGTATGCACAGTTTAATGACAATGTGATGGAGGTGCTGTGATTACAAATTTGTACCTGTGAAAAGATGTACAATGGATAACAGACCATTCATGATGGTTCTTCTACTATATAAACTGCAGAGCTAAAAATGAAATATTTAATACCTATGTCTGTTTCAGTAACTTAGTTATCAATATCTTTAACATATATATTACAATACACATGACCAATGTAATATGGAATACCAATATCAGTATCAGTTATCAATTTCTTTAACATATCTATTACATAATAGGCTATGTAAGTAGTTCTAACTGTATTTTGTTCCTGTTATTGCTTTCTTAGTGTAATAACATATGATACATGTAAATTGAATGGTGATCATCATGTATATATATATATATATATATATATATATATATATA
Organism: Unio delphinus; assembly: GCA_029339505.1. NCBI lineage: Eukaryota > Metazoa > Mollusca > Bivalvia > Unionida > Unionidae > Unio > Unio delphinus. The sequence continues at coordinate 1,399,537 of JAQISU010000095.1, read as the reverse complement.
TATATATATATATTGGAGTCTTCCTCATTTCCAAGGTCATTTTTACATACTTAGATGCATGTGTTTATTTATATGCACACAGATTTGTAGGAAATTATTTAGTCCATTTATTTATATACATACATACATACATACATACATACATACATACATACATACATACATACATACATACATACTTTCCTTTGCATCATAATAATACTCCCAACATTCACACATATGTTGTCAGGTTTGTATGGTCTCCTATGAAAGTTAGTATGGACTCCTATGAAGGTTTGTATGGATTCACATAAAAGTTTGTATGGACTCCTATGAAGGTTTGTATGGATTCACATAAAAGTTTGTATGGACTCCTATGAAGGTTCAGCCTAAAAGTAGAAAACAAAACTAAAGTTAAAAACCAAAGTAATCCATGGAACATGGTTCTCATCTGTGCATATAATTAAGGTAGAAAAACAGAAAATCCCACATAGCAAGGTACAAACCATGCCATACAGTAATATCATGTTAAAGTCATAGCTGAATTCATCATATAATGCAGAGGATACAATATTAAAAAATTTTCACAAGAGATCTCTATATTGTTGACAATGTTATTTTCACTAGAAATGTGATATGATAATTCTCTTGTAATGTGCGGGCATCACAAAAATCAGATGGCACTACATGTAGAAATTATGAATCTTAGCTTATTACTTGGCAATATGAATATTGTATAAAGCAAGGCATTTTTGACAATGTGAATCAAGGCATCATAGACAAAAATCATTAATCCAATAAACACAATTTGACAATATGAATCATTGCATCATACACAAATCAATAAATAAACAAATACTATTTGACAGTATGAATCAATGCATCATACACAAATCAATAATGCAACAAATACTATTTGACAGTATGAATCAATGCATCATACACAAATCAATAATGCAACAAATACTATTTTACAGTATGAATCAATGCATCATACACAAATCAATAATGCAACAAATACTATTTGACAGTATAAATCATTGCATCCATCATACACAAATCAATAATGCAACAAATACTATTTGACAGTATGAATCAATGCATCATACACAAATCAATAATGCAACAAACACTATTTGACATTATGAATCAATGCATCCATCATACACAAATCAATAATGCAACAAATACTATTTGACAGTATGAATCAATGCATCATACACCAATCAATAAAGCAACAAATACTATTTGACAGTATGAATCAATGCATCATACACAAATCAATAAACCAACAAATTCTATTTGACAGTATGAATCAATGCATCATACACAAATCAATAATGCAACAAATACTATTTGACAGTATGAATCAATGCATCATACACAAATCAATAATGCAACAAATACTATTTGACAGTATGAATCAATGCATCATACACAAATCAATAATGCAACAAATACTATTTGACAGTATGAATCAATGCATCATACACAAATCAATAATGCAACAAATACTATTTGACAGTATGAATTAATGCATCATACACAAATCAATAATGCAACAAACACTATTTGACATTATGAATCAATGCATCCATCATACACAAATCAATAATGCAACAAACACTATTTGACAGTATGAATCAATGCATCATACACAAATCAATAATGCAACAAATACTATTTGACAGTATGAATCAATGCATCATACACAAATCAATAATGCAACAAATACTATTTGACAGTATGAATCATTGCATCCATCATACACAAATCAATAATGCAACAAATACTATCTGAAAATATGAATCATGCCATTAAAAAGGAATCATTGATCCAACAAAACTTAATAAAAACATGAATTGTGGTGTTATAAAGAAATCATCCATAAAACAATTCTATATGACAACATGAATTATGGTGTTATAAAGAAATCATCCATAAAACAATTCTATCTGACAACATGAATTATGGTGTTATAAAGAAATCATCCATAAAACAATTCTATATGACAACATGAATTATGGTGTTATAAAGAAATCATCCATAAAATAATTCTTTATGACAACATGAATTATGGTGTTAAAAAGAAATCATCCATAAAACAATTCTATATGACAAATTGAATTATGGTGTTATAAAGAAATCATCCATAAAACAATTATATATGATAACATGAATTATGGTGTTATAAAGAAATCATCCATAAAACAATTCTATATGACAACATGAATTATGGTGTTATAAAGAAATCATCCATAAAATAATTCTTTATGACAACATGAATTATGGTGTTATAAAGAAATCATCCATAAAACAATTCTGTATGACAACATGAATTATGGTGTTATAAAGAAATCATCCATAAAACAATTCTATATGACAACATGAATTATGGTGTTATAAAGAAATCATCCATAAAACAATTCTATATGACAACATGAATTATGGTGTTATAAAGAAATCATCCATAAAACAATTCTATATGACAACATGAATTATGGTGTTATAAAGAAATCATCCATAAAATAATTCTTTATGACAACATGAATTATGGTGTTATAAAGAAATCATCCATAAAACAATTCTGTATGACAACATGAATTATGGTGTTATAAAGAAATCATCCATAAAACAATTCTATATGACAACATGAATTATGGAATCATAAATATATCATACAAAAATCATGCATAAACAATACTACATGAAACAATAAATCATACAAAAATCATTAATGCACCAAACACTATTTGACAACTTGTATAATGACATAATAAAGAAATTATGCATAAACAATACTTAGTTCTATATGACAATATAAATCATGGGATAAAAAAGAACTCATACATAAACAATAGTATATGACAATATCAATCACGGGATCATACATAAATCATGAACAGAACAATATTATTTTACTACATTGATAAATGTTTACAATAAGGCTAACTTTGCTGCCTCACTGTATGTTCTTCCAATATAAATCCAAGGACAGCTTAAATTCAGCTCACTTTAAGTTACAGTATTCTAGCCTCCTTTCATATCAACATCTAATGTATTGTATATGAATGAATCAATGGAGTATTCTAGCCTCCATTCATGTCAACATCTAATGTATAGTATATGAATATATTAATGGAATATTCTAGCCTCAATTCAAGTCAACATCTAATGTATTGTATATGAATGTATTAATGGAGTATTCTAGCCTCCATTCATGTCAACATCTAATGTATAGTATATGAATGTATTAATGGAATATTCTAGCCTCAATTCATGTCAACATCTAATGTATTGTATATCAATGTATTAATGGAGTATTCTAGCCTCAATTCATGTCAACATCTAATGTATTGTATATGAATGTATTAATGGAGTATTCTAGCCTCAATTCATGTCAATATCTAATGTATAGTATATGAATATATTCAACGAATATTCCAGACTCAATTCATGTCAATATCTAATGTATTGTATATGAATGTATTAAAGGAGTATTCTAGCCTCAATTCATGTCAACATCTAATGTATATTTTATGAATGTATTAATGGAGTATTCTAGCCTCAATTCATGTCAGCATTTAATGTATAGTTTATGAATGTATTAATGGAGTATTCTAGCCTCAATTCATGTCAACATCTAATGTACATTTTATGAATGTATTAATGGAGTATTCTATCCTCAATTCATGTCAACATCTAATGTATAGTTTATGAATGTATTAATGGAGCATTCTATCCTCAATTCATGTTAACATCTAATGTACATGAATGTATTAATGGAGTATTCTAGCCTCAATACATGTCAACATCTAATGTATTGTATATGAATGTATTACTGGAATATTATAGCCTCAATTCATGTCAACATCTTATGTATAATTTATGAATGTATTAATGGAATATTCTAGCCTCAATTCATGTCAACATCTAATGTATAGTGTATGAATGTAATAATGGAATATTCTAGCCTCAATTCATGTCAACATCTAATATATACTGTATGAATGTATTAATGGAGTATTCTAGTCTCAATTCATGTCAACATCTAATGTATTGTATAAGAATGTATTAATGGAGTATTCTAGCCTCCATTCATGTCAACATCTAATGTATAGTATATGAATGTATTAATGGAGTATGCTAGCCTCCATTCATGTCAACATCTAATGTATTGTATATGAATGTATTAATGGAGTATTCTAGCCTCCATTAATGTCAACATCTAATGTATTGTATATGAATGTATTAATGGAGTATTCTTGCCTCAATTCATGTCAACATCTAATGTATTGTATATGAATGTATTAATGGAGTATTCTAGCCTCAATTCATGTCAACATCTAATGTATAGTATATGAATGTATTAATGGAGAATTCTAGCCTCAATTCATGTCAACATCTAATGTATAGTATATGAATATATTAATCGAATATTCTAGCCTCAATTCATGTCAACATCTAATGTATTGTATATGAATGTATTAATGGAGTATTCTACCCTCAATTCATGTCAACATCTAATGTATATTTTATGAATGTATTAATGGAGTATTCTAGCCTCAATTCATGTCAGCATTTAATGTATTGCTTATTAATTTCTTAATGGAGTATTCTAGCCTCAATTCATGTCAACATCTAATGTAATGTATATGAATGTATTACTGGAATATTATAGCCTCAATTCATGTCAACATCTAATGTATAATTTATGAATGTATTAATGGAATATTCTACCCTCAATTCATGTCAACATTTAATGTATAGTGTATAAATGTATTAGTGGAGTATTCTAGCCTCAATTCATGTCAACATCTAATGTAAAGCGTAAGAATGTATTAATGGAGTATTCTAGTCTCAATTCATGTCAACATCTAATATATAGTATATGAATGTATTAATGGAATATTCTAGCCTTAATTCATGTCAACATCTAATGTACATTTTATGAATGTATTAATGGAGTATTCTATCCTCAATTCATGTCAACATCTAATGTATAGTTTATGAATGTATTAATGGAGTATACCAGCCTCAATTCATGTTAAAATCTAATGTACATGAATGTATTAATGGAGTATTCTAGCCTCAATACATGTCAACATCTAATGTATTGTATATGAATGTATTACTGGAATATTATAGCCTCAATTCATGTCAACAACTAATGTATAATTTATGAATGTATTAATGGAATATTCTAGCCTCAATTCATGTCAACATCTAATGTATAGTGTATGAATGTATTAATGGAATATTCTAGCCTCAATTCATGTCAACATCTAATATATAGTGTATGAATGTATTAATGGGGTATTCTAGTCTCAATTCATGTCAACATCTAATGTATTGTATATGAATGTATTAATGGAGTATTCTAGCCTCCATTCATGTCAACATCTAATGTATAGTATATGAATGTATTAATGGAGTATTCTAGCCTCCATTCATGTCAACATCTAATGTATTGTATATGAATGTATTAATGGAGTATTCTAGCCTCCATTAATGTCAACATTTAATGTATTGTATATGAATGTATTAATGGAGTATTCTTGCCTCAATTCATGTCAACATATAATGTATTGTATATGAATGTATTAATGGAGTATTCTAGCCTCAATTCATGTCAACATCTAATGTATAGTATATGAATGTATTAATGGAGAATTCTAGCCTCAATTCATGTCAACATCTAATGTATAGTATATGAATATATTAATCGAATATTCTAGCCTCAATTCATGTCAACATCTAATGTATTGTATATGAATGTATTAATGAAGTATTCTACCCTCAATTCATGTCAACATCTAATGTATATTTTATGAATGTATTAATGGAGTATTCTAGCCTCAATTCATGTCAGCATTTAATGTATTGCTTATGAATGTATTAATGGAGTATTCTAGCCTCAATTCATGTCAACATGTATGTAATGTATATGAATGTATTACTGGAATATTATAGCCTCAATTCATGTCAACATCTAATGTATAATTTATGAATGTATTAATGGAATATTCTACCCTCAATTCATGTCAACATTTAATGTATAGTGTATGAATGTATTAGTGGAGTATTCTAGCCTCAATTCATGTCAACATCTAATGTAAAGCGTAAGAATGTATTAATGGAGTATTCTAGTCTCAATTCATGTCAACATCTAATATATAGTTTATGAATGTATTAATGGAATATTCTAGCCTTAATTCATGTCAACATCTAATGTATAGTGTATGAATGTATCCATGGAGTATTCCAGCCTCAATTTATGTCAACATCTAATGTATAGCTTATGAATGTATTAATGGAATATTCTAGCCTCCATTCATGTCAACATCTAATGTATAGTATATGAATGTATTAATGGAATATTCTAGCCTCAATTCATGTCAACATCTAATGTATTGTATATCAATGTATTAATGGAGTATTCTAGCCTCAATTCATGTCAACATCTAATGTATTGTATATGAATGTATTAATGGAGTATTCTAGCCTCAATTCATGTCAACATCTAATGTATAGTATATGAATGTATTAATGGAATATTCTAGCCTCAATTCATGTCAACATCTAATGTATTGTATATCAATGTATTAATGGAGTATTCTAGCCTCAATTCATGTCAACATCTAATGTATTGTATATGAATGTATTAATGGAGTATTCTAGCCTCAATTCATGTCAATATCTAATGTATAGTATATGAATATATTAATCGAATATTCCAGACTCAATTCATGTCAAAATCTAATGTATTGTATATGAATGTATTAAAGGAGTATTCTAGCCTCAATTCATGTCAACATCTAATGTATATTTTATGAATGTATTAATGGAGTATTCTAGCCTCAATTCATGTCAGCATTAAATGTATAGTTTATGAATGTATTAATGGAGTATTCTAGCCTCAATTCATGTCAACATCTAATGTACATTTTATGAATGTATTAATGGAATAATCTATCCTCAATTCATGTCAACATCTAATGTATAGTTTATGAATGTATTAATGGAGTATACCAGCCTCAATTCATGTTAACATCTAATGTACATGAATGTATTAATGGAGTATTCTAGCCTCAATACATGTCAACATCTAATGTATTGTATATGAATGTATTACTGGAATATTCTAGCCTCAATTCATGTCAACATCTTATGTATAATTTATGAATGTATTAATGGAATATTCTAGCCTCAATTCATGTCAACATCTAATGTATAGTGTATGAATGTAATAATGGAATATTCTAGCCTCAATTCATGTCAACATCTAATATATACTGTATGAATGTATTAATGGAGTATTCTAGTCTCAATTCATGTCAACATCTAATGTATTGTATAAGAATGTATTAATGGAGTATTCTAGCCTCCATTCATGTCAACATCTAATGTATAGTATATGAATGTATTAATGGAGTATTCTAGCCTCCATTCATGTCAACATCTAATGTATTGTATATGAATGTATTAATGGAGTATTCTAGCCTCCATTAATGTCAACATCTAATGTATTGTATATGAATGTATTAATGGAGTATTCTTGCCTCAATTCATGTCAACATCTAATGTATTGTATATGAATGTATTAATGGAGTATTCTAGCCTCAATTCATGTCAACATCTAATGTATAGTATATGAATGTATTAATGGAGAATTCTAGCCTCAATTCATGTCAACATCTAATGTATAGTATATGAATATATTAATCGAATATTCTAGCCTCAATTCATGTCAACATCTAATGTATTGTATATGAATGTATTAATGGAGTATTCTACCCTCAATTCATGTCAACATCTAATGTATATTTTATGAATGTATTAATGGAGTATTCTAGCCTCAATTCATGTCAGCATTTAATGTATTGCTTATGAATTTCTTAATGGAGTATTCTAGCCTCAATTCATGTCAACATCTAATGTAATGTATATGAATGTATTACTGGAATATTATAGCCTCAATTCATGTCAACATCTAATGTATAATTTATGAATGTATTAATGGAATATTCTACCCTCAATTCATGTCAACATTTAATGTATAGTGTATGAATGTATTAGTGGAGTATTCTAGCCTCAATTCATGTCAACATCTAATGTAAAGCGTAAGAATGTATTAATGGAGTATTCTAGTCTCAATTCATGTCAACATCTAATATATAGTTTATGAATGTATTAATGGAATATTCTAGCCTTAATTCATGTCAACATCTAATGAACATTTTATGAATGTATTAATGGAGTATTCTATCCTCAATTCATGTCAACATCTAATGTATAGTTTATGAATGTATTAATGGAGTATACCAGCCTCAATTCATGTTAACATCTAATGTACATGAATGTATTAATGGAGTATTCTAGCCTCAATACATGTCAACATCTAATGTATTGTATATGAATGTATTACTGGAATATTATAGCCTAGATTCATGTCAACAACTAATGTATAATTTATGAATGTATTAATGGAATATTCTAGCCTCAATTCATGTCAACATCTAATGTATAGTGTATGAATGTATTAATGGAATATTCTAGCCTCAATTCATGTCAACATCTAATATATAGTGTATGAATGTATTAATGGAGTATTCTAGTCTCAATTCATGTCAACATCTAATGTATTGTATATGAATGTATTAATGGAGTATTCTAGCCTCCATTCATGTCAACATCTAATGTATAGAATATGAATGTATTAATGGAGTATTCTAGCCTCCATTCATGTCAACATCTAATGTATTGTATATGAATGTATTAATGGAGTATTCTAGCCTCCATTAATGTCAACATCTAATGTATTGTATATGAATGTATTAATGGAGTATTCTTGCCTCAATTCATGTCAACATATAATGTATTGTATATGAATGTATTAATGGAGTATTCTAGCCTCAATTCATGTCAATATCTAATGTATAGTATATGAATGTATTAATGGAGAATTCTAGCCTCAATTCATTTCAACATCTAATGTATAGTATATGAATATATTAATCGAATATTCTAGCCTCAATTCATGTCAACATCTAATGTATTGTATATGAATGTATTAATGGAGTATTCTACCCTCAATTCATGTCAACATCTAATGTATATTTTATGAATGTATTAATGGAGTATTCTACCCTCAATTCATGTCAGCATTTAATGTATTGCTTATGAATGTATTAATGGAGTATTCTAGCCTCAATTCATGTCAACATGTATGTAATGTATATGAATGTATTACTGGAATATTATAGCCTCAATTCATGTCAACATCTAATGTATAATTTATGAATGTATTAATGGAATATTCTACCCTCAATTCATGTCAACATTTAATGTATAGTGTATGAATGTATTAGTGGAGTATTCTAGCCTCAATTCATGTCAACATCTAATGTAAAGCGTAAGAATGTATTAATGGAGTATTCTAGTCTCAATTCATGTCAACATCTAATATATAGTTTATGAATGTATTAATGGAATACTCTAGCCTTAATTCATGTCAACATCTAATGTATAGTGTATGAATGTATCCATGGAGTATTCCAGCCTCAATTCATGTCAACATCTAATGTATAGCTTATGAATGTATTAATGAAATATTCTAGCCTTAATTCATGTCAACATCTAATGTATAGTGTATGAATGTATCCATGGAGTATTCTAGACTCAATTCATGTCAACATCTAATATATAGTTTATGAATGTATTAATGGAGTATTCTAGCCTCCATTCATGTCAACATCTAATGTATTGTATATGAATGTATTAATGGAGTTTTCTAGCCTCCATTAATGTCAACATCTAAGGTATAGTATATGAATGTATTAATGGAATATTCTAGCCTCAATTCATGCCAACATCTAATGTACTGTATATGAATGTATTAATATAGTATTCTTGCCTCAATTGATGTCAACATCTAATGTATTGTAAATGAATGTATTAATGGAGTATTCTAGCCTCAATTCATGTCAACATCAAATGTATTGCATATGAATGTATCAATGGAGTATTTAAGCCTCCATTCATGTCAACATCTAATGTATAGTATATGAATATATTAATGGAATATTCTAGCCTAAATTCAAGTCAACATTTAATGTATTGTATATGAATGTATTAATGGAGTATTCTAGCCTCCATTCATGTCAACATCTAATGTATAGTATATGAATGTATTAATGGAATATTCTAGCCTCAATTCATGTCAACATCTAATGTATTGTATATGAATGTATTAATGGAGTATTCTAGCCTCAATTCATGTCAATATCTAATGTATAGTATATGAATATATTAATCGAATATTCCAGACTCAATTCATGTCAAAATCTAATGTATTGTATATGAATGTATTAAAGGAGTATTCTAGCCTCAATTCATGTCAACATCTAATGTATATTTTATGAATGTATTAATGGAGTATTCTAGCCTCAATTCATGTCAGCATTTAATGTATAGTTTATGAATGTATTAATGGAGTATTCTAGCCTCAATTCATGTCAACATCTAATGTACATTTTATGAATGTATTAATGGAGTATTCTATCCTCAATTCATGTCAACATCTAATGTATAGTTTATGAATGTATTAATGGAGTATTCCAGCCTCAATACATGTCAACATCTAATGTATTGTATATGAATGTATTACTGGAATAATCTAGCCTCAATTCATGTCAACATCTAATGTAATGTATATGAATGTATTACTGAAATATTATAGCCTCAATTCATGTCAACATCTAATGTATAATTTATGAATGTATTAATGGAATATTCTAGCCTCAATTCATGCCAACATCTAATGTATTGTATATGAATGTATTAATAGAGTATTCTTGCCTCAATTGATGTCAACATCTAATGTATTGTAAATGAATGTATTAATGGAGTATTCTAGCCTCAATTCATGTCAACATCAAATGTATTGCATATGAATGTATCAATGGAGTATTTAAGCCTCCATTCATGTCAACATCTAATGTATAGTATATGAATATATTAATGGAATATTCTAGCCTCAATTCAAGTCAACATTTAATGTATTGTATATGAATGTATTACTGGAATAATCTAGCCTCAATTCATGTCAACATCTAATGTAATGTATATGAATGTATTACTGAAATATTATAGCCTCAATTCATGTCAACATCTAATGTATAATTTATGAATGTATTAATGGAATATTCTAGCCTCAATTCATGCCAACATCTAATGTATTGTATATGAATGTATTAATAGAGTATTCTTGCCTCAATTGATGTCAACATCTAATGTATTGTAAATGAATGTATTAATGGAGTATTCTAGCCTCAATTCATGTCAACATCAAATGTATTGCATATGAATGTATCAATGGAGTATTTAAGCCTCCATTCATGTCAACATCTAATGTATAGTATATGAATATATTAATCGAATATTCTAGCCTCAATTCAAGTCAACATTTAATGTATTGTATATGAATGTATTAATGGAGTATTCTAGCCTCCATTCATGTCAACATCTAATGTATAGTATATGAATGTATTAATGGAATATTCTAGCCTCAATTCATGTCAACATCTAATGTATTGTATATCAATGTATTAATGGAGTATTCTAGCCTCAATTCATGTCAACATCTAATGTATTGTATATGAATGTATTAATGGAGTATTCTAGCCTCAATTCATGTCAATATCTAATGTATAGTATATGAATATATTAATCCAATATTCCAGACTCAATTCATGTCAAAATCTAATGTATTGTATATGAATGTATTAAAGGAGTATTCTAGCCTCAATTCATGTCAACATCTAATGTATATTTTATGAATGTATTAATGGAGTATTCTAGCCTCAATTCATGTCAGCATTTAATGTATAGTTTATGAATGTATTAATGGAGTATTCTAGCCTCAATTCATGTCAACATCTAATGTACATTTTATGAATGTATTAATGGAGTATTCTATCCTCAATTCATGTCAACATCTAATGTATAGTTTATGAATGTATTAATGGAGTATACCAGCCTCAATTCATGTTAACATCTAATGTACATGAATGTATTAATGGAGTATTCTAGCCTCAATACATGTCAACATCTAATGTATTGTATATGAATGCATTACTGGAATATTATAGCCTCAATTCATGTCAACATCTAATGTATAATTTATGAATATATTAATGGAATATTCTAGCCTCAATTCATGTCAACATCTAATGTATAGTGTCTGAATGTATTAATGGAATATTCTAGCCTCAATTCAAGTCAACATTTAATATATAGTGTATGAATGTATTAATGGAGTATTCTAGTCACAATTCATGTCAACATCTAATGTATTGTATATGAATGTATTAATGGAGTATTCTAGCCTCAATTCATGTCAACATCTAATGTATAGTATATGAATGTATTAATGGAGTATTCTAGCCTCCATTCATGTCAACATCTAATGTATTGTATATGAATGTATTAATGGAGTATTCTAGCCTCCATTAATGTCAACATCTAATGTATTGTATATGAATGTAATAATGGAGTATTCTTGCCTCAATTCATGTCAACATCTAATGTATTGTATATGAATGTATTAATGGAGTATTCTAGCCTCAATTCAAGTCAACATCTAATGTATAGTATATGAATGTATTAATGGAGAATTCTAGCCTCAATTGATGTCAACATCTAATGTATAGTATATGAATATATTAATCGAATATTCTAGCCTCAATTCATGTCAACATCTAATGTATTGTATATGAATGTATTAATGGAGTATTCTACCCTCAATTCATGTCAACATCTAATGTATAGTTTATGAATGTATTAATGGAGTATTCTAGCCTCAATTCATGTCAGCATTTAATGTATTGCTTATGAATGTATTAATGGAGTATTCTAGCCTCAATTCATGTCAACATCTAATGTAATGTATATGAATGTATTACTGGAATATTATAGCCTCAATTCATGTCAACATCTAATGTATAATTTATGAATGTATTAATGGAATATTCTACCCTCAATTCATGTCAACATTTAATGTATAGTGTATGAGTGTATTAGTGGAGTATTCTAGCCTCAATTCATGTCAACATCTAATGTAAAGCGTAAGAATGTATTAATGGAGTATTCTAGTCTCAATACATGTCAACATCTAATATATAGTTTATGAATGTATTAATGGAATATTCTAGCCTTAATTCATGTCAACATCTAATGTACATTTTATGAATGTATTAATGGAGTATTCTATCCTCAATTCATGTCAACATCTAATGTATAGTTTATGAATGTATTAATGGAGTATACCAGCCTCAATTCATGTTAACATCTAATGTACATGAATGTATTAATGGAGTATTCTAGCCTCAATACATGTCAACATCTAATGTATTGTATATGAATGTATTACTGGAATATTATAGCCTCAATTCATGTCAACATCTAATGTATAATTTATGAATGTATTAATGGAATATTCTAGCCTCAATTCATGTCAACATCTAATGTATAGTGTATGAATGTATTAATGGAATATTCTAGCCTCAATTCATGTCAACATCTAATATATAGTGTATGAATGTATTAATGGAGTATTCTAGTCTCAATTCATGTCAACATCTAATGTATTGTATATGAATGTATTAATGGAGTATTCTAGCCTCAATTCATGTCAACATCTAATGTATAGTATATGAATGTATTAATGGAGTATTCTAGCCTCCATTCATGTCAACATCTAATGTATTGTATATGAATGTCTTAATGGAGTATTCTAGCCTCCATTAATGTCAACATCTAATGTATTGTATATGAATGTATTAATGGAGTATTCTTGCCTCAATTCATGTCAACATATAATGTATTGTATATGAATGTATTAATGGAGTATTCTAGCCTCAATTCATGTCAACATCTAATGTATAGTATATGAATGTATTAATGGAGAATTCTAGCCTCAATTCATGTCAACATCTAATGTATAGTATATGAATATATTAATCGAATATTCTAGCCTCAATTAATGTCAACATCTAATGTATTGTATATGAATGTATTAATGGAGTATTCTACCCTCAATTCATGTCAACATCTAATGTATATTTTATGAAAGTATTAATGGAGTATTCTAGCCTCAATTCATGTCAACATTTAATGTATTGCTTATGAATGTATTAATGGAGTATTCTAGCCTCAATTCATGTCAACATCTAATGTAATGTATATGAATGTATTACTGGAATATTATAGCCTCAATTCATGTCAACATCTAATGTATAATTTATGAATGTATTAATGGAATATTCTACCCTCAATTCATGTCAACATTTAATGTATAGTGCATGAATGTATTAGTGGAGTATTCTAGCCTCAATTCATGTCAACATCTAATGTAAAGCGTAAGAATGTATTAATGGAGTACTCTAGTCTCAATTCATGTCAACATCTAATATATAGTTTATGAATGTATTAATGGAATATTCTAGCCTTAATTCATGTCAACATCTAATGTATAGTGTATGAATGTATCCATGGAGTATTCCAGCCTCAATTCATGTCAACATCTAATGTATAGCTTATGAATGTATTAATGGAATATTCTAGCCTTAATTCATGTCAACATCTAATGTATAGTGTATGAATGTATCCATGGAGTATTCTAGACTCAATTCATGTCAACATCTAATATATAGTTTATGAATGTATTAATGGAGTATTCTAGCCTCCATTCATGTCAACATCTAATGTATTGTATATGAATGTATTAATGGAGTTTTCTAGCGTCCATTAATGTCAACATCTAAGGTATAGTATATGAATGTATTAATCGAATATTCTAGCCTCAATTCATGCCAACATCTAATGTATTGTACATGAATGTATTAATGGAGTATTCTTGCCTCAATTCATGTCAACATCTAATGGATTGTAAATGAATGTATTAATGGAGTATTCTAGCCTCAATTCATGTCAACATCTAATGTATAGTATATGAATATATTAATCGAATATTCTAGCCTCAATTCATGTCAACATCTAATGTATTGTATATGAATGTATTACTGGAGTATTCTAGCCTCAATTCATGTCAACATCTAATGTATATTTTATGAATGTATTAATGGAGTATTCTAGCCTCAATTCATGTCAGAATTTAATGTATTGCTTATGAATGTATTAATGGAGTATTCTAGCCCCAATTCATGTCAACATCTAATGTATATTTTATGAATGTATTAATGGAGTATTCTAGCCTCAATTCATGTCAACATCTAATGTATAGTTTATGAATGTATTAATGGAGTATTCCAGCCTCAATTCATGTTAACATCTAATGTATATTTTATGAATGTATTAATGGAGTATTCTAGCCTCAATACATGTCAACATCTAATGTATTGTATATGAATGTATTACTGGAATAATCTAGCCTCAATTCATGTCAACATCTAATGTAATGTATATGAATGTATTACTGAAATATTATAGCCTCAATTCATGTCAACATCTAATGTATAATTTATGAATGTATTAATGGAATATTCTAGCCTCAATTCATGTCAACATCTAATGTATAGTGTATGAATGTATTAGTGGAGTATTCTAGCCTCAATTCATGTCAACATCTAATGTAAAGCGTAAGAATGTATTAATGGAGTATTCTAGTCTCAATTCATGTCAACATCTAATATATAGTTTATGAATGTATTAATGGAATATTCTA
Source organism: Unio delphinus (assembly GCA_029339505.1). Classification (NCBI taxonomy): domain Eukaryota; kingdom Metazoa; phylum Mollusca; class Bivalvia; order Unionida; family Unionidae; genus Unio; species Unio delphinus. The sequence goes on along the minus strand of JAQISU010000095.1, from coordinate 1,383,813 downwards.
GCCTTAATTCATGTCAACATCTAATGTATAGTGTATGAATGTATCCATGGAGTATTCCAGCCTCAATTCATGTCAACATCTAATCTATAGTTTATGAATGTATTAATGGAATATTCTAGCCTCAATTCATGTCAACATCTATTGTATAGTGTATGAAAGTATCAATGGAGTATTCTAGTCTCAATTCATGTCAACATTTAATATATTGCATATGAATATATTAATGGAGTATTCTAGTATCAATTCATGTCAACATCTAATGTATAGTTTATGAATGTATTAATGGAGTATTCCAGCCTCAATTCATGTTAACATCTAATGTATATTTTATGAATGTATTAATGGAGTATTCTAGCCTCAGTTCATGTGAACATCTAATGTATTGCTTATGAATGTATTAATGGAGTATTCTAGCCTCAATTCATGTCAACATCTAATGTAATGTATATGAATGTATTACTGGAATATTATAGCCTCAATTCATGTCAACATCTAATGTATAATTTATGAATGTATTAATGGAATATTCTACCCTCAATTCATGTCAACATTTAATGTATAGTGCATGAATGTATTAGTGGAGTATTCTAGCCTCAATTCATGTCAACATCTAATGTAAAGCGTAAGAATGTATTAATGGAGTATTCTAGTCTCAATTCATGTCAACATCTAATATATAGTTTATGAATGTATTAATGGAATATTCTAGCCTTAATTCATGTCAACATCTAATGTATAGTGTATGAATGTATCCATGGAGTATTCCAGCCTCAATTCATGTCAACATCTAATGTATAGCTTATGAATGTATTAATGGAATATTCTAGCCTTAATTCATGTCAACATCTAATGTATAGTGTATGAATGTATCCATGGAGTATTCTAGACTCAATTCATGTCAACATCTAATATATAGTTTATGAATGTATTAATGGAGTATTCTAGCCTCCATTCATGTCAACATCTAATGTATTGTATATGAATGTATTAATGGAGTTTTCTAGCCTCCATTAATGTCAACATCTAAGGTATAGTATATGAATGTATTAATCGAATATTCTAGCCTCAATTCATGCCAACATCTAATGTATTCTACATGAATGTATTAATGGAGTATTCTTGCCTCAATTCATGTCAACATCTAATGTATTGTAAATGAATGTATTAATGGAGTATTCTAGCCTCAATTCATGTCAACATCTAATGTATAGTATATGAATATATTAATCGAATATTCTAGCCTCAATTCATGTCAACATCTAATGTATTGTATATGAATGTATTACTGGAGTATTCTAGCCTCAATTCATGTCAACATCTAATGTATATTTTATGAATGTATTAATGGAGTATTCTAGCCTCAATTCATGTCAGCATTTAATGTATTGCTTATGAATGTATTAATGGAGTATTCTAGCCCCAATTCATGTCAACATCTAATGTATATTTTATGAATGTATTAATGGAGTATTCTAGCCTCAATTCATGTCAACATCTAATGTATAGTTTATGAATGTATTAATGGAGTATTCCAGCCTCAATTCATGTTAACATCTAATGTATATTTTATGAATGTATTAATGGAGTATTCTAGCCTCAATACATGTCAACATCTAATGTATTGTATATGAATGTATTACTGGAATAATCTAGCCTCAATTCATGTCAACATCTAATGTAATGTATATGAATGTATTACTGAAATATTATAGCCTCAATTCATGTCAACATCTAATGTATAATTTATGAATGTATTAATGGAATATTCTAGCCTCAATTCATGTCAACATCTAATGTATAGTGTATGAATGTATTAGTGGAGTATTCTAGCCTCAATTCATGTCAACATCTAATGTAAAGCATAAGAATGTATTAATGGAGTATTCTAGTCTCAATTCATGTCAACATCTAATATATAGTTTATGAATGTATTAATGGAATATTCTAGCCTTAATTCATGTCAACATCTAATGTATAGTGTATGAATGTATCCATGGAGTATTCCAGCCTCAATTCATGTCAACATCTAATCTATAGTTTATGAATGTATTAATGGAATATTCTAGCCTCAATTCATGTCAACATCTATTGTATAGTGTATGAAAGTATCAATGGAGTATTCTAGTCTCAATTCATGTCAACATCTAATGTATTGCATATGAATATATTAATGGAATATTCTGGTCTCAATTCGTGTTAAAATATAATAATGTATTGTTTATGAATGTATTAATGGAGTATTCTAGCCTCCATTCATGTCAACATCTAAGGTATAGTATATGAATGTATTAATGGAATATTCTGGCCTCAATTCATGCCAGCATCTAATGTATTGTATATGAATGTATTAATGGAGTATTCTAGCCTCAATTCATGCTAACATCTAATGTATAGTTTATGAATGTATTAATGGAGTATTCTAGCCTCAGTTGATGTCAACATCTAATATATAGTGTATGAATGTATTAATGGAGTATTCTAGCCTCAATTCATGTCAACATCTAATGTATAGTGTATGAATGTATTAATGGAGTATTCTAGCCTCAGTTGATGTCAACATCAAATGTATAGTTTATGAATGTATTAATGGAATATTCTAGACACAATTCATGTTAACATCTAACGTATAGTTTATGAATGTATTAATGGAATATTCTAGACTCAATTGATGTCAACATCTAATGTATAGTTTATGAATGTATTAATGGAGTATCCTAGTCTCAATGCATATCAACATTTAATGTATAGTATATGAATGTATTAATCGAGTATTCTAGCCTCAGTTGATTTCAACATATAATATAGTTTATGAATGTATTAAAAAATGGAATATTCCAGCCTCAATTCATGTCAACATCTAATGTATAGTGTATGAATGTATCAATGGAGTGTTCTAGCCTCAATTCATGTCAACATTTAATGTATAGTTTAAGAATATATTAACGGAGTATTCTAGTCTCAATTCATGTCAACATCTAATGTATAGTGTATGAATGTATTAACGGAGTATTCTTGTCTCAATTCAGGTCTGCATCTAATGTATAGTTTATGAATGTATTAATGGAGTATTCTAGCCTCAGTTGATGTCAACATCTAATGTATAATTTATGAATGTATTAATGGAATATTCTAGACTCAATTCATATTAACATCTAACGTATAGTTTATGAATGTATTAATGGAATATTTTAGCCTCAATTCTTGTCAACATCTAATGTATAGTGTATGAATGTATCAATGCAGTGTTCTAGCCTCAATTCATGTCAACATTTAATCTATAGTTTATGAATATATTAACGGAGGATTCTAGTCTCAATTCATGTCAACATTTAATATATTGCATATGAATACATTAATGGAGTATTCCAGTCTCAATTCATGTCAACATCTAATGTATTGCATATGAATATATTAATGGAATATTCTGGTCTCAATTCATGTTAAAATATAATAATGTATTGTTTATGAATGTATTAATGGAGTATTCCAGCCTCCATTCAAGTCAACATCAAAGGTATAGTATATGAATGTATTAATGGAATATTCTAGCCTCAATTCATGCCAACATCTAATGTATTGTATATGAATGTATTAATGGAGTATTCTAGCCTCAATTCATGTCAACATCTAATGTATAGTATATGAATGTATTAATGGAATACTCTAGCCTCAATTCATGTCAACATCTAATGTATAGTGCATGAATGTATTAATGGTGTATTCTTGCCTCAATTCATGCCAACATCTAATGTATAGTTTATGAATGTATTAATGGAGTATTCTAGCCTCAGTTGATGTCAACATCTAATATATAGTGTATGAATGTATTAATGGAGTATTCTAGCCTCAATTCAATTCAACATCTAATGTATAGTGTATGAATGTATTAATGGAGTATTCTAGCCTCAGTTGATGTCAACATCTAATATATAGTTTATGAATGTATTAATGGAATATTCTAGACTCAATTCATGTTAACATCTAACGTATAGTTTATGAATGTATTAATGGAATATTCTAGACTCAATTCATGTCAACATCTAATGTATTGTAAATGAATGAATTAATGGAGTATTCTAGCCTCAATTCATGTCAACATCTAATGTATAGTATATGAATATATTAATCGAATATTCTAGCCTCAATTCATGTCAACATCTAATGTATTGTATATGAATGTATTACTGGAGTATTCTAGCCTCAATTCATGTCAACATCTAATGTATATTTTATGAATGTATTAATGGAGTATTCTAGCCTCAATTCATGTCAGCATTTAATGTATTGCTTATGAATGTATTAATGGAGTATTCTAGCCTCAATTCATGTCAACATCTAATGTATATTTTATGAATGTATTAATGGAGTATTCTAGCCTCAATTCATGTCAACATCTAATGTATAGTTTATGAATGTATTAATGGAGTATTCCAGCCTCAATTCATGTTAACATCTAATGTATATTTTATGAATGTATTAATGGAGTATTCTAGCCTCAATACATGTCAACATCTAATGTATTGTATATGAATGTATTACTGGAATAATCTAGCCTCAATTCATGTCAACATCTAATGTAATGTATATGAATGTATTACTGAAATATTATAGCCTCAATTCATGTCAACATCTAATGTATAATTTATGAATGTATTAATGGAATATTCTAGCCTCAATTCATGTCAACATCTAATGTATAGTGTATGAATGTATTAGTGGAGTATTCTAGCCTCAATTCATGTCAACATCTAATGTAAAGCGTAAGAATGTATTAATGGAGTATTCTAGTCTCAATTCATGTCAACATCTAATATATAGTTTATGAATGTATTAATGGAATATTCTAGCCTTAATTCATGTCAACATCTAATGTATAGTGTATGAATGTATCCATGGAGTATTCCAGCCTCAATTCATGTCAACATGTAATCTATAGTTTATGAATGTATTAATGGAATATTCTAGCCTCAATTCATGTCAACATCTATTGTATAGTGTATGAAAGTATCAATGGAGTATTCTAGTCTCAATTCATGTCAACATTTAATATATTGCATATGAATATATTAATGGAGTATTCTAGTATCAATTCATGTCAACATCTAATGTATAGTGTATGAATATATTAATGGAGTATTCTAGTCTCAATTCATGTCAACATGTAATGTATTGCATATGAATATATTAATGGAATATTCTGGTCTCAATTCGTGTTAAAATATAATAATGTATTGTTTATGAATGTATTAATGGAGTATTCTAGCCTCCATTCATGTCAACATCTAAGGTATAGTATATGAATGTATTAATGGAATATTCTAGCCTCAATTCATGCCAACATCTAATGTATTGTATATGAATGTATTAATGGAGTATTCTCGCCTCAATTCATGTCAACATATAATGTATAGTATATGAATGAATTAATGGAATACTCTAGCCTCAATTCATGCCAACATCTAATGTATAGTTTATGAATGTATTAATGGAGTATTCTAGCCTCAGTTGATGTCAACATCTAATATATAGTGTATGAATGTATTAATGGGGTATTCTAGCCTCAATTCATGTCAACATCTAATGTATAGTGTATGAATGTATTAATGGAGTATTCTAGCCTCAGTTGATGTCAACATCTAATGTATAGTTTATTAATGTATTAATGGAATATTCTAGACACAATTCATGTTAACATCTAACGTATAGTTTATGAATGTATTAATGGAGTGTTCTAGCCTCAATTCATGTCAACAGTTAATGTATAGTTTAAGAATATATTAACGGAGTATTCTAGTCTCAATTCATGTCAACATCTAATGTATTGTACATGAATGTATTAATCGAGTATTCTAGCCTCAGTTGATTTCAACAAATAATATAGTTTATGAATGTATTAAAAAATGGAATATTCCAGCCTCAATTCATGTCAACATCTAATGTATAGTGTATGAATGTATCAATGGAGTGTTCTAGCCTCAATTCATGTCAACATTTAATGTATAGTTTAAAAATATATTAACGGAGTATTCTAGTCTCAATTCATGTCAACATCTAATGTATAGTGTATGAATGTATTAACGGAGTATTCTTGTCTCAATTCAGGTCCGCATCTAATGTATAGTTTATGAATGTATTAATGGAGTATTCTAGCCTCAGTTGATGTCAACATCTAATGTATAATTTATGAATGTATTAATGGAATATTCTAGACTCAATTAATGTTAACATCTAACGTATAGTTTATGAATGTATTAATGGAATATTTTAGCCTCAATTCATGTCAACATCTAATGTATAGTGTATGAATGTATCAATGCAGTGTTCTAGCCTCAATTCATGTCAACATTTAATGTATAGTTTAAGAATATATTAACGGAGGATTCTAGTCTCAATTCATGTCAACATTTAATATATTGCATATGAATACATTAATGGAGTATTCCAGTCTCAATTCATGTCAACATGTAATGTATTGCATATGAATATATTAATGGAATATTCTGGTCTCAATTCATGTTAAAATATAATAATGTATTGTTTATGAATGTATTAATGGAGTATTCCAGCCTCCATTCAAGTCAACATCAAAGGTATAGTATATGAATGTATTAATGGAATATTCTAGCCTCAATTCATGCCAACATCTAATGTATTGTATATGAATGTATTAATGGAGTATTCTAGCCTCAATTCATGTCAACATCTAATGTATAGTATATGAATGTATTAATGGAATACTCTAGCCTCAATTCATGTCAACATCTAATGTATAGTGCATGAATGTATTAATGGTGTATTCTTGCCTCAATTCATGCCAACATCTAATGTATAGTTTATGAATGTATTAATGGAGTATTCTAGCCTCAGTTGATGTCAACATCTAATATATAGTGTTTGAATGTATTAATGGAGTATTCTAGCCTCAATTCAATTCAACATCTAATGTATAGTGTATGAATGTATTAATGGAGTATTCTAGCCTCAGTTGATGTCAACATCTAATATATAGTTTATGAATGTATTAATGGAATATTCTAGACTCAATTCATGTTAACATCTAACGTATAGTTTATGAATGTATTAATGGAATATTCTAGACTCAATTCATGTCAACATCTAATGTATAGTTAATGAATGTATTAATGGAGTATTCTAGTCTCAATTCATGTCAACATCTAATGTATAGTATATGAATGTATTAATCGAGTATTCTAGCCTCAGTTGATGTCAACATATAATGTATAGTTTATGAATGTATTAATGGAATATTCTAGCCTCAATTCATGTCAACATCTAATGTATAGTGTATGAATGTATCAATGGAGTGTTCTAGCCTCAATTCATGTCAACATTTAATGTATAGTTTATGAATATATTAACGGAGTATTCTAGTCTCAATTCATGTCAACATCTAATGTATAGTGTATGAATGTATTAACGGAGTATTCTTGTCTCAATTCAGGTCAGCATCTAATGTATAGTTTATGAATGTATTAACGGAGTATTCTAGTCTCAAGTCATGTCAACATCTAATGTATAGTATATGAATGTATTAATGGAATAGTCTAGCCTCAAGTCATGCCAACATCTAATGTATAGTTTATAAATGTTTTAATGGACTATTCTAGCCTCAGTTGATGTCAACATTTAATATATTGCATATGAATATATTAATGGAATATTCCAGTCTCAATTCGTGTTAAAATATAATAATGTATTGTTTATAAATGTATTAATGCAGTATTCTAGCCTCCATTCATGTCAACATCTAAGGTATAGTATATGAATGTATTAATGGAATATTCTAGCCTCAATTCATGCCAACATCTAATGTATTGTATATGAATGTATTAATGGAGTATTCTAGCATCAATTCATGTCAACATCTAATGTATAGTGTATGAATGTATTAATGGAATATTCTAGCCTCAATTCATGTCAACATCTAATGTATAGTGCATGAATGTATTAATGGTGTATTCTTGCCTCAATTCATGTCAACATCTAATGTATAGTTTATGAATGTATTAATGGAGTATTCTAGCCACAGTTGATGTCAACATCTAATATATAGTGTATGAATGTATTAATGGAGTATTCTAGCCTCAATTCATGTCAACATCTAATGTATAGTGTATGAATGTATTAATGGAGTATTCTAGCGTCAGTTGATGTCAACATCTAACGTATAGTTTATGAATGTATTAATGGAATATTCTAGACTCAATTCATGTTAACATTTAAAGTATAGTTTATGAATGTATTAATGGAATATTCTAGACTCAATTCATGTCAACATCTAATGTATAGTTTATGAATGTATTAATGGAGTATTCTAGTCTCAATACATGTCAACATCTAATGTATAGTATATGAATGTATTAATCGAGTATTCTAGCCTCAGTTGATGTCAACATATAATGTATTGTTTATGAATGTATTAATGTAATATTCCAGCCTCAATTCAGGTCAGCATCTAATGTATAGTTTATGAATGTATTAATGGAATATTCCAGCCTCAATTCATGTTAACATCTAATGTATAGTTTATGAATGTATTAATGGAGTATTCTAGCCTCAATACATGTCAACATGTAATTTATTGTATATGAATGTATTACTGGAATATTTTAGCCTCAATTCATGTCAACATCTAATGTATAGTATATGAATGTATTAATGGAATATTCTAGCCTCAATTCATGCCAACATCTAATGTATTGTATATGAATGTATTAATGGAGTATTCTAGCATCAATTCATGTCAACATCTAATGTATAGTGTATGAATGTATTAATGGAATATTCTAGCCTCAATTCATGTCAACATCTAATGTATAGTGCATGAATGTATTAATGGTGTATTCTTGCCTCAATTCATGTCAACATCTAATGTATAGTTTATGAATGTATTAATGGAGTATTCTAGCCACAGTTGATGTCAACATCTAATATATAGTGTATGAATGTATTAATGGAGTATTCTAGCCTCAATTCATGTCAACATCTAATGTATAGTGTATCAATGTATTAATGGAGTATTCTAGCGTCAGTTGATGTCAACATCTAACGTATAGTTTATGAATGTATTAATGGAATATTCTAGACTCAATTCATGTTAACATTTAAAGTATAGTTTATGAATGTATTAATGGAATATTCTAGACTCAATTCATGTCAACATCTAATGTATAGTTTATGAATGTATTAATGGAGTATTCTAGTCTCAATACATGTCAACATCTAATGTATAGTATATGAATGTATTAATCGAGTATTCTAGCCTCAGTTGATGTCAACATATAATGTATTGTTTATGAATGTATTAATGTAATATTCCAGCCTCAATTCAGGTCAGCATCTAATGTATAGTTTATGAATGTATTAATGGAATATTCCAGCCTCAATTCATGTTAACATCTAATGTATAGTTTATGAATGTATTAATGGAGTATTCTAGCCTCAATACATGTCAACATGTAATTTATTGTATATGAATGTATTACTGGAATATTTTAGCCTCAATTCATGTCAACATCTAATGTATAGTATATGAATGTATTAATGGAGTATTCTAGCCTCAATTCATGTCAACATCTAATGTATAGTTTATGAATGTATTAATGGAGTATTCCAGCCTCAATTCATGTTAACATCTAATGTATAGTTTATGAATGTATTAATGGAGTATACTAGCCTCAATACATGTCAACATCTAATTTATTGTATATGAATGTATTACTGGAATATTTTAGCCTCAATTCATGTCAACATCTAATGTAATGTTTATGAATGTATTACTGGAATATTATAGCCTCAATTCATATCAACATCTAATGTATAATTTATGAATGTATTAATGGAATATTCTAGCCTCAATTCATGTCAACATCTAATGTATAGTGTATGAATGTATTAGTGGAGTATTCTAGCCTCAATTCATGTCAACATCTAATGTAAAGCGTAAGAATGTATTAATGGAGTATTCTAGTCTAAATTCATGTCAATATCTAATATATAGTTTATGAATGTATTAATGGAATATTCTAGCCTTACTTCATGTCAACATCTAATGTATAGTGTATGAATGTATCCATGGAGTATTCCAGCCTCAATTCATGTCAACATCTAATGTATAGTTTATGAATGTATTAATGGAATATTCTAGACTCAATTCATGTCAACATCTAATGTATAGTGTATGAATGTATCCATGGAGTATTCCAGCCTCAATTCATGTCAACATCTAATGTATAGTTTATGAATGTATTAATGGAATATTCTAGACTCAATTCATGTCAACATCTAATGTATAGTTTATGAATGTATTAATGGAGTATTCTAGTCTCAATACATGTCAACATCTAATGTATAGTATATGAATGTATTAATCGAGTATTCTAGCCTCAGTTGATGTCAACATATAATGTATTGTTTATGAATGTATTAATGTAATATTCCAACCTCAATTCAGGTCAGCATCTAATGTATAGTTTATGAATGTATTAATGGAATATTCCAGCCTCAATTTACGTCAACATCTAATATATAGTTTATGAATGTATTAATGGAATATTCTAGCCTCCATTCATGTCAGCATTTAATGTATAGTGTATGAATGTATCAATGGAGTATTCCAGCCTCAATTCATGTCAACATTTAATGTATAGTTTATGAATGTATTAATCGAATATTCTAGCCTCAATTTATGTCAGCATTTAATGTTTAGTTTATGAATGTATTAATGGAATATTCTAGTCTCAATTCATGTCAACATCTAATGTATAGTTTATGAATGTATTAATCGAATATTCTAGCCTCAATTCATGTCAACATCTAATATATAGATTATGAATGTATTAATGGAATATTCTAGCCTCAATTCATGTCAACATCTAATGTATAGTTTATGAATGTACTAATCGAATATTCTAGCCTCAATTCATGTCAACATCTAATATACAGATTATGAATGTATTAATGGAATATTCTAGCCTCAATTCATGTCAACATCTAATGTATAGTGTATGAATGTATTAATGGAATATTCTAGCCTCCATTCATGTCAACATCTAATGTATAGTTTGTGAATGTATTAATGGAATATTCCAGCCTCATTTCATGTCAACATCTAATGTATAGTTTATGAATGTATTGATGGAATATTCTAGACTCAATTCATGTTAACATCTAATGTATAGTTTATGAATGTATTAATGGAATATTCTAGACTCAATTCATGTCAACATCTAATGTATAGTTTATGAATGTATTAATGGAGTATTTTAGTCTCAATTCATGTCAACATCTAATGTATAGTATATGAATGTATTAATGGAGTATTCTAGCCTCAGTTGATGTCAACATCTAATGTATAGTATATGAATATATTAATCGAATATTCCAGACTCAATTCATGTCAACATCTAATGTATTGTATATGAATGTATTAATGGAGTATTCTAGCCTCAATTCATGTCAACATCTAATGTACATTTTATGAATGTATTAATGGAGTATTCTAGCCTCAATTCATGTCAACATCTAATGTATAGTTTATGAATGTATTAATCGAATATACCAGCCTCAATTCATCTTAACATCTAATGTATATGAATATATTATTGGAGTATTCTAGCCTCAATACAAGTCAACATCTAATGTATTGTATATGAATGTATTACTGGAATATTATAGCCTCAATTCATGTCAAGATCTAATGTATAATTTATGAATGTATTAATGGAATATTCTAGCCTCAATTCATTTCAAAATCTAATATATAGTGTATGAATGTATTAATGGAGTATTCTAGTCTCAATTCATGTCAACATCTAATATATAGCATATGAATGTATTAATGGAGTATTCTAGCCTCAGTTCATGTCAACATCTAATATATTGGATATGAATGTATTAATGGAGTATTCTAGCATCCATTCATGTCAACGTCTAATGTATAGTGTATGAATGTATTAATGGAGTATTCTAGTCTCAATTCATGTCAACATCTAATGTATTGTATATGAATGTATTAATGGAGTATTCTAGCCTCAATTCATGTCAACATCTAATGTATTGTATATGAATGTATTAATGGAGTATTCTAGCCTCAATTCATATCAACATCTAATGTATTGTATATGAATGTATTAATGGAGTTTTCTAGCCTCCATTCATGTCAACATCTAAGGTATAATATATGAAAGTATTAATGGAATATTCAAGCCTCAACACATGCCAACATCTAATGTATAGTTTATGAATGTATTAATGGAGTATTCCAGCCTCAATTCATGTTAACATCTAATGTATAGTTTATTAATGTATTAATGGAGTATTCCAGCCTCAATTCATGTTAACATCTAATGTATTGTATATGAATGTATTAATGGAGTATTCTAGCCTCAATTCATATCAACATCTAATGTATTGTATATGAATGTATCAATGGAGTATTCTAGCCTCAATTCATGTCAACATCTAACGTATAGTATATGAATGTATTAATGGAGTATTCTAGCCTCAATTCATGTCAACATCTAATGTATAGTTTATGAATGTATTAATGGAGTATTCCAGCCTCAATTCATGTTAACATCTAATGTATAGTTTATGAATGTATTAATGGAGTATTCTAGCCTCAATACATGTCAACATCTAATTTATTGTATATGAATGTATTACTGGAATATTTTAGCCTCAATTCATGTCAACATCTAATGTAATGTATATGAATGTATTACTGGAATATTATAGCCTCAATTCATGTCAACATCTAATGTATAATTTATGAATGTATTAATGGAATATTCTAGCCTCAATTCATGTCAACATCTAATGTATAGTGTATGAATGTATTAGTGGAGTATTCTAGTCTAAATTCATGTCAATATCTAATATATAGTTTATGAATGTATTAATGGAATATTCTAGCCTCAATTCATGTCAACATCTAATGTATAGTGTATGAATGTATCCATGGAGTATTCCAGCCTCAATTCATGTCAACATCTAATGTATAGTTTATGAATGAATTAATGGAATATTCTAGCCTCAATTCATGTCAACATCTAATTTATAGTGTATGAATGCATCAATGGAGTGTTCTAGCCTCAATTCATGTCAACATTTAATGTATAGTTTATGAATGTTTTAATGGAGTATTCTAGCCTCAGTTGATGTCAACATTTAATGTAGTGCATATGAATATATTAATGGAATATACTAGTCTCAATTCCTGTCAACATCTAATGTATTCTGTATGAATGTATTAATGGAGTATTCTAGCCTCAATTCATGTCAACATCTAATGTATAGTATATGAATGTATTAATGGTGTATTCTTGCCTCAATTCATGTCAACATCTAATGTATAGTTTATTAATGTATTAATGGAATATTCTAGACTCAATTTATGCCAACATCTAATGTGTTGAATATGAATGTATTAATGGAGTATTCTAGCCTCAATTCATGTCAACATCTAATGTATAGTATATGAATGTATTAATGGTGTATTCTTTTCTCAATTCATGTCAACATCTAATATATAGTTTATGAATGTATTAATGGAGTATTCTAGCCTCAGTTGATGTCAACATCTAATATATAGTGTATGAATGTATTAATGGAGTATTCTAGCCTCAATTCATGTCAACATCTAATGTATAGTGTATGAATGTATTAATGGAGTATTCTAGCCTCAGTTGATGTCAACATCTAATATATAGTTTATGAATGTATTAATGGAGTATTCTAGCCTCAATTCATGTCAACATCTAATGTGTAGTGTACGAATGTATTAATGGAGTATTCTAGCCTCAGTTGATGTCAACATCTAATGTATAGTTTATGAATGTATTAATGGAATATTCTAGACTCAATTCATGTTAACATCTAATGTATAGTTTATGAATGTATTAAAGGAATATTCTAGAAGCAATTCATGTCAACATCTAATGTATAGTTTATGAATGTATTAATGGAATATTCTAGACTCAAATCATGTTAACATCTAATGTATAGTTTATGAATGTATTAATGGAGTATTCTAGTCTCAATTCATGTCAACTTTTAATGTATAGTATATGAATGTATTAATGGAATATTCTAGAAGCAATTCATGTCAACATCTAATGTTTAGTTTATGAATGTATTACTGGAATATTCTAGAAGCAATTCATGTCAGCATTTAATGTATTGCTTATGAATGTATTAATGGAGTATTCTAGTCTCAATTCATGTCAACATCTAATGTATAGTATATGAATGTATTAATCGAGTATTCTAGCCTCAATTCATGTCAACATATAATGTATAGTTTATGAATGTATTAATGGAATATTCTAGCCTCAATTCAGGTCAGCATCTAATGTATAGTTTATGAATGTATTAATGGAATATTCTAGCCTCAATTTATGTCAACATCTAATATATAGTTTATGAATGTATTAAAGGAATATTCTAGCCTCCATTCATGTCAAAATCTAATGTATAGTGTATGAATGTATCAATGGAGTTTTCCATCCCCAATTCATGTCAACATTTAATGTATAGTTGATGAATGTATTAATGGAATAGTCTAGCCTCAATTCATGTCAACATCTAATATATATTTTGTGAATGTATTAATGGAGTATGCTAGCCTCAGTTCATGTCAACATTTAATGTATAGTTTATGAATGTATTAATGAAATAGTCTAGCCTCAATTCACGTCAACATTTAATGTAAAGTTTATGAATGTATTAATGGAATAGTCTAGCCTCAATTCATGTCAACATCTAATGTATATTTTGTGAATGTATTAATGGAGTATGCTAGCCTGAATTCATGTCAGCATTTAAGGTTTAGTTTATGAATGTATTAATGAAATATTCTAGCCTGAATTCATGTCAACATCTAATGTATAGTTTATGAATGTATTAATGGAATATTCTAGCCTCAATTCATGTCAACATCTAATATATAGTTTATGAATGTATTAATGCAATATTCTAGCCTCAATTCAGGTCAGCATCTAATGTATAGTTTATGAATGTATTAATGGAATATTCTAGCCTCAATTTATGTCAACATCTAATATATAGTTTATGAATGTATTAATGGAATATTCTAGCCTCAATTCATGTCAACATTTAATGTATAGTTTATGAATGTATTAATGGAATAGTCTAGCCTGAATTGATGTCAACAACTAATGTATAGTTTATGAATGTATTAATCAAATATTGTAGCCTCATTTCATGTCAACATCTAATATATAGATTATGAATGTATTAATGGAATATTCTAGCCTCAATTCATGTCAGCATCTAATGTATAGTGTATGAATGTATCAATGGAATATTCCAGCCTCAATTCATGTCAGCATTTTAATGTATAGTTTATGAATGTATTAATGGAATATTCGAGGCTCAATTCATGTCAACATCTAATGTATAGTTTATGAATGTATTAACGGAATATTCTAGACTCAATTCATGTTAACATCTAATGAATAGTTTATGAAAGTATTAATGGAATATTCTAGACTCAATTCATGTCAACATCTAATGTATAGTTTATGAATGTATTAATGGAGTATTTTAGTCTCAATTCATGTCAACATCTAATGTATAGTTTATGAATGTATTAATGGAATAGTCTAGCCTTAATACATGTCAACATCTAATGTATATTTTGTGAATGTATTAATGGAGTATGCTAGCCTCAATTCATGTCAACATTTAATGTATAGTTTATGAATGTATTAATGGAATAGTCTAGCCTCAATTCATGTAAACATTTAATGTATAGTTTATGAATGTATTAACGGAGTATTCTAGCCTCAATTCATGTCAACATTTAATGTATAGTTTATGAATGTATTTATGGAATAGTCTAGCCTCAATTCATGTCAACATCTAATGTGTATTTTGTGAATGTATTAATGGAGTATGCTAGCCTCAATTCATGTCAGCATTTAATGTTTAGTTTATGAATGTATTAATGGAATATTCTAGCCTCAATTCATGTCAACATCTAATGTATAGTATATGAATATATTAATCGAATATTCTAGCCTCAATTCATGTCAACATCTAATGTATATTTTATGAATGTATTAATGGAGTATTCTAGCCTCAATTCATGTCAACATCTAATGTATATTTTATGAATGTATTAATGGAGTATTCTAGCCTCAATTTATGTCAACATCTAATGTATAGTTTATGAATGTATTATTGGAGTATTCCAGCCTCAATTCATGTTAACATGTAATGTATAGTTTATGAATGTATTAATGGAGTATTCTAGCCTCAATACATGTCAACATCTAATGTATTGTATATGAATGTATTACTGGAATATTCTAGCATCAATTCATGTCAACATCTAATGTAATGTATATGAATGTATTACTGGAATATTATAGCCTCAATTCATGTCAACGTCTAATGTATAATTTATGAATGTATTGATGGAATATTCTAGCCTCAATTTACGTCAACATCTAATGTATAGTGTATGAATGTATTAGTGGAGTATTCTAGCCTCAATTCATGTCAACATCTAATGTAAAGCGTAAGAATGTATTAATGGAGTATTCTAGTCTCAATTCATGTCAACATCTAATATATAGTTTATGAATCTATTAATGGAATATTCTAGCCTCAATTCATGTCAACATCTAATATCTAGTGTATGAATGTATCCATGGAGTATTCCAGCCTTAATTCATGTCAACATCTAATGTATAGTTTATGAATGTATTAATGGAATATTCTAGCCTCAATTCATGTCAACATCTAATGTATATTGTATGAATGTATCAATGGAGTGTTCTAGCCTCAATTCATGTTAACATTTAATGTATAGTTTATAAATGTTTTAATGGAGTATTCTAGCCTCAGTTGATGTCAACATTTAATATATTGCATATGAATATATCAATGGAGTATTCTAGTCTCAATTCATGTTATAATATAGTAATGTATTGCATATGAATATATTAATGGAGTATTCTAGCCTCAATTCATGCCTACATCTAATGTATTGTATATGAATGTATTAATGGAGTATTCTAGCCTCAATTCATGTCAACATCTAATATATAGTATATGAATGTATTAATTGTGTATTCTTGCCTCAATTCATGTCAACATCTAATGCATAGTTTATGAATGTATTAATGGATTATTCTAGCCTCAATTCATGCCAACATCTAATGTATTGTATATGAATGTATTAATGGAGTATTCTAGCCTCAATTCATGTCAACATCTAATGTATAGTATATGAATATATTAATGGTGTATTCTTGCCTCAATTCATATCAACATCTAATGTATAGTTTATGAACGTATTAATGGAGTATTCTAGCCTCAATTCATGTCAACAACTAATGTATAGTTTATGAATGTATTAATGGAATAGTCTAGCCTCAATTCATGTCAACATCTAATGTATATTTTGTGAATGTATTAATGGAGTATGCTAGCCTCAATTCATGTCAACATTTAATGTATAGTTTATGAATGTATTAATGGAGTATTCTAGCCTCAATTCATGTCAGCATTTAATGTTTAGTTTATGAATGTATTAATGGAATATTCTAGCCTCAATTCATGTCAACATCTAATGTATAGTTTATGAATGTATTAATCGAATATTCTAGCCCCAATTCATGTCAACATCTAATATATAGATTATGAATGTATTAATGGAATATTCTAGCCTCAATTCATTTCAACATCTAATGTATAGTGTATGAATGTATCAATGGAGTATTCCAGCCTCAATTCATGTCAGCATTTAATGTATAGTTTATGAATGTATTAATGGAATATTCGAGCCTCAATTCATGTCAACATCTAATATATAGTTTATGAATGTATTAATGGAATATTCTAGCCTCCATTCATGTCAACATCTAATGTATAGTTTATGAATGTATTAATGGAATATTCTAGCTTCAATTCATGTCAACATCTAATGTATAGTTTATGAATGTATTAATGGAATATTCTAGACTCAATTCATGATAACATCTAATGTATAGTTTTGAATGTATTAATGGAATATTCTAGACTCAATTCATGTCAACATCTAATGTATAGTTTATGAATGTATTAATGGAGTATTTTAGTCTGAATTCATGTCAACATCTAATGTATAGTTAATGAATGTATTAATCGAGTATTCTAGCCTCAGTTGATGTCAACATCTAATGTATAGTTTATGAATGTATTAATGGAATATTCTAGCCTCAATTCATGTCAACATTTAATGTATAGTTTATGAATGTATTAATGGAATAGTCTAGCCTCAATTCATGTCAACATCTAATGTATATTGTATGAATGTATCAAAGGAGTGTTCTAGCCTCAATTCATTTCAACATTTAATGTATAGTTTATGAATGTTTTAATGGAGTATTCTAGCCTCAGTTGATGTCAACATTTAATATATTGCATATGAATGTATTAATGGAGTATTCTAGCCTCAATTCATGTCAACATCTAATGTATTGCATATGAATATATTAATGGAGTATTCTAGCCTCAATTCATGCCTACATCTAATGTATTGCATATGAATGTATTAATGGAGTATTCTAGCCTCAATTCATGTCAACATCTAATGTATTGCATATGAATATATTAATGGAGTATTCTAGCCTCAATTCATGCCTACATCTAATGTATTGTATATGAATGTATTAATGGAGTATTCTAGCCTCAATTCATGTCAACATCTAATGTATAGTATATGAATGTATCAATGGTGTATTCTTGCCTCAATTCATGTCAACATCTAATGTATAGTTTATGAATGTATTAATGGATTATTCTAGCCTCAATTCATGCCAACATCTAATGTATTGTATATGAATGTATTAATGGAGTATTCTAGCCTCAATTCATGTCAACATCTAATGTATAGTATATGAATATATTAATGGTGTATTCTTGCCTCAATTCATATCAACATCTAATGTATAGTTTATGAATGTATTAATGGAATAGTCTAGCCTCAATTCATGTCAACATCTAATGTATATTTTGTGAATGTATTAATGGAGTATGCTAGCCTCAATTCATGTCAACATTTAATATATAGTTTATAAATGTATTAATGGAATAGTCTAGCCTCAATTCATGTCAACATTTAATGTATAGTTTATGAATGTATTAATGGAGTATTCTAGCCTCAATTCATGTCAACATTTAATGTATAGTTTATGAATGTATTAATGGAATAGTCTAGCCTCAATTCATGTCAACATCTAATGTATATTTTGTGAATGTATTAATGGAGTATGCTAGCCTCAATTCATGTCAGCATTTAATGTTTAGTTTATGAATGTATTAATGGAATATTCTAGCCTCAATTCATGTCAACATCTAATGTATAGTTTATGAATGTATTAATCGAATATTCTAGCCTCAATTCATGTCAACATTTAATATATAGATTATGAATGTATTAATGGAATATTCTAGCCTCAATTCATTTCAACATCTAATGTATAGTGTATGAATGTATCAATGAAGTATTCCAGCCTCAATTCATGTCAGCATTTAATGTATAGTTTATGAATGTATTAATGGAATATTCGAGCCTCAATTCATGTCAACATCTAATATATAGTTTATGAATGTATTAATGGAATATTCTAGCCTCCATTCATGTCAATATCTAATGTATAGTTTATGAATGTATTAATCGAGTATTCTAGCCTCAGTTGATGTCAACATCTAATGTATAGTTTATGAATGTATTAATGGAATATTCTAGCCTCAATTCAGGTCAGCATCTAATGTATAGTTTATGAATGTATTAATGGAATATTCTAGCCTCAATTTATGTCAACATCTAATATATAGTTTATGAATGTATTAATGGAATATTCTAGCCTCAATTCATGTCAACATTTAATGTATAGTTTATGAATGTATTAATGGAATAGTCTAGCCTCAATTCATGTCAACATCTAATGTATATTGTATGAATATATCAATGGAGTGTTCTAGCCTCAATTCATGTCAACATTTAATGTATAGTTTATGAATGTTTTAATGGAGTATTCTAGCCTCAGTTGATGTCAACATTTAATATATTGCATATGAATATATTAATGGAGTATTCTAGTCTCAATTCGTGTCAACATCTAATGTATTGCATATGAATGTATTAATGGAGTATTCTAGCTTCAATTCATGTCAACATCTAATGTATTGCATATGAATATATTAATGGAGTATTCTAGCCTCAATTCATGCTTACATCTAATGTATTGTATATGAATGTATTAATGGAGTATTCTAGCCTCAGTTGATGTCAACATATAATGTATTGTTTATGAATGTATTAATGTAATATTCCAGCCTCAATTCAGGTCAGCATCTAATGTATAGTTTATGAATGTATTAATGGAATATTCCAGCCTCAATTCATGTTAACATCTAATGTATAGTTTATGAATGTATTAATGGAGTATTCTAGCCTCAATACATGTCAACATGTAATTTATTGTATATGAATGTATTACTGGAATATTTTAGCCTCAATTCATGTCAACATCTAATGTATAGTATATGAATGTATTAATGGAATATTCTAGCCTCAATTCATGCCAACATCTAATGTATTGTATATGAATGTATTAATGGAGTATTCTAGCATCAATTCATGTCAACATCTAATGTATAGTGTATGAATGTATTAATGGAATATTCTAGAATCAATTCATGTCAACATCTAATGTATAGTGCATGAATGTATTAATGGTGTATTCTTGCCTCAATTCATGTCAACATCTAATGTATAGTTTATGAATGTATTAATGGAGTATTCTAGCCACAGTTGATGTCAACATCTAATATATAGTGTATGAATGTATTAATGGAGTATTCTAGCCTCAATTCATGTCAACATCTAATGTATAGTGTATGAATGTATTAATGGAGTATTCTAGCGTCAGTTGATGTCAACATCTAACGTATAGTTTATGAATGTATTAATGGAATATTCTAGACTCAATTCATGTTAACATTTAAAGTATAGTTTATGAATGTATTAATGGAATATTCTAGACTCAATTCATGTCAACATCTAATGTATAGTTTATGAATGTATTAATGGAGTATTCTAGTCTCAATACATGTCAACATCTAATGTATAGTATATGAATGTATTAATCGAGTATTCTAGCCTCAGTTGATGTCAACATATAATGTATTGTTTATGAATGTATTAATGTAATATTCCAGCCTCAATTCAGGTCAGCATCTAATGTATAGTTTATGAATGTATTAATGGAATATTCCAGCCTCAATTCATGTTAACATCTAATGTATAGTTTATGAATGTATTAATGGAGTATTCTAGCCTCAATACATGTCAACATGTAATTTATTGTATATGAATGTATTACTGGAATATTTTAGCCTCAATTCATGTCAACATCTAATGTATAGTATATGAATGTATTAATGGAGTATTCTAGCCTCAATTCATGTCAACATCTAATGTGTAGTTTATGAATGTATTAATGGAGTATTCCAGCCTCAATTCATGTTAACATCTAATGTATAGTTTATGAATGTATTAATGGAGTATACTAGCCTCAATACATGTCAACATCTAATTTATTGTATATGAATGTATTACTGGAATATTTTAGCCTCAATTCATGTCAACATCTAATGTAATGTTTATGAATGTATTACTGGAATATTATAGCCTCAATTCATATCAACATCTAATGTATAATTTATGAATGTATTAATGGAATATTCTAGCCTCAATTCATGTCAACATCTAATGTATAGTGTATGAATGTATTAGTGGAGTATTCTAGCCTCAATTCATGTCAACATCTAATGTAAAGCGTAAGAATGTATTAATGGAGTATTCTAGTCTAAATTCATGTCAATATCTAATATATAGTTTATGAATGTATTAATGGAATATTCTAGCCTTACTTCATGTCAACATCTAATGTATAGTGTATGAATGTATCCATGGAGTATTCCAGCCTCAATTCATGTCAACATCTAATGTATAGTTTATGAATGTATTAATGGAATATTCTAGACTCAATTCATGTCAACATCTAATGTATAGTGTATGAATGTATCCATGGAGTATTCCAGCCTCAATTCATGTCAACATCTAATGTATAGTTTATGAATGTATTAATGGAATATTCTAGACTCAATTCATGTCAACATCTAATGTATAGTTTATGAATGTATTAATGGAGTATTCTAGTCTCAATACATGTCAACATCTAATGTATAGTATATGAATGTATTAATCGAGTATTCTAGCCTCAGTTGATGTCAACATATAATGTATTGTTTATGAATGTATTAATGTAATATTCCAGCCTCAATTCAGGTCAGCATCTAATGTATAGTTTATGAATGTATTAATGGAATATTCCAGCCTCAATTTACGTCAACATCTAATATATAGTTTATGAATGTATTAATGGAATATTCTAGCCTCCATTCATGTCAGCATTTAATGTATAGTGTATGAATGTATCAATGGAGTATTCCAGCCTCAATTCATGTCAACATTTAATGTATAGTTTATGAATGTATTAATCGAATATTCTAGCCTCAATTTATGTCAGCATTTAATGTTTAGTTTATGAATGTATTAATGGAATATTCTAGTCTCAATTCATGTCAACATCTAATGTATAGTTTATGAATGTATTAATCGAATATTCTAGCCTCAATTCATGTCAACATCTAATATATAGATTATGAATGTATTAATGGAATATTCTAGCCTCAATTCATGTCAACATCTAATGTATAGTTTATGAATGTACTAATCGAATATTCTAGCCTCAATTCATGTCAACATCTAATATACAGATTATGAATGTATTAATGGAATATTCTAGCCTCAATTCATGTCAACATCTAATGTATAGTGTATGAATGTATTAATGGAATATTCTAGCCTCCATTCATGTCAACATCTAATGTATAGTTTGTGAATGTATTAATGGAATATTCCAGCCTCATTTCATGTCAACATCTAATGTATAGTTTATGAATGTTTGATGGAATATTCTAGACTCAATTCATGTTAACATCTAATGTATAGTTTATGAATGTATTAATGGAATATTCTAGACTCAATTCATGTCAACATCTAATGTATAGTTTATGTATTAATGGAGTATTTTAGTCTCAATTCATGTCAACATCTAATGTATAGTATATGAATGTATTAATGGAGTATTCTAGCCTCAGTTGATGTCAACATCTAATGTATAGTATATGAATATATTAATCGAATATTCCAGACTCAATTCATGTCAACATCTAATGTATTGTATATGAATGTATTAATGGAGTATTCTAGCCTCAATTCATGTCAACATCTAATGTATATTTTATGAATGTATTAATGGAGTATTCTAGCCTCAATTCATGTCAACATCTAATGTATAGTTTATGAATGTATTAATCGAATATACCAGCCTCAATTCATGTTAACATCTAATGTATATGAATATATTATTGGAGTATTCTAGCCTCAATACAAGTCAACATCTAATGTATTGTATATGAATGTATTACTGGAATATTATAGCCTCAATTCATGTCAAGATCTAATGTATAATTTATGAATGTATTAATGGAATATTCTAGCCTCAATTCATTTCAAAATCTAATATATAGTGTATGAATGTATTAATGGAGTATTCTAGTCTCAATTCATGTCAACATCTAATATATAGCATATGAATGTATTAATGGAGTATTCTAGCCTCAGTTCATGTCAACATCTAATATATTGGATATGAATGTATTAATGGAGTATTCTAGCATCCATTCATGTCAACGTCTAATGTATAGTGTATGAATGTATTAATGGAGTATTCTAGTCTCAATTCATGTCAACATCTAATGTATTGTATATGAATGTATTAATGGAGTATTCTAGCCTCAATTCATGTCAACATCTAATGTATTGTATATGAATGTATTAATGGAGTATTCTAGCCTCAATTCATATCAACATCTAATGTATTGTATATGAATGTATTAATGGAGTTTTCTAGCCTCCATTCATGTCAACATCTAAGGTATAATATATGAAAGTATTAATGGAATATTCAAGCCTCAACACATGCCAACATCTAATGTATAGTTTATGAATGTATTAATGGAGTATTCCAGCCTCAATTCATGTTAACATCTAATGTATAGTTTATTAATGTATTAATGGAGTATTCCAGCCTCAATTCATGTTAACATCTAATGTATTGTATATGAATGTATTAATGGAGTATTCTAGCCTCAATTCATATCAACATCTAATGTATTGTATATGAATGTATCAATGGAGTATTCTAGCCTCAATTCATGTCAACATCTAACGTATAGTATATGAATGTATTAATGGAGTATTCTAGCCTCAATTCATGTCAACATCTAATGTATAGTTTATGAATGTATTAATGGAGTATTCCAGCCTCAATTCATGTTAACATCTAATGTATAGTTGATGAATGTATTAATGGAGTATTCTAGCCTCAATACATGTCAACATCTAATTTATTGTATATGAATGTATTACTGGAATATTTTAGCCTCAATTCATGTCAACATCTAATGTAATGTATATGAATGTATTACTGGAATATTATAGCCTCAATTCATGTCAACATCTAATGTATAATTTATGAATGAATTAATGGAATATTCTAGCCTCAATTCATGTCAACATCTAATGTATAGTGTATGAATGTATTAGTGGAGTATTCTAGTCTAAATTCATGTCAATATCTAATATATAGTTTATGAATGTATTAATGGAATATTCTAGCCTCAATTCATGTCAACATCTAATGTATAGTGTATGAATGTATCCATGGAGTATTCCAGCCTCAATTCATGTCAACATCTAATGTATAGTTTATGAATGAATTAATGGAATATTCTAGCCTCAATTCATGTCAACATCTAATTTATAGTGTATGAATGCATCAATGGAGTGTTCTAGCCTCAATTCATGTCAACATTTAATGTATAGTTTATGAATGTTTTAATGGAGTATTCTAGCCTCAGTTGATGTCAACATTTAATGTAGTGCATATGAATATATTAATGGAATATACTAGTCTCAATTCCTGTCAACATCTAATGTATTCTGTATGAATGTATTAATGGAGTATTCTAGCCTCAATTCATGTCAACATCTAATGTATAGTATATGAATGTATTAATGGTGTATTCTTGCCTCAATTCATGTCAACATCTAATGTATAGTTTATTAATGTATTAATGGAATATTCTAAACTCAATTTATGCCAACATCTAATGTGTTGAATATGAATGTATTAATGGAGTATTCTAGCCTCAATTCATGTCAACATCTAATGTATAGTATATGAATGTATTAATGGTGTATTCTTTTCTCAATTCATGTCAACATCTAATATATAGTTTATGAATGTATTAATGGAGTATTCTAGCCTCAGTTGATGTCAACATCTAATATATAGTGTATGAATGTATTAATGGAGTATTCTAGCCTCAATTCATGTCAACATCTAATGTATAGTGTATGAATGTATTAATGGAGTATTCTAGCCTCAGTTGATGTCAACATCTAATATATAGTTTATGAATGTATTAATGGAGTATTCTAGCCTCAATTCATGTCAACATCTAATGTGTAGTGTACGAATGTATTAATGGAGTATTCTAGCCTCAGTTGATGTCAACATCTAATGTATAGTTTATGAATGTATTAATGGAATATTCTAGACTCAATTCATGTTAACATCTAATGTATAGTTTATGAATGTATTAAAGGAATATTCTAGAAGCAATTCATGTCAACATCTAATGTATAGTTTATGAATGTATTAATGGAATATTCTAGACTCAAATCATGTTAACATCTAATGTATAGTTTATGAATGTATTAATGGAGTATTCTAGTCTCAATTCATGTCAACATTTAATGTATAGTATATGAATGTATTAATGGAATATTCTAGAAGCAATTCATGTCAACATCTAATGTTTAGTTTATGAATGTATTACTGGAATATTCTAGAAGCAATTCATGTCAGCATTTAATGTATTGCTTATGAATGTATTAATGGAGTATTCTAGTCTCAATTCATGTCAACATCTAATGTATAGTATATGAATGTATTAATCGAGTATTCTAACCTCAATTCATGTCAACATATAATGTATAGTTTATGAATGTATTAATGGAATATTCTAGCCTCAATTCAGGTCAGCATCTAATGTATAGTTTATGAATGTATTAATGGAATATTCTAGCCTCAATTTATGTCAACATCTAATATATAGTTTATGAATGTATTAAAGGAATATTCTAGCCTCCATTCATGTCAAAATCTAATGTATAGTGTATGAATGTATCAATGGAGTTTTCCATCCCCAATTCATGTCAACATTTAATGTATAGTTGATGAATGTATTAATGGAATAGTCTAGCCTCAATTCATGTCAACATCTAATATATATTTTGTGAATGTATTAATGGAGTATGCTAGCCTCAGTTCATGTCAACATTTAATGTATAGTTTATGAATGTATTAATGAAATAGTCTAGCCTCAATTCACGTCAACATTTAATGTAAAGTTTATGAATGTATTAATGGAATAGTCTAGCCTCAATTCATGTCAACATCTAATGTATATTTTGTGAATGTATTAATGGAGTATGCTAGCCTGAATTCATGTCAGCATTTAAGGTTTAGTTTATGAATGTATTAATGAAATATTCTAGCCTGAATTCATGTCAACATCTAATGTATAGTTTATGAATGTATTAATGGAATATTCTAGCCTCAATTCATGTCAACATCTAATATATAGTTTATGAATGTATTAATGCAATATTCTAGCCTCAATTCAGGTCAGCATCTAATGTATAGTTTATGAATGTATTAATGGAATATTCTAGCCTCAATTTATGTCAACATCTAATATATAGTTTATGAATGTATTAATGGAATATTCTAGCCTCAATTCATGTCAACATTTAATGTATAGTTTATGAATGTATTAATGGAATAGTCTAGCCTGAATTGATGTCAACAACTAATGTATAGTTTATGAATGTATTAATCAAATATTGTAGCCTCATTTCATGTCAACATCTAATATATAGATTATGAATGTATTAATGGAATATTCTAGCCTCAATTCATGTCAGCATCTAATGTATAGTGTATGAATGTATCAATGGAATATTCCAGCCTCAATTCATGTCAGCATTTTAATGTATAGTTTATGAATGTATTAATGGAATATTCGAGGCTCAATTCATGTCAACATCTAATGTATAGTTTATGAATGTATTAACGGAATATTCTAGACTCAATTCATGTTAACATCTAATGAATAGTTTATGAAAGTATTAATGGAATATTCTAGACTCAATTCATGTCAACATCTAATGTATAGTTTATGAATGTATTAATGGAGTATTTTAGTCTCAATTCATGTCAACATCTAATGTATAGTTTATGAATGTATTAATGGAATAGTCTAGCCTTAATACATGTCAACATCTAATGTATATTTTGTGAATGTATTAATGGAGTATGCTAGCCTCAATTCATGTCAACATTTAATGTATAGTTTATGAATGTATTAATGGAATAGTCTAGCCTCAATTCATGTAAACATTTAATGTATAGTTTATAAATGTATTAACAGAGTATTCTAGCCTCAATTCATGTCAACATTTAATGTATAGTTTATGAATGTATTTATGGAATAGTCTAGCCTCAATTCATGTCAACATCTAATGTGTATTTTGTGAATGTATTAATGGAGTATGCTAGCCTCAATTCATGTCAGCATTTAATGTTTAGTTTATGAATGTATTAATGGAATATTCTAGCCTCAATTCATGTCAACATCTAATGTATAGTATATGAATATATTAATCGAATATTCTAGCCTCAATTCATGTCAACATCTAATGTATATTTTATGAATGTATTAATGGAGTATTCTAACCTCAATTCATGTCAGCATTTAATGTATTGCTTATGAATGTATTAATGGAGTATTCTAGCCTCAATTCATGTCAACATCTAATGTATATTTTATGAATGTATTAATGGAGTATTCTAGCCTCAATTTATGTCAACATCTAATGTATAGTTTATGAATGTATTATTGGAGTATTCCAGCCTCAATTCATGTTAACATGTAATGTATAGTTTATGAATGTATTAATGGAGTATTCTAGCCTCAATACATGTCAACATCTAATGTATTGTATATGAATGTATTACTGGAATATTCTAGCATCAATTCATGTCAACATCTAATGTAATGTATATGAATGTATTACTGGAATATTATAGCCTCAATTCATGTCAACGTCTAATGTATAATTTATGAATGTATTGATGGAATATTCTAGCCTCAATTTACGTCAACATCTAATGTATAGTGTATGAATGTATTAGTGGAGTATTCTAGCCTCAATTCATGTCAACATCTAATGTAAAGCGTAAGAATGTATTAATGGAGTATTCTAGTCTCAATTCATGTCAACATCTAATATATAGTTTATGAATCTATTAATGGAATATTCTAGCCTCAATTCATGTCAACATCTAATATATAGTGTATGAATGTATCCATGGAGTATTCCAGCCTTAATTCATGTCAACATCTAATGTATAGTTTATGAATGTATTAATGGAATATTCTAGCCTCAATTCATGTCAACATCTAATGTATATTGTATGAATGTATCAATGGAGTGTTCTAGCCTCAATTCATGTCAACATTTAATGTATAGTTTATAAATGTTTTAATGGAGTATTCTAGCCTCAGTTGATGTCAACATTTAATATATTGCATATGAATATATCAATGGAGTATTCTAGTCTCAATTCATGTTATAATATAGTAATGTATTGCATATGAATATATTAATGGAGTATTCTAGCCTCAATTCATGCCTACATCTAATGTATTGTATATGAATGTATTAATGGAGTATTCTAGCCTCAATTCATGTCAACATCTAATATATAGTATATGAATGTATTAATTGTGTATTCTTGCCTCAATTCATGTCAACATCTAATGTATAGTTTATGAATGTATTAATGGATTATTCTAGCCTCAATTCATGCCAACATCTAATGTATTGTATATGAATGTATTAATGGAGTATTCTAGCCTCAATTCATGTCAACATCTAATGTATAGTATATGAATATATTAATGGTGTATTCTTGCCTCAATTCATATCAACATCTAATGTATAGTTTATGAATGTATTAATGGAATATTCTAGCCTCAATTCATGTCAACATCTAATGTATAGTTTATGAATGTATTAATCGAATATTCTAGCCCCAATTCATGTCAACATCTAATATATAGATTATGAATGTATTAATGGAATATTCTAGCCTCAATTCATTTCAACATCTAATGTATAGTGTATGAATGTATCAATGGAGTATTCCAGCCTCAATTCATGTCAGCATTTAATGTATAGTTTATGAATGTATTAATGGAATATTCGAGCCTCAATTCATGTCAACATCTAATATATAGTTTATGAATGTATTAATGGAATATTCTAGCCTCCATTCATGTCAACATCTAATGTATAGTTTATGAATGTATTAATGGAATATTCTAGCTTCAATTCATGTCAACATCTAATGTATAGTTTATGAATGTATTAATGGAATATTCTAGACTCAATTCATGATAACATCTAATGTATAGTTTTGAATGTATTAATGGAATATTCTAGACTCAATTCATGTCAACATCTAATGTATAGTTTATGAATGTATTAATGGAGTATTTTAGTCTGAATTCATGTCAACATCTAATGTATAGTTAATGAATGTATTAATCGAGTATTCTAGCCTCAGTTGATGTCAACATCTAATGTATAGTTTATGAATGTATTAATGGAATATTCTAGCCTCAATTCATGTCAACATTTAATGTATAGTTTATGAATGTATTAATGGAATAGTCTAGCCTCAATTCATGTCAACATCTAATGTATATTGTATGAATGTATCAAAGGAGTGTTCTAGCCTCAATTCATTTCAACATTTAATGTATAGTTTATGAATGTTTTAATGGAGTATTCTAGCCTCAGTTGATGTCAACATTTAATATATTGCATATGAATGTATTAATGGAGTATTCTAGTCTCAATTCATGTCAACATCTAATGTATTGCATATGAATGTATTAATGGAGTATTCTAGCCTCAATTCATGTCAACATCTAATGTATTGCATATGAATATATTAATGGAGTATTCTAGCCTCAATTCATGCCTACATCTAATGTATTGTATATGAATGTATTAATGGAGTATTCTAGCCTCAATTCATGTCAACATCTAATGTATAGTATATGAATGTATTAATGGTGTATTCTTGCCTCAATTCATGTCAACATCTAATGTATAGTTTATGAATGTATTAATGGATTATTCTAGCCTCAATTCATGCCAACATCTAATGTATTGTATATGAATGTATTAATGGAGTATTCTAGCCTCAATTCATGTCAACATCTAATGTATAGTATATGAATATATTAATGGTGTATTCTTGCCTCAATTCATATCAACATCTAATGTATAGTTTATGAATGTATTAATGGAGTATGCTAGCCTCAATTCATGTCAACATCTAATGTATATTTTGTGAATGTATTAATGGAGTATGCTAGCCTCAATTCATGTCAACATTTAATGTATAGTTTATAAATGTATTAATGGAATAGTCTAGCCTCAATTCATGTCAACATTTAATGTATAGTTTATGAATGTATTAATGGAGTATTCTAGCCTCAATTCATGTCAACATTTAATGTATAGTTTATGAATGTATTAATGGAATAGTCTAGCCTCAATTCATGTCAACATCTAATGTATATTTTGTGAATGTATTAATGGAGTATGCTAGCCTCAATTCATGTCAGCATTTAATGTTTAGTTTATGAATGTATTAATGGAATATTCTAGCCTCAATTCATGTCAACATCTAATGTATAGTTTATGAATGTATTAATCGAATATTCTAGCCTCAATTCATGTCAACATTTAATATATAGATTATGAATGTATTAATGGAATATTCTAGCCTCAATTCATTTCAACATCTAATGTATAGTGTATGAATGTATCAATGAAGTATTCCAGCCTCAATTCATGTCAGCATTTAATGTATAGTTTATGAATGTATTAATGGAATATTCGAGCCTCAATTCATGTCAACATCTAATATATAGTTTATGAATGTATTAATGGAATATTCTAGCCTCCATTCATGTCAATATCTAATGTATAGTTTATGAATGTATTAATCGAGTATTCTAGCCTCAGTTGATGTCAACATCTAATGTATAGTTTATGAATGTATTAATGGAATATTCTAGCCTCAATTCAGGTCAGCATCTAATGTATAGTTTATGAATGTATTAATGGAATATTCTAGCCTCAATTTATGTCAACATCTAATATATAGTTTATGAATGTATTAATGGAATATTCTAGCCTCAATTCATGTCAACATTTAATGTATAGTTTATGAATGTATTAATGGAATAGTCTAGCCTCAATTCATGTCAACATCTAATGTATATTGTATGAATGTATCAATGGAGTGTTCTAGCCTCAATTCATGTCAACATTTAATGTATAGTTTATGAATGTTTTAATGGAGTATTCTAGCCTCAGTTGATGTCAACATTTAATATATTGCATATGAATATATTAATTGAGTATTCTAGTCTCAATTCGTGTCAACATCTAATGTATTGCATATGAATGTATTAATGGAGTATTCTAGCTTCAATTCATGTCAACATCTAATGTATTGCATATGAATATATTAATGGAGTATTCTAGCCTCAATTCATGCTTACATCTAATGTATTGTATATGAATGTATTAATGGAGTATTCTAGCCTCAATTCATGTCAACATCTAATGTATTGCATATGAATGTATTAATGGAGTATTCTAGTCTCAATTCGTGTCAACATCTAATGTATTGCATATGAATGTATTAATGGAGTATTCTAGCCTCAATTCATGTCAACATCTAATGTATTGCATATGAATATATTAATGGAGTATTCTAGCCTCAATTCATGCCTACATCTAATGTATTGTATATGAATGTATTAATGGAGTATTCTAGTCTCAATTCGTGTCAACATCTAATGTATTGCATATGAATGTATTAATGGAGTATTCTAGCCTCAATTCATGTCAACATCTAATGTATTGCATATGAATATATTAATGGAATATTCTGGTCTCAATTCATGTCAACATCTAATGTATTGCATATGAATATATTAATGGAGTATTCTAGCCTCAATTCATGCCTACATCTAATGTATTGTATATGAATGTATTAATGGAGTATTCTAGCCTCAATTCATGTCAACATCTAATGTATAGTTTATGAATGTATTAATGGAATAGTCTAGCCTCAATTCATGTCAACATCTAATGTATATTTTGTGAATGTATTAATGGAGTATGCTAGCCTCAATTCATGTCAACATTTAATGTATAGTTTATGAATGTATTAATGGAGTATTCTAGCCTCAATTCATGTCAGCATTTAATGTTTAGTTTATGAATGTATTAATGGAATATTCTAGCCTCAATTCATGTCAACATCTAATGTATAGTTTATGAATGTATTAATCGAATATTCTAGCCCCAATTCATGTCAACATCTAATATATAGATTATGAATGTATTAATGGAATATTCTAGCCTCAATTCATTTCAACATCTAATGTATAGTGTATGAATGTATCAATGGAGTATTCCAGCCTCAATTCATGTCAGCATTTAATGTATAGTTTATGAATGTATTAATGGAATATTCGAGCCTCAATTCATGTCAACATCTAATATATAGTTTATGAATGTATTAATGGAATATTCTAGCCTCCATTCATGTCAACATCTAATGTATAGTTTATGAATGTATTAATGGAATATTCTAGCTTCAATTCATGTCAACATCTAATGTATAGTTTATGAATGTATTAATGGAATATTCTAGACTCAATTCATGATAACATCTAATGTATAGTTTTGAATGTATTAATGGAATATTCTAGACTCAATTCATGTCAACATCTAATGTATAGTTTATGAATGTATTAATGGAGTATTTTAGTCTGAATTCATGTCAACATCTAATGTATAGTTAATGAATGTATTAATCGAGTATTCTAGCCTCAGTTGATGTCAACATCTAATGTATAGTTTATGAATGTATTAATGGAATATTCTAGCCTCAATTCATGTCAACATTTAATGTATAGTTTATGAATGTATTAATGGAATAGTCTAGCCTCAATTCATGTCAACATCTAATGTATATTGTATGAATGTATCAAAGGAGTGTTCTAGCCTCAATTCATTTCAACATTTAATGTATAGTTTATGAATGTTTTAATGGAGTATTCTAGCCTCAGTTGATGTCAACATTTAATATATTGCATATGAATATATTAATGGAGTATTCTAGTCTCAATTCATGTCAACATCTAATGTATTGCATATGAATGTATTAATGGAGTATTCTAGCCTCAATTCATGTCAACATCTAATGTATTGCATATGAATATATTAATGGAGTATTCTAGCCTCAATTCATGCCTACATCTAATGTATTGTATATGAATGTATTAATGGAGTATTCTAGCCTCAATTCATGTCAACATCTAATGTATAGTATATGAATGTATTAATGGTGTATTCTTGCCTCAATTCATGTCAACATCTAATGTATAGTTTATGAATGTATTAATGGATTATTCTAGCCTCAATTCATGCCAACATCTAATGTATTGTATATGAATGTATTAATGGAGTATTCTAGCCTCAATTCATGTCAACATCTAATGTATAGTATATGAATATATTAATGGTGTATTCTTGCCTCAATTCATATCAACATCTAATGTATAGTTTATGAATGTATTAATGGAATAGTCTAGCCTCAATTCATGTCAACATCTAATGTATATTTTGTGAATGTATTAATGGAGTATGCTAGCCTCAATTCATGTCAACATTTAATGTATAGTTTATAAATGTATTAATGGAATAGTCTAGCCTCAATTCATGTCAACATTTAATGTATAGTTTATGAATGTATTAATGGAGTATTCTAGCCTCAATTCATGTCAACATTTAATGTATAGTTTATGAATGTATTAATGGAATATTCTAGCCTCAATTCATGTCAACATCTAATGTATATTTTGTGAATGTATTAATGGAGTATGCTAGCCTCAATTCATGTCAGCATTTAATGTTTAGTTTATGAATGTATTAATGGAATATTCTAGCCTCAATTCATGTCAACATCTAATGTATAGTTTATGAATGTATTAATCGAATATTCTAGCCTCAATTCATGCCAACATCTAATATATAGATTATGAATGTATTAATGGAATATTCTAGCCTCAATTCATTTCAACATCTAATGTATAGTGTATGAATGTATCAATGAAGTATTCCAGCCTCAATTCATGTCAGCATTTAATGTATAGTTTATGAATGTATTAATGGAATATTCGAGCCTCAATTCATGTCAACATCTAATATATAGTTTATGAATGTATTAATGGAATATTCTAGCCTCAATTCAGGTCAGCATCTAATGTATAGTTTATGAATGTATTAATGGAATATTCTAGCCTCAATTTATGTCAACATCTAATATATAGTTTATGAATGTATTAATGGAATATTCTAGCCTCAATTCATGTCAACATTTAATGTATAGTTTATGAATGTATTAATGGAATAGTCTAGCCTCAATTCATGTCAACATCTAATGTATATTGTATGAATGTATCAATGGAGTGTTCTAGCCTCAGTTGATGTCAACATTTAATATATTGCATATGAATATATTAATGGAGTATTCTAGTCTCAATTCGTGTCAACATCTAATGTATTGCATATGAATGTATTAATGGAGTATTCTAGCCTCAATTCATGTCAACATCTAATGTATTGCATATGAATATATTAATGGAGTATTCTAGCCTCAATTCATGCCTACATCTAATGTATTGTTTATGAATTTATTAATGGAGTATTCTAGTCTCAATTCGTGTCAACATCTAATGTATTGCATATGAATGTATTAATGGAGTATTCTAGCCTCAATTCATGTCAACATCTAATGTATTGCATATGAATAT
This sequence comes from Unio delphinus, assembly GCA_029339505.1. Taxonomy (NCBI): domain Eukaryota; kingdom Metazoa; phylum Mollusca; class Bivalvia; order Unionida; family Unionidae; genus Unio; species Unio delphinus. Next base: position 1,348,539 of record JAQISU010000095.1, on the reverse strand, counting down.
ATTAATGGAATATTCTGGTCTCAATTCATGCCTACATCTAATGTATTGTATATGAATGTATTAATGGAGTATTCTAGCCTCAATTCATGTCAACATCTAATGTATAGTGTATGAATGTATTAATGGAGTATTCTAGCCTCAATTCATGTCAACATCTAATGTATAGTGTATGAATGTATTAATGGAGTATTCTAGCGTCAGTTGATGTCAACATCTAACGTATAGTTTATGAATGTATTAATGGAATATTCTAGACTCAATTCATGTTAACATTTAAAGTATAGTTTATGAATGTATTAATGGAATATTCTAGACTCAATTCATGTCAACATCTAATGTATAGTTTATGAATGTATTAATGGAGTATTCTAGTCTCAATACATGTCAACATCTAATGTATAGTATATGAATGTATTAATCGAGTATTCTAGCCTCAGTTGATGTCAACATATAATGTATTGTTTATGAATGTATTAATGTAATATTCCAGCCTCAATTCAGGTCAGCATCTAATGTATAGTTTATGAATGTATTAATGGAATATTCCAGCCTCAATTCATGTTAACATCTAATGTATAGTTTATGAATGTATTAATGGAGTATTCTAGCCTCAATACATGTCAACATGTAATTTATTGTATATGAATGTATTACTGGAATATTTTAGCCTCAATTCATGTCAACATCTAATGTATAGTATATGAATGTATTAATGGAGTATTCTAGCCTCAATTCATGTCAACATCTAATGTATAGTTTATGAATGTATTAATGGAGTATTCCAGCCTCAATTCATGTTAACATCTAATGTATAGTTTATGAATGTATTAATGGAGTATACTAGCCTCAATACATGTCAACATCTAATTTATTGTATATGAATGTATTACTGGAATATTTTAGCCTCAATTCATGTCAACATCTAATGTAATGTTTATGAATGTATTACTGGAATATTATAGCCTCAATTCATATCAACATCTAATGTATAATTTATGAATGTATTAATGGAATATTATAGCCTCAATTCATGTCAACATCTAATGTATAGTGTATGAATGTATTAGTGGAGTATTCTAGCCTCAATTCATGTCAACATCTAATGTAAAGCGTAAGAATGTATTAATGGAGTATTCTAGTCTAAATTCATGTCAATATCTAATATATAGTTTATGAATGTATTAATGGAATATTCTAGCCTTACTTCATGTCAACATCTAATGTATAGTGTATGAATGTATCCATGGAGTATTCCAGCCTCAATTCATGTCAACATCTAATGTATAGTTTATGAATGTATTAATGGAATATTCTAGACTCAATTCATGTCAACATCTAATGTATAGTGTATGAATGTATCCATGGAGTATTCCAGCCTCAATTCATGTCAACATCTAATGTATAGTTTATGAATGTATTAATGGAATATTCTAGACTCAATTCATGTCAACATCTAATGTATAGTTTATGAATGTATTAATGGAGTATTCTAGTCTCAATACATGTCAACATCTAATGTATAGTATATGAATGTATTAATCGAGTATTCTAGCCTCAGTTGATGTCAACATATAATGTATTGTTTATGAATGTATTAATGTAATATTCCAGCCTCAATTCAGGTCAGCATCTAATGTATAGTTTATGAATGTATTAATGGAATATTCCAGCCTCAATTTACGTCAACATCTAATATATAGTTTATGAATGTATTAATGGAATATTCTAGCCTCCATTCATGTCAGCATTTAATGTATAGTGTATGAATGTATCAATGGAGTATTCCAGCCTCAATTCATGTCAACATTTAATGTATAGTTTATGAATGTATTAATCGAATATTCTAGCCTCAATTCATGTCAGCATTTAATGTTTAGTTTATGAATGTATTAATGGAATATTCTAGTCTCAATTCATGTCAACATCTAATGTATAGTTTATGAATGTATTAATCGAATATTCTAGCCTCAATTCATGTCAACATCTAATATATAGATTATGAATGTATTAATGGAATATTCTAGCCTCAATTCATGTCAACATCTAATGTATAGTTTATGAATGTACTAATCGAATATTCTAGCCTCAATTCATGTCAACATCTAATATACAGATTATGAATGTATTAATGGAATATTCTAGCCTCAATTCATGTCAACATCTAATGTATAGTGTATGAATGTATTAATGGAATATTCTAGCCTCCATTCATGTCAACATCTAATGTATAGTTTGTGAATGTATTAATGGAATATTCCAGCCTCATTTCATGTCAACATCTAATGTATAGTTTATGAATGTATTGATGGAATATTCTAGACTCAATTCATGTTAACATCTAATGTATAGTTTATGAATGTATTAATGGAATATTCTAGACTCAATTCATGTCAACATCTAATGTATAGTTTATGAATGTATTAATGGAGTATTTTAGTCTCAATTCATGTCAACATCTAATGTATAGTATATGAATGTATTAATGGAGTATTCTAGCCTCAGTTGATGTCAACATCTAATGTATAGTATATGAATATATTAATCGAATATTCCAGACTCAATTCATGTCAACATCTAATGTATTGTATATGAATGTATTAATGGAGTATTCTAGCCTCAATTCATGTCAACATCTAATGTATATTTTATGAATGTATTAATGGAGTATTCTAGCCTCAATTCATGTCAACATCTAATGTATAGTTTATGAATGTATTAATCGAATATACCAGCCTCAATTCATGTTAACATCTAATGTATATGAATATATTATTGGAGTATTCTAGCCTCAATACAAGTCAACATCTAATGTATTGTATATGAATGTATTACTGGAATATTATAGCCTCAATTCATGTCAAGATCTAATGTATAATTTATGAATGTATTAATGGAATATTCTAGCCTCAATTCATTTCAAAATCTAATATATAGTGTATGAATGTATTAATGGAGTATTCTAGTCTCAATTCATGTCAACATCTAATATATAGCATATGAATGTATTAATGGAGTATTCTAGCCTCAGTTCATGTCAACATCTAATATATTGGATATGAATGTATTAATGGAGTATTCTAGCATCCATTCATGTCAACGTCTAATGTATAGTGTATGAATGTATTAATGGAGTATTCTAGTCTCAATTCATGTCAACATCTAATGTATTGTATATGAATGTATTAATGGAGTATTCTAGCCTCAATTCATGTCAACATCTAATGTATTGTATATGAATGTATTAATGGAGTATTCTAGCCTCAATTCATATCAACATCTAATGTATTGTATATGAATGTATTAATGGAGTTTTCTAGCCTCCATTCATGTCAACATCTAAGGTATAATATATGAAAGTATTAATGGAATATTCAAGCCTCAACTCATGCCAACATCTAATGTATAGTTTATGAATGTATTAATGGAGTATTCCAGCCTCAATTCATGTTAACATTTAATGTATAGTTTATTAATGTATTAATGGAGTATTCCAGCCTCAATTCATGTTAACATCTAATGTATTGTATATGAATGTATTAATTGAGTATTCTAGCCTCAATTCATATCAACATCTAATGTATTGTATATGAATGTATCAATGGAGTATTCTAGCCTCAATTCATGTCAACATCTAACGTATAGTATATGAATGTATTAATGGAGTATTCTAGCCTCAATTCATGTCAACATCTAATGTATAGTTTATGAATGTATTAATGGAGTATTCCAGCCTCAATTCATGTTAACATCTAATGTATAGTTTATGAATGTATTAATGGAGTATTCTAGCCTCAATACATGTCAACATCTAATTTATTGTATATGAATGTATTACTGGAATATTTTAGCCTCAATTCATGTCAACATCTAATGTAATGTATATGAATGTATTACTGGAATATTATAGCCTCAATTCATGTCAACATCTAATGTATAATTTATGAATGTATTAATGGAATATTCTAGCCTCAATTCATGTCAACATCTAATGTATAGTGTATGAATGTATTAGTGGAGTATTCTAGTCTAAATTCATGTCAATATCTAATATATAGTTTATGAATGTATTAATGGAATATTCTAGCCTCAATTCATGTCAACATCTAATGTATAGTGTATGAATGTATCCATGGAGTATTCCAGCCTCAATTCATGTCAACATCTAATGTATAGTTTATGAATGAATTAATGGAATATTCTAGCCTCAATTCATGTCAACATCTAATTTATAGTGTATGAATGCATCAATGGAGTGTTCTAGACTCAATTCATGTCAACATTTAATGTATAGTTTATGAATGGTTTAATGGAGTATTCTAGCCTCAGTTGATGTCAACATTTAATGTAGTGCATATGAATATATTAATGGAATATACTAGTCTCAATTCCTGTCAACATCTAATGTATTCTGTATGAATGTATTAATGGAGTATTCTAGCCTCAATTCATGTCAACATCTAATGTATAGTATATGAATGTATTAATGGAATATTCTAGCCTCAATTCAGGTCAGCATCTAATGTATAGTTTATGAATGTATTAATGGAATATTCTAGCCTCAATTTATGTCAACATCTAATATATAGTTTATGAATGTATTAAAGGAATATTCTAGCCTCCATTCATGTCAAAATCTAATGTATAGTGTATGAATGTATCAATGGAGTTTTCCATCCCCAATTCATGTCAACATTTAATGTATAGTTGATGAATGTATTAATGGAATAGTCTAGCCTCAATTCATGTCAACATCTAATATATATTTTGTGAATGTATTAATGGAGTATGCTAGTCTCAATTCCTGTCAACATCTAATGTATTCTGTATGAATGTATTAATGGAGTATTCTAGCCTCAATTCATGTCAACATTTAATGTAGTGCATATGAATATATTAATGGAATATACTAGTCTCAATTCCTGTCAACATCTAATGTATTCTGTATGAATGTATTAATGGAGTATTCTAGCCTCAATTCATGTCAACATCTAATGTATAGTATATGAATGTATTAATGGTGTATTCTTGCCTCAATTCATGTCAACATCTAATGTATAGTTTATTAATGTATTAATGGAATATTCTAGACTCAATTTATGCCAACATCTAATGTGTTGAATATGAATGTATTAATGGAGTATTCTAGCCTCAATTCATGTCAACATCTAATGTATAGTATATGAATGTATTAATGGTGTATTCTTTTCTCAATTCATGTCAACATCTAATATATAGTTTATGAATGTATTAATGGAGTATTCTAGCCTCAGTTGATGTCAACATCTAATATATAGTGTATGAATGTATTAATGGAGTATTCTAGCCTCAATTCATGTCAACATCTAATGTATAGTGTATGAATGTATTAATGGAGTATTCTAGTCTCAGTTGATGTCAACATCTATTATATAGTTTATGAATGTATTAATGGAGTATTCTAGCCTCAATTCATGTCAACATCTAATGTGTAGTGTACGAATGTATTAATGGAGTATTCTAGCCTCAGTTGATGTCAACATCTAATGTATAGTTTATGAATGTATTAATGGAATATTCTAGACTCAATTCATGTTAACATCTAATGTATAGTTTATGAATGTATTAAAGGAATATTCTAGAAGCAATTCATGTCAACATCTAATGTATAGTTTATGAATGTATTAATGGAATATTCTAGACTCAAATCATGTTAACATCTAATGTATAGTTTATGAATGTATTAATGGAGTATTCTAGTCTCAATTCATGTCAACATTTAATGTATAGTATATGAATGTATTAATGGAATATTCTAGAAGCAATTCATGTCAACATCTAATGTTTAGTTTATGAATGTATTACTGGAATATTCTAGAAGCAATTCATGTCAGCATTTAATGTATTGCTTATGAATGTATTAATGGAGTATTCTAGTCTCAATTCATGTCAACATCTAATGTATAGTATATGAATGTATTAATCGAGTATTCTAGCCTCAATTCATGTCAACATATAATGTATAGTTTATGAATGTATTAATGGAATATTCTAGCCTCAATTCAGGTCAGCATCTAATGTATAGTTTATGAATGTATTAATGGAATATTCTAGCCTCAATTTATGTCAACATCTAATATATAGTTTATGAATGTATTAAAGGAATATTCTAGCCTCCATTCATGTCAAAATCTAATGTATAGTGTATGAATGTATCAATGGAGTTTTCCATCCCCAATTCATGTCAACATTTAATGTATAGTTGATGAATGTATTAATGGAATAGTCTAGCCTCAATTCATGTCAACATCTAATATATATTTTGTGAATGTATTAATGGAGTATGCTAGCCTCAGTTCATGTCAACATTTAATGTATAGTTTATGAATGTATTAATGAAATAGTCTAGCCTCAATTCACGTCAACATTTAATGTAAAGTTTATGAATGTATTAATGGAATAGTCTAGCCTCAATTCATGTCAACATCTAATGTATATTTTGTGAATGTATTAATGGAGTATGCTAGCCTGAATTCATGTCAGCATTTAAGGTTTAGTTTATGAATGTATTAATGAAATATTCTAGCCTGAATTCATGTCAACATCTAATGTATAGTTTATGAATGTATTAATGGAATATTCTAGCCTCAATTCATGTCAACATCTAATATATAGTTTATGAATGTATTAATGCAATATTCTAGCCTCAATTCAGGTCAGCATCTAATGTATAGTTTATGAATGTATTAATGGAATATTCTAGCCTCAATTTATGTCAACATCTAATATATAGTTTATGAATGTATTAATGGAATATTCTAGCCTCAATTCATGTCAACATTTAATGTATAGTTTATGAATGTATTAATGGAATAGTCTAGCCTGAATTGATGTCAACAACTAATGTATAGTTTATGAATGTATTAATCAAATATTGTAGCCTCATTTCATGTCAACATCTAATATATAGATTATGAATGTATTAATGGAATATTCTAGCCTCAATTCATGTCAGCATCTAATGTATAGTGTATGAATGTATCAATGGAATATTCCAGCCTCAATTCATGTCAGCATTTTAATGTATAGTTTATGAATGTATTAATGGAATATTCGAGGCTCAATTCATGTCAACATCTAATGTATAGTTTATGAATGTATTAACGGAATATTCTAGACTCAATTCATGTTAACATCTAATGAATAGTTTATGAAAGTATTAATGGAATATTCTAGACTCAATTCATGTCAACATCTAATGTATAGTTTATGAATGTATTAATGGAGTATTTTAGTCTCAATTCATGTCAACATCTAATGTATAGTTTATGAATGTATTAATGGAATAGTCTAGCCTTAATACATGTCAACATCTAATGTATATTTTGTGAATGTATTAATGGAGTATGCTAGCCTCAATTCATGTCAACATTTAATGTATAGTTTATGAATGTATTAATGGAATAGTCTAGCCTCAATTCATGTAAACATTTAATGTATAGTTTATGAATGTATTAACGGAGTATTCTAGCCTCAATTCATGTCAACATTTAATGTATAGTTTATGAATGTATTTATGGAATAGTCTAGCCTCAATTCATGTCAACATCTAATGTGTATTTTGTGAATGTATTAATGGAGTATGCTAGCCTCAATTCATGTCAGCATTTAATGTTTAGTTTATGAATGTATTAATGGAATATTCTAGCCTCAATTCATGTCAACATCTAATGTATAGTATATGAATATATTAATCGAATATTCTAGCCTCAATTCATGTCAACATCTAATGTATATTTTATGAATGTATTAATGGAGTATTCTAACCTCAATTCATGTCAGCATTTAATGTATTGCTTATGAATGTATTAATGGAGTATTCTAGCCTCAATTCATGTCAACATCTAATGTATATTTTATGAATGTATTAATGGAGTATTCTAGCCTCAATTTATGTCAACATCTAATGTATAGTTTATGAATGTATTATTGGAGTAATCCAGCCTCAATTCATGTTAACATGTAATGTATAGTTTATGAATGTATTAATGGAGTATTCAAGCCTCAATACATGTCAACATCTAATGTATTGTATATGAATGTATTACTGGAATATTCTAGCATCAATTCATGTCAACATCTAATGTAATGTATATGAATGTATTACTGGAATATTATAACCTCAATTCATGTCAACGTCTAATGTATAATTTATGAATGTATTGATGGAATATTCTAGCCTCAATTTACGTCAACATCTAATGTATAGTGTATGAATGTATTAGTGGAGTATTCTAGCCTCAATTCATGTCAACATCTAATGTAAAGCGTAAGAATGTATTAATGGAGTATTCTAGTCTCAATTCATGTCAACATCTAATATATAGTTTATGAATCTATTAATGGAATATTCTAGCCTCAATTCATGTCAACATCTAATATATAGTGTATGAATGTATCAATGGAGTATTCCAGCCTTAATTCATGTCAACATCTAATGTATAGTTTATGAATGTATTAATGGAATATTCTAGCCTCAATTCATGTCAACATCTAATGTATATTGTATGAATGTATCAATGGAGTGTTCTAGCCTCAATTCATGTCAACATTTAATGTATAGTTTATAAATGTTTTAATGGAGTATTCTAGCCTCAGTTGATGTCAACATTTAATATATTGCATATGAATATATCAATGGAGTATTCTAGTCTCAATTCATGTTATAATATAGTAATGTATTGCATATGAATATATTAATGGAGTATTCTAGCCTCAATTCATGCCTACATCTAATGTATTGTATATGAATGTATTAATGGAGTATTCTAGCCTCAATTCATGTCAACATCTAATATATAGTATATGAATGTATTAATTGTGTATTCTTGCCTCAATTCATGTCAACATCTAATGTATAGTTTATGAATGTATTAATGGATTATTCTAGCCTCAATTCATGCCAACATCTAATGTATTGTATATGAATGTATTAATGGAGTATTCTAGCCTCAATTCATGTCAACATCTAATGTATAGTATATGAATATATTAATGGTGTATTCTTGCCTCAATTCATATCAACATCTAATGTATAGTTTATGAACGTATTAATGGAGTATTCTAGCCTCAATTCATGTCAACATCTAATGTATAGTTTATGAATGTATTAATGGAATAGTCTAGCCTCAATTCATGTCAACATCTAATGTATATTTTGTGAATGTATTAATGGAGTATGCTAGCCTCAATTCATGTCAACATTTAATGTATAGTTTATGAATGTATTAATGGAGTATTCTAGCCTCAATTCATGTCAGCATTTAATGTTTAGTTTATGAATGTATTAATGGATTATTCTAGCCTCAATTCATGTCAACATCTAATGTATAGTTTATGAATGTATTAATCGAATATTCTAGCCCCAATTCATGTCAACATCTAATATATAGATTATGAATGTATTAATGGAATATTCTAGCCTCAATTCATTTCAACATCTAATGTATAGTGTATGAATGTATCAATGGAGTATTCCAGCCTCAATTCATGTCAGCATTTAATGTATAGTTTATGAATGTATTAATGGAATATTCGAGCCTCAATTCATGTCAACATCTAATATATAGTTTATGAATGTATTAATGGAATATTCTAGCCTCCATTCATGTCAACATCTAATGTATAGTTTATGAATGTATTAATGGAATATTCTAGCTTCAATTCATGTCAACATCTAATGTATAGTTTATGAATGTATTAATGGAATATTCTAGACTCAATTCATGATAACATCTAATGTATAGTTTTGAATGTATTAATGGAATATTCTAGACTCAATTCATGTCAACATCTAATGTATAGTTTATGAATGTATTAATGGAGTATTTTAGTCTGAATTCATGTCAACATCTAATGTATAGTTAATGAATGTATTAATCGAGTATTCTAGCCTCAGTTGATGTCAACATCTAATGTATAGTTTATGAATGTATTAATGGAATATTCTAGCCTCAATTCATGTCAACATTTAATGTATAGTTTATGAATGTATTAATGGAATAGTCTAGCCTCAATTCATGTCAACATCTAATGTATATTGTATGAATGTATCAAAGGAGTGTTCTAGCCTCAATTCATTTCAACATTTAATGTATAGTTTATGAATGTTTTAATGGAGTATTCTAGCCTCAGTTGATGTCAACATTTAATATATTGCATATGAATGTATTAATGGAGTATTCTAGTCTCAATTCATGTCAACATCTAATGTATTGCATATGAATGTATTAATGGAGTATTCTAGCCTCAATTCATGTCAACATCTAATGTATTGCATATGAATATATTAATGGAGTATTCTAGCCTCAATTCATGCCTACATCTAATGTATTGTATATGAATGTATTAATGGAGTATTCTAGCCTCAATTCATGTCAACATCTAATGTATAGTATATGAATGTATTAATGGTGTATTCTTGCCTCAATTCATGTCAACATCTAATGTATAGTTTATGAATGTATTAATGGATTATTCTAGCCTCAATTCATGCCAACATCTAATGTATTGTATATGAATGTATTAATGGAGTATTCTAGCCTCAATTCATGTCAACATCTAATGTATAGTATATGAATATATTAATGGTGTATTCTTGCCTCAATTCATATCAACATCTAATGTATAGTTTATGAATGTATTAATGGAATAGTCTAGCCTCAATTCATGTCAACATCTAATGTATATTTTGTGAATGTATTAATGGAGTATGCTAGCCTCAATTCATGTCAACATTTAATGTATAGTTTATAAATGTATTAATGGAATAGTCTAGCCTCAATTCATGTCAACATTTAATGTATAGTTTATGAATGTATTAATGGAGTATTCTAGCCTCAATTCATGTCAACATTTAATGTATAGTTTATGAATGTATTAATGGAATAGTCTAGCCTCAATTCATGTCAACATCTAATGTATATTTTGTGAATGTATTAATGGAGTATGCTACCCTCAATTCATGTCAGCATTTAATGTTTAGTTTATGAATGTATTAATGGAATATTCTAGCCTCAATTCATGTCAACATCTAATGTATAGTTTATGAATGTATTAATCGAATATTCTAGCCTCAATTCATGTCAACATTTAATATATAGATTATGAATGTATTAATGGAATATTCTAGCCTCAATTCATTTCAACATCTAATGTATAGTGTATGAATGTATCAATGAAGTATTCCAGCCTCAATTCATGTCAGCATTTAATGTATAGTTTATGAATGTATAAATGGAATATTCGAGCCTCAATTCATGTCAACATCTAATATATAGTTTATGAATGTATTAATGGAATATTCTAGCCTCCATTCATGTCAATATCTAATGTATAGTTTATGAATGTATTAATCGAGTATTCTAGCCTCAGTTGATGTCAACATCTAATGTATAGTTTATGAATGTATTAATGGAATATTCTAGCCTCAATTCAGGTCAGCATCTAATGTATAGTTTATGAATGTATTAATGGAATATTCTAGCCTCAATTTATGTCAACATCTAATATATAGTTTATGAATGTATTAATGGAATATTCTAGCCTCAATTCATGTCAACATTTAATGTATAGTTTATGAATGTATTAATGGAATAGTCTAGCCTCAATTCATGTCAACATCTAATGTATATTGTATGAATGTATCAATGGAGTGTTCTAGCCTCAATTCATGTCAACATTTAATGTATAGTTTATGAATGTTTTAATGGAGTATTCTAGCCTCAGTTGATGTCAACATTTAATATATTGCATATGAATATATTAATGGAGTATTCTAGTCTCAATTCGTGTCAACATCTAATGTATTGCATATGAATGTATTAATGGAGTATTCTAGCCTCAATTCATGTCAACATCTAATGTATTGCATATGAATATATTAATGGAGTATTCTAGCCTCAATTCATGCCTACATCTAATGTATTGTATATGAATGTATTAATGGAGTATTCTAGCCTCAATTCATGTCAACATATAATGTATTGCATATGAATGTATTAATGGAGTATTCTAGTCTCAATTCGTGTCAACATCTAATGTATTGCATATGAATGTATTAATGGAGTATTCTAGCCTCAATTCATGTCAACATCTAATGTATTGCATATGAATATATTAATGGAGTATTCTAGCCTCAATTCATGCCTACATCTAATGTATTGTATATGAATGTATTAATGGAGTATTCTAGTCTCAATTCGTGTCAACATCTAATGTATTGCATATGAATGTATTAATGGAGTATTCTAGCCTCAATTCATGTCAACATCTAATGTATTGCATATGAATATATTAATGGAATATTCTGGTCTCAATTCATGTCAACATCTAATGTATTGCATATGAATATATTAATGGAGTATTCTAGCCTCAATTCATGCCTACATCTAATGTATTGTATATGAATGTATTAATGGAGTATTCTAGCCTCAATTCATGTCAACATCTAATGTATAGTTTATGAATGTATTAATGGAATAGTCTAGCCTCAATTCATGTCAACATCTAATGTATATTTTGTGAATGTATTAATGGAGTATGCTAGCCTCAATTCATGTCAACATTTAATGTATAGTTTATGAATGTATTAATGGAGTATTCTAGCTTCAATTCATGTCAGCATTTAATGTTTAGTTTATGAATGTATTAATGGAATATTCTAGCCTCAATTCATGTCAACATCTAATGTATAGTTTATGAATGTATTAATCGAATATTCTAGCCCCAATTCACATCAACATCTAATATATAGATTATGAATGTATTAATGGAATATTCTAGCCTCAATTCATTTCAACATCTAATGTATAGTGTATGAATGTATCAATGGAGTATTCCAGCCTCAATTCATGTCAGCATTTAATGTATAGTTTATGAATGTATTAATGGAATATTCGAGCCTCAATTAATGTCAACATCTAATATATAGTTTATGAATGTATTAATGGAATATTCTAGCCTCCATTCATGTCAACATCTAATGTATAGTTTATGAATGTATGAATGGAATATTCTAGCTTCAATTCATGTCAACATCTAATGTATAGTTTATGAATGTATTAATGGAATATTCTAGACTCAATTCATGATAACATCTAATGTATAGTTTTGAATGTATTAATGGAATATTCTAGACTCAATTCATGTCAACATCTAATGTATAGCTTATGAATGTATTAATGGAGTATTTTAGTCTGAATTCATGTCAACATCTAATGTATAGTTAATGAATGTATTAATCGAGTATTCTAGCCTCAGTTGATGTCAACATCTAATGTATAGTTTATGAATGTATTAATGGAATATTCTAGCCTCAATTCATGTCAACATTTAATGTATAGTTTATGAATGTATTAATGGAATAGTCTAGCCTCAATTCATGTCAAGATCTAATGTATATTGTATGAATGTATCAAAGGAGTGTTCTAGCCTCAATTCATTTCAACATTTAATGTATAGTTTATGAATGTTTTAATGGAGTATTCTAGCCTCAGTTGATGTCAACATTTAATATATTGCATATGAATATATTAATGGAGTATTCTAGTCTCAATTCATGTCAACATCTAATGTATTGCATATGAATGTATTAATGGAGTATTCTAGCCTCAATTCATGTCAACATCTAATGTATTGCATATGAATATATTAATGGAGTATTCTAGCCTCAATTCATGCCTACATCTAATGTATTGTATATGAATGTATTAATGGAGTATTCTAGCCTCAATTCATGTCAACATCTAATGTATAGTATATGAATGTATTAATGGTGTATTCTTGCCTCAATTCATGTCAACATCTAATGTATAGTTTATGAATGTATTAATGGATTATTCTAGCCTCAATTCATGCCAACATCTAATGTATTGTATATGAATGTATTAATGGAGTATTCTAGCCTCAATTCATGTCAACATCTAATGTATAGTATATGAATATATTAATGGTGTATTCTTGCCTCAATTCATATCAACATCTAATGTATAGTTTATGAATGTATTAATGGAATAGTCTAGCCTCAATTCATGTCAACATCTAATGTATATTTTGTGAATGTATTAATGGAGTATGCTAGCCTCAATTCATGTCAACATTTAATGTATAGTTTATAAATGTATTAATGGAATAGTCTAGCCTCAATTCATGTCAACATTTAATGTATAGTTTATGAATGTATTAATGGAGTATTCTAGCCTCAATTCATGTCAACATTTAATGTATAGTTTATGAATGTATTAATGGAATAGTCTAGCCTCAATTCATGTCAACATCTAATGTATATTTTGTGAATGTATTAATGGAGTATGCTAGCCTCAATTCATGTCAGCATTTAATGTTTAGTTTATGAATGTATTAATGGAATATTCTAGCCTCAATTCATGTCAACATCTAATGTATAGTTTATGAATGTATTAATCGAATATTCTAGCCTCAATTCATGTCAACATCTAATATATAGATTATGAATGTATTAATCGAATATTCTAGCCTCAATTCATTTCAACATCTAATGTATAGTGTATGAATGTATCAATGAAGTATTCCAGCCTCAATTCATGTCAGCATTTAATGTATAGTTTATGAATGTATTAATGGAATATTCGAGCCTCAATTCATGTCAACATCTAATATATAGTTTATGAATGTATTAATGGAATATTCTAGCCTCAATTCAGGTCAGCATCTAATGTATAGTTTATGAATGTATTAATGGAATATTCTAGCCTCAATTTATGTCAACATCTAATATATAGTTTATGAATGTATTAATGGAATATTCTAGCCTCAATTCATGTCAACATTTAATGTATAGTTTATGAATGTATTAATGGAATAGTCTAGCCTCAATTCATGTCAACATCTAATGTATATTGTATGAATGTATCAATGGAGTGTTCTAGCCTCAGTTGATGTCAACATTTAATATATTGCATATGAATATATTAATGGAGTATTCTAGTCTCAATTCGTGTCAACATCTAATGTATTGCATATGAATGTATTAATGGAGTATTCTAGCCTCAATTCATGTCAACATCTAATGTATTGCATATGAATATATTAATGGAGTATTCTAGCCTCAATTCATGCCTACATCTAATGTATTGTATATGAATGTATTAATGGAGTATTCTAGTCTCAATTCGTGTCAACATCTAATGTATTGCATATGAATGTATTAATGGAGTATTCTAGCCTCAATTCATGTCAACATCTAATGTATTGCATATGAATATATTAATGGAATATTCTGGTCTCAATTCATGCCTACATCTAATGTATTGTATATGAATGTATTAATGGAGTATTCTAGCCTCAATTCATGTCAACATCTAATGTATAGTATATGAATGTATTAATGGAGTATTCTTGCCTCAATTCATGTCAACATCTAATGTATAGTATATGAATGTATTAATGGAGTATTCTTGCCTCAATTCATGTCAACATCTAATGTATAGTATATGAATGTATTAATGGTGTATTCTTGCCTCAATTCATGTCAACATCTAATGTATAGTTTATGAATGTATTAATGGATTATTCTAGCCTCAATTCATGCCAACATCTAATGTATTGTATATGAATGTATTAATGGAGTATTCTAGCCTCAATTCATGTCAACATCTAATGTATAGTATATGAATATATTAATGGTGTATTCTTGCCTCAATTCATATCAACATCTAATGTATAGTTTATGAATGTATTAATGGAGTATTCTAGCCTCAGTTGATGTCTACATCTAATATATAGTTTATGAATGTATTAATGGAGTATTCTAGCCTCAATTCATGTCAACATCTAATGTATAGTTTGTGAATGTATTAATGGAATAGTCTAGCCTCAATTCATGTCAACATCTAATGTATATTTTGTGAATGTATTAATGGAGTATGCTAGCCTCAATTCATGTCAACATTTAATGTATAGTTTATGAATGTATTAATGGAATAGTCTAGCCTCAATTCATGTCAACATTTAATGTATAGTTTATGAATGTATTAATGGAGTATTCTAGCCTTAATTCATGTCAACATTTAATGTATAGTTTATGAATGTATTAATGGAATAGTCTAGCCTCAATTCATGTCAACATCTAATGTATATTTTGTGAATGTATTAATGGAGTATGCTAGCCTCAATTCATGTCAGCATTTAATGTTTAGTTTATGAATGTATTAATGGAATATTCTAGCCTCAATTCATGTCAACATCTAATGTATAGTTTATGAATGTATTAATCGAATATTCTAGCCTCAATTCATGTCAACATCTAATATATAGATTATGAATGTATTAATGGAATATTCTAGCCTTAATTCATTTCAACATCTAATGTATAGTGTATGAATGTATCAATGGAGTATTCCAGCCTCAATTCATGTCAGCATTTAATGTATAGTTTATGAATGTATTAATGGAATATTCGAGCCTCAATTCATGTCAACATCTAATATATAGTTTATGAATGTATTAATGGAATATTCTAGCCTGCATTCATGTCAACATCTAATGTATAGTTTATGAATGTATTAATGGAATATTCTAGCCTCAATTCATGTCAACATCTAATATATAGTTTATGAATGTATTAATGGAATATTCTAGACTCAATTCATGATAACATCTAATGTATAGTTTTGAATGTATTAATGGAATATTCTAGACTCAATTCATGTCAACATCTAATGTATAGTTTATGAATGTATTAATGGAGTATTTTAGTCTGAATTCATGTCAACATCTAATGTATAGTTAATGAATGTATTAATCGAGTATTCTAGCCTCAGTTGATGTCAACATCTAATGTATAGTTTATGAATGTATTAATGGAATATTCTAGCCTCAATTCAGGTCAGCATCTAATGTATAGTTTATGAATGTATTAATGGAATATTCTAGCCTCAATTTATGTCAACATCTAATATATAGTTTATGAATGTATTAATAGAATATTCTAGCCTCAATTCATGTCAACATTTAATGTATAGTTTATGAATGTATTAATGGAATAGTCTAGCCTCAATTGATGTCAACATCTAATGTATAGTTTATGAATGTATTAATCGAATATTGTAGCCTCATTTCATGTCAACATCTAATATATAGATTATGAATGTATTAATGGAATATTCTAGCCTCAATTCATGTCAGCATCTAATGTATAGTGTATGAATGTATCAATGGAGTATTCCAGCCTCAATTCATGTCAGCAATTAATGTATAGCTTATGAATGTATTAGTGGAATATTCGAGCCTCCATTCATGTCAACATCTAATGTATAGTTTATGAATGTATTAATGGAATATTCTAGCCTCAATTCATATCAACATCTAATGTATAGTGTATGAATGTATTAATGGAGTATTCTAGCCTCAATTCATGTCAACATCTAATGTATAGTGTATGAATGTATTAATGGAATTGTATTAAACTACAGTCAGCTGCATCTTTCTGGATATACAATACACATTAGAACGCGTCAAAATTTAATTATTCATATTTTAATCTATCAACTTGTGATTTTACTTGATTTAAAAACAAAAACATGAATGAAGTGAATATTCTACATTAATATGTATAATATATAATTATATAATACAATATATAATAATATATAATAATATAATAATATATAATAATATAATACACAGATTACCCAAGTTTTTACCAACCATGACATCCCTCTTGCATGGTATATACATGTCTGCATGTTATATGGTCTGATTTATAATCTTATTACCATGTTGTGGTAATATTTTTGAAGAGTTTAACCTATTTTAAAAAAGGCAACAAGTTCGACATTTTAAAGAAATCTGATTCAATAGTTGTTTCACATTTCAGCTACAGTTTTCAATTTTTGAAGATAAAAAACAGGATAACATGAGTAACATAATAAAACTCACATCTTCAATTTAATAACTTACTAATTTATGAAGAGCAACAATTTATATGTGTTTAAAAACTTAAAATTCCATTGATGGCTCTGATTAAGGGCTACCATAGATTAGTCAACTTCCAGATGTCTTTCACAATTTTGGAATGCATTTTAAAAAAATAGCTGGACGTTATTATTGCTTATTTGTAAACCAGAAAGGTGGGTAGTTCATGCCATATGTTGACTATTTGTGGTAGGTGTGTATTTTATTGATTTTGAATTACCAGTAACAGTTATACATGGTTTTTATCCTGCATTTACCACACAGAGTACTTGGAGTAATCCTGAAATTTTTTAGATGGGGCTAGGTGATGAAACTAATTATATATTGACCAGTTTTGTTGTAGACTCTACTGGAGTTCAATGGTAAAAACAAAGGATGATTAACAATACACTATATATATATATATATATATATATATATATATATATATATATATATATATATATATATATATATTAAGCATCCAAATCAAAAAGAGTAAAGACACCAAATCTGTCAAAACAGTATAGTCAGCAAGGACATCAAAACATTAAAGACACCAAGGATTCAATAACAATTATAGACACCAAGGATTTAATATATCAAAGACACCAAGGATTTAATATATTAAATACAACAAGGTTTCCAAAGCAGTCTAGATACCACAACTAGCAAAACAGAATAGACACCAAGGATTTCAAAACGTAATAGACACCAAGGATTTCAAAAACAGTTATCAACACAATATATCGACACAAGGCTTTCCATATAGTTTAGACCAAGACTTTCAAAATATAGTTTAGACCAAGACTTTCAAAATATTAGAGACACCAAGGCTTTCAAATCAATATAGACTCAGATAGATACTGAGGCTTACAAAACTGATAACAATCGAGGGATATATCTGACATTTTGAAATTTTGTCCAAGAGAAAATCTGGCTTGCAGGAAGAAAAAAAAAATATCAAAAGCACTTCTACTTGTCTTGGTCATTTCTAATGTCAAGTTCTCCAGTGCTTAATGGTCAATGCCATATTGTTGTAAAATCACTAAAATTAATATGGGATTTTACCTTTATGAATCAGATACTTTATTTTCTGGATAACAATTGAGATCATAATTTGTTATTTATATTTTAAGGGGCTGCTATAGGTCTTAACCACATGTGGTCAGGTAGACCCTGACATGCTGTTGACACACCATACATCAGATAGATATCTGAACTGTTTTTATTAGGTAGGATCTGACATGCTGTTGACACGCCATACATCAGATAGATAACTGAACTGTTTTTATTAGGTAGAATCTGACATGCTGTTGATACACCACACATCAGATAGATATCTGAACTGTTTTTATTAGGTAGAATCTGACATGCTGTTGACACACCATACATCAGATAGATATCTGAACTGTTTTTATTAGGTAGACTCTGACATGATGTTGATACACCATACATCAGATAGATATCTGAACTGTTTTTATTAGGTAGACTCTGACATGATGTTGATACACCATACATCGGATAGATATCTGAACTGTTTTTATTAGGTAGAATCTGACATGCTGTTGACACACCATCAGATAGATATCTGAACTGTTTTTATTAAGTAGACTCTGACATGATGTTGACACACCATACATCAGATAGATATCTGAACTGTTTTTATTAGGTAGACTCTGACATGATGTTGATACACCATACATCGGATAGATATCTGAACTGTTTTTATTAGGTAGACTCTGACATGATGTTGATACACCATACATCAGTTAGATATCTAAACTGTTTTTATTAGGTAGACTCTGACATGATGTTGATACACCATACATCAGATAGATATCTGAACTGTTTTTATTAGGCAGATGTGGACATGATGTTGACACACCATACAGCAGATGTTCATCTTAACTGTTTGAGGTTACGTAGTTTGCGGTCATATGCAAATTACATTTTAGGTTAATGTAAACAATTGTAACCCATTGTAAACCACTGTTTGTTATTGTTATTATGTGTGTGTGTGTGTGTGTGTGTAGTATTTTGGTGTTATAAATTCACTAAAGTGATGTCCAGTATCCATATACATGTTGTTGTGTCCAGTATCCATATACAAGTTGTTGTGTCCAGTATCCATATACATGTTGTTGTGTCCAGTATCCATATACAAGTTGTTGTGTCCAGTATCCATATACATGTTGTTGTGTGGTACATATGGTGAGTGAGCTGGTTGTGAAATGATTGCATTATATGTGTCTAACACGCAACTGAGAATTACATTAACAAATTATAGTTCCCTGTTCCTCTAATAACCCTCCAGGAGTCAAGCTCAACATTTCAAGGTGCAATAAATTACTCAATAATTTGTAAATGGTAAGGATTAGTTTAAATAGGTTTTTTAACATAACTTTAACAATTTTTCAATTATATCTTTTCAGTGTCTGCAGTTAGGCAGTTTATAGTGATGTCTAGCACTGGGACATCATGCCACCGACATGTTTGTTTGGTTAGGATTTTTAAAATAGCTTTTAAGAAATTTCAGTCATATCGCTACGATGTCTGCAGTAAGGCAGTTTATAGTGATGTCTAGCACTGGGGAATCATGCCGCAGACATGTAGCATGATGTTCCACCCAGTTACATTATCCTGACAACAGGCCAACAAGTCCTAACACTAACTGCTAAATGCTGAGCATCAAGCAAGGTAGCTGTTAGTACCATTATTGTAAGTCTTTGGTATTACTCAGCTGGATCAAACCCATGACCTCTTGCTGCCACAGACATGTAGCATGATGTTCTACCCAGTCACATTATCCTGACACCTTGCTGACTTAAAGTCCTAACCTCCTAATGCTGAGCACTGACTGAGGCAGTAGTTAGTAACATTTTTGTAAGTCTTTCTTATGACTCGGCTGGAGATCGAACCCATGACCTCTTGCTTCCGCTCTAACCACTAGGCCACTAGAGTGGTGTAAATGGTTTGGAAGAAAATAACTATGGAACATGAGAATGAATTATACATGGCACTGGTCAGTTTTTAGTAGTTACAATGTCATAGTTTTATCATAATTTCATGCCTTAGCATTTTGTGAATTGTCTGTGTGATAGATTTGTTTACTTTTAACTATCTATTAATTTCATCTGCATATGTCATAGCTCTTCTTCATCTTCTGCTGATTTTTTTAACACATCTGATTAAATTACAAAAACACAATAAGACTTCTCCAAAACACCAACTACAGGTACTACACAGTACATGTACTAGGAAGAAAAGTGTGGCAATTTACACGGATATAAGAAGACATGTACTGAGTAAACACAAAATATGGATGGTTTCAATAGAAAATAATTTAGTCAGACTTGGACAACACTGAATAAAGGCATAAGCTAACAAAAATTAAGTTAAGAAACGAATATAAAATGCACAATATTTGCACTCCTTCGAAGCCACTAATGCAATTAAAAGGTTGCAAATAAGAGTTACTGGATATTTCAGAATTTATAAAAAGAAAGAATACTGTGAGACTAACCTCTGGCATAACATGATAGGTGTTCAATCCCTAATCGATGTCCATCGTAAGATCTGAGAAAGAAAGACCTAAAAAAAATAATTAGATATAAATGTAGTCCCTGCATTATAATAATAACAACCACTACTACTATAATACTATAGTTGTCCATCATTAAAAAGTTCCACAGTACACCACTGTCTATCTGACAGTCTAGGCATGGCCAGGGATCCCATCAAAATGGCCTTTATGGTCCAGGTATAGCATGACATCCCATCAAAATGGCCTTTACAATCCAGGTATAGCATGACATCCCATCAAAATGGCCTTTACGGTCCAGGTATAGCATGACATCCCATCAAAATGGCCTTTACGGTCCAGGTATAGCATGACATCCCATCAAAATGGCCTTTACGGTCCAGGTATAGCATGACATCCCATCAAATTTACAGGTACAGCATAATATCCCATCAAAATTACCTTTATGCTCCAGGTACAGCATAACATCCCATCAAAATGGCCTTTACGCACCAGGTACAGCATGACATCCAGTCAAAATGGTCTTTTTAGTCTAGGTATGACAAGGGATCCAAACAAAATATCCCTTTCAGTCATGGCATGGCAAGTGATCCTCTACAAATAGCTCTTACATTCTATGTATGGAAGTGTTACTATGACGATGGCTTTTAGAGTCTAAGTATTTAGCAAGAGATACAATCAAAATGACTCTTACTGTCTAGGTTTGGCAAGGAATCCCATAAAAACGGTTTTATTTTCTCAGCTCAATGCATATATACGATGAGTAGTAAATTATTAGTACTATTATTAATATTATTATTAGTAGTAGTAGTAGTAGTAGTAGTAGTAGTAGTAGTATCATTATTATTACTACTCACCAATTAAATATCTACCATATATCCAGTACTACTACTACTACTATTATTATTATTATTATTATTATTATTATTACTCACCAATTAAATGCCTATCATAAATAACATTATATACAGGGAGTATTAAATTATATTTTGTACTAGTATTATTATTATTATTATTATTATTATTATTATTATTATTATTCACCAATTAAATGCATATGATATATAACATTATATACAGTGAGTATTAAATTATATTCTGTACTACTAGTATTATTATTTTTATTATTATTATTCTTATTATTATTATTACTCATCAATTAAATGCCTATCATATATAACATTATATACAGGGAGTATTAAATTATATTCTGTACTAGTATTATTATTATTATTATTATTATTATTATTATTATTATTATGATATGTGTATTAGTAATACTTATAACAACATTAAAATCAACTGAGATGCCAACCTTTACCAATGTGAAACTGGATTATATGCTATGAAATAATCAGGATCCAAAAAATTAGACGAGAATGCATCAAATTTGTATCCAAAATTTAATTTTATGAATTAGATGTCATCATTGCAGTGTATATATGATTGAAATGTGCTTCCTGCTATCATTTTGTAACATATGCCACGTGCTGAAATCTGTCAGAAATGACAGCCAATGAAATGCATTCAATCTGATACCAGGAATTTCTGCCACATATTTTCCTTGAACTTTTCTGAAATTTTGGCA
Organism: Unio delphinus; assembly: GCA_029339505.1. Classification (NCBI taxonomy): domain Eukaryota; kingdom Metazoa; phylum Mollusca; class Bivalvia; order Unionida; family Unionidae; genus Unio; species Unio delphinus. The sequence continues at coordinate 1,325,440 of JAQISU010000095.1, read as the reverse complement.
GGCACATAATAATTCCATGCTGATGTGACATTTGATTGGCCAACATTCAGTCACTTGTGTATACTTTGATAACAAACTTGCAATCAGACACTACAAACATTTATATGGCCTAAATATATCATCTGACCGATGTTCAAGATTTGAGTTCACCAGCAAAAAATTATGTCTGACCAAAAAATTGGAATCTAATAGAAGTGATACAAATTTAAGCATTTAAGGTTGAAAACAGACATTCAACTACAATCAGAAAGGATGGTATCTTTGTAGCAATAATAATAATAATGATGATGATAATAATGATGATGATAATAATGACAATGATAATAATGATGATGATACATGTAATAATAATGATGATAATAATGATGATGATAATAATGATGATAATGATGATGATGATAATGATAATGATAATAATGATGATTATAATAATGATGACAATAATAATGACGATGATAATAATGTTTTTCTTTAAAAAATGGACCATTCACCCAGAAGGATTATAAAAAAGCTTACCTGTAATCTGCTCTATCCATTTTGCATGTGGGTAGGAAAGTTGATAGATATCCGGGTAGCCATCTTTAAAGCAGCTACCATAGCCCCAGCTTAAAATGCCCAATAATTCGAATCGCCCATACTTGTTACGGCAAACCAATGAGCCTCCAGAGTCACCCTGTAATTCAATTTTTAAAAATGAGATGATTTACTTATATTAGGTTCAGAATGTTATCACCTGAATTTGATCTTCCCCATACAATTTTTTTCTCTTTTGTTTCCTTTTTGTAACCTTTGAACTCAAACCATGAAGTTACTGTTATATGTGAGTACTGAATGTTATAGGTGTTTGCAGGGATATTTATGCCATTTCAAAATGTGGTCATGAGTCTAAGAAATTTAAATTTTTTATAAGTAAACCTGCCATGACAGGAAATATTCATTTATTATGACAAAAGTTAATAAAACTGTATGACTGACCATGTGTATCAAACTTAAATATGTTGATAGCCTAGGTTATATTGACTCTTTTGATCCCTTTCCACAAATTCTAACAAAACACAACAGTCCCACAAACAAAAAGCTGCAAAGTTAGCAGACTTGGGTATTTGCTGTTCATTGAAGCATGCCAATTATGCAATGGTAAATATATTAATTTTACACACAACTGATGAAAAGCTACACAGTGTACAGTATACACTAGGCTAAATGACAACAAAGGTACAACACATAATACGCTAAATGACAACAAAGGTACAACACATAATACGCTAAATGACAACAAAGGTACAACACATAATACGCTAAATGACAACAAGGGTACAACATATAATACGCTAAATGACAACAAGGGTACAACACATACCGTATTTTGTTGTGTATAACGCGCACTTTTTTTACCTAATTTTCTTATCTTAAGTCAGGGGTGCGCGTTGTATACAAGAACTAAAAAAAAAAAGATTTTTTCCAGGTCGATCTGAAGAGGATGAAGGCACTCACTACTTGTGAAATATTAAATCCATTGTACATTGCATTGTAACTAAAATGTTTACCGGTACTAGGCGTATTAAAGAAATAAATAATGCTTACAAATAGTCTTGTTCTTTGATTGCTTATGTTAATAAACTGGTTTCATTTCACGTCACTGTGTCAAGTTTTCTTCTGTGCCACAGCCGGAAATACATGTACATAACGACTGGCCATTTGTTCAAAAGCTGTGCAAAGTGCCGCATTGGAGCGGAACAAATACCACTGTGTTGATTACCGTACTTGCTCCGTAAATGTTCAGTACCGTATTCCATAACTGTTGATCTAATCGAATTTTTCTTCATTTATTATTGGTTGAATTGAAATATAATATGTGTAGAATTCAACTTGTGTTAATGTTCTCATCAGAGCATCTGTTGGGGACATATTTTTTGCGACTACGGGTTCTTTCTTACGGGAACACTAATACGTTGTGGAACAAAATAATGTATGAAGTTGGAAAACATTTTTTTCCTCTTTGGAAAATAAGCTTGTTACTTAGTTTTATTTCTCATCTTAAATCATAGTATTTGAGATATCTTTGCGATTATATATTGACCAATGGCTTCAATGCTTCATTGACTCGGTGTGGTCTTTTCACGGTAATCGGCGCCAGGTAAACTTTAATGCGCTCAACATAGTTACAATGCTTTGTCTCGGTGAGCAGTATTTTAATTGATTCAGCTCGGTGTTTTTAATGGTGATCAGTGCTTCATTGACTCGGCGTGGTCTTTTCAAGGTACTTGGTACCGACTAAAGCTTTGATGTGCTAAACTCTTTCTTTGTTTTATTTCTCATTTTAAATAACAGTATTTGATGCAGTACTTCTTTGTTACAATACATAATTACAATGCATTGTCTTGGTAAATTCTAGCCTGAACATATGTTTATATTTTAGAGGTGTCATGATAATCCAAATAAGTATAAATACTGGACCTAAACTTTCACATATCATATTGTATTCGATCTTGAATCTAAACGAACATGGGTCGTATAAGAAATTTGTATACTTCGAAAGACAAGCTAATCATCATTGCCTATGCAGACGCACATGGTAACAGTGCCGCTGGGAGGGAGTTTAATGTTGGAGAGTCTTCTATTAGGGAGTGGAGAAGAATGAAAGAAAGACTGAAGAAAATGCCACGAACAAAACAGGCAGAGAGAGGGACAAGTGCAAAGTATCCGGAAGTGGAGAGCGGAGTCCTTGAATGGGTCATGGATAGAAGAAAACGGGGAATTGCGATATCTACGACAGAGATTCGCTTTCAGGCAATATTGATTGCCAAACAAAAAAAAATAGACAACTTTAAGGGGTCTGTGAGCTGGGCTTACGCATTTTTACGACGGAACGATTTGTCAATTCGGCGACGCACACACGGAGCAAAATACCGGTAGTCACAATTTCAAAATGCATTATATCACATGTGCGTTATATGGCAGAACTACGTTTTTTCCACTTATTTGGGTCGAAAATCGGGGTGCGCGTTATACATCGGTGCGCGTTATACACACCAAAATACGGTAATATGCTGAATGACAACAAAGGTACAACACATAATACACTGAATGACAACAAGGGTACAACATATAATAGGATGACTGACAACAAGGGTACAACATATAATAGGATGAATGACAACAAGAGTACAACACTCATACTAGGGTGAATGTTAACAAAGGTACAATACAAAACAGGCTCAGTGTTAACAAGTGTACAATACATACAAGGCTTATTGATATCAAGGCTACAATAGATACAAGGCTTCTTGATATCAAGGCTACAATAGATACAAGGCTTATTGATAACAAGGCTACAATACATACAAGGCTTATTGATATCAAGGCTACAATACATACAAGGCTTATTGATAACAAGGCTACAATACATACAAGGCTTATTGATATCAAGGCTACAATAGATACAAGGCTTATTGATATGAAGGCTACAATACATACAAGGCTTATTGATATCAAGGCTACAATACATACAAGGCTTATTGATAACAAGGCTACAATAGATACAAGGCTTATTGATATCAAGGCTACAATACATACAAGGCTTATTGATATCAAGGCTACAATAGATACAAGGCTTATTGATATGAAGGCTACAATACATACAAGGCTTATTGATATCAAGGCTACAATACATACAAGGCTTATTGATAACAAGGCTACAATACATACAAGGCTTATTGATAACAAGGCTACAATACATACAAGGCTTATTGATATCAAGGCTACAATAGATACAAGGCTTATTGATATCAAGGCTACAATAGATACAAGGCTTATTGATATCAAGGCTACAATAGATACAAGGCTTATTGATATCAAGGCTACAATAGATACAAGGCTTATTGATATCAAGGCTACAATAGATACAAGGCTTATTGATAACAAGGCTACAATACATACAAGGCTTATTGATATCAAGGCTACAATAGATACAAGGCTTATTGATAACAAGGCTACAATAGATACAAGGCTTATTGATAACAAGGCTACAATAGATACAAGGCTTATTGATATCAAGGCTACAATAGATACAAGGCTTATTGATAACAAGGCTACAATAGATACAAGGCTTATTGATATCAAGGCTACAATAGATACAAGGCTTATTGATAACAAAATTACAATAGATACAAGGCTTCTTGATAACAAGATTACAATACATACAAGGCTTCTTGATAACAAGATTACAATACATACAAGGCTTATTGATAACAAGGCTACAGCAGATACAAGTGCAACCTATCCAAAGTGTTTATTAAGTCAGACAGACATGCATATCAGTATTTCGGCTAGAACAGAATAAAATCAGACTACAAAATTAGTAAAGTAATTTAACTTGTGGTTTTCATATGATTTTTTTAATGCCTAAAATTTACCCTATTTATGGTAAAATGTTAACTTAAATCCCTTTTAAAGATTGAATACAAAATAAAATCTTCTAAGGAATGATAGTATTTCTCTAGCACTTGTTCATGCCTGTAGTTTGCATTGAAACTGGAATTGTAAGCTCAAATGTTATTTATAATACTGTTTAGTATTAATCTGTTAAATAAGGGAGATCCAGGATTAATGATGTATCTACTTGTATCAAACTCATATGTAACCGGAGACCAATAATGAATTACCGGCAAGCTTTCTCACATACTCACATTAGCCAAGCCCTAGACTCAAACCAATGCAGACAGAGGTGAAATGGCAGTGGTCAGAAATGGTGAGCACTTTAGACCACTCGGCCACTCGGGGCCCACACAGGTACCCATGTACTCAGGTCCCCGCCCATTGAGTAATAACCCAGGAAATCAAATGGACAACTGGATATCCCTTATTATATTTCCAAGTTCAGATCGAGACACATAACAACAAAATTAGTTTGAAGCTCGTGTCATGTGCACAATATTTCATCATCACAGGGGCTCATATCTTTGCTTACGATTTACTTGTCATACATGTCCTATAAAATATTACAATGGGGGACATTTCACTATTATCTTGCATGACCTATTTAAGAATCAATGCTGATATATCAAGCTAGACCATCATAACTGTATGCCCATCCTTGGTTCAAGCACCAATTCTCTCAAAACTTAACATGCTTGTTTTGAAATCCAGAACTAATACCTTTCCTTGATAGCAACAGTAAGTATCAATTAAGAAACATTTCACGCAAAATAAAATTGAAATGCATACAAAAAGTCATTATTAATAAAGCAATATATAAATGTCCTTTAAATTAGTGTATTACATGAAGACTAATCTGTTAGTACATTATATGAAGACATGTTAGTGTGTTATATGAAAACAGATCTGTTAGTGTGTTATATGAAGACAGATCTGTTAGTGTGTTATATGAAGACAGATGCTTTAAATGTATTACATGAAGATAGACACAATTAGTGTATTATATAAAGACAGACCCTATTAGTGTATTACATAAAGACATACCCTATTAGTGTATTACATGAAGACAAACCCTATTAGTGTATTACATGAAGACAGACCCTATTCGTGTATTACATGAAGACAGACCCTATTAGTGTACTATATGAAGACAGACCCTTTTAGTGTATTACAATTGAAGACAGACCCTATTAGTGTATTACATGAAGACAGACCCTATTTGTGTATTACATGAAGACAGACCCTATTAGTGTATTACATGAAGACAGACCCTATTTGTGTATTACATGAAAACAGAACTGTTAGTGTATTGTATGAAGACAGACATGTTAGTGTATTATATGAAATCAGATCTGTTAGTACATGATATGAATACAGTTATGTTAGTGCATGATAAGAAGACAGATTTATCACTGCATTATACAAATACAAATATATTAGTACATTATATGATGACATATATGTCAGTGCATTACATGAAGACATGATATGATGACTGATATGTTAATGCATGATATGAATGCAGGTCTGTTAGTGCATGACATGAAGACAGGTCTGTTAGTGCATGACATGAAGACAGGTCTGTTAGTGCATGACATGAATACAGGTCTGTTAGTGCATGATATGAATACAGGTTTGTTAGTGCATGATATGAATACAGGTCTGTTAATGCATGATATGAATGCAGGTATGTTAGTGCATGACATGAAGACAGGTCTGTTAGTGCATGATATGAATACAGGTCTGTTAGTGCATGACATGAAGACAGGTTTGTTAGTGCATGATATGAATACAGGTCTGTTAGTGCATGATATGAACACAGGTATGTTAGTGCATGACATGAAGACAGGTCTGTTATTGCATGATATGAATACAGGTATGTTAGTGCATGACATGAAAACAGGTCTGTTAGTGCATGATATGAATACAGGTCTGTTAGTGCATGATATAAATACAAGTTTGTTAGTGCATGATATGAATACAGGTCTGTTAATGCATGATATGAATGCAGGTATGTTAGTGCATGACATGAAGACAGGTCTGTTAGTGCATGATATGAATACAGGTCTGTTAGTGCATGACATGAAGACAGGTTTGTTAGTGCATGGTATGAATACGGGTCTGTTAGTGCATGATATGAATACAGGTCTGTTAGTGCATGACATGAAGACAGGTCTGTTAGTGCATGACATGAAGACAGGTTTGTTAGTGCATGATATGAATACAGGTCTGTTAGTGCATGATATGATTACAGGTCTGTTAGTGCATGATATGAACACAGGTATGTTAGTGCATGACATGAAGACAGGTCTGTTAGTGCATGACATGAACACAGGTCTGTTAGTGCATGACATGAATACAGGTATGTTAGTGCATGATATGAATACAGGTCTGTTAGTGCATGATATGAATACAGGTCTGTTAGTGCATGACATGAAGACAGGTTTGTTAGTGCATGATATGAATACAGGTCTGTTAGTGCATGACATGAAGACAGGCCTGATAATGCATGACATGAAGACAGGTTTGTTAGTGCATGATATGAATACAGGTATGTTAGTGCATGACATGAAGACATGTCTGTTAGTGCATGACATGAAGACAGGTCTGTTAGTGCATGACATGAATACAGGTTTGTTAGTGCATGATATGAATACAGGTCTGTTAGTGCACGACATGAAGACAGGTTTGTTAGTGCATGATATGAATACAGGTCTGTTAGTGCATGATATGAATACAGGTCTGTTAGTGCATGATATGAACACAGGTATGTTAGTGCATGACATGAAGACAGGTCTGTTAGTGCATGATATGAATACAGGTATGTTAGTGCATGACATGAAAACAGGTCTGTTAGTGCATGACATGAATACAAGTCTGTTAGTGCATGACATGAATACAGGTCTGTTAGTGCATGATATGAATACAGGTCTGTTAGTGCATGACATGAATACAGGTATGTTAGTGCATGACATGAAGACAGGCCTGTTAATGGATGACATGAAGACGGGTCTGTTAGTGTATGACATTTATACAGGTCTGTTAGTGCATATGAATACAGGTATGTTAGCGCATGACATGAAGACAGGTCTGTTAGTGCATGATATGAATACAGGTCTGTTAGTGCATGACATGAAGACAGGTTTGTTAGTGCATGACATGAATACAGGTCTGTTAGTGCATGACATGAAGACAGGCCTGTTAATGGATGACATGAAGACAGGTCTGTTAGTGTATGACATTTATACAGGTCTGTTAGTGCATGATAAGAATACAGGTATGTTAGTGCATGACATGAAGACAGGTCTGTTAGTGCATGACATGAAGACAGGCCTGTAAATGGATGACATGAAGACAGGTCTGTTAGTGTATGACATTAATACAGGTCTGTTAGTGCATGATATGAATACAGGTATGTTAGTGCATGACATGAAGACAGGCCTGTTAGTGCATGACATGAAGACAGATATGTCAGTGCATTGTGTGGTGACAGATCTGTTGGTGCATTGTATGGTGCATGATATGAATACAGGTCTGTTAGTGCATGACATAAAGACAGGTTTGTTAGTGCATGACATGAAGACAGGTCTGTTAGTGCATGACATGAAGACAGATATGTCAGTGCATTGTATGGTGACAGATCTGGTGGTGCATTGTTTGATATAGGATATATTTAATGGTGAATACATTCTGGTGAATTAGCAGCCTGCGAAGAAGGCAAAGAAAATAAATCTCGTCAAAATTTACAGTTTTTTACATTCCTAATATTTGACCCAAAAACATTTTAAACTATACATGTTTTTAAAATACAAAATGCAAGTTTAAAAATCTGCATAATAATTATGCTGAACAGTGTAGTCAGCAGTAAGATGTTGAGTATTGGTTAATCAGACTACATGGCATGGTATGGATTTTGTAAGCTTACACTACAAGCTGGAGCTCCAAAGTTCTGATTATCCACACAAACAGTGATATTTTGAGGATATATCTTGTACAAATTGTAGTAGATCTGATCACATTCTTCCTTTATGTAAATTTGAACACGGACCATCTGGAGTTTCCCCAGCCATGAAACTGTTGGAAAGAAAGTTAAAAAAATTATAAAAGTTTACAAAAGCAAAACAAAAATAAATATCAGTAAATTCATCATGCTGTCTGCAGTGATGTTGCTGCAGTTCAAGTAACATATCTAAACAACCCTCTGACCAGTTTATTAATAAACCCCTTTACTAAAACATTAAAATAAAATAAAAATGCATGTATGCTGGTCCTACAACTTTACTCTAAAAGTATAACAACTGACCCTATGACCTTAATCTTTAAGCCCCAGTTCACCAACACTTAAAAAAAGAAACTGTGATAAATCTGGTTACAAAATTTAATACCTATCTATTCAACAACAAAAAATTTGTTTTCCTTTCCAATATTAGAAATAACTCTTGTTAACTTTGATATTTTGATCTGCACACCATTAATGATATTTATAACCCATGGTAAATATTTGCATCTTACCTTAGATGAATGTTATGTATATTTGATTTAAATTATTTATTTTTAAATGTCAGATCCCAATTTGTCACTTTGGGTTTAAATTCATTAATTGGGAGATATCTATTCTGGAAAATTTGGGCTGACCTAGACTATATCTGTAAACACAGGTTGACCTTGCTTGTTAACCTAATTATCTGACCTGGCTTCAGAGTGGTAAATAAGCCTTTAAAATAATTGGTTAATTTCAAGAAAATCTTTTTATTTTTAGTTCTGGGGATGAGAAATGGTTGATTTATTTTATTTATCTGGAAAAGAATATGTGCTCATAGATTTTTATTTGGATTATATAAAAACAAGAACTGCATCACGTGATATCATCAGCCATTTTGGATTACATCGTCAAGATTCGAAACTGGAACTATTGGAACATTTATTTATCAGGACTCTTGCAATTCCATTAGTGGATTATTTTTGTAAATTCTATATTGGATTAGATTCTATAAAACCGTAAGTTTATTTAAATTTTCTTATGAAAATATTTGTACTAAATAAATTTGTTTGTTAAAGTTTTACAAGCTTGTTAGTTTTCACTCTTTCCATGTTGCTGCTTATTCGACCCTAAGCACGTAACATGAATTATAGCATTACATACATACACAGCATTAAGCGATCTTAACAGGTTAACCTTTGACTTGGCACCCTGACCTTTAATCTCCTTTACTATTAATCTTATGAGATAATCCTTTCCCCTGATTCCATATATGGCCAGGTCTAATGAAGATCCACTGATCAATATATTATACCCACCACCCCTCCACAAATAAAACCTCAAACAGTGCATTTTGTTTGCCTCATATAGCATGTAGTAGATTACAACCATACCAGAAGGTGCAATGTGTTATGTTTATACAAAATAAATTGCTTTGATGTCCTGTATTATCACTGTATTATCACTGTCACCTGCCATTATAGGCTGATTTTGATGTCATAAAGACAATATGTTTGTAAATATTGTGTACACTGCACATATAAATCTAATGATTGCAGTACTTCCATTTCAAATGGAACAAACTGCTTACTGGTTAGGTTTTTCCAATGCATAAGCTATTACAAGAATCAATACTTTTTCTTGGCTCATATGAAGTATGACTTATGTTTTCATTTGATTATCCCCGTGATCATAATATTATTATTTTATTTTCACTACGGTGTGAAATTGTCACAAAGTTAAGGTTTCATTGGTAGTAGAAAATTCAAAGTAAAACACATCATAACTTTAGATTTAATTGAATCATTGTTTTTAAATATATGAATATCTCACACTCAAATTACATTCCTAGCAACTGGGGTCGAGTAGTCGAGTGGTCTAAATAGCTATCAGTTATGGATCACTGCCATCTCACCTCTGTCTAAGTGTTGAGTCTCAGATTTGGTCAATGTGGGTATGTGAAAAAGCTTGCCAGTAGCTTCTCTTGAGTCAATGGTTCTTTCTGGGGTTTTCCAGGTTCATTCTCCATCATTAATACTGGCCGCCATGTATAGCCTATCTTGTGCTGAACAATGGCATTAAACCCTACAAGAACAACATTCTTAGCAATGTACATATGTCACTGCAGTGAAATCAAATAAACTTTATGATGAAATGAACAATTTGGAATTTATCTGATGATTTCATATCATTTGTGTAGTTAAATGATTTATAACAAGTCCGACAACCTATGACAGAAACATTGATGTGTTCCAAAACATGCAGTACACACAAAATAACACTTTAAAAATTAATGTACATGTATGTTGTCCCAACAAATATGGTGTCCCTATAAATACTGGAAATACAGCACACTTTGACAAAAGGCTATTATTTGCTCCAGTATAAGGTTATTGATCAAGTAGAAGGGTCAATAATGATGAGCCTACAACATTGCAGTGTGGAAATATAAGATTTTAATGTCACAAATTAGTCCAAAACATAACAAATATTCACAATATTAAGCTCCATTACCTGCTTTAAAGATCTGTCATCTGCTTCAAAGATCTGTCATCTACTTTAAAGATCTGTCATAAATTCACATTAGCAAGGTTCTTTACCTGTATTGATATATTCGTGAGAATTTCCCCATCCACTGACAAAGCATTCTGCATTATGTCCTGCATTTAGAATTTCTTCAACAGTTCTTTTGGATGCAATGCAAATAGGTCGCACATAGTTACTGTAGACAATTGGTTGATTGAAGTAAAGTAGACTGATGTCATTGCTGTCTTCAGCTTCATTGTAGAATGGATGAATGTGTTTCTCTGATGAACTGTATAAAAGTCCTTGATTGCCATCCAAACTGTATCCTCCAACTTCTACTGCTCCAGCTTTGACAGAGTATAATTTTGATTCGCTGAGACAAAACGTATTAAAAACTGATAAGAATTTTTAAAAATCTACTACAAAATATGGATAGCCAGGAGAGACTATTCATGCCAAATCATCAATTTGTAAACAAGCTGCAAAATAGTAATGCCAACTTTTGTTTTATCCATATAAGAGTACAATTTTAAGAAATAACAATATATCTTGACAACTGATGAATTGCGTATCTGGATACAATATCTAGGCATGAAGGAATTCCTTGCATATCAGGGTACAATTTTCAGGCATGACAGGAATTCCTTGCATGGCAGGGTACAATTTTCAGGCATGACAGGAATTCCTTGCATAGCAGGGTACAATTTCCAGGCATGACAGGAATTCATTGCATATCAGGGTACAATTTCCAGACATGACTGTAATTCCTAGCATAGCAGGGTACAATTTCCAGGCATGATAGCAATTTTCTGCAAATATGGATACAATATCTAGGCATGACAGGAATTCCTTGTATATCAGGGTGTACTTTCCACACAAGATGAGAATTTCTTGCATGTCAGATACAAGATATAAGTAAAATGAGAATTGCTTGCACTGGAATTCCTTGCATACCAGAATAAATTACCTAGGCGATATTGCAATTCCCTGCACACCATGACACAATATCTGCCATATTCCCAGAGAGTGTTGATGGGTTTGGAGACTCAATGGTGTGTTTTGAAGTCCTAAGGAGTTAAGTGTATGCATGTTTTTGTGTGTGAAGTAAAATACAGGATCCACTTCAGAATCAGCTATCTTTTCATACAATCTTCTATCCAAATTCCAGGAAAATCAAATTTTATAGAAACAAAAAAAATAACATGATTTCTTTGACACATTTAAAAATACTTAAGAAAAACAACATGTTTGAATTATTATATTATTGTCTGATAGATAGCACGATCATCTACATGAGCATACACTCATATACACAAACCCACACAGACATTAAATAATAATTTAACAAGTTTCTCTCGTTAAAATACCTTGGACGGTGGAATATTTTTTTAATTACCTAGCCATTGCTGCGCTCGATTATCATGGAAGACAGAATCATTGTGATATGGTAATACATTTTGAGTTGCAAACTTAATGGCAGATATATTTCTGAAATGGGGAAAATTGGCTCCAACTGATATTGCCATAAAGTGGTATTGGCACAATGGCAATATCATCTTTCTGCCACTGATATATTTCTCACGATGAGAAATATAATAAATACATATTTAAAACAATGAGAATTTTGAAAATTGTAAAGAATTCTGACAATGTTTTGACAGCTGCCATGGCTACGATGTTTCAATATTCACTGACAAGACAATGATGTAGTATAGGTGTGTGCTTACATCATGCAGTGTTTATTTTTGGGGATCCAGTTAGAATGTATTAGGAAGCAACTATTGGCATGACAAACATTACACTATAGGCCTTGCTTTGTACAGTGAGCAGCTGTGAGGACCCAATTAGAATGTATAATGAAGCAACTACAGGCATGACAAAAAATGAAATGTAGACCTTACTTACGTTGTACAGTGAGCAGCTGTGAGGACCCAATTAGAATGTATAATGAAGCAACTACAGGCATGACAAAAAATGAAATGTAGACCTTACTTACATTGTACAGTGAGCAGCTGTGAGGACCCAATTAGAATGTATAATGAAGCAACTACAGGCATGACAAAGAATGAAATGTAGACCTTACTTACGTTGTACAGTGAGCAGCTGTGAGGACCCAGTTAGGATGAATAATGGAGCCTCCACAAATAAAATTTCTATTTTTATAGAGTGCTATTTGCCATGGTAACTGTCCAAGTACTGCATCACGGCCATGAAGAATTTTTGGCAATCTGTTATCATCAAACAGGGTTGTACCACATTCTATGAAATGAAATGTGAGGAAAGGTAAATTTACATTGATTCAAATAGCCATCATCCTCTTGTTATATGAAGTAGAACTAGAGACAAAAAATCAGAATCATCTTCAATAATAATATTTACAACAGTGACCATCTGTCCCAATGTTTGCAGATTAGTCTGAAATTAGCAAAAATAGCAGGTCTAAAGCAAAGCATGCCGCATACAGTTGAAAAGAATCTGAGGCATCATCAACCACATATAAAGTCTTTTTGCCATTACTACCATTATTAAAGCCTTCTTGTCAGTTTTCATTAAACTCTAACGTGTATAATAGGTAGAAGGAAAATTAGTTTATGACATAAAATAAGTATGTAATTCCTACAAATTTTGTCTTATCACAACTGTGATAAGAGGACTCTCAGAAAATGCATACATTTTATATTAAAAGGCTGTATGTTGGTTCATGTGCTAGTACAGATTATATGAAAGGGACAAATTTTGTTTTGAGTGCAAGTCATATGCTTAAGTTACACTAACCTATAATTGTACTTACCAAAGGATGCACACTGAAGCAATAAATAAAAACAGGGTTCACTGAAATCAAATGAAAAGATCAGAACTAAAATAAGAACTTGGAATTAAATCAATATACAGTATTCTCTGAGATCCTCGATGGCTTGTAATACTACCTTCATTTAACTAAAATATTTAAATAATTATAATTATAATAATAATTAAATAAAATATTGCTAAAATTTGTGTAAATAACCTTTTAACCTTTTAGTACTTCATCTCCACGCAAACCACTACCATGTGCATTTCCATTCCAAGTAAAAGTAAATTCGCCATTATGAAACCCATGACATGTTAACCATATTACTTGGATATTTGTTGCCTATAGCAACCCCTCAAACACTTCTCTTCATATGCAAAAATTATCAATCATTGCTGGTATGGTTTCTTTTGTTCAGTCATCTTCGAATATTTTCCAACATTGAACATCTCTACTGAGTTAACAAAAGGTGTTCACTTGGAATGAGAATATAGATGACAATATAGATGTCAATACATGCAGGTAATGATGATTTGTTCACAAATTCAAATATTTTAAAGAAGAGAATCACATTCAAAAAAGAAAAGTGATATTATTATATTTATTCAAAACAGAATGGAACAAAAACTACAGAATGTCCTAGATAACATTAATACATAAAATATATTAAACACACTGACCATATTATAATTTATCAAAGGCATGAATGACAAACAAGATATACACTATATGCTCTTTTATGTTTTGTGACTTAAAAATTCATCAACATTTCTGACAAAAATGTCAATTACAATTGAAATATTTATTACATAGCATGCACGCACATTACCACAATATGCATGCACATTATGAAAATATGAGTGGCAAGCATTTTCAGTCAGATTCATAGGCAGTTCTATCTATCTATCTATCTATCTATCTATCTATCTATCTGTCTGTCTGTCTGTCTGTCTGTATATATACATATCTATATACATATATATATATATATGTATATATATATATATATATATATATATATATATATATATATATATATATAACATACATACATATATATATATATATATATATATATACATATATACATATATATATATATATACATACATACATATATATATATACATATATATATATATACATATATATATATATATATATATATATATATATATATATACATATATACATATATATATACATATATACATATATATATATATATACATATATATATATATACATATATATATACATATATACATATATATATATATATATATATATATATATATATATATATATATATATACATATATACATATATATATACATATATATATATATACATATATATATACATATATATATATATATATATATATATATATATATATATATATATATATATATATATATATATATATATATATATATATATATATTACTAAGTTTAATATGTGATATTACTGCAGGAAAAGTTTGTAAGTTTTAAACAAATTTCAAGAAATTTTTCAAAGACTTTCCAACTTTTCAATGGCATCTTCTCAAATTAAACTATTTTTAAAGGGAGCTTAAGCCATGCATACTAGTATATATACATTTAAGTATATATTTTTGTACCAATATGGGTGTCTTGACATCATTGAATTAGTTATGACCCAACATATTGACAACAAGATATTGTAGAAAGGAAAGTATAACAGCAAGATATTGTAGAAAGGAAAGTATAACAGCAAGATATTGTAGAAAGGAAAGTATAACAGCAAGATATTGTAGAAAGGAAAGTATAACAGCAAAAGGACAGCAAATTTAAAACCTCTTAGACCATTTCTGCTACAAATTATAGTGTTACACTGTAGCCAGTTACTGATACAATGTAGCCAGTTACACATAAACTGATACACTGTACCAGTAGCTAGTTACAACTTAAATTGATACACTTTAGCTAGTTACAACTTACATTGATATAGTGTAGCCAGGAACAAGAGATGTAGCATTTGAGTGAGCTGTCAGTACTGTACCCTGACCATAGGTGGTTGATTGGTTAAAGGTAGATGACCTGAAGAAAGTACATGGAATAAAAACAAAAATATAGTGAATGCAAGAATGATTTAACCAAATAAATGTGCTATACAAAATATTGCAAAAATTATATGATGATTATTATCAACAGACTAAATACTATCCATGCCGCTGAACTTTTCCTGATGCTGTAGTTGTTATTGTTGGGTTTAACGCCATTTTTCAGCACAAGATAGGCAATACATGGTAGCCAGTATAAATGATGGAGCAAAAACTGCAGAAAAAAACACGGACCCACAAGCTGCTACTAGCAAGCTTTATGACATAGCAAGATGGGCTAAGCCTGAGACTCGAACCAATGCAGACAGAAGTGAGATAACAGTGATCCGTAATGGTGAGTACTTTAAACCACTCAACCAATTGGAGCCCCAGCTTTTCCTGATATGACTGTTCCATCTCATGGGACACAGCAAACACAGTGTAAGCAAACAGTTTCTGATTGACATGGTTTTGTTACAATAGAACTTCCTATCCATTTTAATGATCAGGGAGATATTGCATTTATGAATCAGTTATCCGGCTGAATTTAATCTACTGAAAAATAAACCAATGGTACACCATGTCTTCAATGCTTGCTCAAACAAAAGCTTTAGATAAAACAAAACCTTAAAAAACTACAAGGAAAATTTACTTTTGTCTGGTTATGAAAACATTATGCCCTTGAAAAAGATTTATTAAAAAATTCTACTCACGCTTGCCCAGATAATGAACACAAAATGTTGGCCAGTACAATGTTTGTGTTGTTATAGCAAACTGGGAGATAGGCTGACAGATGGGAATGGTAGATCTGTGATCTGTTGTTTGCAACAATCACTGAAAAGAGAAAATTCAGATTCTGAGGGTGAACAATTCCTCATCGACATGATAGAAAATGTTAAGATATTACCTTGATGTTTTTTAGATGCTTCCAGATGTAAAATTGTCTTTATAGTTTCTTTCTTGGATAAATTTATACATGAAGTTTGTCATGTTTTAGAAACCAGAAAGTATTTATTATTTGTAAATGTATTTTATGATTATTTCACGGCAATTAAAACCAAATGTCATGTCTATGTATCTTTAAAATTTTAAAAAAGTAAAATTTATAAAGTTTCTTTTTTTATGTATTTAAGCTAGACAGGATCCATGCCCATAAAACACATATGACCCCATCACACATCGCAATAAATAAAATTGAATCAGGCCATTATATTCCACTTATTTGTTGACCTACTGAATGGTTTTTGCTAGTTTATGCAAACAAGTTTTTTTTATTATTAAAATAGAAGTCAAAAGACCAACCAAGTTCCAAACTGGCACAGGCCCAATTAGGCCAGATCATGTGGATTACAGTTACTTCAGATTTAATAATATTATTATTTAATAGGTTGATGTAGTATTTGTAAGAACACAACTGTTGTTTCCAAATATCTGTATCGTTTAAACTAGTAAAGTCCGTAAAGATTCTTTCAAAAGATAGAGATAGAATTATATGCATAGCCTCAAATTTAAGCTCACAATGTACAGTAAAACCTGTCATGAAAAACCACTGCTATGTGAGACCACCTGTCTTGAGAGACCAAATATTTTTGGTCAAGGAGGTGGTCTTTCAAGACAGGTTCAACTGTATTGTTGATATTTACCTAATAACAAGGATGTACCATAATTGCATGAAAAGTATAGCATCTGAATCTAGTAAGGTAACAATTCATCAGTTGGAAGATGATAAAATTATTTGTAAAACCTAAGATTGTAAAACCTGTCTTGACAGACCACTGCTATGTGAGACCACCTGTAATGCAAGACCACCTTCTCAATGCAACCAATTTATAAATTATGCAGCATTTTGACCTGTTGTGAGAGACCACCTACCTTGAGAGACCATATAATTTTGGCAAAAGAGGTGGTATTTCAAGACAGGTTCTGCTATAGTCTAATTAACCTAATTAATCATAGCAATATCAGAAAAAAATATGCTTGCCAGCATAGTAACAAGCTGACAGGTACACGATTCCTTTATAAATATACATACTTCTTGCATATGATCCAAGATATCATATAATGCACACCTTTTTTATTATTTGTAATTTGCATACCTTTATTTGGCTGTGAAAACTACGTCTAATTGGCTTGGAAAATTGAACACCCTTTATTGTGTTAACAGTATTGCACACTGTTATTCCACTGAGTTATTGCATACTTTTATTGCACTGAGTAATTGCACTTATTAATTATTCTAGGCTATTGCACACCTATGATATGTTGGGTATATTGCACACCTTTACTGTGCTGGGTGTATTTGCACACCTTTACTGTGCTGGGTGTATTATACACCTTTACTGTGATGGGTGTATTGTACACCTTTACTGTGCTGGGTGTATTGCACACCTTCTTTGTGCTGGTGGTATTGAACACCTCTACTGTGATGGGTGTATTACACACCTTTACTGTGCTGGGTGTCTTACACACCTTTACTGTGATGGTTGTATTGTACACCTTTACTATGTTGTGTGCCTTACACACCTTTACTGTGCTGGTGGTATTGAACACCTTTACTGTGCTGGATGTATTCCACACCTTTACTGTTCTGGGTGTATTGCACACCTTTACTGTTCTGGGTGTATTACACACCTTTACTATCCTGGATGCATTACACACCTTTACTGTGCTGGGTGTATTGTACACCTTTACTGTGCTGGATGTATAACACACCTTTACTGTGCTGGGTGTATTGAACACATATACTGTGCTATGTGTATTGAATACCTTTACAGTGCTGGGTGTATTGAACACCTCTACTGTACAGGGTGTATTCCACAACTTTACTGTGTTGGATCTATTTGCACATCTCTATTTTTCTTTACATATTTTGTACATTTAGTTTGCTTTGTCACTGTGCATCTATTTGAAGATAGGATGGATAAAAAATTCTTTTCTGTACATTGTGTACTCTATGTAACAAAATATTAATGATTCCTCTCAGATTCTGTCTTGTGCCATCAGTTATTTCTCAGTTAAATGTGGTTAAAAATTGTTTATCAAATACAATCAACCTTGCTATATTGAATCCTTAACTAGACCTTGAACAGTCATTTTCTAGAATTCCTAAGTTTAGTAGTAGCAAAACTAGACATCATCAATGGGTGAATCCTAAAGGGCACCCATTCACAACTATTTGCTTTAAACAACCTCTTTTACTGGATTTCCTACATCAAATGCATTGGTACTGGGTTTATTACAATGGGCACCACTTACCCTATGGTCAGCAGAACCCAAAGAACAACCATTGTCTGTATTTGCCATCAGGGGCAATAACTCTTGGTAAAGGTAATATGCATCATTATTATTGGAACTCTGTCAAATTCTCATAGTATAATCCTGAAATCAAATGCAGCAATCGTTAGTAAATCAATGCTGCAAAAACCAAAGTCGGAAGGACAATGAGGCATGATGCCTATAAATTATGTCATAGAATGCTATAAATTAACATTCCTCATGGGAAGTCAGGGGCAATAACTTATCAAAGCGATGTTGTGGAATGCAGGGAATATAATCTGTTCAAGGTCTTAATTTAAAGATGCTTGCCAAATTTATTTGACTGACAACAGTCCTTGCTTAGCAGTCATGCTGAACCCAAGATTATATGATGGAAAGCATTAAATCAAATGCAGTCACATTAGTATGACAAATTTGGTTACAGTCCAACACACCTTGGTAAAGTTATGCTGAAGAAACTTAATTTTTGAGTGCAGGAAATTGAGAGCATAACTCCGCTAAATGATGTTGTAGGATGCTGATTGTGCTTTTTGTTTTACAGTGTTTAGTTTGGTGTGATTAGTTTGGATCAAAGTTTAGCACTTTAACACATTGTTGGGTATAATGTACAAATAAAACACAGAGGCAGTGACAATGGGCTAGCATTGGCAGGTATCAAACCTGAGAACCTTGGATTATGAGTCCAATACATTACCAACAGAGCTAGTATGGCTTGCTGAAATGCTGGAAATTATATTCTTTTAAGGTCTCATCACTATAAAAAATATGACAAATTTACCTAAAATCTAACAAACTTGGATAAGGTTAGATTGCTCATTGGTTTTGTGAGTTTAATGCCACTTTCAGCACATGATAGGTTATACATGGTGGCCAGAATAGTTGATAAAGCATTATTCAGGGAAAAAACCTTTGTAAAAGAATCAATGACCAATTAGCCAAGTTGTGATTCTAACCCCAAGAGACAGAGATGAAATGTCAGTGAGCTGTAATGGCATATGCCTCTGAAAGTGCCCCCTTTCTGAAAAGAAAATATTATATTATTCAATCAGGTAACAATACTCCCTTGAAATGATAAAACTGAATTCTTTTCTAACATTTCCCAGTAAAGACTTCTTGCCAAATACTATAGAGTTACTGCTGTTAAAGATGGATGAGTGGACAACCAACTGAATGGATGGACTACACAATTATTATCAGGTTCTTCTTAGTCTGTGAAGTGGGACCCTAATGAAACACAGTTAATTGGATTCATGTCTGCATAGATCAATTTTCTCAGTTGTTGAATATGTTTAGAGCATGTATTATTGAACATGCATTACACTGTCACAAAGATGCAATTATCTCCTTATCAGTTTGCTAAGCATGTGTATTATTTTCTTTTGCCTCATTTAATACAATTATCTCTTTATCAGCTTGCTTTGGAGTACATGAAGGCTGTTTCCTGTCACCCAAGCTTTTCAACATCTACTTAGAGCACATCATGAGCAAAGCCCTGGAAAACCACTGTGGGACAGTAAGCATTGGATGGTTTAACATCACCAACCTATGCTTTGCAGACAACATTGATTGTCTGGCAGGCAGTCAAGATGAGCTTGCCACCTTAGTGTAGAACCTGGACAAAACATATTCTACATCTGACATGGAGATAAGCACCAAGAAGACAAAGCTGATTACAAATATGGCAAACAAATCTCAACCAAGATTAAATTCAGAGGAAAGGAACTGGAAACAGTGGGCCAGTTCAAATATCTTGGTTCCATAATCACAGATAAAGGATCAAGAGCTTATTTTTTTTCAAAAGCAGCAAAACAATGGCAGCTATGTCAAAACTAAGACCCATTTGGAGAGACAAGAATATCTGTCTGAAAACTAAAATCAGACTATTGAGAGCACTAGTCATTGTAATCGTTCTGAATTCATGTGAGGCCTGGACTCTGACAGCAGAAATACTATGAAGAATCCAGGCACTTGAAATGAGATGCTACAGAACCATCCTTGGCATTTCTTATATGGACCACATCACAAATGAAGAAGTGCGTAACACCATCAGGCACAAAGTAGGTCCTTATGAAGACCTCCTCACCACTGTCAAAAAGAGAAGGCTGAAACAGTATGGCCATGTCACTAGAGCCAACAGCCTATCCACAACAGTACAGCTGGGCATCGTCCAGGGTAGCAGAATGAGAGGTAGACATAGAAAAAGTGGACTGACAATATCACAGAATGGACCATGAACCAGGAAAAGTTTTGTGGAGACACAGGCATTGGCGCATGATCAAGACAAGTGGAGGGAACTAGTCAGATGTCCAGTAGCACAATACCTCATAGACCACACTAGGTCAAAAGACTGATGACAACGAATGATCATGAAGCACATGTATTGTTTTAAATTGCCTCATGTAATACTGTCCAATTATCTCCTTATCAGCTTCTTCTGGAACACAGTTACTACTTGTTCTACTGCCCTATTCAAAGCACATTAATAATACAACTGCACAAAATGAGGGTGGGAAAGTGTACATTATATGCAGAAAAATATTATAGACTGGTTGTAAAAATATTAGTAGTGACTTACCACAGCCATGTAGACTAGTTGTTAAGATATTGGAGACTTACCACAGCCATGTAGACTGGTTGTTAAGATATTAGTGACTTACCACAGCCATGTAAACTGGTTGTTAAGACATTAGTGACTTACCACATCCATATAGAATGGTTGTTAAGACATTAGTGACTTACCACATCCATATAGAATGGTTGTTAAGACATTAGTGACTTACCACAGCCATGTAGACTGGTTGTTAAGACATTAGTGACTTACCACAGCCATGTAGACTGGTTGTTAAGATATTAGTAACTTACCACAGCCATGTAGACTGGTTGTTAAGATGTTAATGACTTACCACAGCCATGTAGACTGGTTGTTAAGATATTAGTGACTTACCACAGCCATACTCATCTGACTTGTCACCACACTGTGGGATTCCATCACATCGTTGGGAAGCAGGTACACATTTATGGTTAGTGCATTCAAATTCACTGGTCGAGCAGTTAGCTGTAAATATATCATAGTAAAATTAATTTTGTAGGCAGATTGAGGGAAATACTGATGAGAGTTAGAAAATGAATGTAGTCGATCCCTGCCATCTTAACTCTGTTTATGTGCATTTGAGTGGCAGGCTTGGCTGAAGAAGGACAACCACGGTAACTGATATAGGAACAATTTACACCTTTTTCTGAAGGGGTTAATGTAAAGAAGAGAGACATGAAGTTGGTGTTGGACTGATGCCATCAAATCACATGAAATCAGCAAGCTTACAAATATCACAAAGGGCATGAATGACAGACTAATGGAAATGACACTCAGTCTGGAAAAAGACATGGAACTATTATCAGTACCTATGCGACCAAATTTAGTAGAGATCAAGAGCAAATTCTAAGAAGGCATGGTGTACTGCATTGCATAAGTACTAGTGACTTCAGGATTAGTA
This sequence comes from Unio delphinus, assembly GCA_029339505.1. Classification (NCBI taxonomy): domain Eukaryota; kingdom Metazoa; phylum Mollusca; class Bivalvia; order Unionida; family Unionidae; genus Unio; species Unio delphinus. Next base: position 1,302,873 of record JAQISU010000095.1, on the reverse strand, counting down.
TTGGCATAAATCGCCAGACATTACCTGATCATCCTCAAAAAATGTAAATGCAATAGCAATGGACTTGTCCCTCATTGGATAAGCAGTCACATGACTTTCTAATTAGCAACAGCCTTCTGTATGCCATTAAATCAGAAGTTTTGGATGCATTCAATACTGTAAACACTGGTATCTCACCATCTCATCATCAACAGATGGACAGGCATGAGATTGAAATAACAAAGACCATGAGAACTGTAGAATGCCTGACTGTCCACAAGCCAGTATCAGGATTCATGAAGCCTGGCAGATTACCAGAGGACATGAAAGCACCCTTTAAGCTCAGATTCCAAATTAAAACCAGAGAATGTGAAATATACCTTTGTTCAAAAACTGTAATTCATCTACATACATGCCAACATCCTTGAAGTATATGATTGTGTAACTAATTATAAGTGGCATAAAACTGTAAAAGTGTAATCTATTTATTACATGCCAGCATTAAATTATAATGTATGAAAAAGAGAAACTTTACATTTGCTACTCATCTGGTTCTACTGTTAGTCAAAATACTTGTGGCAAAATATAATATGGATTAGAATCAAAATCTGGTTCTACTGTTAGTCAAAATACTTGTGGCAAAATATAATATGGATTTGAATCAAAATCTAAACACAAAATATACTGATGCACTAAGGAAAACATTCTGTTTGTGCAAAACAACCAAGTTAAAATAATAGACAAAGCAATAAGAATTCATGTCTTACAAATAATGAGGAAATTAAACATACCACAATTCAATTCATCTGTACCACCTGGGCAATCAGGGATTCCATCACAGAAGTAGTTTAGCGCTATACACTTTTTCTTGAATGATTGGTTGGCATCGACGTGGTCAGGGGGACATAGCCTTTCGCTTGAGAAACATTCTGAAGTAAAGAAGAGAAATGGCTGCACAACCAAAAACTGTATTTCATCCAACATAATAATAATAATAATAATAATAATAATAATAATAATAATAATAATAATGCTTTATTTATAGAGGGTGACTCATTAGTCAAGGACTATTCTCCCTTGAGGCCATCTTAAGGAGAGTATAACAATGTACATTATAAGAAGATAACAATAATTAGTGCTTATTTAGCATGTTTAGTATTAAAATTCTAACTTCCATTATCTGTTAGAACCACATGCATGCTTATAATTATCTCTTCTTAAATACTCTAATATTTTCAGCCGATTTTACACGGGCCTCTTACATTTGTTATCACATGACAATGCCAAAGGCATTTCTGCTAGACAGGGCCAAGGGCCTTTTACATTATTTCTTCTTTGTTAAGGCCAGGGACTTATTAAATTATTGATCCCACAAGACAAGGCAAGTGGTCTGATGCATTACGTCTTAGTAATGACTTTGGCAAAGGTCCTATCACATTATGCCAAAATCATTGTCGTTCTTAATACAAGGTCAGGGGTCTAATACATTATATATTCCTTGATATGACCAGGGGTCTATTGCATTATTTGTCCTATGCAAAGCCAGGGGCCTATTACATTATCTCTTCCTTGATAAGGCCAGTGGTCTATTATGTATTTTATCTCATGCAAGGCCAGGAACCTTTTCCCTACGACAAAGTCCAGGGCCTATTACATTCTTCCTTTGATCTCTTCCATGATAAGACCAGGGGCCTATTACATTATTTATCCCATGACATGGCCAGGATTCTATTACATGATCTTGTCCTTGTAAGTCCAGGACTATTACACATATTTATCTTTTGACAAGACCAGAAGTATTCTTCTATGACAAGACCAGGGGCCTATTACATCATTTCTCCCTTGGCAAGCCCATGTGTCCATCGTAATAAATAAAGAATATGGGATCAGATAGGATGGGCTCTTTATCAAAGTAATCCTATGTAAATATTTGCCAAACACTCATACAAGTGGTTTAGCTTATCATCAAATTACTACAGTAGAATTTTATCCACAAATTTGAAAATATAACCATACGTGATGTAATACACAAAATTTGGAACATCCTAGTTACATGGCTACTTACATCTTCAAAACAATTTTACTGACATTTTTTTTAATACAACCATCGACTGTATAATTAATATTATATTCATTGTCTAATCACTCTTCGGTATTTTTCCATATGTTCTCCACATAAATCCCTTACATTTATTCTGCATTTTTTAAATTTCACTGGTAAATTACCTGATTCAGGGTATATGATTTTGGTCCAAAAGATCCGTAGCAAGCCTAGAGATAGCATGTGATAAAAATCAAAAACATCACAATAATAAAAAATGTATTGTTTCAATTTTACTCTTTCAAAAGGAAGTGAGTAAAATATGATTGTTTCCAAAATGAACTCAACCAAGTATAAAATTTACCATAAGTCATATTAAGTTTCCAAAATGAACTCATCCAAGAATGAATTTTACCATAAGTAATACTCAGTTTCCAAAATGAACTGAAACCAAGAATGAACTTTACTATAAGTCATATTCAGTTTCCAAAATGAACTCAACCAAGAATGAACTTTACCATAAGTCATATTCAGTTTCCAAAATGAACTCAACCAACAATGAACTTTACCATAAGTCATTCTTATACCCAAGTTTTAGGAACTGTATATACTCATATCACACATGTGTCCACTGTATGTACCAGTATGTATGCATGCATGTGTGTGTCTGTGTGTGACTATGTATGTATGTATGTATGTATGTATGTATGTATGTATGTATGTATGTATGTGTGTGTGTGTATGTGTGTGTGTGTGTGTGTGCATGTGTGCATTGCATTTTTACAAGATAAAATTAATAGTTTCAGAAGTTCACAGTTTTCAAAGGATATATAATAGCCATTAAGTTATGGAAAAACATAAACTTACCGGTCATGTGTACACATTCATACAGACAGATCTTGTGTTCACCTCATAAAACTAGTGTCAGACAGCATAAATGTTTGATACACTCGATAAGATATAGTTATACTGTCAGATACATGGTTCGCAGCCAGATCCAAAATTTACCCAGTATGCATAAGGTAGTTAAGCATATGTCATACATGTACTAAAACACAACGTTAAAATATTTGATTTATTTTTTTATGAATGATATCATTCTCCAATGATGGGTCTGATGTTCTGAAGTTTGAGAGTTTTCTTTCCTCATATTTTTACAAATAATATAGAACATACCCATTTACACAATACTAGAAGATTAATTTTCTGGATTTAACCAAGAGGATCTCTTAAATGATATGAAAAATATATAGACACACTCAGTACTGAAGGGAAATGTTTACTTGAAATAGATTCAACCTACTAAGATTGTGTAACACAAAAATCCAACATGGCTGACACTTGTACTTAAGTTCCAAGCTTTTATAAATTCCAACATAAAATTAGAACAGAGTAATACAATCGCAGCTAACTCAAACAAGATTCCAACAATCAATAAATTCATGAATGAGAATCTACACTTCCAGTATAGACTTTCACATTATGGACTGATCTATGAATCCATGGATGCAGACTCGAGCAAGGAGTCCAAAGACCAAAGTCCAGACATAAATAGATGGGATGAGTGAAGTTCAGAAAAAAATGAGAAATGATGAGTGAAGTTCAAAACGGGAAAGTGATGAGTACAGAGTAATGGATTAGGAAGTCCAAGAAGGATGAGTCAGTCAGAATAGAAAGACTCAAGTAAATAGGAAAAGACTCAAGGAAATAGGAAAAGTTGCAACACGATCAGGAGAGAACGTGATGCAATCAGTCATGGACATTGCGCTCTTTTCACATCTCATTATGATGATGAAATAAATCCAAATTAGACACTGCTATTAAATCCTGCTTATATAAGTCAAATTAAAATTACCATTAATAATTTGTTTGATTAAATTTGTTATTTTTCTTGTCTTAGAATAGGCTCATATTGCCTAGTTCTCAGCTGATTATCCATCTTTTCACACACATGGGTCATATCGGGGAAGTCATTCCCTACATAATGTAGCAAAGTCAAATTAATTACTCCTTTTTCTAAGAGTAGCATTAAAAAGTATGAGCGCCCATTGATTACCGAGTGAGCAGTCTATAACAAATTTACCTTATGCTACTATATTTTTGATTACTGTTGCATAAAATTCACAGATCTTTAACCTACAAGATTATTTAAACATTACAAAAGCAAATATAATAGGTAGTTATCATTACCTCACAATAATCAGTATCTTCCTTACAGACAAAGAAAATTATTTAATATTTATTTCATGTAACCCAATGAAATCCTACACATATGAAAATTTGTATTGCATGCAATGAATTCTACCAATAAACTAATAACTGCAAAATTAAAAGATAAATTGCATGACAAAGTCTAGCATCAACACATTTCCATGAAACTGAATAAGATAAATTGCATAACAAGTATAGCATCAACACATTTCCATGAAAATGAATAAGATAATTGTATAACAAGTCTAGATAAGATAAACTGCATAACAAGTCTAGCGTCAACACATTTCCATGAGACTGAATAAGATAAATTGCATAACAACTCTAGCATCAACACATTTCCATGAAACTGAATAAGATAAATCACAAACCAACTCTAGCATCAACACATTTCCATGAAATTGAATAAACAATAAATAATATGGAACCAAGTAATTTCAAGCAAATTTGGAATAAAATAAAGATAAACACTTAATAGATAAGGCAAAAGAGAACTACTATAAGCAGGCTATAAATAAAAGTAAATGAACCTAATGCTCTTCTATCAATTATAAGAGCCAACATTATTGATGATAATTTATTTTCAATAGCTAATGTTAGTGAAGCTGGTGTTTTTGATATGCTAATAAAGGTGAATATTATACATCCTCTGAATTGCCCATTGAAATTAGACACAAAGACACAGTGGTCTCTTTTAAGAGTGCTCTCAAGACTCACCTGTTTCGACTGAAGGGAAAAACTTAGCGACCTAATCATGTTTTGTATCTTATATGTTTCCAACATGTTTTTATGTTGTCCAATTTCATTGTTTTTGTCATTTGTTGTTCTGCAGTGTAGTCATATCATTTTTGATGGTGTAAAGCGCTTAGAGCTTCGAAAGATTAGGTGCTATACAAAGTCCTCATTATTATTATTATTATTATTATTATTATTATTATTATTATTATTATTATTGGATGGTATTGGTCTACAAATTTTTAAAATTGCTCCACTAGTAATAACTTTAATGCTGATCCTAAATTTATGTATAATAAGTGGTACTTTTCTAGAAACATTGAAATGTGCAAAGGTCACACCTATCTTCAAAAAAAAAAGGAGAAAAAAAAGATTAAGGAAAATATAGACCAAAATCAATTCTACCTGTATTGAAACAATTATTTGAAAAGCAGGTACCCAATTAGGTCTACCAAGCTTTTGAAACTTACTCTCTATTTCACAAAGCATGACCAAGATTTGGAAAGTACCACTCGTGCCAAACAGGACATACCAAATTTGGCTGAAGGAAATGGATAATGGACATATGACTGAGATTGTTTTCCTTGACTTCAAGAAAGCTTTTGATCTTGTTGATCATGAAATTTCTGCTGCAAAAGTTGCACTGTTACAGGATTGACAATACTTCTTTAAACTGGTTTAGTCTTGAAAGTACTAATGAAAACAAAAGCATTTTAGTGACATCAACCGAAAGATATTTGTGAATGGAACTGATGCATCTCAGCTCAAGATATGCAGCCTTGCATATGTTCATGACATATTGGTGCAATGTGAGAGTACTGTCCAGAGTAACACCTAGTTTTTGTACTGACTGTGAATTTAATATTGGTGTTGCTACTATTTATTGTTTGAGGTAAAGGATGTGAATGAGAAAGTTTTTGTGGTGTAATCAGAATGGCCTCAGTTTTATCATCATCCATCTGCAGCTTGTTACATGTCATCCATGATTTCACATCAGAAATCCACCTCTCTACTCCTTGGATGGTAGCACCAACTTCATTTGGGTGGCCAGATTTATAATCCAGGGACCATCGAGTTCAACTCAAAAGTTTTTAAAGTTTACAGGAACCCTAATTACCTCTGGCAGAGTTTCACAAACTGCAATTCCAAACCCCTGCATGCCCTCAAGGGCTTTTTGATATCCTTCAGCTAGGCGTAATCTTCTAAAACAATCACATGGACCAAGTTAATAAAAATCATTGATAGAAATCATCTTTGATGTTATGTGATATTCATGTATTGTCCACGAAACCTAATTATTGCAACTCCTGACTTTTTTTTCTTACCTAGAATCTGAAAATTTCATTTCATTCTTCTGTGCTATTAAAATTTTCTAAGAAGTTTATTAACTTTTTCATCCTGATATGTCACTACTGTATGCCATTTTAAAAAAAAGCAACAGCTTGATGATGCATCCACTTTGCATCCCAAAATATGCAGTTTACAGTTTCCAACATATGATGGTCAAGTTATTCAGGTTCCCTGACAATTTCAACCCAATATAATATAAAATTCAGATCTGAATTAAATCTGAACAAGCTTTAAACAGGATTTTATCTCATTTACATTTCAGTAATTTGTGCTCAATTATTTAAGGGTAATTTCTTTAAAAAATCAGCCAAAAATGTAACGGTTGGTAGACCTGAAATGTTTGAGAGATTCAAGGTAACCTATTATAAATACTGGTAATCTATTATAAATACTGGTAATGGGACACCTGTTTAAGAGACACAAAATATCAGGCAAAGTGATAATTATGATTAATTTCTAAAACATCAATTATTCTTCAAGAATGTGAACTTCTTGTGTATGTTTCTTACCATCATTACTACACAAGGCAGCCTGGTAATAGTAGCAAGTCAGGTAATATGATAAATACAGATCATGTCTAAGTATTTCTTACCATCATTGCTAAAAAAAGGCAGCCTGGTAGTAGTAGCAAGTCAGGTAACATGATAAGTACAGATCTCATGTCTAAGTGTTTCTTACCATCATTGCTACAAAAGACAGCCTGGTAACAGTAGCAAGTCAGGTAACATGCTAAATACAGATCATGTCTGAGTATTTCTTACCATCATTGCTAAAAAAAAAGGCAGCCTGGTAGTAGTAGCAAGTCAGGTAACATGATAAGTACAGATCATGTCTAAGTGTTTCTTACCATCATTACTACAAAAGACAGCCTGGTAACAGTAGCAAGTCAGGTAACAACATGATAAGTACAGATCATGTCTAAGTGTTTCTAACCATCATTACTACAAAAGACAGCCTGGTAATAGTAGCAAGTGAGGTACATGATAAGTACAGATCATGTCTAAGTGTTTCTTACCATCAGTACTACAAAAGGCAGCCTGGTAATAATAACAAATCAGGTAAAATTATAATTACAGATCATATATAAGTGTTTCTTACCATCATTACTACAAAATACAGCCTGGTAATATAATCAAGTCAGGTAACATGATAATTACAGATCATTTCTAAGTGTGTCTTACCATCATTACTACAAAAGGCAGCCTGGTAATAGTAGCAATAAATGGTTCTTTCTGTAGTTCCAGTTAAATTCATGCTACAATTGGAGATGTCAACTTGGTCGTAGTTGCAAGATATTTCCATAGCAAACTCCACTGGATGGTGCCATGAATTGACAAATGCACCTTGGAATCTTCCACTGAAAAATAGTTATAGTATTGATCACTAGTATAAATGCCACAAATTATCATCAAATGACATTATTATAGTAGTACACCTTTCTTTCGATAACTCATGAACAAGGGGTCTATAAACATAGACTGCAGTATAAGCGAGGCCACGAGTTACCGAGGGTTTCAAAAAACATAGCGTGTACATGAAAACATCTGTGTATATCAACAATGCTTTTTGTTTTGGTGATTAGTCTGGTTCCTGGAGTCATATTTAATTGTATAGCACCAAGCTAGGATTCAAAGCAACAGGGAACTACACTAACTGTTTCCAACAGCAAACAATTTTTTTTTTATTGATCAAGTCACAGAATATTTATATCATGATAATAGCTCCAATTGCCAATTCAGGAATTCTTGTAAACTTGCTTTCCCACAAAAGTCCGCATCTGTGAAAACAGCTTGGATGCCTCGCTGTATTTGATCACAGTTATAAATGAGTCAGTTAATTTAAGGTAGTTTAATCATGATACATAATAACATTTGTAACGGTGTTTGATTGATCAATTGAAATGAGTTCACCCGACATATGACCAGAGCAGTTAGATTTTATGTATGTAGGATTTGCATGCCTTTTAATTTTAACTTTTATTTCAACTGCTGTTTTTATTCAAAAGACTCAATAAATGTGATAATACAAGGGAGGCAATTGCTTTAAATTCAGTGCAACAATCCATTAATTTACTTCTGCAAGTCTTTTATCAGAACATGGTCAGCATTTTATAAGTTCTCATAGAAATGCTTGTGTACATTGTTGGTATGGTATATTTATATATTTTACATTTAAATACACATTGTATTTATGATGAGTAACTAACCTACAGAGCTAAAACACAAATTAAAAGTTGATAATTTCAAAATGTTGATTGAAATTTCCAGGTCATATCATCCATTTTTTATCATAAAATGAGCAGCAAATCAACTTTTCGGTTACCAGTTTTGATCGCAGTTTTTCTTAAGTTAAAGAAATAGGGATGCATTTTTGGGGTATTTTCTGGTTTACCAAATGGGGTTCACATCTGACCCTGCATTATAAGTGGGTTTGTGAGTTATCAGGGTGTGCATTATCAAGGGAGTGTGTAGCTTTAATAAATTACATCATTTTTGGAAACAGAATTATCTCTGGTCCATCCAAGACAAATTTGCATATAATATAGTATAATATTGTACAGCACCCTCCTATCAACTTCTCAGGTCACCCATTCTGTACCGGGAAAGTGGCATCATCAGACGGGTAGTTTATACACACACTTTTCCATGCAGAGAAAACCGTCCATGACAAGAAGGTGGTTACTGGTGGGTAGTTCCATATAAAAGGGCAACCAATGTACTTCATTCAATTTCCAGAACAGATCAATACTGAACAGCTTCCGATTTCACTTGAGCTTTTCAATTTACTCAAATCAGGCCTCTGCTATGGGCTAAAATCTCTTAACCCAAAGTAGAAAAGGCACATAATGAGAATCTTTGAAGAGCTTTTGATCAATATATAGTACATAACTATTCAATGGCTTTACTGTCTGTGGAAGGAGCTAGGCAGGTTTTAAATTAGCCAAAATTTGGCTAAGGATTCCTGTTGCCATACTCAGTGAGGCTGGTACACAACTAATGTCATTTCAGCCCAATTTGGCTAATTCCTACAAAGCTGTTCTTCACACTCTTAAGTTGAAACCAAATCTTGGCTAAATGAATGCTTAGCCAAAATTTGGCTAACTGCAATATTGTCCCTTTCCATAATGTACTCTATGACTTTTAGGCAAAGACGAAATTTTGAATAAATGTATCCTTAGCCAAAATTTGGCTAGTGTGAACAACAGCATTTAGTACAAGCTGCATGTATGGCTGTTAGAATCAAAAAGTGAAATAGCAATTAATTAGAACATTTGGCTATTCACCTCAATGTCTCATACCATAATGTACATTTATGACCTCTAGGCAAAAACTAAAGTTTTGGAGAAATATATTTTGCAAATGGATGATCAGCCAGCATTTGGAAAAAATAAAATAAAAGTTTGGAAAATAGAAAAATAATCTTTCCTTCTTTCAGAACAAGTGTTTATACAGTATACTGTATGGCACCCTTTTAATTGCAAATGGAGTAGCACTCAAAACCTAGTTTAGTGGCCACCTACTTCAAAACTCCATCATTTCCTTGCTCTAGTTTCTATCAAGTTTGCCTGCAGATGTTGACCACCTGATCAATGACAACTGTTTTTCTCCCATGGATCCTTGTGTACTGTGCAAGTGATTATCTAAGCATGTTTCTTTCCCCATCATGGGACTAATCAGTCACACTTAATACAAAATATTCGCAATCTCAACTGCCTGATTTCAACAACTGTCTATAATTACATGTATATGGTTCAGTTAATTGCAATCTTGCAATGTACTTTGTTTTCCTTATATGTTATCAATCCTTCTAAATATCCATCTTCTTATATGTACTTGAACAACTATTATTTCTGCTCTTTCTCTCTATCTGCTGCAATCCTCTCACATTTCCTCTCTCATTATATTGTTTCATGCCTATATCTTAAATTCTTGCACATTGCACTGATCCAGCATATAAGGTCATCTGTTGGGCTACTAATGTTACATGTAATTTGAAAATGTACATAATTGAGCATAGAATGTAGAGTGTAACATTCAAATTTAATGAATGGAAGACTACCAAACCATCCCAGTGATCCTTATAAGGTTAGAGAATCAGAATAGTCTAGTAAATACACCTTTACTGAGCTGTTATCCCAAGGAAATGAATAGAGAATCAAAATAATAATACAGTAAAACCTGTCTTGATACCACTGTTATGAGAGACCATAATTTCCATACACAGACTTATTGATTATGTAGGATTATGACCTGTTTTGAGAGACCATTTCTTTGGCCAGAAGGGGTGGTCTTTGAAAACATGTTCTACTGTACCACAATGCTTTTAAATACCCAAATTTGTAATGATAATATCACATGGCATTTAGAAATTCTTATTATAAATGTAAATTTAGAACTTTCTGAAATGTATTATATCAATCTGTGCTTGGTCAAGTTTTGCCATAAAATGATGTCATGACATTACTTGTGGAACTTTAAAATTCAGTACGCTTTGGCCAATGTGTTTCCTGTATATATAAATCTTTGTCAGGAATAACTTAATTGGCTTTGACATTCAGTGAACCATAAACATTTTCAGCACAAAAATAAAGTTCAGCTAAAATATATAATCTCTTCAACCATCAAATTGTCTATGCAATAAGAATGTAAATGAATAAATGAAATGCTTGTAATTGGTACTATGTCTTTATTTGAATATTTCACAAAAAGAGATGGGAAGCACATATTGGATTATGTTAATTAGGTCAGATAGAATAATAAAAAGCATATTATCAAGTGTATATCCTGGTAATCCAATTATTTTTAAATCTGACATCATATAAGACAAGTGACTGAAGCTTTAAATATAACAGTAAACACAGACATAAGGTTTTTTGTTTCAAGTTCAAATGCACATATTAATAATTGTGTAAAACTTTGCTCAGGCTCTGTATGTCTTTGAACTCTTCGCAGAGTCTGTTTTGAGTAATTAAGGTATGGTTGCCATCAACAATATCAACGATACCTTCAGACTTGAAATTCAATTCTAATGATTCATCAACAGCATCTACAGTTCCAATTGCAGGAGGAAATTCCTTGAAGTTTCCATTTTGTACCAAAACTTTTGCATTGATATACAACCTGCAGACATAATTATGATCAATGCTTCTGACAGCAGTTTTGCTTGATGAACAATGCAGGGTCAGTTTATCAACCTCAAATGTTCCAAGAAACTTTGACTGAGCCGCATGCATGAAAACATTCTGCTCATTCTGAAAAACATAATCACATTGGAGATAATGAAAATCATAATCACACTGCAGATAATAAAAAACATGCTAAGCAATCATAACTTGATTAAAATGCCTTTCTTGGTATTTTGAAAGAAACTCAAATTCCTACCAATGGAAAACATTATAAAGCTTTTCAGAGAAGCATTTACTGTAGTCAATACATCAATGAATTATAGTCTTCTTTAAATGTGCATGAATATTCATGATAAATCTCATCTAACTAGAGTTAGAAGTCCTTCTATAAAAATGCTACCAAGACTTCATGCAGAAAGGCAATGTAAAATAGTCTGAGAAAGAGACTTTTACTATTTTTGTCAATGTTGCTGAAAGATTATATAGCGCAAACGTCAGATAGAGCTTAATTCCCTTTGTAAAATGTTAAGTTACTTACAAAAGTACAGTGCACTCATTAAATATGGATAATCTTAGTCAAAACTTAATATATGTTAGGGACAAACCAGTTAATCTTCAGGGATGGTTGTTGGAGGGGTGGGTGGGAACTAAAAAATAAGTGAATAGGAATTCCAAAGAGTGTTTGCGTGATTTTAATGCTTTACATATCTTTAATAATTGTTCAGTCATATCATTACGATGTCTGGTGTGTGACAGTTTATAGTGATTTCTATTATTGGGCCATCATACAAAAGACATGTGGCATGCTGTCCCACCCATTTACATTATCCTGACACCAGGCCAATGAATTCTAACACTAATGTCTTAATGCTGGGCAATAGCAATGCAGCTGTTAGTATCGTCTTTGGTATAAACTGAGCAAGGGCTCAAAACTGCAACCTCCCACATCCAAGGCAGATGCTCTAACCACAAGGCCACTGGTTCAGTTGGAACTCCAATGCTAACAAGAATGTTAGCATGTAACAAAGCATGTCGGATAAATTTGTTGAAAGTTTCATTGTGATTTTGTCACGCAGGGGTCATCTCTTTACTAGAACTTTAATACAATTTTAATGCATGTGTGTGTGTGTGACAAACCGCATAATAACTTTAATAAGTTAACAAGATCAGACTGAAATAAAAGCCACAAATAGAGTTTGAAAAATTTGGAACTTGTTTTCATGGCAACCTCAAAAATATTTATCAATGTTTATAAAGTTAAAAATATTAGCAAAATATGGTACTCTTATTGATGTACAGATGAGTTAAGCTATTGGTGGATGGAACTGATTTTGTATTCCAGACTTTTCAGTGGGTGTAATACTTATAGAGATCAGGTTTGGAAGACTCTTGAGTTCATTGTGACTATTTTCGTTTATAATTACAGAAATCAAATGTAAAGACACTGTATTTACTGATGAAAAAGCATATTACCTTCAAAAATGTGCTCAGACTTTCACAGAAATATGTGACACTGCTGCAGTTCAACTGTTTGTAAAACAGCATAGTACTCATAACATGATCTGCCCAAAGCAATTCCACTGTTAATCCAGCACCCCCAATACACTATAAAAAGATAAAGGCACATAAGAGCCAATTTATAATTTTTTGGTTTGTTTGCATACTGATATTGAAATCCACAAAAAGCATATACACAAAGTATTCCATGTTAACAATCCTTTATTATCCACTGAATTAGAAAAATAAATATAACACGGGTATTATAAATGCTGCACAAAATCAATTTATGGCAACATGGAAAATGCATGTTAATACTGGTTTTTAATACAATTTTGACTGAGTCATATTTTTCTGCACATGTTCTCTATATATTCTCAGGAATCAATGACCTACTGATAATCACACACTAAGTAGTTATTGAATTAACTACTTGCAGATTGGATTAATTACAGTTCAGTTTTGCTTGCCACACATTTTATTTTCCAAAAATGCACACCTTGAAAACTGTTATTACAGATCATAATTGTATAAAATTTATTAATAAACTGATGTAAAATGGTCAATTTGTGTCCATATACATTTGTGACAAAGCTTTCCCAGATTATAAATGTATCCACCAGCAAGTCCACCATTAACTCTTATTCATTATTCTGTTTTCAACTCATACATCAATATAAAGGAAAACATTAAAAAGATATAAAAATTTGATCTATATTTTTATTACTTAAATTTCATTATCTGTTATAAATAATTATTCTTCATTACTGGCATTTTTGCTCTCAGGTTACAAATAAAAATTATATCATTGATTAAATGTAAAAATGTATAATTCAATGGAATTAGGAGACATGCTAATGGCTCAACCCATGAAAAGAGGTGTGCAGCTTGTTCACATCAAGTATACAATATAATATACATGTACTGATCATAAATTGTCTAGTTCAAACTGTTTTAATGTATGGACCATTTTAAACAAGAGAGTTTGCAATGTATATGAGCAAAAGAGAATTTAATATGCTTTTGTTAATTACCTTTATACATGTTTCATCACTACTAAGTCCACATTCTTCAACTGTTCCAAACTTGTAATTTATATCTGGATCTGTAAGAAAAGATTTAATAGCATCTTCAATTCTAAACTTATACATACACTATCTGAAACCAACTTCTCTTAAATCACCCTCTCTTAATCTTTTTCATGCATATATTTCATGTGATAAATCAGGAGATTGACTGATAAAACTAGAATATTGACAATTCTGCAAAGTCCAAATACAATGAACATGATTTATTTTAAGTCAAATTTAAAACCAAAGACTTCTTTAACCTGACATGCATAACTTTTATATTTTTATGTTTGTCAAAATGTTCCTTGTACAAATTTGAATACACTATATTATATTGATGTGAATGACAGATCAAGTTTTTGACAAACACATAATGTTGGCAACTGATAATCAATTATAGAATATTTAAATCTTCTAATACTAGTATTAAATTAGTTTTGATTAGTGTTTCTATTTTTGTACATGTGTATAAAAAATTAATTATCTTAACAATGTAAACTTCAAAGGTGATCATGTTCACACAATATTTGGAGGGTGTGTGTGACTATCAATATAGGTCTCACCAATAAGACTGTTATAACCTGACTCTTTGGAAACTGTACCTAGTCACAGTCAGCAAGTGAACAGCAGCTTGATTCTCTAGTGAACAGTGGTGTAATTAATTTCAGAGATTGGATTCTCAGTCACTACTCAGAAATGAATGAATTTGAATTCTGAATTTTTCTGGCTCACAAAATTGCATATTGGTGTAAAAATATATCATACATCTATATATATGAGATTTGGTCAAAAACTTAATAACATGGTTTGAAAAAGTATTCAGCAGAGATTAGAAATGCTGCATACAACCTGTCAATAAATAATAACATAATATAATTCTGTCATTATTGCATGTCTGGATAAACATTTTGAATATTTTCTGTCATGGTAAAAATTAATCCCATTTCCAGTTAATCTGCAGTTTTAACAGCAATACATATCCATAGAAAAAATGTTTTTGGTCCACAAAATTCAATAACGTTACACAATATTTTTCTATCTCCCTTTCTAGAATCTGGAGAAGAAAAAAAACATTTTGGTAATATTGTCTGGTAAAATATAGAAATATACTTACATTTCACTTTTACATAATTATCAATATCTGTGTCATTAAGATTTATGCAAATCTTTCCTTGTCTGCTGAGAGTCAAAGACCACGTGCTGAAGGAGAGCAGATCCTTAGTGTAGATATAACAGCTATCAGACCCTACAAAAAATGAGATATTTTATGTGTCAATTAATAACAGCATTAGGAATGTTCCTTTCTCTTTTCAGTACAATTATCATTATTATTATTATTATTATTATTATTATTATAAGAAACAAAATGAATAAAAACATACTTAATACATAACCTTGTCAGTTTCTTGGAAAAAACCTGAACATTTTACTAACATATTGCGGATTTTAAATCAATTTGAAATGTATTTAAGGAGCTGAAACAGCTTATTACAGTGCAAAAAAATGCTGGCTGGTTGTTTGATTGTTGCATTGTTTCCTTGTGTATCTATCCTGAACTAATTATTATTATTTACTGAAAATTAAACCTTTCATTGAAATTTCAAAATGAAAAATCATGCTTTCTTTAATTTGCTTGTTTATATGACAGAGTATACAGAAACAAATCTTTATTTTAAAATTGTTTCAGGTAGAAATATTGTTCAGTAATTTCTATTTTCTGTGTAAAGGCTTTTAATCATGAAGTGTCTCAATTGATATACTAGTATTTTAAGAAATTCTGTTGTATATAGCGTTCATTAAAAACAATATTAACTGTACTTACTCTCTCCTGTCACACCAGCCTCTACTGTTTCATGCCCCTTCTCTGTTTCATCTTCTTCATGAAAATCATAAACTGATGACATTCTTAAACTGTGTTACTTCCTGGCTCAAGTGTGTGCTGCTACTACTGGCATTTCTAGGTGGGCATACAATATTTAACCTCTCAAAGACATGCCTTAGTCCAATGTCTGTATAGAACTTCTGACTTTTGATCTTGGAGTTGGATCACATGGCTCATTAGTCTGGTCTTTGATATTAATGGCCATGAACTGGAGCTGTTGAAGCTATGCTGATTGGATTATCACTGATGATTTGTTGGATGATGTCTTGCTTTGTGCAAGATAAACAAATTATATAATACTGAAATGCCCATAGTCAAAGTGC
The DNA here is from genome assembly GCA_029339505.1 of Unio delphinus. NCBI lineage: Eukaryota > Metazoa > Mollusca > Bivalvia > Unionida > Unionidae > Unio > Unio delphinus. The sequence goes on along the minus strand of JAQISU010000095.1, from coordinate 1,286,660 downwards.
TGATCTCACAATTTGCACAAATTATAACCATGTACAAATCATTGTTTTTAAAATCCTTTAATTATAATGCAACATCAATCTAAAAAATTGTATAGCTTATTCCACTTTCCTTTTCTTAACCAGCAATTTTTATAGACAGTGTAACATCAATATCTTCCACCCCAACCCCCTAATTATTTATTTCCACCTCCCTTACAACTCATTAGTTTCCCCCTCTAGTTCTAACTTCTACTCCCTTGCCTAAAGTAATTAATTTCTTTTCAATCATGGACACTTTGGTAATAAGCTGAATGCAACATGTATATATGTAATGGTTCTGCTAGCAATTGGAAATGGGGTAGATTCAGCTATCACATTCTTTTCCCCATTCAACCAATTCATTTATTTGTATTAATGCGCCCTTTGGTAATACACTTAAAGCATACAAGTGAGATACCACAACATAATGGATCCTTTAACAAATGGGGGGGGGGGCAGATCTATGTTGCTGATTTTCCCCCCACTATTATGAATTAGTTCCTTATACATAATCTATTTAGTATTAAACATATGGAAATACCATGCATGTAACAGGTCATACAATATATTGGGCATGGGGATACATGATCAATTAGCTGATTATTTCTCCTAACTACAATTAGTTTCTTTTCCTTTTCCACATTTGATATATAATGCAGGTATATGTTTACTTTTCAAAATCGCATATATGGATGATTTCAAATGAACCTTTACAGTTAATAGACGTTACAATTTCGGACTAATAGATTTTCAACAGTCACTTGCATAGTATAAGACACAGCTGTTAAAGAATCTTCCTGGTTCTTCTTAGCAAACTTACAATGCATTAAAATGGGGACCATTCTGATGACCTAAGTGGTTAGAGCATCCACTTGTGATGTGGGAGGTTGTGGGTCATGTTAGTTCTGAGAATGGTCGGCCTGGTGCCAGGATAATGTGATTGGGTGGGACATGATGTTACATGTCTGCAGGGCTATGCATGAGTGGTATACATCACTTTAAACTAAATATAAAAATCCAAAATACACACACACACACACACACACATGGTCATTTGCAAGGTTTTGTAAAAAAATATCTAGAGTGAGTGAAAGTGTCCAAGGAAATATATGATGGGTACCTCAACAAATAATACTGGGTAACTCCTTTGGAATTGGATCAACAGATACTATACACATAAATGTCAGTAGAGATCAATGATGTTGCACTCATAATCTTGGCATCTTCTGCCCACACATTATTTGTTTCCTTATTCTTGTCCTGTAAATACTTATTTACATTGTTTTTGTGGTAATTTCTAAGTGATTTAGTAATCATTGTGGAGCACATGTCTAACAATACTATTTCAGGAAATTTTTAAGCTGTCTTCGCTTGTAGCTTAAAACATACAATTACCCTCACCTCATACAATTTGCAGTGGATGAAAGAAGTGAGAAGAGAGAGAGAGATTAAGCAATAGAGAAAGACTGATATAGGAAGAAGAGCGTAAGACAGATGAGAGCTATAAAAACAGAGTGGAAGTGAGAGGAACACAAGAGGAAGACAGAAAAGAAAAAGAGGAATACAGAAAAAAGAAACATAAAGACAAAGACGAGAGAGAGAGAGAGAGAGAGAGAGAGAGAGAGAGAGAGAGGAAGAAAGATACAAGAAGATAAATAGAGAAATAAGAAAAAGGGCAGTTTTATGAAGGAAAGAGAGGCGTAAATTGAGAGAGAGAGAGAGGGCGAGAGAAAGAGAGGGAGGGAGTGAGGGTGTCAGGGCTAATTATTTTCCTGCAGGCAGAAAATCACCTGGCTAAATTGTTACCAAGGAAATTGTTCGGAGGGGAGCGGGATTAGGTCTTTATGATACAGGCAAGACTTATGTATAATGAACACCAGCTTGTCATCCAACATGTATAAAATCATGGATATTTTGAGACCTTTTTCAATAAAACCACGATGTTAAGGTGCCTAAACTGTCAAATCAAATATGGTTATCCTATTTTTAAAGCACCATTAGTGTCCCATTTTTATAGTTTTTATAGCATATTAGTACTATTTTTGTATCATTCTAAAATGTTGGGTGCAGTCAAATTTGGAGGCATGTCTTATAGTGTTACTTAACCATGGGATATTATGTGACACTGATTAAGTCCCTTCTATGCAGTACTATATGGTATCAAAAATCATTTCTGCTTCCACACATAAACTGTGCAATATGATACCAATTAGAAAAATATGTAACCCATCCAAGATTTGGGAAAAACATAATATTCCTCTGAATAATTATGTTGATGATTGGGTTAACAAATCTTATCATAAGCGACTGAGAACAAATTGCAGATGATTAAATAAAAATTAAATGTGTTTAATGTTTCTAAAAATAGAAAATATAAAAGCTGAAATATTGTTCGACTAAGAAAAATCTACAACTTTAAGACATATTGTTCTCTTTAGATTACTGTCTTTAAGACATTATTATCTCTCTATCCTATGGGCTTTGATGTAATTAATATAAAGATATTTATAGCAGTGCATAAACTTATCAATGTTTTATTAATTAATACAAAATCAAAACCATGCCTATGTATGCCTTCTTTTATTGTGATATTTTATTATCAATGAAATAATGATATATACTAGAATTTATCATGTATATATATATATGACTTATCTACATTCAATAGACATTGTTTTTTTGTTTTTTTGTACTATTTCCCATGCAACGCCAGCAGTTGGTCGGATCCAACCCATGACTTCTTCACAGTTAATTATAAATGTTCATAACTTTACAGAGAATAGTTGTTAACATTAGTACATAGTATTATATTTTAATTCTAAACTCATTACAGAATATAAGCTGAGAAAGAGAGAGAGCCGAAGAAAAGTAAATTTATTGTAAGAATTTCCACTTATATACATATATGTACCAATACATATATGCACATTAAGCATTCACTCATTACAAGTTTTATAAAGTAACTATGGCTGTTACTCATTTGAAAGCAATTCAATTCTGCTATTATTTTAAATACGTATTTTCCCTTAATAGCAATCTTTGAAAACTAAACAATTACCATTGTAATAAGAGTTTCTGACACTAGGAAGAAATCTAACCTTGCCTGCTTGATAGGTTTATTCTTTCTCCAAGTGGATCTTTTTGAATCTATATTATTTTCTCATCAGAAATAAATTTGAATACATTCATCATAAACATCAATTAGGACAATTAGTGTTCATAAGTTTGAACGTGTAATTTTGAACTGAAGTATCTAAAACTATATTGTTGCTGTTTGCATCTACTTTGCGTCTGTGTACAGGCAACTTAAAGTTATTGCTCAATACAGTAGCTTCTCCCCTTGAATCTGAATGCAAAAGAAATTATATATTGGTAACCCCAAGATGATCTAATATGTTTCCTGTCATTTAGTAAAATGTGTATCTTGCAATAGATATATTGAGTATTCCTCATTTTCTTCAGGTAATTCATTACATCTCCAACCCATAGCAATATGACATTATATATTTTTCACAAGGCAGTTCTTTTATATAAATGTCTACATGGAACTGCAATAGAATATCTTCAGGACTTGTTCAGGGCTTTTTCACCAAAATACCAGTTGGGAATAATATCACATGGAAAACTTCTAGTACCAAAACCAATAACAGAGCAATTCAAAAAGAGTTTTCAATATTCTGGTACAGTTGTATGGAATAAATATTATAATAGTACTTAAAAAGAGATGTCATGAGCATGCATGTGTTTATTATAGATGATGATCATACCTATATTTATAGGTATTTCCTTAATGACAGCTTCTGTGTAGACTGTGACACTAATTATTGTTTGTTTTGTTTTGTATGGTTTAACGCCTTTTTAAAGCACAATATAGGCTATACATGACGGCCAATATTAATGGTGGAGGAAGAACCCTGAAACCCCCCGGAAAGAACCACCGACCCACGAGAAGCTACCGGCAAGCTTACTCACATAACTACATTAGCCGAATCTTAGACCTGAACACACGCAGACAGAGGTGAGATGGCAGTGATCCGTAACGGACAGCGCTTTAGACCACTCAGCCACTCTGGGCCCCTCACTAATTATTGCTATATTCATATAATGTGCATTTTCATACTCTCCTTAAGAGGGCCTCAAAGGAGAATAGTCCTTTACTAATGAGTCACCCTCTATAAATAAAGCATTATTATTATTATTATTATTATTATTATTCATAGAGGCAATTCACAATGAGTCATCCGCTGCCTTTATTATAAAATTCTTATATCTGATATTGATCATTACATTACTTCTAGGATTTGCTGAGATATTCTATTTGATAGTGAACATTTTATTTTTAAGGCTTATGTTATATAAAAAAAGAAAGTTCATATATTGTCATTAAGAGAGAGAAAACTAAATAGAAAGAGCGAAGGTCATTTCTGAAATAAAAAATAACACAAAAAATCAAAGGTCATTTAATAAAGTTGATAGAAATAGAAATGCAAAAGTATTAAAGAAATGGTAAACCAAATATCCAGTCATTAAATAAGAGTATTTTGCAACTGTCATCCTTGTTGTTTTTACACAAAATTGGGTAACTTATCCTTTTCAGATTTAAGAACTTTGTTCTGTAGAATTTCTTTTTAGTTAAAATATCTTATGTACTTAAAATGATATGGCCTGTTAGTATACTTCATGATGTTTACTTGATATTAGAGAAAAGTTTGTTGCTTTTGGCTTACCAATATATATTTTTTTCAATGAAATGTCAGCCACATTACACAAAGTAGCTTCTTTGCAAACAACTTCACCTAATATACACTACTCTCTCAAAAGTACATAATAACTGGTAAGTGCCTGCTTGAATGTGAAATTCAAATTCATTTGTTTCTTTTCTGTTGTTGCATCATGACATTTACAAATCTTTATACATTTTGACATAGTGAATTGAACTTTGACATTTATTGAACAATTAATGAAAGTAATTTGTGAAGTTAATAATTATTCATTAATATGTGTGTTTTATCAGTATATATAATTTATTATGTAGCAACAGATCACTGAAAATGTATGAGAATGTGTGAATGAAAAAAAATGTGAACAAAAGTTAACATATGATAACTGTTCCTTATATTTGTTGGTGTGTTTTGGAAAGGACCAAAATATTAAAATGAAAACTTCTTTTGAACACCGTTTGATAAATTAAAAAAACTTTAGAATTTTGAAATATATAACTGATGAAAATAAGAATATATCATGAAATATGCATCACTACACCAATTTTCACAAAACTATGTTAATGGGTCAAACATATTGAGTGCAAAATGTACAATAAGAAAGAATCACATATTGAATCATTTTGGGATTTTACTTCCCACAATATGCTAAAGACAGACTCTCACAATTCCATTAATTGCACATAAATGCCAAAAAAATAACTTTGAAAATCATTTGCATTATGCATGCATTTCCATGCGAGACATTAAATTTATTATCTTGATTTAGTCTACCCACCTACCTACGTATCTATCTACCTATCTTTTAAATAAGTAAAGATTGAGTATTATAATTTGTATTATGACAGTATAATAATCCACCATTTATTTATTACCTAAGTATCTAACCCATAGTGGCTCTTCGATAACTATTTTGAAGAGACTCAAAAAGTACTTGGAACACAAGAAATTTAGAACAAAATTTTACTGTTCAAGTTTCATTTTGATTTTCCTTTCATGTAGCCCAGTGCTAACAGTTGGACATGTAACAAGGGTCATCCTGATTATCACTATCTCTAATTCAAATTTCACAGCCAAAATCACTTGGGAGAGCATGGTTAATTACACATTTGAATAATCTAATCATGATGGCAAGGCTTTATAGCCATACAAGCCTTTGATGATGCTCTATGGACCACTTGCTTGCAGCTAACAGTCTCTTACCAAAGTTATGGATCGTAGATTATTTCATTATTTGGATTTGGTTTAGCTGAAAATAGGCTTATTTTAATATTTACATGATAAGAAAATAAATTATCCTGTATGATAATTAGGCATTATGAAATTACCAGTAGAAGCACATGTAGCAATCAGATCAATTGGTTGAAAAATTACTTTGAAAAGTGTGTACAATCTGTAGTTAACTTCAACACCTGTTAGAGAAATATGTTATTATGTTTACACCCATGGCTGAGTATCCACTGCACTACTGTCTTCAATGCAATGTGTTGATAAATATTGATTGCAGATAAATTATAAAATTAATTCCTTTTATAAATACACGTGTGACTTTATTTTTTTTCTCAACTGCTCATCTCAACTATAACAATGCGAACACTACAAACTCAACATTGATATGGGTTGTGAAAAAAATTAGGTTGAATTGTTCATATCATATAAACACCAGAACTTTTTAACAGGGCACCTTACAAGTATATAAACAATACAAGGCCCGAAGCTTTTTCACATCTGGGAAGATAGGTTGCTGGCTTTCTAGGTTAAAGTTCATAATTTAATAAAATAATTAAAAAGTCCTTATAAACAGTCAAGAGAGATATATAATTGACTCTGATTTCCATAGAAGATGACAAAAACAAATGATAATAATAATAATAATAATAATGAGAACTTTGCATTATGCCTAGAAGCTCTAAGCACTTTGCAACGTATGTAATGATATTACATTGTACTACAAAAAGCAAAACTCTATGAAATTAGAAAATAAAAGGCTCAATATTTGGAGGTGTGCTCTGATCGTGGTACTCTAAACATGATTCAAGCGTGCTGTGTTTTGAGCTTTTTGACATTTCTGGAGCAGATATTGAGATGAAACAGACATAATTGAGTTACAATAGCTGAGTCTTGAAAGTACTGATGAAGAAAAGTGTTTTAGTGGCATCAACTGAAAGATATTTGTGAATGGAGCTGATGCATCTCAGCTTAAGATAAGCAGCCTTTCCTATGTTCATGACATGTTGCTGCAATGTGAGAGTAACTGACCAGAGTAACACCTAGGTTCTGTACTGTTTTTTTGACCTCTCTACTCCTTGGAAGGTAGAATCAACTTGAGTTGTGTGGCTAGACTTGTATATTTGGTTGTCATCAGTGTACAATTGGTGAAACATTGGATGATGATCTATGTCACTTGAGAGTGGCTGAGTGTATTGAATAAAGTGAACAGGTCCAAGAACAGACCCCTTTGGAGCACCACAACATAAATCGACTGGGCTTGAGTGTAAGATTGGCAGATACAATTTGTGTCCTGTTGACTAAGTAAGACTTGAACCAAAAAACGGCTGTTGTGAATGACAAATACATGCTTTTTACATTGAATTAATATATCATGGTCTGTTGTGTCAAATGCTGAAGACAAATCATGGAGTGTGTGGAATGTAATCTTTCCGCTATCCAAAGCAGAGAGAATGCCATTAACTACTTTCAGAAGTGTAGTTTCAGTACTGTGGCAGGGGAGATATGCAGACTGTACATTGCTATAAAGACTGTTTGAATTCAGATGATATACATGCTGGGTCAGAACAACTTTTTCTAAGATTTTTTATATGAACGGGAGATTAGAAACTGGTCAGTAGTTCTTTAAAGCATTAAAGTTGAATGTTAGTTTCTTCAGCAGAAGGTTTTATACTGGCAGTTTTGAAAAATAATGGGAATTCCTCTGATGAGATAGAGGTTTTAATAACATCAGTTAGTAAAGGCAATATTGGATCAAATTACTTAAGCAGCAGTGATATTGGAATTAGATCAAGTTCACATGACTTTGGTGCACTCATCATCACAAGTATCAGAAATTAATCCATGTGCTGCTAGTTGTTGTCGCTGAAATACTGTAGTGGGATATTTTGGCTAAATGGACTATGTGACATTCTTCTTGGCAGCTTCATAGATTAGGTTATGAAAGTGAGTCTGTTGGAAAGTCAAAGCCTCTCCACTTCACAGTGGTCTTTTTTAATGGTGCAAAGTTGGTCCCTAACACTGCTATACCATGGAGAACACGTTTGAATTGATACTCTACACTTGATGGCTGAGATGTTTTCAAGCAATGAACACAGGCAGTTATCGAGTTCTTCTACTGTAGGAGGTAAGCAAGTTGTTAGGTTCGCTTGGATACATTCAGATAGCATATAATGCGGCAGTTAGCTGATGCAAGTTCGTGGGATACAAGGATGGACCATAGAATATTATAATCAGGTCTATGAAGACTTCAGTCTAAAATGTGATCATGTTTATTGGTGGGTTGGTTAACTGTTTAAGGTTGAAAACATGAATGGAAATAGGATCATGCTATTGTTATCTGTGTTGCCTCCAAAGCTATAGAGCAGCACATATATTTGTATTGTCTAGCAGCAGTTGTGTAAATTACATGATTACTAGTATTTTCATTTTTTTCAGTTTTGCTTATTTATAAAAAGACATCATGTCCAAATTTTAAATGGGCTGTAATGAAACAAATTCTGGAACAGTAAAACTATACTATTAAGATAATACTTGATCTACATTATTGTGATTACTATATAATATCTGAGGATATTCCATCCATGGTAACTTAATTGATGATTAGTTTAACGTTATTCTCAGTGATAATTTCCCACATATATTCATGAACTTAGTAGCATTTATCTAAATTAATCATAAAAGACTCACAATACACAAATTTGATGGAAATAGGTGGAATATGATATATTTCTGTGTGTCTGGCTGGCTAGGATTAGTTGATAGTGGATGCAATAATTTACTTTACAAAATATTTAGAAAGCTGATCCTTTTTTCAAAAGAAAAAAGTAGAGACTTAAAATAAGGTTACTGAAATTTGCACCAGATTCTTTGGTGCCATATTGAAAACATTTCAAACACTTGGAATGACAGAAAATGCCATAACATTTGGCTTTTCAGTCTACACAGAAGCTGTCATTAAGGATATGCCTATAAATATAGGTATGATCATCAGCATTTAAACATCTAACATTATTGAATTTGTATTATCATGGAGTTTGCATACTCTACTATGATAGCTGGACAAGTAACACAATTCATAAAACCAAGTGCCTTATTTTTGAGTCAGTGTATGGCTCTCTCCAGGCCATGCTCTTGGTGTAAAATTCCTTTGATCATGACAGGTTTTCATTGATCTTGCTGAGTGCTTAAAAGCTGCCTGCTGGGCATGTAATAGCCTTGATAGAGGCAGAACTGATAGAAGACATTCAACCAGTTACAGCAGTATAAATAAGGTTAGTTTTCTTGCTACCAGAGACATTCATTTGATTGGACATTCAGGCGAAGACTGCAGACCGAGTAGGACGGCTTTTCTGGAGCTGGCGACCTGATGACGTCACGACGGGTGCGAAAGCACATTTTCCCAGGCTTTACAGTTAAGGACGGTTCAACACGGCATCAACTCACTTCACTATGAAGAGAAACATCACGATGTGGGGCAGTGGACTACACAGCGGAAATATTTTGGAGAAGTTATAAGTCCCTTTAACAAGCGGCAGACGACGAAGACTTATGGAAACTGGGTAGCCCACCATACCCACGTGGTGAAGAAAAATGGCGGACACTGAAGTGGAATTGCTCCTACATCGAAGTACTGGAACCACATTGCAACCAGCCATGGAAAACTAAGCAATGTGGCGGACCTGGGGCGCGCTGACTGGTGATATCAAAGTATTGAGTAACCCGCAGGCTGCCGTAGGATGATATCATCAAGTCAGCGAAACACTACCTTAGATAGCCAGCATTTTGATGCCATTATAGCGGTTTTCTGATGTGTCGCCAGCATCGGACCACTCGGATAAAGCAGTACAATGAAAAGATTTTTGCCATTTATCTTTTCATTCGCCTGAATAATAGGGGACTCAATTAGTTACGAGTACCCCTCTTTGAACAACTTTCCGTGGCCCTAAAAAGCTAATTTGACCTTTTTGGCACCGCCTCCAACGAAATTTAAGACCAAAATTACCTACCATTGACTACACTATTATATGTCACTTTGACATTTTAATTACAAAATTTGTTAGGGACTTATTTTACGTACGCTTATGTACTAGATTTTTAGAACAATAGGATGATAAATAAAAATTCTTCAACTCATATATTTGATTAATTGCATAGGTGGCTAACACAATATTGGATTTTAAGCTGTCCACTAGTAAAACTGGACTGAATTTGAAATAAGTATGACCCTTTCTTTTCAGGTGTGGACTGCGTTCGTGGCCTTGCTGTCTTCCTGTTTGCGTGCTCTGGAGTGTGTTGCTGTGCCCTCCTGGACCTGGGCCCTTGCCACCTTTGCTGCGTCCGACTCATTAATTACTAGCGAAATGAGAAAGCATTTTCCCTCGCTACCAAGAGTTTTGCTCTGATTGGTTGGTATCGATAGGGGTGGGTGTGTGTAGGTACTATTCCTACCCACCCCAAAGGGCCTTCATTTCTCCCGATAGTTACTTTTTAGTAATTCGGGAGAACGCCCTATTTAAAATATAGTGCATTTAAGCACTGTAAATCCTGAGGGGGGAGTAGCGACCCTCCCCAAAGGACCTTAAATGGCCACCGATATGGTGGCTATAAAAGTTATACAAATGTCCCTAGTGGACGGTTATAACTATAAAAAACCCATGAATCGAATCGAAATAAGCTACCAGAGACTTCAACTGATATGTCCAAAGTGTGAAGACAATGGACAAGGACTAGTACAGAAAACTTCTTGAAAATGAGTTCAACAAAGGTGTGTATAGATTTAAATTGCTAATTTGTAAACATTCTATAGGTTAATAAAACAAACATAATATAAACAATAGTACATAGTTATATTATGTTAAATTATCTTTCAGTATTAGGCACTTTTATTAAACTATTCAGGGATTTTTATTCCATTCAGTAAGCATAGCCCACATCTAATCAGAGCATACTCAGTATGAATTAGATTTGGCATAGTTTTGTAAATTTATGTTGTGAAGTTGACCCTATGAGCATGTATTACATTTTATCAAATTTAAGTGTAAAATTTTCTAAAGATATTTTTAGCATTACATGAAAAATATTTCAGACCAGTAGATTTACATATTTTGACTAAAGATATTCACTCCTAAACTAGTAGATTTTATTTTGTTTTCATAAACTTTATGTTGCAAGTACTGAAATGTTTTTTTCCCGCTGAAATATTTTCTCTCTGCATACTATAATATAACAGCAAGTTTTGAACATAAATCTGATTCAGATTCTGATGGAAAATGCTATAACAAAAGGGAATTATTTATCTTTCAGTTCACTGCAAAGATTTAAAAAAAAATTGAATAGCATTTTTAGTTTCCATCACAAAATTCCTGCCTGGTGACCACTGATGGAATTCATTTTGATTATTGAGCCTGACACTTACTGGCTATCAACAGTTCTCTGGTCCAGATGTCTACTTGAATAATTACTATGTATTTCTTTTAAAATAATAGAGAATATACTCTTGATATCAGTATTTTTATAAGTAAAATGCTATTGGCATAAATGCATTCAAATATTTAGTTATAATCAGCAGTAGGAAAAGAAAACTCAGAATGATAGTTGCATAACTTTTAAAAGGTATGTTAGGTGAATTAAAGACTGCAGCAAGAACTAACAGATTGAGACTTAAATTTTTTATCTTGCAGATATCGGTCTCCCATCAACAAGATTTGTTCAGAAACGGTTGCCATCTTGTATGTCTAATTTAGGTAAATTACAATTTGTATTTGGTACACAGCAAGAACAGCAACTACTACTACTACAACTACTACTACAGTAATTGCCACTTAGATTACAAACTTAAAGCATGGAAATAAAGCACTGAAATGGTATAGTGAAACATATTTTCATTTCAGTCAAGCATTATTCACCTACTCCACCAAAATAACTTTGAGGCTAATTAGTTATGGATGTTTATATGCTTAATTATTTAAGTGCCCTGATTTTACTGCATTAAAATCATTTTAGTATCATTAATTAATTCTTCTAATTTTATTTGACTTTTTCAGTAAATCTTCTTTGAATCTTAATAAAGCTCTGTAGCTTAATTATATTAAAAGAAAAACAGAACGATAGAAATTATTAAGCAGTTTAAATATATGCATTAGTATGAAAACATCACAAAATTACTAGCGTCATCATATGCATAACATTAATGTTTGTTTTAAAATCTGTCTGCATACTAAAATCTGAAGACAATTTCAAATGCCATATGTTGCAGATTTCAATGGGAAAAGAAGAAGAGCTGCATTAGATTTAACTTTCATTGAAAAGGAAAACTCTGTGGCATGTGGGTGCAATAGTCATTGCAATGACAACTTTACAACGGAGGACATTTTAGTCTGGCGACAAAAATTGCATATACTACCTGAAGGACCTAAACGGATGACAGTACTCATTAGCATCATCCGAAAATGTGCAGTGACATATAAACATACAAAAACACAGACTTTCAAGGTCAATGACAAGACTGTATGCAGGTATGTATGGAATATAAAGTCATATTTGTTATTTTCAGACACCTCCCTTGTACACAACAAGATTAGTGCTTTCATTGAAACTGTCATAGCCATCAGCACCATTACAATAACACCATAAATCTGACAAATTTAAATCTGAAGGAATGTTATATGCATCAGAAATCAGATAAAGAGAGTTGTACACAATTTAAGCCATATTTAAATGTTAAATCAGTCCTTTAAAATTTGAGACTTAGTTTATATCAAAATCTAGTTGTCATAGATGCTCATCAGATTTTGGACAAATATAAATAAACATGTATGATTTTCGGTATGTGTTTATGACTAGACCATTTTTAATACAATTCAATTCAATTTTAAAAATATGAATTTACTTGAGTGGGGGAGGGAGATGTAGAACACTTATTTTTATGGATATGTAGATGGCCAAATATATATATATGTAGTGTTCTTTTAAAGATTTTAATCATTACTTAGTCATCTGGACAAACTAAAAAGTACATTTTCCAAACAAATATCTGTTCTCATGAAACACTACAGTCAAATGTAATGGGCAATTGTTCCAAAATAAACATGGTTTAGTACCTAAACATTTTTCTCTGAAAGACATGCATTGTTTTATGGATATTTTATAAGAAGCAAATAAATAGTTTGTTCAACTTCTCCTTTTAAATGAAATGTCATGTTAAACTTGGAAATACCAGTTATAAAAGCACCGGAGTGAATGCTTCAAAATATTTCCTCTGAAGACTGTTACATTGAAACAATTATGAAATATTGATACAATACAGATACAATGAGTTAATGTTTCAAATAAAATGTGCCAGTAAACTTATAATGGTTTATGATGAGTTAGAAAGTTGATTTAGCAAGAATTAATGAAAATTGAATGTGCAACTCTCAATTATATCTCACAGAATGATGATACCTATTATGATATTTAAAAAGAAGAATCTGAGTGTTAATTTTCCAACTAAATTGCAATGAAATTTGAACATTATTTATTATTTTTTATATTAATTTCTTTTATTATGACAGTAAAACAATCAATCAAAAGACTTGCTTAGTTTAGTTTAAAATAAATAAAATTCATTCAAAAATTACTGATCAAAATTTTTCAGGTATACATAACCCAACAAGTCTAAGGCAGACATCGAGCTGAACGAGCAGACAGATAAAGATATGATGTTGGGAGACATGTTTTGTACCTTGCAGATGCAACTATCATTCAAATCGGTCAGGTCATGGAAGTTGCGCCTGCTGAGATTACAATTAGATTATACAGAACAAAGCAATTTAAGGTGTCACTGACATTATGTAAACAGCTGACAATATCAGTCAGCAATATTTTACGAGGGGAATTCGAATTTCCTGCTTCAAGAAAATTGCCGATAGGCATAAAAAGACTTATTGAAAAGAGATCTTTTATGTTAAAGTAAAAGTTGTTACAATGTACACCATTTCAGTCATATGTTCTTTAATAATAAAATTTGTTATATATTTAAACATTTGTTTTAATAGTTTGGTTTTCTCTAGATTTTGTACACATCCATCTTCCTGTTGGTCCATCTCTCTGTTAAATACTTGATAAAGTTTGTAGGTTTTACAATTTTTGCCGAAATACTAGTTTGATTAAATCAATTTCAATGACGAAAATCATTGGTGTGATAAAAATACAGTCATTTCATTCACTGATTTTTTTCTAACCCAACTTTAACAAGTAAGGCCCTAGCACTGTCATTGTATGTGGGTTTTATGCTTAATGTACATTATGTACTAACACTGTGCCATGTTAGAGTAACATGATCAGAACACACATCTCAATAAAGCAAACCTCCCCACTGCTCTGTACCATACAATGACTGCTACATTTCACTGATGGACTCCAGTCCAGCATTACCTATCTGGCCTCTCCCATGTGTACAAACCAGCAAGATACTTATGATCTTCTTCTGGCAATCATGTACTCATTATTCCCACTATGAAAACGAAGTCATATGTACAACATTCATTTGCATACCAGGGCCCAACAACTTGGAATGAATTGCTAAATGAAATTAGACACAAAGACACTGTAATCCCTTTTAAGAGTCTCTTAAAACTCTGAAAAACATGTCAACTGCAAAAGCAAACTTAAAGACTTAATGTTGTCTCCTACCTTAAATATTTTCAGCATGTTTTTTTTTTTTGTTTTATAGTTTCATGTCTTTTTTTGTAGTCAAATCATTATAGATGTTGTAAAATGCTTAGAGCTTCTAAAGATTAGGTGCTATACAAAGTCCTCATTATTATTATTATTATTATTATTATTATTATTATTATTATTATTATTATTATTTATACTATGGGTGAGTCTATTTCCCACCAACATCATTATTATGTACATAGAAAAACCAATTGTTAAATCCATGTGAAAGGCAAATGTGTAGCATTCATTTAGCCAAGATTTGGTTTCAACCAAAGAGTGTGAAGAACAGCTTTGTAGGAATTAGCCAAATTGGGCTAAAAGGACATTAGTTGTGTACCAGCCTGACTGAGTGTGGCAACAGGAATCCTTAGCCAAATTTTGGCTAATTTAAAACCTGCCTAGCTCCTTCCACAGACAGTAAAGCCATTGAATAGTTATGTACTATATATTGATCAAAAGCTCTTCAAAGATTCTCATTATGCGCCTTTTCTGCTTTGGGTTAAGAGATTTTAGTCCATAGCAGAGGCCTGATTTGAGTAAATGGAAAAGCTCAAGTGAAATCGGAAGCTGTTACTGGTTTGGTTTAATAATCCCTATAAAGAAAACAAGAAAGGCAGCCTTACTTGTAACCCATTTTTGTGCATGCCATTTGAACAATCTTGGTGTTGCCTTCTGTCAATCTGAATTTAGACATACATACTGGCCTCCAAAGACCCTGGTAGAAAATGGCAATGCTGCCATAGGAGCCATCCCCATTGATTAGCTTGACTTGATAGTCTGGTTTGCCTGTAGAATTAATAAAAATGAATTATTATGAAATATTAAGGTAGCTGATCATATATTTCATATATTGTAAAGTTCTCCATAGCAACCATTCAAATATGTTATGTTAAAAGTATAAATGTTGCGTTGAGGTGAATGAAAAGCATGAGGTATGTTGTACTCGTTCTGAGTTCCCCAATTATACTGTTTTTATGGCAGTCATAAAGTATTCCATGTTATAAGTGTACACTTTAGATTGAGGTGGATGACAAGCATGATGATGTATGTTGTACAGATCACCAGTTCTAATGCTTTTATGGCAGTAAAAAAAGTATTCAATGTTTTAAGTGTACACTTTATGTTGAGGTGCATGATGAGGTATATTTGTATAATTCCTCCCATTCTAATGTTTGTATGGCAGTCATAATGTATTCCATGTTATAAATGTGAACTTTGAATTGAGGTGGATGACAAGAATGATGAGGTTTATTGCACAGTTCCCTAGTTTTAATGTTCATATGGCAGTCATAATGTATTCCATGATATTGTTGAGATGTACACCTTAGATTGAGGTGGATGACAAGCATGATGAGGCATATGGTACAGTTCCTCCCATTCTAATGTTTTAATGGCAATCATAGTGTATTGCATGTTATATTAGTGTACTGTGACTTTACATTGTATATTGTACAAGTTGTAGTGTACTGTGACTTTACATTGTATATTGTACAAGTTGTAGTGTACTGTGTACTGTGACTTTACATTGTATATTGTACAAGTTGTCATGTACTTTGTACTGTGACTTTACATTGTATATTGTACAAGTTGTAGTGTACTGTGAACTGTGACTTTACATTGTATATTGTACAAGTTGTAGTGTAGTGTACTGTGTACTGTGACTTTACATTGTATATTGTACAAGCTGCATGAAAGAATGTTATTCCTTATAACAGCCACAAAATTATGCCATCTTTTAAGTTCGTTTGTTTGATTAGGATTTTTAACGTAGCTTTAACAATTTTTCAGTCATATCGCTACGATGTCTGCAGTGAGGCAGTTTACAGTGATGTCTAGCACTGGGGCATCATGCCGCAGACATGTAGCATGATGTCCCACCCAGTCACATTATCCTGACACTAAGCTGACCAGTCCTAACACTAACCTCTTACTTCTGAGCATCAAGCGAGGCAGCTGTAAGTACCAATTTTGTAAGTCTTTGGTATGACTCGGCTGGGGATCGAACCCACGACCTCCTACTTCCGCAGCAAATGCTCTAACCACTAGGCCACTGGAGCGGTCCCATGTTTTAAGTAGGCATAAGTTATACAGGTACATGACAAACACAATGTAATATTTTGGACAGTTCTCTCTCAATTTAATGTTCATTAAGGCAGCAATATATATAAATGACATTCACTGTATGTAACAGTATACAAAATTAGACTCCCAAGTTAAAGTGATGTAATCAGTAGAAATGGCAGAAAAAATAAAATCAATTTAAGGGGGAGCAAAAATTTCAGCAACTTATGTTTTCTACTGTATAACTTCTCTGATCAAAATAACATTACAGGTTCAAAATCAAGCCCTTCCAAGTTCCTTTTTACAGAATACAGTATACAAAGGGCAATAACTCTTACCCATTACTTCCCCTTGCAACCACCAGGTTTAAGTTGAGCTGAACACTAAAAACAGGATGTTCATGTGGGAGGGTATTAAAATAATCTGATGAGGTACGCATTTAGGAGAAACATAATTTACTGAAAAATGTCTTTTCACATTAGAATACTTTCTCCAATCACATTAAGATAATAGCTAAATGGTAGAGGAATTGTTGCGCATCTTACCTC
The DNA here is from genome assembly GCA_029339505.1 of Unio delphinus. NCBI lineage: Eukaryota > Metazoa > Mollusca > Bivalvia > Unionida > Unionidae > Unio > Unio delphinus. The sequence continues at coordinate 1,269,379 of JAQISU010000095.1, read as the reverse complement.
AGGCAGTCATCCAGAGAAGTAGGTTGGATTCCCCATATGAAAGATAACCTGCTCTCTTAAGTTGCAAGCAGTACAACAGGAGGTGATGTGGTTTAAAGTTTAATTGGGAAAAATATATAAATAAAATTTTCTTAACAATACAAGTTTTCAACAAATTTAACATACACTTTAAAATGGTGTCTGTATGGGTGTTGTGCTAAAGTCAGCTGGGTCTAGTAACCATCTGTATAGCTGAAACTGTCATACTTGATAAGAACTGTGTCAATGTGGAGCTACATGTAAATCCTATAGGTAAAAATTAAAGAAGACTGAACATGTGTGTCAGATGATAACCTTGACAATGTCTCTGAGAGGAATATACCAGACAATGACCTTGACAATGTCTCTGATAGGAACATGCCAGATAATGACCTTGACAATGTCTCTGATACGAACATGCCAGATAATGACCTTGACAATGTCTCTGAGAGGAATATACCAGAGAATGACCTTGACAAAGTCTCTGATAGGAACATGCCAGATAATGACCTTGACAATGTCTCTGAGAGAAACATGCCAGATAATGACCTTGACAATGTCTCTGATAGGAACATGCCAGATAATGACCTTGACAATGTCTCTGATAGGAACATGTCAGATGATTACCTTGACATTGTCTCTTAGAGGAACATGACAGACAATGACCTTGACAATGTCTCTGATAGGAACATGCCAGATGATGACCTTGACAGTGTCTCTGAGAGGAACATGCCAGATGATGACATTGACAATGTCTCTGAGAGGAACATGCCAGATAATGACCTTGACAATGTCTCTGATAGGAACATGCCAGATAATGACCTTGACAATGTCTCTGATAGGAACATGCCAGATAATGACCTTGACAATGTCTCTGAGAGGAACATGCCAGATAATGACCTTGACAATATCTCTGAGAGGAACATGCCAGATGGTGTAATCTGAATAAATGGCTAGCAATGTACATAGAATGTACAAATTGGTCTGGATGATTTGTCAAAATCAAAACAGCTAAACTAGTGAGTAATGATAATGCTAGATGGATTGACAGATCTATGACATAGATGTCTGGCAATTATAAATTTCCATTCCTACATCACAAGGCATGAATGACCTGTATGAAGCTATACAGTCACTGAACACTACCAATCTTACACCAGATGACTAGATATCTGACATTGCTTCTGGTCAGAATTAACTAAAATAATGTATAATGAATAATCCTCAAAAATATTTTAAAAATTCCTCATTTGATGGATCAAATTTAGCATACATTTTCAACCAGTTCTTGGAACAATATGTAGTCAGCAAGAAACTTACAACTAGTGACACCTGGCTGAGGATGGTGGTTAGTGGGCAAGAGTTATTGTCCTTGATGTATAGACATGAAAGTTTCATTTCATATGAGGGATAGATTTGGGAAGTAGTATACCATTATTCATGTCATATTCAACACATAAAGCAGAAACATGAATATGCCTGATGCTATAGGGTTTAACGCCATTTTCAGTACAAGATAGGCTGGCTATACATGGTGGCCAGTATTAATGATGGAAGAAGAAATGGGCAAATGCTGGAAAGTACCACCGACCCACAAGAAGCTACCAGCAAGCTATCTCACTTAACCACATTGGCCGAGCCTGAGACTCAAACTCATGCAGACAGAGGTGAGATGGCAGTAATCCGTAGAAGTGAGCGCTTTAGACCACTTGGCCACTTGGGGACCCTACCTGTGTTATACATGTTTTCCTTATCCTATATGGCTTAAAAAGTATCTGACCACTGTAAATGCCATACCAATAAAATATTTTTAAAATGTATCTAGTGATATAATATAATATTGTTTGCTTTGGATATCATTGATGAATCAGGCATACACAATGAGAAATTAAGAATTTTGCATAAAATTATCATTTGATTAATAAACAAGTTGTGTAAAAGAGAATATTTGCCTTTCAATCCCTAGGAAGAAATATTAATGAATGCAAACAAAATCAACAGCAGCAAGGATAAGAAGGAAGAAGGAAATCTCACTGATGCAATTTTCCTCATCTGAGCCATCTAAACAGTCATTACTACCATCACACTGCATGTCGACTGGTATGCAAACTCTGGTTGTGTTACATCTGAATGTGTCGTGGCCACAGTCTGGATAGGGTGGACAAGATCCAGTGATAACTGACACATCATCAAGGGCCACAACTCCTGGCCAGACTGTTGTAGCAGTTACAGTCTTTGCATCAAAGATGACATTGGCATGTCCGGACTGAACAGATACCCAACCCTTCAACCAGCCACTGACAGTACGGTTTATATGATCATACCTATTTTGATAATAAATATGATAACTGTAAAGAAAAAAGACTGTTATGTTATGTTGGCATATAAATATGATAACTGCAGCCAGTAAATTACAGTTCTGTTACATGTGGTTTCCATCAGTATAAGATACCTGGAAATTACATTGAATTTCCTCAAAATGTCTTAAAAACATGTTAATTGTAACATTTAATTACCTTGAACAAAGAAATAATCCTGATTTATCACAAAATAAATTTCTCTAGCAATGAAGCATATTAAGACAAATTCATCATATATGGCTAATATTTTTAAACAAATCTTTAAATTTACATTTTTGGACAAGAAAGAAAATCAAAATAATTAAAAATAATAATAGTAAAAAATTAAAGAGTTTATGTTGGTATTTAAACAATATATGATGCTAGAGAATTTGCTAAAAGCATGTCAAAAGTAACATTTTATTATCAAAAAAAAGACATAGTGCTGATGTTTCGTAAGTAAGGAATAAAAATACATTGGGTAAAGGTGGGATTTCTTCATTTGTGGCTATTATTTTTGTAGTCTTTAAATTTATGGTTTTGGACGACAATGAGATAAACACAATTAGTGAAACAGAAGTATGCTGAATTTTATTTTCATATTATCTTAGGTCAGGTCTTTAAAGGAGAATATTCTTATCCTCTTGATATAAAATATTATTGAAAGTGAAGATCCCAAGATAGAAATGAATATAATTACCATTCCAGTCTTATTCCACTACTATCATTGACATAAACGTAGAGTTGAGCTGAGAGGGGGTTTGGTCTAACAGCTGTACCATTAAGATAATAGTAGAAGTATACACAGGATTCGGTCATAAAGTTTCCTCTTGGTGAAGACAGTCTGCTATTTAAATAATTAATTCTGTTTGGATATTCTGGGCCAGTCATACCTATTTTATTATAATATTTCTCCAACAGAACATTGTTGTAGGCAACCATAAATTGTCCTGAAATAGAAAAAAAATTTATTTTGCTTCGTAGCTTCAACTGAAACTGGATCAAGAGCAGCCATTACCTAGTATGCCAGTAGATAACATACTACATCACCTATTATGCCAGTAGATAACATACTACATCACCGACTTTGCCAGTAGATAACATACTACATCACCTATTATGCCAGTAGATAACATACTACATCACCTATCATGCCAGTAGTATATATACTACATCACCTATTATAATAATAATAATAATAATAATAATAATAATAATAATAATGAGTACTTTGTATAGCGCCTAATCTTATGAAGCTCTAAGCACTTTACACCATCAATAATGATATGACTACACTACAGAAGAACAAATGACAAAAACAATGAAATTGGAAAACAAAAAAACATGCTGAAAACATATAAGATACAAAACATGATTAGATCGCTAAGTTTGTCCCCACAGTCGAAACAGGTGAGTCTTAAGAGCACTCTTAAAAGGGACCACTGTGTCTAATTTCAATAGGCAATTCGTTCCACGTCACCGGGCCCTGGTGTGCAAACGAACGTTGTCTATATGACTTTGTTTTCACCTTGAGAACAATGAGTATACGATTATCAGAAGAAGAGCATAAGGATCTAGCTGGTGTATACACATGGGTGAGACTGGATAGGTATGTTGGACTGGAATCTGTCATGGAAACATAGCACAGAGAACAAATTTTGTGTTTGATTCTGTATCGAATTGATAGCCAATGTAGGGTACAGAGCAGTGGTGAGGTGTGCTCTGATCGAGGTACTCTAAAGATGATCCATGCAGCTTTGTTTTGAACTTTTTGAAGTTTCTGGAGTAAATATTGTGACGAACCAGACAGAATTGAGTTACAATAGTCCAGTCTTGAAAGTAATAATGAACACATAAGTGTTTTTTTTTTTATGCCAGTAGATAACATACTACATCACCTATTATGCCAGTAGATAACATACTACATCATCTATTATGCCAGTAGATAACATACTACATCACCTATTATGCCAGTAGATAAAATACTACATAACCGACTTTGCCAGTAGATAACATACTACATCACCAATTATGCCAGTAGATAACATACTACATCACCAATTATGCTAGTAGATAACATACTACATCACCAATTATGCTAGTAAATAACATTCTACATCACCTATTATGCCAGTAGATAACATACTACATCACCTAGTATGCCAGTAGATAACATACTACATCACCTAATATGCTAGTATGCCAGTAGATAACATACTACATCACCTAATATGCCAGTAGATAACATACTACATCACCTATTATGCCAGTAGATAACATACTACACTGTTTGTTCCATTTGTAATTTCAAGTGAACTAAGATAACTCTGATATGTCAAACCGTGATCTAGCCATTAGGCCACCAGAGCTGTCCTGTCGAACTGAGGAAACATTCTAACAATCCTAAGATTTTATTGTTAAAAAAGTTACTGTTGCCACACTGTAAATACTGAAAAAGTGACTTTCATTCAGTAAATATCTGCAGTGTGATGGGATGATTGCTATAATGGTACTGAAGTATGAATAGCTTAACCATGCATTAAATATCTGCAGTGTGATGGGATAATTGCTTTAATGGTACTGAAGTATGAATAGTTTAACCATGCATTAAATATCTGCAGTGTGATGTGATAATTGCTTTAATGGTACTGATGTATGAATAGCTTAGCCATGCATTAAATATCTGCAGTGTGATTGGATAATTGCTTTAATGGTACTGAAGTATGAATAGCTTAGCCATGCATTAAATATCTGCAGTGTGATGGGATAATTGATAATTGCTTTAATGGTACTGAAGTATGAATAGCTTAGCCATGCATTAAATATCTGCAGTGTGATTGGATAATTGCTTTAATGGTACTGAAGTATGAATAGCTTAGCCATGCATTAAATATCTGCAGTGTGATGGGATAATTGCTTTAATGGTACTAAAGTATGAATAGCTTAGCCATGTATTAAATATCTGCAGTGTGATGGTATAATTGCTTTAATGGTAGTGAAGTATAATAATCTATAATTATACCTGTATCATTGCCATATGTGTGGTCATATTGTGGCAATTTGAAAAAATGACCAGATCTCTGATCCCATGATGAATTAGGCTGAAGGTTTCTGTACCCACACTGGTAAGCATCTTCAAACTGGCAAGCCACTGAATCAGCTGTAATAAAATCAAATACTGTACAACATATCACTGAATCACCTGTAATAAAATCAAATACTGTACAACATATCACTGAGACAACTGTAATAAAATCAAATAATGTACAACATATCACTGAGACAGTAATAAAATCAAATACTGTAAAATGTCATGTCATTGTGACAGCTGCAATAAAATCAAATACTGTAAAACATAATGTCATTGTAACAGCTGAAATAAAATAAAATACCGTAAAACATCATGTCATTGTAACAGCTGTAATGAAATCAAATACTGTTCAACGTATCACTGATACAGCTGTAATAAAATTAAATACTGTAAAACATGTCATTGTGACAGCTGTAATGGAATCAAATACTTACAACATATCACTGGGACAGCTGTAATAAAACAAAACACTATCAAACATTGTCCTTGGGACAGCTGTAATGGAATCATTAATACTGTATAACATCTGACAGCTGTAATAAGCTCAATCTGTAAAGCACCATGTTACTGACCCAGCTGTAAGAAAATCAAATACTGTACAATATGTCACTGAGACAGCAGCTATAAAATCAACTATATTAAAACATTATACTGACTTAACAACTACTTAGGTCATCAGCGGTTAGTCACTAATTGTATGATGCATAACCAATTATTATGGTATGACTGGTTTGCAGATAACTTTAATATATCCACAATCATTCTGGTATGACTGGTTTGCAGATAACTTTAATATATCCACAATCATTATGGTATGACTGGTTTGCAGATAACTTTAATATTTCCACAATCATTATGGTAAGACTGGTTTGCAGATAACTTTAATATATCCACAATCAATGTATTCCTCTATGAAAGTAACACAATAGTTTTAAAATATTTTATAAAACAGTGAATTTAATTTAAAGCAGAAAGATATACCCTATGCAATGTGAAGTTAAAATGCATGTTTTAGATGCATAAACTGAAGAAAAACCATTATGAAGTATTTAAACAATACTTGAGACTGCAGTATATATCAGTAATTGAAAATATATACCAATGAAAATTTAATTTAACAGTTCCAGTCTTTCATTAAATTTGTGTAATATCATCACACTGATATGGATGATCTGTATATATATATATATATATATATATATATATATATATATATATATACGATATGTCTCATGTATATATAGGGTATATATGTATATATGTCTCATTATGAAAATATTGTCTTTTTATTTCTTAGAAAGTAGCTTTGTAAATAAAATAAATAACTAAGATACCAACACATGAGCAACGTTAATAGGAATCCTAACATAAATGTTTTGGAATCTAAAACAGCCCAGACAGACCAAGAAAACATATATTCATTAAAAGAACATTCACATTCACCACTTAATATAGACAGCCTAGACAGACTCAAAACATACAGTCATTACAAAAAAAAAAACATTTACATTCACCATTTAATATATACAGTCTAGACAGACTGAGAAAACATACAGTCATTACAAAAAAAACATTCACATTCAGCATTTAATATAGACAGCCTAGACAGACTGAGAAAACATAGTCATTGTAAGAAGAAACATTCACATTCACCACTTAATATAGACAGTCTAGACAGACTGAGAAAACATACAGTCATTACAAAAAAACATTCACATTGACCACTTAATATAGACAGCTTAGACAGACTGAGAAAACATACAGTCATTACTAAAAAAAACATTCACATTCACCACTTAATATAGACAGCCTAGACAGACTGAGAAAACATAGTCATTAAAAAAATATTCACATTTAATATAGACAGCCTAGACAGACTCAAAAAACATACAGTCATTACAAAAAAACATTCACATTCACCATTTAATATAGACAGCCTAGACAGACTGAGAAAACATACAGTCATTACAAAAAAACCAATCACATTCACCATTTAATATAGACAGCCTAGACAGACTGAGAAAACATAGTCATTAAAAAAAAATATTCACATTTAATATAGACAGCCTAGACAGACTCAAAAAACATACAGTCATTAAAAGAAGAACATGCACATTCACCATTTAATATAGACAGCCTAGACAGACTGAGAAAACATAGTCATTAAAAAAAAATATTCACATTTAATATAGACAACCTAGACAGACTGAGAAAACATACAGTCATTACTAAAAAAACATTCACATTCACCACTTACTATAGACAGACTGAGAAAACTTACAGTCATTACAAAAAAAGACATTCACATAACCACTTAATATAGACAGCCTAGACAGACTGAGAAAACATACATTCATTACAAAAAAACAATCACATTCACCATTTAATATAGACAGCCTAGACAGACTGAGAAAACATACAGTCATTAAAAGAAGAACATTCACATTTACCATTTAATATAGACAGCCTAGACAGACTGAGAAAACATACAGTAATTACTAAAAAACATTCACATTCACCACTTAATATAGACAGACTGAGAAAACATAGTCATTAAAAGAAGACCATTCACATTTACCATTTAATATAGACAGCCTAGACAGACTGAGAAAACATAGTCATTACTAAAAAAAACATTCACATTCACCACTTAATATAGACAGCCTAGACAGACTGAGAAAACATACAGTCATTACAAAGAAGACATTCACATTATCACTTAATATAGACAGCCTAGACAGACTGAGAAAACATACAGTCATTACAAAAAGAACATTCACATTCACCATTTAATATAGACAGCCTAGACAGACTGAGAAAACATAGTCATTACTAAAAAGACATTCACATTGACCACTTAATACAGACAGCCTAGACAGACCAAGAAAACATACAGTCATTACAAAAAAGAAATTTACATTTACCACTTAATATAGACAGCCAGACAGACCAAGAAAACAGACAGTCATTACAAAAAAAACATTCCCATTCACATCTTAATATATTGTTCATGAAATTCTTTTTTCCCTGGCTGTGTCCAAAATTGCAACATTTTTTTTAGTCAGTCAAAGTTTTTTAGTGGCATTGCATCATAAAGTAGCTTCCACACTTTAAAATCTCCATCTTGACGGGACAGTAATATATGGCATACACTCAATTTACCTCTCTAATTTGTTCTCTTAAAATAATATGACTCTTCTCTGATGTATAAGTTGTCATTAAGTATGTTTGCCAAATTATCCTATATTTTACCAAACAGATAAAATATTCCACGTAATGTAATATTTTAAATCTGTATACGGAAACCTTTATTGTGTAATTTGTTTTATTAAAACAGTGTGACTCTTCTCTGATACATCATGATCATGAAGCCTGCTTGCTATGTTTTCATTTCATATAGAACCTTTTATTCTGAATGAGCTTTGCATCTATGAAATCATCTCTTTCATTGCCTTCAACACTGATATCACTAAATGGATAACAGTAATGACTATCAAATTATTCATGTAGCAATAAGACCTGGCACGGTATAAGGGATTATTAAATTTAATTTTTTTTGAAGTTTTAGTAACTAAATGTTTGGGTAATTAAATTTGTATGATTTCCTTGATGATGTTTTGAGAAAGTTCAATGATTAATGTATGGTAAAAAAAATTATTGTTGGCATTCTAGTGACTACGGCAAATAAATATTTTGTACTTCGGTTAACTGCACACTCCGGTTAACTCCACAGTCTCGTGACAAGCCCGAGGGTGTGCAGTTAACCGGAGTCGACTGTACTGCAAATAAATATGCATCTTTTAAAGCACCTATATGGTTTTGTGTGGAGAAAGATGATAATGAAGGTCACATAAAGAAAATGCAAAAACACTGAATTTGCTTTGAATATGTAGCAGATTATATTTGCTGTAACATTAATATAATACTAGATGTATATGCTTCTATGATCTTATTACCTAATTGAAAAAAAAGCACATTTGTGTTTTTCTTACTTAAATGACAGTGACCTTGACTTTTGACTTTTGCACATCCAAATCTAAAAGTTACATCCTGATATTGCAATCCTTTCAAAATCATTGGATATGGCTGTGCACTCAAGATTTTATCAAAACAGCTTCTTTCTTTTACCAGGATGTATTCACAACTAATACCAGCTAAACAAGAATAATACAAATGTTGTTAATTTTCAGACTTAAACCATAAAACTCACCCAGTTGTTCAGTTGTATTTGGTGAAGTTGTTAAGTCAGATCTCATAGTAGTGGTTGGATTTGGTGTTATGGTACTTGACATAGTAGATTTTGGCATTGTTGTAGTACTTGTGGTTCCTGGTATTTGTGTTGTACCAGGGCTTGTGGTAGCAGGTGTTGATGTTGTCATGTTAGTGACAGATGCCAGCGGTGTTGATGTACTTACAAAAGTCAAATTAGATTTTGTTGTAGTACTTGGTATTGATGTTGATGTTCTTGCTGTGGTTGACTGTAATATGGTGGTACTTGTGATAGCTGGATGTGGTGCTGTTGTACTAGTGGAAATTAGATTTGATGTTGTGATAGCTGTGGTAGATTTAGATGTTGTAATTATTGTTGTTGGTTGTGTTGTAGTTGTGGCTTCAGTATTAGCTGTACTGTTTGGTGTGATGGCAGTGTTAGTGCCAGTCTTTAGTGTAGTAGTTGTACTGGTGCTTCCTGACACAATTGTGCTTGTAACAGTAATGGTTCTTTCTTGTGTAACTATTGTAGTTGTGCCTGAAGGCTGACTTGTTGTTTGATTTGAAGGAGTAGTTGATTTTACAGTTATTGGTGCTGCTGTTGTTGCTTTTCCAGTGGTCACTGGTGCAATTGTTGTCATCATCACTGCCAACAGAAGAAAAATATCATTATAAATAACAAAACCAACCATTTGAAGAAATAATATATTTTCAGCTATGAACAACATAGGACGTATAAACTGATAACATTGTGATACATAATGCATGCTTCAGTGACATTCTGTTATGACCAATTAACAACTTGTGTGAAGACAGAAACATCTCACTTAATTTGCACCTAAATTAACCAACATCAATTTTAACTAACAACCAACCTAACAACCAAGAGCAATGTACTAAACCAACCTAACAACCAAGAGCAATGTACTCAAACATTTCTTCTTTTTTTAACTTTCCCAACATTTTTGTTGATCAACATTTAAATAATGGCCAGTAAATGGCTACCATATTTCATGCAAGGGCTACCATATTTCATTCAAGGGCTACCATATTTCATTCAAGGGTTACCATATTTCATTCAAGGGCTACCATATTTCATTCAAAGGCTGTAATAGTTCATGTAGTGGCTATACTATTTCATTCAAAAGCAAACATTCACTCTGAAGGTGCCACTGAAATAACACTTTCAATGCACCTTTCCCTGGTCACATCATGACACACACATGCATATTGATCCTCCAACATATATTGACCTGTTGATAATGGTCTAACATACCTTACAATATAATAAGCTATTAATATGGAGAATTTACCACAGAGAAAAGAAGTTATTTTAATTAAATTAAATCAGTCACTGTGCAAACCCAGAACGTCATGCATGATTACTGTGTAGCAGAAAGTTTTCCATGTATTTATATGGTAATATAAATATTTCAAAGACCATTTATGTGTTATGGTTATGATGTTGTTGTTGTTGTTGTTCTTTGAGAGCTTGATGTCAATTTTCAGCACATGATATGCTATACATGGCAGCCAGTATTAATGGTGGAGGAAAAACCCAGGAAAATCCCCGGAAAGAACCATTGACCCATGAGAAGCTACTGGCAAACTGTCTCACATACCCACATTGGCTGAATCTGAGATTTAAACCATTGCAGACAGAGGTGGGATGGTTACTAAGTGATCCATAATGGAGAGTGCTTTATACTACTTGACAAGTCAGGGCCCCAGTTGGTTAACAATTAGTCATTTTCTAAATGATCAAGAAATAACTAAATTATAACAGATTTTATAAATGATATGCTTATTACGCTTTCCTTGAAACTTATCTATCAAACACTGGTACAATAGGATCTGCATATCCAATGCTGGTATGGGAGTTGCATATCCAATGCTGGTATGGGATTTGCATATCCAATGCTGGTATGGGATTTGCATATCCAATGCTGGTATTGGATTAGTATATGCAATGCTTGTATGGGATTTGCATATCCAATGCTTGTATGGGATTTGCATATCCAATGCTGGTATGGGATTAGTATACAATGCTTGTATGGGATTTTCATATCCAATGCTGGTATGGGATTAGTATACAATGCTTGTATGGGATTTTCATATCCAATGCTGGTATGGGATTTGCATATCCAATGCTTGTATGGGATTTGCATATCCAATGCTGGCATGGCATTTGCATATCCAATGCTGGTATGTAAGTTAAAAAAATGTGACAGAAATACAAAAATTACAACTGAACTACACTGAAATATACACAGCAATAGCTACATGTCACTGATCTACACCCCGTAATACCTAGATTGCACTGAACAGCACCCAGCAATACCTTCACCAGCAACACTCCATCCACTTTCTATTGCAGGAATTATATGTAATAACTGGACACATGGAATGGGATATGATACAACATTCTACAGATGAAGATAAGATAAAAATATAAAAAAATAATACAAGATATAATAAAATAAGAAGAAATAATTACCTTGTAATACTGGTGTTGTTGTCAAATTTGTTCCAAGTAGATATGGTAGCTGATCCACGATTAGTTTAATCAGATTATTTGTATCCAAAGGATTAATTTCAACTTCACTGATTACCCGCTCTTTCTGCTCATTACTTGATGTTGATGATGTTTCTTTTTCTTGAATATATATGCCAGACCAAAGTATTTTACATTTGATAAATGTACTGCCACTCCTATAAAACGAATGGGAAAAAAGTAAAACCTTAACAATTAACACAATCTAGTTAAGTAATCTACTATTTAGAGAATTCGAAAAAGATAAGAAAGTTTACTTCTAGTATTAAGGTAGGATATAGTTTTCCTATTCGAGCATCTAAAGCAAGAGAATACCAGAATCATGAGTCAAACTGCTCATCAAGCAGTAATTGAAACATGCATTGCTACAGTTTGCTATTTAACAAAATCTTACATAATTAATAAAAATATTTTTACTAACAAGTCTGATCTTATATAACAATTAGTGTCTTTGTCCCCCATGATAATACATGAATACAAGACACTAACAAGTCTTATTTTATTATATCTTGTATTATTTTTACTAACAACACCTGCATGAATACTGTTATATTACAAGTGTAATACAGTTTGTCTCCATATGGTCCAGCTGTTCTTTGTCCCATGTCATGTGGACACTAATACAGTTCATATCTGACTGTAAATGTTTGGGTTTTAATCCTACCATTGGATCAGTCAGGGTCAGCTACCTTGGGCGAAAGACTTCATAATCCAATTGTATTGGTACCAAATAAAATACCTGTATTGCTACACCATAAAACACCAAACTTAATTTATTCAAAATGTAAAGCTAGCATGATAACATTCAGGGTTTTTACAAAAGTAGCATTTTTATTTGCAACAGTACATGAATTTGTAGAATAAATAAGGAGTTTTAATATTTTTGAAAAAAGGTACATGGTTGTTTTTTTAAAATCTCTAGCAGCCATTAAATCTATAAACAATAATATCCAATGATTAAAACACAGTATCTATCTAGTGTGGCACTGTTTCAGTGACCTAAATCATTAGATATTCCATTAACAGCTGCCTCATCCAGTGCTCAGTACCCTAAAATTAGTGTTAGGACTGGTTGCCCTGGTGTCAATATAATGTGACTCCTGGGACTAAATGCTACATGTATGTGGCATGATACCCCCAGTGCTAGACCTCACTGCAAAACTACCACACTGAAGATATAGTAGTGAATTGACATAAATTATTAAAGCTAAATTTAAAATCCAAAACAACACAATGCTTTTTGCAGGATGTTCACAGAAAAGGAGGAATTCATGTATTATCATGCAGGAAGACACTTATTGTTATAAAGGATCAGTATGAATACTGTTATATAAAACCAGTATGAATACTGTTTCATAAGACCAGCATGAATACTATTATATAAGACCAGTATGAATACTGCTAATTAAGACCTGAATGAATACTGTTATATAAGCCCAGCATTAAAAATGTTGCACAAGACCAGTATGAATACTGTTATGTATGAACAGTATCAATACTGTTTTATAAGACCAATATGAATATTGTTAAATAAGACCTGAATGAATACTGTTACATAAGACCTGAATGAATACTGTTATATAAGACCAGTATGGATACTGTTTTATAAGACCAGTATGAATATCATTATTTAAGACCAGTATGATGACTGTTATGCATAACCAGAATGAATACTATTATGTAAGAACAGTATGAATACTGTTTTATAAGACCAATATAAATAATGTTATGTAAGACCAATATAAATACTGTTATATAAGACCAATATTAATAATGTTATTTATGACCAGCATGAGTACTGCTATATGAAACCAGTATGAATACTGTTTTATAAAACTAGTATTGATACTGTTTTATAAGACCAGTATGAATACTGTTATGTAGGACCAGCATTAATAATGTTATATAAGACCAGTATGAATACTGTTATCTATGACCAGTATGAATAGTTTTATAAGACCAATATGAATATTGTTATATAAGACCAGTATGAATACTGTTATATATGAACAGTATGAATTATATAAGACCAGTATAAATACTGTTATATAAGACCAGTATGCATACTGTTATATAAGACCAGTATGAATACTGTTATATATGACCAGTATGAATACTGTTATATAAGACCAGTATGAATACTGTTATATAAGACCAGTATGAATACTGTTATAAAAGACCAGTATTGATACTGTTATATAAGACCAGTATGAATACTGTTATAAAAGACCAGTATGAATACTGTTATATAAGACCAGTATGAATACTGTTTTATAAGACCAATATGAATATTGTTATATAAGACCAGTATGAACAGTTATATAAGACCAGTATGAATACTGTTATGTATGACCAGTATGAATACTGTTATGTATGACCAGTATGAATAATGTTTTATAAGACCAGTATGAATGCTGTTATATAAGACCAGTATGAATACTGTTATATAAGACCAATATGAATATTGTTATATAAGACCAGTATGAATACTATTATATAAGACCAGTATGAATACTGCTAATTAAGACCTGAATGAATACTGTTATATAAGACCAGTATGAATACTGTTATATAAGAGCAATATGAATACTGCTATATAAGACCAGTATGAATACTGTTATATAAGACCAATATGAATACTGTTTTATAAGACCAGTATAAATACTGTTATAAAAGAACAGCATGAATACTGTTATAAAAGACCAGCATGAATAAAAGACCAGCATGAATACTGTTCTGTAAGACCAGTATGAATAATGTTATATAAGACCAGTATGAATACTGTTATAAAAGACCAGTATAAATACTGTTATAAAAGACCAGTATAAATACTGTTATAAAAGACCAGCATGAATAAAAGACCAGCATGAATATTGTTCTGTAAGACCAGTATGAATAATGTTATAAAAGACCAGTATGAATAATGTTATATAAGACCAGTATGAATAATGTTATATAAGACCAGTATGAATAATGTTATATAAGACCAGTATGAATACTGTTATAAAAGACCAGTATAAATACTGTTATAAAAGACCAGTATAAATACTGTTATAAAAGACCAGTATAAATACTGTTATAAAAGACCAGCATGAATAAAAGACCAGCATGAATACTGTTCTGTAAGACCAGTATGAATAATGTTATATAAGACCAGTATGAATACTGTTTTATTAAACCCCTTCAATACAGCAAAGAAGGCAAACAACTTATATTGACGTAAGACACAACTAAAACCCAAATAAAATCCCCATTACAGGGATTGTAGCAATTGTGTATTTTGACAACGAAAGCTAGATATACAAATTACTGGTAGTGAAGCAGCGATTGTGTTACAGTTAAACCTGTTTAGCGAGACCACTGATATGAGAGACCACCTGTCTTGAGAGACTAGGTTCACCATGTACCGATTTATTGATTATAAATTGTTATGACCTGTTATGAGAGACTACCTGTCATGTTAGACCATTATATTTTGACAGAAGGGGTGGCCTTTCAAGACAGGTTCCATACGGAAATCGCATTCGATTATGTCAGAACTGTAGAGAAGAATTTAATCTATTGGCTGCTCATTTCCTGGCAGCAACTAATTGCATTATTTTTAAAATGAGATGAATATGGTTTTGACATTGCAAAACTTTGTTAATTATCAAGATGCTTTTGAATACATTAAAGACCTTTATGACCAAGATTAGTGCATTTGAATATACAGGTCTATTTCAGTGAGTATTCTACAGTAACAATTGACAGTAATTTTAAAGCAGAAATTAAATATCCTGAACATGTATATGAGTTTATAACAACTGAATATCCTGTTATAATACAAGGATGGTGCTAATGGCACAGTAAATACACTCAAATGTATGATTTCCAGTGCTATTCTGGTCAAAGGCAACATTCCTATTCTATGCTAGCTACAAAGATAGCTATTGTAGAGATGTGTACATTGACGAGAAAATGGCATCTGAACTCCATCAAAATTCGACTTGAAAAAGGAAACCTTTAAAGGCAAATTTGCATGTAATAGGAAATTCACAAAAAAATGTCATATATTTACATGTACAAGTTACAGTGCTACACCGGTCACAAGCAACATTCTTAATGAAGATATACAAATTTCACAGCCATCACTGTATCAAAAATATAGCTGACAGGACAAAATGTGAAAGGCACATGTAAAACAATGTCCACAACAAATTGCAACTTAATATATTAAATGGTCTCTAAGCTATTGATTAGTGTCCAGGATCTATTGTAGTGGACAGAATAATACTGCAGTAGAGACCTTAATGCTGATGGAAAATAATTTTGGACTCAAGAAAAACAACCATTAAAGGAAACCTCTAACTGTAATCGTTTAATTTCTACATGACATCCTGGGGCCTGGAGTGGCAGAGTAGCCTAAAGCGCTCTCTGTTACGGATCACTGCCATCTCACCTCTTTATGCGTGGGTTCGAGTCTAAGATTCAGCTAATGTGGGTAATGTGAGAAAGCTTGCCAGTAGCTTCTCATGGATCAGAGGTTCTTTCCGTGAGTTTTCCCGGGTTTTTCCTCTACCAATAATACTGGCCACTATGTGTAGCCTATTGTGTGCTGAAAAATGGCATTAAACCCTACAACAACAACAACATGACATCCAGCTGTGTGTTGGGATATCAGAATAGATCTATGGTTGTTAAAAGAAGTGTAGTAAGATTGAATAACAGGCTGATGGGCAGATGGAAATAAAAAGTGATATCGGAGAAGTCCTGCATGAAATGAAGTAATCACACTCACCTGAACCCATCTACAGCTGTGCCATTGTAACTGTTCTTGTATGGGCTGTTTCCATAAATCTGATTCATCTAAAATACAAAAGCATCAAAATTAGAAATGTGTTCGTGAAAATGTGTGACTAAAGTCTGTGACATAAAGCATAACTAACCCAGAGATACAGACTGACCTTTGGGCCGATTAATGCTACTACAGCATTCATTTTAGACACAACAATCTCAACAGCATTTGTCCTTATAAATCAACCAATCACAGTGTTTCATCTATGTTCGTTTATAAAGTTCAACATATAAATTTAACACAGCTAACAAAGTAATCATCACAGTTGAAAGAGCAATATCCTGATCTCAACCTGCAGTTTACAAATTAAATCATGAATGAAATGATTGTAAACTATCATCAAATTAAGTAATTCATACCTTTTTCTTCTAAAATTTCAAAAAGTGGTGCCTTTACAACAAATGCAAAACTTAATCAATGCTTGACATAGGATGGGAATAACTTTCCCATAAAAGACAAAATCTACACATATATCATACCACCTATATCACTCACCACGGCCACAATAAAATTCATTTTTCAATTGACAAGAACAATTCTGACAATTATATTTATTTTAAAGACCACCCAGAACAGGTCTAAAATTTTAGGAAAACAATAATGAAGATTCCTATTCCTGGCTGATTCACATTGTCAAGAATGACTGGTACAAAAGCTTGCCTGTGTATTATGCAATGAAGAGGTAGACACATGACATCGTTGTAACGTGGCTATTGTCTCCACATCGCAGCCCTTCAGTTAAAGCCAGATTTGTCTTTATTATCAGTTAACCAAAACAATGACAATAGCAATTTAAACTATAAGCTTTTTTCTCGAAAATAATGACTCCAAATATAATGATTTGAAAGAATCCATGTCAAGAAGAAGAGAAAAGATTTATTTTTTTAAATCAGAAATAGTCTTATTTTCTTGCAAAATAACATTTAACAAATTAGAAACATGATTAACACACTGAAATCTAAATTAGCTCAGGAGCAACTAAAAGCAATAAAGAAATTTCTTCCAGTTTATGATTTTTGTCTGAGTTAAATAATATTAACTCTGAGAGACTAGAAAAGGAAATGACTATACAATCTCAACAACAAAGGTCCATTTATAGTGAAAGTTGCGGAGTCATTATCATTTGATACCAGTATTTAACAGACTAATACTGTAACTGCAAAGTGTGTCTCTAGGCATTATTGTTATTTGATAGAGGGATATAGCAGAGACTAATAACTGCAAATTGTGTCCCCAGGCATCATTGTTATTTGATACCGGGATATAGCAGAGACTAATAACTGCAAATTGTGTCCCTAGGCATCATTGTTATTTGATACAGGGATATAGCAGAGACTAATAACTGCAAATTGTGTCCCTAGGCATTACATCTATTGTTATTTGATAGAGGGATATAGCAGAGACTAATAACTGCAAATTGTGTCCCTAGGCATCATTGTTATTTGATACAGGTATTTAACAGAGACTAATAACTGCAAATTGTGTCCCCAGGCATCATTGTTATTTGATACAGGGATATAGCAGAGACTAATAACTGCAAATTGTGTCCCCAGGCATCATTGTTATTTGATACAGGGATATACCAGAGACTAATAACTGCAAATTGTGTCCCCAGGCATCATTGTTATTTGATACAGGGATATACCAGAGACTAATACAGTGGGACCCCGCTATAACACGGTAGTTGGGAGCCATAGAATCCGACCGTGTTATGAACCGAACTGTGTTATAAGCAACCATGTACAATACCAAAACATTTTTGGATTTAATTGGGGAGGGGTGGTATATATAGACGGGTGCGAAAATGCATGGCACAATTACCATTTTTGATCAATATATATTAAATGAGAAAAATATTTGCTGTGGTAACAGAAATTGCAGATATAATATATTACTTTATTCAGAGAACCATGCATTGGTACATACACATGTCTAATTTATATATACATGTATAATCTATTGCATGAAAAGAGTATCAACACTGTGTACTCACCAGCGAATCTTGTAACACACATTGAATCCATTATACAAATATTTCCATCAAAAATATCCACACACAGATGTAAAATATTCAATAATTTTGTCACAGATCATTATGTGACTGAATTCAATTAAAAGAAAATAACATAAATTACGTAACGGGTGTACGTAATGAATGATGAAATAGTACATGTCCATAGATTAAATAATGGAAGCAAAAGTGTATTCTTATAATAACTACATGTACATCTCAGGATCTTTCTGTCTCTGAATTCAGTCATTGTAAATTGCAGAACATTTTCCCACCCAAGCTGCTAGTCAAAGTCCCTTGAACTTGCCACCCAGCTATTGCGTCATGTTCTTCTGATGTACTCTAATAAATACAGCAGGCAGAACTGGCTGTATTTTAACCACTGAATTATGTCACTGTAAATATCAGCACAGCTAAAATGATAAAGTAAACAACACTAACTTTGTCTCCCAGCTATTTACATGTGTACGGAGGACCCCTGCATGGAGTGATTTATGTGTCCCAGATGTGAAATATTTGCATTCAATTACGCCTAATTACACGTTTCTGAGGCCTCTGTGTCGTATACATTTTATACCATTACATTTCTCATCTGTCAATAGTTATTATTTTTGGAAAAACTCTTGATTTTTAGCTGCTTTCTGCTAATGTCACGTTTGCTCTTGGCAAAGTCAATTATAGTTCTCAGTTGCAGAATTCGAATTTACTAGTCAACAGATTACATAAAACAACACCGCCAAGCCACGCATACATGTTGGCGGCTTTTTGTTTCTTTGATGCTGTATAAATCGTTTCCCCCTGATTTGAACAAGTTTAGCTCGGCAGTTTACTTTGATGATAAACAATGTACTTAAATTAATTGATTTATACATTCTGGTGAGAATCTTTTATCAACCGCCGCAGGAGCCATGCCATGACCGTGTTATATCCGAATTTGTGTTATAACGGGGCGGGTTATAGCGGGTTCCCACTGTAACTGCAAATTGTGTCCCCATGCATCACTGTTATTTGATACAGGGATATAGCAGAGACTAATAACTGCATATTGTGTCCCATGGAGTCATTGTTATTTGATACAGGGATATAGAAGAGACTAATAACTGCATATTGTGTCCCATGGAGTCATTGTTATTTGATACAGGGATATAGCAGAGATGATGTAATCCATATACCCATAATGCCCAACCAGATGGATTCAATGACCATTAGCTACACTGACCAATCAAACAGAAACCATGAAAAATACCAACATCAACCAATCCAAAAGGAATCCATGACGATACCCTCATTCATGCAATAACAAATGGTATCATGTTATAACAGCCTGTCTATAAAAAGCAAATTCAATTCAAATTTTTACAATAAAAATTACTTCAGGAAACTAATACAGAAAAAAGGAAAAATATTTTTTATATATGTACTTAGAAAACAATTAGTTCCTCCTACAACATGTTTAATGATGTTTTGTAGCAATTTCCTGGTGAATTTATATTTTGCAAGTTATTGCACAATTTTGATATGAATGATTTTTAAAAATTTGAACATCATTGCAATAATTCCATCATGACTTAAAAAAACTTCCATCTTACTCTATCAGTGCTAGAATGGCAATTACAGGCAATTTGCTAGCACATTTTTCACATATTCAAGTGTTTCACCTATGTCCATACAATACTGCTTTGTGCATATGACTTGCAAAAGAACTTTGACACAAAACATTATTGCAAATCTTCAGTCTAGATTTATTTTGCCATGTCTTTGTTATCGCTGACAAAAACATTGTAATCACCATACTGGTATAGGTAAAACAAAAATGGGGAGAAAAACTTAAAGATCAAACATATTTAATCTTACAGCTGATATGAAGTTGTTGGCTTCCTGTTTGTACACAGGTGAAGTAGGATCTGTAAGGTTTTCATTCCATTCCTTTGCTATACCCACTTCTCCTTGGTATGTCTTCAGTCTGGTAACTATTAATGAGAACCGAAAAAAGTTATACAAGAAGTAACTTGATACCAAAAAATATCAAAACTAAATTTAGAACAAAGGTTTCAAAATGATAAAGAATATTTCATTGTATAGTTTTTGATAGTTTTGTGTTAATGCAAGAAAAACAGGAATTCCCTTCCCTAGTACATTACATTAAAAATACCATTTGTTTTAAGTCTTTGGTATGACATGGTAAGGGATCGAACACACAACCTCATGCTTTCGAGCTAGTGCTCTGACCACTAGGTCACCGGAGTGGTCCTAGGTACATGGCAACACAGTTAATACATACCGGTACATATTGAACATTCAAAAAATTCAAGAAAATTATTATCTTACTTTTAATTTTGCATTGAAAATAATTTTTGAGACTCATGTTTAAGCTTATATTGTGAATGAATATTTTATTCAATACACAAAAACAATCCTAGAGGACTGACACTGCTTGCTGAAAATAGTAATTTAACACAAAGTGAGAGCAGACTTACAATCAGGAAAGGCTTTCTAAAAATAACATAAGAAGCAAAGATAAAATGATTTACAAATTTTAGATTGGTTTATTATCAGGTATATCACATGATTAAAGAATTAAGGTATCTTGATATTAAAGAAGGTAATTCAGGTTTGGTTAAATTTACTATTTATAGCCAATAAGATTGTCTATAGCAAATTTGATTATATATGATCATTTGCCACAAAGATTGTTCAATGCACAGAGTTCATCCAATATAGGGGGAAAAAGTTTGGATAAAGGGACATCACTGCTGGACCAAACCCGGAAAAACATCAGGAGAGAAACAACTTCAAAGAACCCAGGATAAAGGAAAATGATGGCTTGTCCGAGGGAACAACCATTTGCTGAGACACCTTGAGAACAAGATGGCAGACTTGCATTAGGAGATACTCAAACAGACAAGAGGAAGCAACAAAGAAAAGAATCCGATTGCTTTCATTGCCTGGTTAACAGGGTCCTCATTTGATACGAGAACCCTTTTTAAACAATCTATTTCACGAAACCTGACTTTATGACTTTGATCATTTTTTTGCACACCATTCAAAATTAACAAGCTATTTTTACCAAACAGTGACTATACTTATTTATATCGCATAGACATCTTAGTATTCAATCTTGTGTGGGACTTAATGCATGTACACTTTGTACTAGAAATATTGGAAAGTTAAGATAGTTAAAAAAAATTTACGATTTCATTGATTTAATTCCATAGGTGGCTCACATATTATTGGTATTTTCCTGTCCATTAGTAATACCTGGACTAGATTTGAATTAAGCACGGAATCACGATGCTGGGGCTGTACGACATCCTTGGACTTAATGGTACCTCTCTTTTATTGCCACAACTTGGATAGCTCCAAAAGGGCGGAAATACAATTGTCTATGACTAGTTTGGTAATCTATACCCATTGAACAATACAACTGTCTATGGCTAATTTGATTATTAATGGTTAGATTCAATTTATTTATGGCTAAATTGATAATATATTGCTAATTTGATTTTATATGGCTAATTTGATTTTCTATGGTAATTGGACAATATACTTTTAATGGTTAATTTGATAATCTATAATCATTAGACAATACAACTGTCTATGTCTAATTTAATTAACTATGGTCAGTGGCCAATATAATTGTCTATGGCTAATTTGATTAACTATGGTCAGTGGCCAATATAATTGTATATGGCTAATTTGATTAACTATGGTCAGTGACCAATATAATTGTAAATGGGTATTTTGATTAACTATGGTCAGTGGCCAATATAATTGTATATGGCTAATTAGATTAACTATGGTCAGTGGCCAATATAATTGTAAATGGATATTTTGATTAACTATGGTCAGTGGCCAATATAATTGTCTATGGCAATTTTGATTATCTATGGTCAAATGGACAATATAATTGTCTATGGCTAACTTGATTATGTATGGTCAATACAATTGTCTATCAGTAACTTGATTGTCTATTACCAAATCTGCAAGGCCATTTTAAAGTTTAATAATGTCTCAACATTACCTTGAATTTTTCTGATAATTGCCTTTGATTCACTTCTTTTGTCAGCTGAAGAAGAAAAAATATAGTTTTGTTTAAAGAAAACATAATACATTAAATTTTTAACAGAAGTAACAAAAAAGACAGTATCATATACATGTAACATGTCATTTGAATGCATCATTGGTGCACAGAAAATATTAAAACTGCTTAGTGTTTGGAGAATTACCTGCATGTGTAAATGGTAATGACAAAATTATTAATTATAGTTGATTATTTGTTCGTTGGCAGACTAAATAAAAGTGTACCAACATTCTTGACATATCTTGTTCTAGATAAGGGACCATTTGAGTGTGGATATGTAACCATGGAAAATTGTACGACTAAACATATATTGGTGAGAAAATTCAATTTGCAACATATTTCACTTTGAACAAATGCAAAGAAAAACTTGTAATGTCACAAATGATTTTCATGCAGCTATGATTTTCTAGTCATTTGTGACCATTCGATTGTATCATTGGATTTGAAGTTTAAATAGTGCTTTTGCTACTGGATTAAGAATTATTTTGTAACAGTAGTTCTTTCAAGAAATAGAAGATGAGAAGTTGTCACATGCAATCAATACAAGTAATGATATATGTCACTGGTATATTGGATAATCATGCAGTAACTATAACCAAATGTCCCCAGTCCATATATTGTTAACCATGCTGTAAATAAACCCAATTGTCCCCACACCCAACTGTCCCCAGTCCATGATGTGATAACTGCACTGTAACATTACCCCTAACTGTCCCCAGTCCATGATGTGATAACTGCACTGTAACATTACCCCTAACTGTCCCCAGTCCATGATGTGATAACTGCATTGTAACATTACCCTAACTGTCCCCAGTCCATGTTGTGATAACTGCACTATAACATTACCCCAACTGTCCCCAGTCCATGATGTGATAACTGCACTGTAACATTACCCCAAACTGTCCCCAGTCCATGGAGTGATAACTGCACTGTAACATTACCCCCATCTGTCCCCAGTCCATGATGTGATAACTGTACTGTAACATTACCCTAACTGTCCCCAGTCCATGATGTGATAACTGCACTGTAACATTAACCCAACTGTCCCCAGTCCATGGAGTAATAAAAACTCGGTAACATGTACCAGTAACCTGCTGTCCCTTGTTGATGGAGTGCTGAAATGTAAGTGGATTTACCATCACACTTGTTCCACAACAGAAAGCATGTGAATGGTAATGACTTACCTGTAAAAGCAATATTTACAAAATTACCCATTTTGCATTGACTGTAATTCATTTGAAATACATTAGAGTGACTGCCACTCATTCAGGGACTAGTACTTTTCAATTGCCATTTTGAATTAGTATTATCTAAGCCTAAGTCTGAAACTTTGTGAATCATAGTGACAAGAGACTGGTTTTATGCCATTTTTTCAGCTTTCAAGGAATGTAGATATTCATTACATTTCATATGATTAATAAAAGAACATTTCAAAATTTCTACAAATAAATTAATATTTCTTCTTCTTGTGCTGAATATAACACACAAGAAAGTAATTGCTCTGTTTTATTTCAGCTGTGAGAACTAGTCCAACCATTCGTTGCTGCATTTTTTAGATAAAAATTGTCATTCCAATCACTTTCATTTTCCTTTTGCATGATGGTTAATCCTTTTTGTGTATTTTTAAAATCTCAGGCAGTACCAGGGAAAATGATTGTGTGGTGCCTTTCCAAGCTGTCTGTATAGAATACCACCTCACCATAACACCCTTAATGGGAGTCAGAGCAGTGTACATGTGCTATGTCTTTATAAGATATCAGTACTACTACACTATAGTATTATTCATGGGAGTCATAAAATATTAGAGATAATGCCACCTTATTCTAGGTACATTATAATGGTCATCCTTTTGGACATCAACTGCCACCCACCCTACCCCCCGATGAGTTGTTACCTTATTTACCATATAGATTGGGACAGGATAAAATAATAATTGTTTTCCTGTCCCAGAACCTATAGTGAAATTGTTTTCACCTAGGCAATATGTCCCAAGACTTAAGAAACTAAATAAATTTGTATTGCATTTGTACTCCCCCTCTCAATGCATGTTGCAATAAAATAGATAAAGAAGATGCTTATGTGATAACAAAAAGAAAGAAGCTAACCTTGCATTGTTATCATTTATTCCATTTTTCAACATGAGCATTTAAAGAATAAAATATGACCATGAAATCCCTAAATGTAGCATAGGCTTCTATACTGTAGTTTGTATCGCTTGTAACACATGCCACATTGTTCATTGACATGGACATTGAGAATTAGATTGTTTGGTTGTGCTTGTATGTTTGAATATGTTATCCAACTGAAAATTGGATCCAACAAAATCACAAACAAGAGGGAAACAATCAACCAATATCTTGAAGACAACTGCCATTCATGCATCACATGGTGAAAAGTGCAAAATAATTGAGATTGAATTATGTCCAGATCTACTGTATGACAATATCTTGCAAATATAAGTCAGTATTTGGAAACACATTTACTTGAGTGCAAGTGACAATCTTTTCTGCAGCACAGATTACAAAACATCATTACTATTTACCTGCAGCACAGATTACAAAACATCATTACTATTTACCTGCAGCACAGATTACAAAACATCATTACTATTTACCTGCAGCACAGATTACAAAACATCATTACTATTTACCTGCAGCACAGATTACAAAACATCATTACTATTTACCTGCAGACCTGAATACTCATTTGTATTAATTATTACATAGAAGCCTGGATGCCGAATAAACTAAACTGACAGCAAGCAATAAACTCCATTTTTGAACTTATCGATGGGACCTCAAACAAAAAGGTTATTTTTATTCCAAAGCAAACCGACATCAGAAGTGACATTGGTTACTTTTTTAGAAGCTCTAAGCACTTTACAACATATATAATGGTAAGACTACAAAAAAAAACATCATGCAATTAAAAAACATACAAATGATGAAAATATTTTAGGTAAGAAACATTACTGGGTCTTTAAGTTTGTTCTTGTGGTTGAAAAAGGTGAGTTTGAAGAACACTCTTCAAAGGGATCATTGTGTCTTTGTATCTTATTTCAGTGAGCAATTCATTTCACGTTGATGGGTCCTGGTATGCAAAAGAATGCTGTCCATATGATTTCCTTGTCAGAAAAGGAGCATAAGTATACACATGGGTGAAGCCAGTTAGGTATGTTGGCTTGGAGTCCGTCAGTGAAACGTAGCACAGAGAACATATTTTGTGTTTGATTCTAGATAGAATAGATAGCCAGTGTAGAGTACATATAAGCGGGGTGGTTTGCTCTGATCGAGGCACTCTACGGATGATCCGAGCAGCTGTGTTTCAAACTTTTGACATTTCTGGAGTAGATATTGAGATGAACCACACAGACTAGAGTTTCAATAGTCCTGTCTTGAATTACTAATGAACACAAAGGTTTATTAGTGGCATCAACTGAAAGATATTAGTGAATGGAGCTGATAAGTCTCAGCTCAAGATATACAGCCTTACATATGTTCGTGACATGTTGGTGAAATGTGAGAGTACTGTCCAGAGTAACACCTAGGTTTCGTACAGATTGTGAATTTAATGTTGGTGTTTCTGATATTTGTTATTTTAGGTAAAGGATGTGAATGAGAAGGTCTTTGTATTGTCAACAGAATGGCTTCAGTTTAGAATCATTCTTTCATTCATCTGCAGCTTGTTACATGTCATCCATGATTTCACATCAGAAATGCACCTCTCTACTCCTTGGATGTTAGCAACAGCTTCAGTTGGGTGGCTATATTTTTAAATTTGGGTGTTACCAGCTTACAATTGGCGAAGGACTGGATGATGATATATGACACTTGAGAGTGGCTGAGTGTATAGAATGAAGGGAATGGGTCCTAGAATAGAACCCTGTGGAAAACCACAACTTACCTCAACTGGGCAGGAGTGATTCCATTGGCAGATACGATTTGTGTCATGCTGACTAAGTAGAACTTGAATCACAGTAAGGTTGTATTGTGAATGCCAAATACATGCCAGGGATGGTGAAGTAATATATCATGATATATTGTATGCAATGTTGAATACAAATCAAGGAGGGTGCGGACTGTAATCTATCCGTTATCCAAAGCATATATGCTAAATACTTTCAGAAGTAGTTTCAGTACTGTGGCAAGGGCGATATTCAGGCTGTACTTTGTTTAAAAGGCTTTTTTAATTCACATGAGATACGCATTCGTTTACAATAACTTTTCTAATACTTTTATGTGAACGGGAGATTAGAAACTGGTTCTGGTCGAGCATTGATTTCATCAGCAGAGGCTTAATAATGCCATTGTTTAGAAATGATTGTAAATTCCCAGATGAAAGACAGGTTTTAATAACATCAGTTAGTGAAGACAATATTGGATCTAAGCACTCAAGCAGCATTGATGATGTAATCGGATCAAGTTCACATGACGTGTTGGTGCACTCTTCATCACGATTGTCCGTACTAAATCCATTTAGAAAGGTTCAAATGCTGTTAACAGTTGTCACTTAAATATTATCATCAGGTCTATGAATTATCCAGTTAAAAGAGGGATCATGTGTAATGGTTGGTTAGTTTACTGACTGTTTAAGGTTAAAAACATGAATGGAATATAGGATCTTTGATGTTCATGGGCTTCCAGAACAGTCAAAGTGATAGTTGAAACTTCCAAGATAAGTTAGTTTGCCACCTATCGAATTTCACTTCTCCAGAAGATATGGAAACTGCTTTTTAAAAAAAAATAGAATTAGTCAGCTTCGCTTTTCTACCAGTAAGAGGACAGTAAAGGCAAAATAAATGGTTTAACATTCGTTTCAGTGTGAGTGTTGTTCGGACTAGTTCAAACAATTTGGGTAGAAATTGAAGGTTGTGTTGTGTTTAAGACATGTTCTCATATACTTATTTGTGATGACGGCAATTCTGCCTCCACGAGAGTGGCGTGGGAACGACTTGATGGAGTAACCGGTGGGTGTTAAATCCATGCACTTGGGCTCATCTCCTGATGGTTTAAGTCATGTTTCTGTAAGGAAGATACAGCATACCGTGTTAGGTGCACACTAGCCAAGATTGAATCATATCCAGGCCTCTTGTGTGACAGTTGCTCAACAGTAAACATCGTTATTTGAAGATACAATCACCTGAGTGCAAGTGAAAATTGTCTCGCCAGATCAGTTACAAAAGTACCATTTCCATTTACCCGCAGACATCAGTGCTCCATTGTATTAATTGTAACTGCAGATGCCAAGCACATAGAAGCCCAAGTTTTTAATAAACACAACTAGAGCGAGCAGTAAAATTCTTTGAACTTACAGACAGGACATCAAAGACAAAGACTATTTATATTGCAAAGCAAGCCAGCCTCGGAAACCGACTTAGGCCAATATGAAGCCATTTCGTTTCTAAAGGAATTTAATACAAAAGATTTTTTTTTATTGTAAAGCAAGCCAATCTTGGAAGTTGACCTTGGATTCTTTTAATTGTGATGATTTTATTTCTATTGAATATAAAAAGATGGCTGATATATTTAAGTTAGCTTTCGTTCTTTTCACTGGTATTCAAGGAACTTTTGAAAATAAATTGAAACAATGGACAATATTTTAAAGTGACACAATATAGTGCTTAGTGCAATGACATTGATGACACAGCATGGCCCAGAAGATTTGGAGAAGATAAAACCGTGCGATGAATTTGGGAAGTTTAGAAGAAATTTAAAGCAAATGATTTTTCTGACAATATGATCATTAACATGGATAAAACTACAGTACACTTTAATCGCATTACTGGACAGACTGACAATAAAATGGGATAAAAAGTGTGATAATTAGTAAGATTGGTGACGATAAGATGGGGTAAAAAGTGTGATAATTAGTAAGGTTGGTGACGATAAGATGGGGTAAAAAGTGTGATAATTAGTAAGATTAGCGACGATAAGATGGGGTAAAAAGTGTGATAATTAGTAAGATTGGTGATGATAAGATGGGGTAAAAAGTGTGATAATTAGTAAGATTGGTGACGATAAGATGGGGTAAAAAGTGTGATAATTAGTAAGATTGGTGACGATAAGATGGGGTAAAAAGTGTGATAATTAGTAAGATTGGTGACGATAAGATGGGGTAAAAAGTGTGATAATTAGTAAGATTGGTGACGATAAGATGGGGTAAAAAGTGTGATAATTAGTAAGATTGGTGATGATTCGTTTTAGTCCTGGAAGTTTTCACTTGCCTGTTCGCTCAGCGGGCAATGTAGATCTAGGGTACGAGAGGATCACCTGGCATCGTACATAGAGGAGAGAATCAAAGAAATGAGAGATGTTAAAGTAGCCGAAAGAGAGATAAAACTTGAGTTGGCCACGTTAGCAGCGGATAAAGAGACACAAACGGGGCTGGTGAGTATAACAGCAACCACAAAAGAAGGTGAGCACGCGCATACTCTTAAAATGGAGAAATAAATGGTAGACACTAGGATCATTGAATGGGTTTGTGTAAAGTGTACCTGGCTTGTTCTTGTAACCATCGTTGCAGCTAAGGTAAACGAAGACTCTTCATTCTCGTTTTGACAGCACGATACAATTTCTGAACTCCTCCGTAACCTGCAGGATGGTCTGAATCGTAGAAAATGATGGATAACGCCTTCACCATTTTTTAATAAGTCACCCACTCTTTGTTGATGGTTTTTATTTTTTGTAGTTTGGAAACGGATGTACGTGTTCGATGTGCCAAAGGAGACGTATTCGAGGGTAGTGAATGCGCGGGTGAAGTAATGAGATGGCTTTGTTATTCTTTTCATTTCTCTTGTTTCTCTTGCTTCTTTTTCATTTCGTCCGAAGGAGGAGTAGACATCATCTTGTTAACCCACGTTTTGATTTCTCGTTTGGAAGAGGGGAAGGGGTCAACAAGGATGCTGCAATCTCACTGGGAATGGGAACTGAGGAGGGTGTTTGAAAGACTTATCGTGCCTCCTGTTTCTCATGTAATCTTGTGGTTGCGTCTGTCTTGACCGCTGGGGCAGTGCGGGAGGTGTTTTCTTTCATCAGAGTCGCCTGAGCTGTTTCGTCAAAAGCTTTCTCGTTAAAAATTGGATTCGTTAAACAGTTGACCGTACTCTTGCTAATTGACATTTTTCGGAGAAATCGTTGCGATGAATATCGCAATTCGTGTTGTGATTGGGACATCTCTCACAAATGATGATTGGGAGGTAGTGCAAGGTTCATATTTTTTGCCAACGGTGGTATTTCATCCATCATTTGTAAGGCACTAAAGCAAGGTTTCGCTTCCAAAGGTCACGTTTGAGATCTTGGTACTCCAGAGGTCCATTTTATCTTCATATGATTGCATGGTTGGAGAGATTTTGTACAGTTGGGACAACATGTCCATACGTTTTTCTAAACGAGGATGTAGTACATTCCTTTTCTTTCCATTGTGGAGTGATAATTGATGTTTTCTGGGGTGACACTTTTGTTTTGGGGTTCCAAAAATACACTGACGTTGATGACTTAATTGACACAAGCCCTTTAACCGTGTTTGTCTATTGCTTCCTCAAAAGGATGACGATGTGTTTTCCAAATTTTCCAAAGACACTTCACTTTGATGGCTCCACTTTTTCTGTGGACGACTACGATTGTATGGTTGAGACATAGCCGATGTATATTTCTTATGGGTAGAAGCTGTCTTCTGAGGGGTTTTGTTATTGTGGACATTTCTGTGAGTTGGTCTTGGCACGACTGTGTTTTGTTCTTCTGGGTCCGTTTAACTTTTTTTGCATTGGTATCCCATTTTAAGAGGGAGTTAAAGATGAAACATCCTAGAGAACTGCTACCTCCAAGTTTCAAGATGATATGCTTTTTGATTTGAGTGTAGATGAGAGAGGATCGGTCAGTTGCATCAACGCTACATTGTTTCTATCAAAACAGTGTAATGTGTATGGTGCCTTGCAGTAATTGACGTCCTGTCATCGTAACAATCGCAAGACCTTTTTGAGACTAGCTTATAAGACGCGCGCACGTATTTGTGGATATTTTCGCGACTGATGCTATATAAGGCACTTGCGATTTATCTTTATTTAACAAGACCACGTAATGAGCATTGAGACTAATGATGCGATGAGCTTTACCTGTTGAAACATATTTTGTGTGATGTAAATGACAGTGGCATTACGATAATGCCCTTTGCCTGTAAACCACAGTATATTTTATTCGTCTTCTCTTAACATGTCTTCCAAAATGACCAGATGGGTTCGACTGGGGTCAGATCAGACACGATCACGTAGTTTTCGCAAGGAATACTTCCGCAAACACGATGAAATCGCCATGACATTCTCTCAAGCGGCTGTATGCTAATTGACACTCTTTGCAACACCGTTGATACGTTGAGGTGGACGATCGATCAAATGATGTTTATGTTCGATCAAACGTTTGACGAATACGAATTCTGTTTTAGCTCCGGCAAATAATATGTTAAATGGATGGCAAAGATACATGGTGGAACGATCTAAATGTTCGTCCAAAGTGGAGGAAGAGTAAGCCGAAACGGCAAAGGTAGCAATAATAGTGTAGCTAATGTCCAAAACATACAAGACAAGTTGCGGTTGTGACTGTGACGTGTAATTCACGCGTTACAAAGACATCATCGTACACATATTCAGTACGTAAACGCTGACGAATTGTGTTTTCCCGGAGAGGTAGATACGTATCCAAATCAAAGCGCAAGGCGTTCAATAGTAAGAGTCTCTAGTGGAGAATTTATGGGGTACAGCTCTCACATCCATCAGATTTGACACGCACAGCATCCCATTCAGTGATGCGTGGAGAGTTAGTAGTCATGGCTAAGTTCCCATGATGTCTTGCTAAAATGCTGAGGTCACAGCGTACGGCATCTGTGTGATTACTAGATACAGCATGGCACTCTGCAAACGCAATTACAATGGTAACCGCATGTACTCTTTCAGTGTACGTTCCCGACAACTTAGGTCGCAATGCCTGGGTCTTATCCATCCATTTTTCTAGCTTGGTCTTTGTAGTTAGGATGAATTTTCAATCTTGGACTTTGTCC
Source organism: Unio delphinus (assembly GCA_029339505.1). Taxonomy (NCBI): domain Eukaryota; kingdom Metazoa; phylum Mollusca; class Bivalvia; order Unionida; family Unionidae; genus Unio; species Unio delphinus. Next base: position 1,237,194 of record JAQISU010000095.1, on the reverse strand, counting down.
CATTTTATATGCGTGACCGTGCTGTAAAGTGAAGTGGTGGGAAGAATAACTCTTTTCTGTTACACGATTTGATATACTTTTTTCAAAGGTCGATTGACGATTTGGTGTCCGAGTAAACTTACTGTCTTGTCAGTTCGTCGGTGGTCACTTTAAAGTTTTCATCCTGCCCAAACTTCAAAGCTTTTTTCAATACGCCGAAGTTCACCGCTCGACTGGTGTGATAATTGAGAGTCAATCCTTTAACTTTACACTATATGAGCATTTCTCTTTGTGAGCCTCAGTATTCGTAACAGTAATGTTCAGGACCGCCACTAGCAAAACTTAGAATCTTGTCGTCGGGGTGCCCGCCCGTCCAGGCTCCTAAACGGTCTCCTTCGATGTTAGGGTACCATTGATCCACCGATCGAATTAGATGTAACTGTCCCAGTCAAAATACAATACACAATCTCCTAAGACATCTAAAACTTCGTACAATTGTATGCGACCATGGGCTATTACCGCAATGATGACATTTCCAAATTGGTTGACTTCTACAAAGTCCTATTCTTTCTCGTAATTGACTAAGATTTAGTCAATAAGAACTCTGTCACATGTTTCGTTTTGTCGTGAATCACCTGCATATAAATGATGATACAACTGAGGCCATTCTGATCACAACGTAAAGTCTTTCTCATTCACATCCTCTATCTCAAACAACAAATACCAACAACATCAACATTAATTTGATAGACGGTACGAAATCTGGTTGTTACTCTAGACAGTACTTCTACATTACACCAACATGCCATGAATATACGCAAGGCTGCATATTTAGATCTGAGACGCGTCAGCTCCATTCACGAATATCTTTAAGATGATGCCTCTATAACACCTGTGTTTGTATTAGTACTTTCAAGATTTGACTATTGTAACTCAGTTATGTCTTCTTCGTCTCAGTATCTACTTCAGCAATTTCAAAACGTTCAAAACACAGCTGTTCGGATCTTCCTTTAGAGTACCATGATCAAAGCACCACGATCAGAGCACCCTACACTGGCTATCCATCCGATCCAGAATCATACACAAAATTCTTTCTCTGCGTTACGTTTCACTGACGGACTCCAGTCCAACATATCTATCTGGCCTCACCCATGTGTACACACCAGCAAGATACTTAGGCTCCTCTTCGGATAATCGTATACTCATTATTTCCACTACGAAAACGAAGTTATGTGGACAACGTTATTTTGCATACCAGGGCCCAGCAACGTGGAACGAATTGCCTATAGAAATTAGACACAAAGACACAGTGATCCTTTTCAAGACTGCTCTTAAAGGAGACTAGAAATGAAAATTTTTATTTTATAAATGTAATTCTTTACAAATTCTAATTCGAATATAATGTTTAAAAAAATAATATGGTGTGCGGATATTGATTATATTGCGAAGAAGATACAATGATTCCGTAAATTGCCGAGTATTTCCGAGTTTTAATGAGACGACAGATCACGTGGTCTCGTGACGTCACACTAGCCAGTCCTCGTATACAATCAGAAACATGGCAAGCGAGAAAGACCATTGATAACGGTTTTCATCGGAAGTAATTTTTCACACACAAAAAAACAACACCCCAAAAATAAATCTGCGAGGAGGAAATCATACGTAATTAATTTCAACATTAAGAAGCTTCCTTTCTATGATTCAATTACAGTGTATTTTACATGCATGCTACAGTTAGCGTATTGACAAATCTGTAAGTATATACATGCTTCGTTAAAATAGATTACGTACTGTACTGGTCAGCGCTGAAAGAAATGTTTTAAGCACACGCCCCGGGCTGATGATTTAAATAAACTTACTAGCCCTGACTGAAATTCCACAAACCCGAAAAATTCATATATGTTAATTTTCAAGCCGGGAGAAGAAAGAAAGAAAATAAATTCCAATTTTGGATGTATTTCCTCCCTATGTCGTAATATCTCCCTTGATTTTTCGCAGTTAACTCCCGATTATTTCAATATGTCTCTCAATTTTCATTACTCAGAAGAAGAAAATCCATATATAATTTTTTTATCAAGTGTGCAGTCCACAGATGTCATATTCTATTTTATCACTTGTGAATATTGTAGTGAAGAAATAATTAATATCACAGGACAGTTTTTGTCTTCAGTAAATAGTTTAAGATTAAACATTATTCACGTAAATTTCAGATTGTTTAACTAGTACAGAAGTGCTTCTTGTAAAAAAAAAATTGTCACCAATTAGTTTAAAATTCATGAATTAGCACAATGAAGGCTGCGTAATTTTCTCTGCAAACAAAATCTCCATTTTCGCCCAAAAAAAACTCGGCCAGTTAACACCTGACATTCCTCTACCATATATGTAAAGTTTCATTACCATGATTAAATTAAAAGAAGAAATAAAAAAATAAGACGCAGTTTATGTGCCCCTAAAAAACTAATTCAAAATAAATATTTAATTCAGTAAACAGTGTTACATATCTTAACACTTAAACTAAAAGAAATAGGGTGGGATATAAAATGTGGGAAAACAATGGCCACATACATGTACGGTAACGTTTGGCTGCAGATTTGAACTCTTAAAATGAAGTCTTTGGCCTCGAAGTTACAACAAAATTCGGCATCGTTCATTTGCCAATGAATTTCTGGTGCTTACATACATTCTCTGGCACATGGTTTCTTTGAATTATGTCAGAGGGCCATTCCATTTCACAAGATAAGTGCATTGATAAGGAATAATTGTTAATGTGTTAAACTGTCATTATGTTTGTGTACTTAATTCTAACCTCTAACTATTATGCAGACCAGAATATGAAAAAAAAGGTCTTGTCCTGGGGGATAATAAGGCGTATCACAGAGAGTAATTGCACATTGGGGCAAAATGGCGGGTCAATAGTCGCCTCCTCCAATTTCTATTGTGAGCCAGTTAATGTGAAGCTTTGATTTTTTTTTATATCGGATCTCTTTTCTTTTAATCGCTGCTATTTAAACTGCCCAAGGGACATTTTTATATCAGTTCCAATCACTACAGATTTCCCTTTATACATTTTACGTGTAATAGGCATAGACTGAAAGTTTTTTTTTAAATAATTTTTTTAATATTTTTTTAAAATTACTTAAATTGTTTTTCTCGAAACACGACGGTGTCAAGGGTTGATAATCTTATTATTATTATTATTATTATTATTATTATCATTATTAGCAAGCTTCCATTTGATTAAAGTCAGATCTCAATTACACATAGGACAGTGGTGACTTTATTTAGATTGTAATCTTGAAGACGAAAAAACATTTACTCATTTCATCAGCACGATCAGGTGTCGGGCTGTCATATTTTTTATTAGCACTTACTCTTCCTTCTGCCTATTTTCGTAACTCGTACATTTGACACTCTTTACCAGGATTTAAAATATACAATGGTATGTTTGGAACAGTTTCAACTTATAGTCTAGGCTTAGCATTCGTGTATCCTAGAGGTTCTGTTTTTTAGGATCCCTCTGGTAACATTCCTTTGAGAAATGTAATGATCACATAGTGCTATATGGTGTTGCTTTGAAATCAACTCGCTTGCAATAATGTATCCATACTTTTTTTGATGCCTTTATCTTTCGGAAAAGAAAAAAAAATGAACTCCACAACCTTTTCTATGTATGCTATTACACCCATAAGCAACGCAAAACGGCATGGTACTCTATATGAAATGAACCTTGCAAAAGTAGGTCTGGATGCTGGAGTCGCTAGTATGACGTCACTTTCCGAAAGTAACCGAATAGGCGCGGAAAATATGCATACGAGGTCACGCAAACTCAGCGCCTAGAAGATATGCCAATATCTCAATATTGGCAGTACGGTCGCACACGACGCTTCAGAATCAATTTTTTCTCTGCAGTGTATTTAATAGTATTGTATATTTCCACTGGTTTCTAGTCTCCTTTAAGACTCAATTCTTTCGACTGCAAGGACAGACTTAAAGATGTAATATTATTTCTTACATTAAATATCTTCAGCTTTTTTATGTTTTCTGATTTCATGTTGTTTATTATTGTTCTTTTTTGTAGTTGTATCATGTAAAGCACTTAGAACTTCTAAAGATTAGGCGCTATACAAAGTCCTCATTATTATTATTATTATTATTATTATTATTATTATTATTATTATTATTATTATTATTATTATCTGGAAGTAGCAGGAAGGTTAGGACTAAAGGTTTGTCTTGTGTAATCTTTAATATTGTCGAATGTAGTCCATGTCAATGTGTTCGGTCACTTATTGTGGGTGCCCTTTGCGAAAATGACGATAAGTATACAGCAAACATACGTCCATGTATTTAATTTCTTTTCTTTTCTCCTCGTTGGCTTGGTACAGCAAACAGATGGCATTCGTCCGTCCTCCGTAAAAACTATTGTATCTTTCCACGATGCGTTTAAAGACGTGATCGGTTATCAAACGGTGATCACATTCGTGTTGCCGCATTTCCACCACATGGTATCCATGCTGTTCTAACTTTAAGCGCCGAATATACTTTTGGTATGGTTCATGTCTTCTATGGTCTCTTGTAAAAACCGATTGTTGGTGTCTTGTTGTGGGTAACATATGGGACATCGATAAAATAAGCTTTCGTTCACCTCGTACACGATTTTAGGGTTTTCTAAGTCTCAGTCATTTCCCGAATACGTTCTAATGGTCTTTTCGCCCCCTACGTTGTGGGTGTGTTGGATCAATTTTTCTTCCTTTTCACACAAGTAATGTAGCCAGCCTAGGGCTTTGACCGAGTATCGACGTTTGACAAAGTTTGTCGTCTGAGCTCTGATGACAGCCAGGATGTTTGGGGCATGAATCTATTGCGGTACACTAAAGAACTCGCTTCGGCGGTGGTACATGCCTTTTTGAAAGGATCGATCCATCCGTGTTCCAAGGACAGTTATCGAATATTTCCACAGCAACGCCGTCCAATTTCAACGTCAGAATTACAATCCTTTAACATTTCTTCCTGAAAGTCAAAAGGGACATGCCGTGATTCTGGTACCAAGCTTAGAAAGCTTCTCGTTGTTCGGTACGTATGTTATCCTGGTCTTAGTAGTGAGCATCGGGTAAATGGGGTAGATAACCGTTGGTCATTTTTGTGCTTCCATACGTTTTAGGCATTCAACTCAACGGCATTGCCAGGTAATTTATGTAATCTTTAAACAGTACTTGTCCCATTTGTATGGAAATAATTTTGGACCAGCTGAAAGAAATTTTAAGACATTCTGTACTTTGTTACGTATAGTATTTAAATCTAAATTGCTCATCGTACCTCGAAACATTTTGAGCCGTTACCGTGGCATGGCGATGACAATCTCCGTAACGTCCGATGTCATCTTGGTTCTACGTCTTTTCGATGGAGTCTAAAACCTTTTGCATGAAGGAATACGCTTAATACATGGCCTTTTAAAAACAATATTCATTTCCAAAATGTGAAAACTGAATGTCAGTTATACAAAATATCCAACTGCTGTGATGTGGATTTAGCTTATTCCCTTTGCACATCAGGTTCCAAAAATGGGTTTATGCACATTATGTATGCGGTAACTGCAAATAATCTTATCAGATTACCAGTAGATACAAGGCGGCCGTGTAACAAACTATTCCTCAGTTAAGGTACGCAGCAGCCATGGAGATAACCTTGGTTTAATTGTACAGATGTATAAACTCTGTGTATAAATAGAGCTCTGACAGAATAGTGAACTTTAAGGTAACGTGTCAAAAGTGCAGGTGCTCAACGCGAGGTTGGTGTTGTAAAAAGGCAATAATCTGAAGGAAACAAATCATACAGTAACTAAATTACCTGAGATTACCCTCAGTCTTTTTAATGATAGACATGTTCCTAATGTTAGAAAGGGTCATGGGGGTAATCTGAGGTAATTTTATCACTCGATATGATTTTTCTTATTACGTCGGATTATAGCTTTTTTACATCAAGCTCGCGCCGAGCACCTGTGGTCACACGTGCTCGAAAATCCCAGGTGAGAGGACAGAGATATTTCTAAATCTAGTCATGGTTAAAGAATATGTTTAGTCATGTGCACTTGTAATGTTATTTGCTATGTATCATCGAAAATTGGTGACAGCCGGAAGATTCAATGGAAACATTTTGCAATTCATGAGATATTGGGAGTGTACGAGAAAAGTGGTTAGTTACGACATGCTCAATTTAAACTTGTTAAATAAATTACTTCAAACGACCGCATAAAGTACTGGATGAATGCTGAATAATATGTGTTATACTATGTGTTTATTACATGGTTAAAAATAAGATAGTGAGATTACAAAAACGGAATGTTAAATTTGGCGGCATTTTACAAAAAAAAAAAAACATTCCGACAAAAGTCTTTAACTAATGACCTGACAAACACGGTAAAATGAATTGGCTATTGTCACTAAACAATGGGATGCGTGGACGAGGACGGAGACAGGACAGAGGGTGGACGATCCGAAAAAGCGGAAAATTGGAAGATGAATCTCAATATCTGAAAGAAAAATTGCTGCTCCACACTTTATTTTATGAACGAAAAACTCACAAATCTTTCTAAAGTTTTTAAACATATTTATTTTATTGCTAGTGGTGTGTGTGTGTGTGTGTGTGTGTGTGTTTAAATAGTACACACAGTCATTTCCTACTGTTAAAGTAATACAGGCTATGAAGACGCACTTACGCGAGTTAAAATAACTTTTCATTGTTGTTTTAAAATTTAATACTATAATAGTTTAACCAAAGCCTATTAAAGCTTCAGTGATGAATGCTTTGTACCTTAATTGCCATAAACAATCCTCCACATAAACTGTATTGATCCCACTGTACTTTTACAAAGTTAACCAGGTACTAAGCTGGGTCACAACAAGAATACGTCACGTCTATCATAACAAATAACAGGATAGATGTTTTTAACTCGCAGTACCTTTATTATGACATCTCACCGCGCGACATACAGTCCGGTTTGTACCTTATCACACCTTTAAAATGAAAGCGTCCAAAATATTCACACGGTTTTACATGAATGTTGCCGTAAGAATTTATATAGATTTGTAAATAATGACGTTCCAAAAGCAAATAAATGTGTGAGAATCCAAATATAGCGAATACTTATCATTTATCTATTTGTGCAATCAAATTCTACCAATTAAAACTCATTTATTTTAAAATAGTAGGTCGGGAATGTTTACATAATCTCTGTGACTTACTATAATTTGAAAATGGATAGAGTGTTTAATCAATTTGACTTTAAAATAGCATCCGTTGCTTTCCTCTGTTTGTTCCGACCTGTTATTAATTGGAACGTTTAATTAAGGCGTTGACAAGGTACAGGTTGCAAATGCTGACAAAATAAATTTTGCTGGACAAAGCAGGTTTTTTTTTCTTCACCAGTTCATTTCTTTATTTTCCAACTCAGCATATGTCTATAATTTATTATTTTATTTATTTATTTTTTGGTTTGTTTATTTACGGTATTTGTTTACTTATTGGCCTTATCGAGAAATGTAGAGGCAAACAATGTTATTCATTATATCCAAATTAGCTGAGTGTGAAATATTTAAAGTTTTATACACTTCACATTAGTTATTCATGTTTGACACTCGTGACATCTAAATCATTTATGTAAAATTCACATACACCGAAAATCCTTAACTCATATGTTCAGTTAACACATAGTCCAACTTTTATTTACATCTCGCCGTGTATGAATCGATGTGAAATTTAATAAGTTTGTCGCCACTTGTTTATAACCTGTGTGGGAACTTTTAAACAAACGCCGAACACGTTTGCTGCCAAACAAATTTTTCATGATTTATCTTTATGGCACGTTTGGCAATGTAGGCATCTAGACCGATTTTAGTTACAAGCCTAATGTGAAAAACGTTTATGATATATATTGTAAATGATATTGCATTATAAGTATTATGATAGGGTATACATTTGTTTAAAACATAAATATACGAAATAATTACGATACTATATAAAAATATGATGCTCTTCTGCCTGGAATAGAACGTGTTATGCCCTCAAAACCTTTAAGCAGAGTCAACTACTGAAAAAGAATTTTAACATGTCTGCAATATAAGAAGATGCAATCGTATATATATTTGGAATATCAATTAAAGTGAACGATATTCTATGACTACCACATAAATAGCAAAATTAAATATGTAAAAGAGACTAGAGTAGACCTCTTGCAAGCAAATATATGGCGTAAGCACTATTGGGCATGCATTAGAAATTAAATAGGTATCCTTGGTGTGAACAAGTAGATCAGTGCTGTCCAAACCTATTGACACCATGAGCCAATGAAAAACATCTTGAAGCCGAGGAACAGAAAACTTAAACATAACGACTATAAAAAATATTCATAATTGTTTGGCTGGTTAAGAAGATACACTATAAAATAGGAGATTGACTTTTTATTACATAAATGCACCACAAAATGCGCGAGTTCTAGTGGGCCATTCAAAATCAGTCCGCGGACGGCAAGTTGGACAGCACTGGAGTAGAGAGGGACACAAGCATAGTGTCTTGAGCCTGAAGAAAGGTATTGCTCCACGGCTTCGTCTTTTCGTGTGACACTATTGCTTGTATCTGTGTTACATTTGTGTCCTTTGTACGTGTCCTCATTGTGGTCATTTGTATTTATATATGTAGGTACGAAATATGAACAGATACAGAAAGGTGAAAGGCTGTGGTATTGGCAAATCGCCATTGAGATTTACTTACGTATACTATTAAAATATACAGCGACGATTATTGCGACAATTATAGCACATATCGTGACAACTGCTGCAACAATTATGGCTATTCTCCCTTTGCTGATGGAAGAATTCTGTTTCCGGTCCCTTGGGTCAAGGTCAGTTGATGAATAGTCACCATTCCTCCGTCCCACTGCCGGATACTGTGGAGCAAATGTTAGCCCTGTGTGGTGAAAGTAATGGAGGTTATCGTAATACTTCTCCCAGTACATTTGTTGGCTGTACGAATCCCCATTCCAGAAGTCCTGCTAAAACATTCCAAAGAAGAAATATAACTTTTATTTATTGTAGGTTGATTGAATCACACGTTCTCTAATACAAGAATTTAAATCATTCAGATCCTGGTATGTGGTTTTCTTTCCTTTTGGGGAAAATTGAGGACGGTAGAATGCTCCTTTTATGTAAAGTAATGGGGATTAAACCCGGAACCACAGATGTGCAGAGCGTGTTTGCCATTGTTGCACAGTCTATTTATCAAAACATTCTCAGGAGCTACAGTGATATCTGGTTTTTAAAACATGTCGAGATTCCAAGAATCTTTCTGTATAAAGGGGTCTTTTAACGACTCACTTCTGTGCGTGCATATTTACAACCTTAACTGACAAAATCATTTAAAGTCATGACTTAATTGCTGCCTGTTCGTTTCAGCCAATGACTAATTTGGTGAATATAAGTAAACGATAGCCTCACGTTCAATTGTATAAGACGAATAAAACTTTCCCATATCTTAGCAGCATACATAGTGACATAAACTGACCCAGTCGTAGAGGACAATAAGGTAAGAAATAACAGAAATATTTGACTGAACTAAGACAATTGTGAGAACAATATTCTGATGGTAGTGTATGGTATTGTTTCAGGTGGGGAACATCCATAAAGAACGTCCACAAGGATGGGGATGGGGGTCTTCAAATGCGGACAACTGCGGTCAAGAAGGGGGGGGGGGAAGACGTGTAAAGAACCTTGCGGACGTCCGCAAGCTAGTATTTTTTCTTATGTTATTTTGTGTTGAACAGCTTGCTTTAGGCCTACTGCGTGTATTCCAGTATATTTTGCAGACGTCTTTTATGGGTGATCCCTATGTATAAATTATTTGTTAATTTCAGTTTGTATGATTCGTGCCAGATAATATATATGATTGGGTTGGCATTAATACATAGGTCTGGCTCCCAACGCCTGAGGTTGATTACATGGCCTGATTACATGGCCCATATATAGGCTAAGCGGACCTAAGCCAGTATTCAAAAAGCCAATATGCAAACGGCCTGTATAACACTCAAACCATATATAAGTGTATAATGCTAGATGAGGACATGAGCAGCCCGGGATGTCTATTTTGAGAGGGGGGAGGGTAGGCCACATGAGGACTAAAGCGGACAAGAGGACGGGGATAGCAACACAGGTATTATATGTGGACGTTCTTTATTGACAACCCCTTGGTGATGCAGGAGGAATGAGAATATATGCATGCCAAGTAATGAGGATTAGATCATATAAGTCACACGTGCCTAGCTCATGATTGATGCACCATCAAAAATCTCAATTATAATAAGATCTGGAGCCAAAAAAAGCGAAATCTCTAGTTTGATAATCGTTTTGTATAACGATGTATATGTTATATTTTAAGGATTCGATTCCACCGCGCACGTATTTTTTTAAACTCAATTAAATAGTTACCTTTAACGCAGGACATATTTGCTGAGTTGTAAATTTCAAGCAAGTGGAAATAGTATTAAAAAAAACCCATAGGTTAATCTCAGTTGAGAAATGGTGGTGTGTACTTACCGAGTTTTAGAGGATGATCAAATAAGACAACCAAGGAAGAAACAGTTACATTGGTAAAGAAAAGTGTGTCATAAATAAATAGTGAAATTGGCCGTGATAATGGCAGTAAAAAATATTGCGGAATATGTTTGTGTGCCAACCACCTCCTGTAAATGATACATGAACCCCATACAATTATGATAAAATCAGCTATCATAATGATAACAACACTAAAGTGACAAATTATTAGGGTGTAATCAGTGCATAATTTATTGTTACCAGTGACTCGTGCACGATGAAGACGATGACAAACAAGAATAAATATATGCGCAAAAAACAGCTATTTATTTATACTACTTCCTTGTAAGTGCTTTTCTGGCAATCAACAAGAGTCTAGACATACAAGTCAGCATCAATCTGATATGTCTGTAAAATTAGTAAGGGGTGTTATCATAATAAATGCGTTTAAATTTGTCAGTATAAAATATTAGTTTCGGTTATTAATTATTCATTTGTCAGCTATATATGATCGTATTTGTCAAGAATTGTACAACATTCGAATCTGCCACTCGATGATGCATTGAGATTTATCTCACATTTAGCGACGACATACTTTGTTTTGTCATCATCATCATCATCATCATCATCATCATCATCATCATCGTCAGTCTCTTGAACTAGTGTGGTCGTTGAGGCATTGTGCTGCTGAATATCTGACCAGTTTCCTCCACTTGTCTTGATTATGTGCCAAAGCCTGTGCACAATGCACAACGTTTCCTTGTCCACTCTGTGATGTTATCAGGCCGTGCTTGTCTCTGTCTACCTCTCATTCTGCCACCCTGGACACAGCCCTGCAGTACTGTTGTGAATAGACTGTTGGCACTAGTGACATGGCCATACCATTTCGGCTTTCTCTTTCTGATAGTGGCTACTAGGTCGTCATAATGGCATACTTTGTGCCTGAAGGTGTTACGCGCTTCTTTATTTGTGATGTGGTCCTTGAAAAGATACCATGGATGGTTCTGCAGCATCTCATTTCAAGTGCCTGGATTCTTCGTTGTAATTTTGCTGTCAGGGTCCAGGCCTCAGATGAATACAACACAATTTAGATGCCTAGTGCTCTCAATAGTCTGAGTTTAGTTTTCAGACAGATATTCTAGTCTCATCATATGGATATTAGTTTTGAAATAGCTGCTGTTGTTTGTGCTGCTCGTGACAATATTTCTGCTTTTGATCTCTCTTCGATGATTCAAAATATTTGAACTGGCTCAGTTTTCAGTTCCTGTCCTCTGACTTTAATCTTTGTTACGATTTGTTTGCCACTATTTGTCATCAGCTTTGTCTTCTCGGCGCTTATCCCCATGTCAAATCTGGAAAATGTTTCATCCAGGTTCTTCACTAAGGTGGCACGCTCGTCTTCACTGTGTACCAGCCCATCAACGTCTTCTGCAAAGCGTAGGTAGATGATGGTACGCCATCCAGTGCTGACTGCCCCACGGTGGTTTGCCAGGGCTTCGCTCATGATGCGCTCTAAGTAGATTTAGAAACGCGTGGGTGACAGGAGACACCCTTGTCGTACTCCAAATGTTGTCTTGAACCAGTCCACCACGGAACCTTGAGAAATTACTGCACTGGTAGCCTTGGCGTAAAGCTGCTTGATGGTATTGGTCAACTTTTGAACCATGTTATACGTCTTTATTTTAGCCAACAATGCCTCATGCCACACTCTGTCAAACGCCGTTTTGAAATATATGAACACAGGATAAATGCCTTGTTCATGTTGCGAGTACTTTTCCCACAGAACCCTAAGATCGAATATTTGTTCTGTTGTGCTTCTTCCACTCCGTAAACCTGCCTGTTCTTCAGCGATTATTCCTTCTGCTTGTGGGTTTCGTATGTTCAAGACGATCTTCAGCATCGCCTTATTAGCATGGCTGATCACACTGATAGTTCTGTAATTTTGGAGATGGAGATTGCCTTCTGGAGGAGTGTTATAATAAGTGACTAGGTCCACTATCTTGTCCATTCGCCTCTCTTCCAGATCTTGTTTCAGATTGTTGTTAGTAGCTCTATCACTGATTCCCCACCATTCTTGATAATTTCAGCTGTGATATTGTCTACTGCAGCTGCCCTCCCGTTCTTCAGTGCTCTTATTGCTGACGCCACTTGCTGTTTCTTAATGGAGAGATCATCATAAATTGTGGAGTTTGAATTTTCAAACACATCTGGGTCTCCGGTGGACGGATGATTGTAGAGTTCTTAAAAATACTCATTCCATCTTTATGCAATGTCGCTTCTGTAAGGCATTTTCCATTTTCGTCTTGAATGGTACTGACTCTTGGTTGTTTCTGTCTGGTGAGGTCTTTCACAATTTGGAATGCCTTTTTGCTGTTATCCTTTAACAGCCTGCTCTATATTTATGTGCACTCTTTTGTCCAATCCAATCTTCTGTTGCTTTCTTTGAGTTTCTTCTGATATTCTGGTACTCCATTGTCCATGTTGTGCGTCTGGAACTTTGGAGGCATCCCACAGATTCAGAATCTCTTCTGTAACCCAGTGTTCTTTCTTCAGGCGATGGAGGCCAATGATGTCCTTGGCAACTGTTGTCATGACTGTGTTGAAAGTGTCTGTCATCACTTTAACATCAACATCCATCACAAGGAGTGGAGCAAATATTACTCCAATTGTGGCTTGGAATGACTTGCGGATGTTAGGGTCCTTCAGTTGTTCAAGGTTGAATTTGAGCCTGATTTTCTTTGGCTTGTAAATTGTGCATATTGTCAAAAAAGCAACAGCTTTTATATGTGTCGATTTATTATTGTAGTCGATAAAAGTGAAAGGCGATGTTTACACTTTAATGCATTGCTGTTAAAGTTAATAGAGTATGACTTTGATGTATGACTATAATGACAGATTGGTTAATGATATCATCGCAGCAAATTATGTCTCGCTAGAAAAGTGCTTAAAACTAGAATCACACTGTGATTTTCAAACAAGGTGCAATGGTTTACATGTCGCGGTGAAAGTCTAGCTTTTCTCTCGGCATACTAAAGTAAAGAAGACAGTGCAAAATCCTGTTCCACAATGGTTAAAAATAGACTCGCTTATGGGCGGTATGTATTATATATGGAGGTATGTTGGTTACCTTTTATTTGGGCAGATATTATACTTTTTTCTATTATAAGACATTTTAAAACAAATTAACGCTAATTTGTTTCATTTGTAGAAATAATTACGTTTATGAATCATGCACACAAGAAATCTCGATCAGTATAGACACACGTTTAGTCAGAACACCTAAAAGTAGCTGACACGTCTTTAAAATAACTATCTACTCATAACGGACAGACAAATTATTCATATGAATTGACATAACGAAATTTTCGTTATTAATGGTGTTCGTATTGTGTATTAGCACACTGAAAACAAGTACATTTTATTGTTCCAGTCATATCCCATTATGTATTTAGCGCTTACAATAGTATGCGTGTATTTTAATATTATAATATTCATTCGGATATGTTGTTACAATAGTATCCGTGTATTTTAATATTATGATATTCATTCGGATATGTTGTCACAATAGTATCCGTGTATTTTAATATTATGATATTCATTCGGATATGTTGTTACAATAGTATCCGTGTATTATAATATTATAATATTCATTCGGATATGTTGTTACAATAGTATCCGTGTATTATATTATAATATTCATTCGGATATGTTGTTACAATAGTATCCGTGTATTTTAATATTATAATATTCATTCGGATATGTTGTTACAATAGTATCCGTGTATTTTAATATTATAATATTCATTCGGATATGTTGTTACAATAGTATCCGTGTATTTTAATATTATGATATTCATTCGGATATGTTGTTACAATAGTATCCGTGTATTTTAATATTATGATATTCATTTGGATATGTTGTTAACATGTTTTCAGAGAACTTCATATGTACAAAGCTTTAAAAGATGTTGAAATATGTACAGTTTCTACCAGTTAGAATAGATATAATGATAAGCAAATTAAGTAAGCCATAAGACTTTGTTGTATCATCAAGGTGAAAAAAAATAAAAAGAAATAAAACGTAATCAGGAAAAATGTAAGCAAATCAGGTATTCAGCGAAAATGGTTTTAGCTTTATCAATACAAAAGTTAACGTAGATCTGATCTTAACCCACAAAGCTTACAAATTCTCACTGAGTGTAGTATCATTCAACTCATACTGGGAAAGTTTCTGGTTGTTAATGCCGCCGTTATTGCTAAAATACATATGTGTACCTTGTTGGCCTTTAAACATCTCTCTGAGTGTAGTATCATTCAACTCATACTGGGAAAGTTTCTGGTTGTGAATGCCACCGTTATTGCTAAAATACATATGTGTACCTTGTTGGCCTTTAAATATCTCTCTGAGTGTAGTATCATTTAACTCATACTGGGAAAGTTTTCTGGTTGTGAATGCCACCGTTATTGCTAAAATACATATGTGTACCTTGTTGGCCTTTAAACATCTCTCTGAGTGTAGTATCATTTAACTCATACTGGGAAAGTTTTCTGGTTGTGAATGCCACCGTTATTGCTAAAATACATATGTGTACCTTGTTGGTCTTTAATCTTAAGTTCAAGCTTTGTCTTAAGGTCTTTTCTTCACCAGGTTCCAATAATGTAGAATAACCACGCAAGTGAAATAGTTTCCGAATCCATATTACAAATGCAAACATTATTTGGATATAATATTCTTCCATACAAAAATTTGATCGTCAGTTGTTCCACACATAGAACTTGTAATAAAAGGTTACCATAATGAATAACCATGTCATAAACTTGTATATGGCTATATTAATCTAGACAGGATGTATGATTTGATTTGACGTTAAGTATGGTATCTTGCTAATTCCACAGTCTCGTTCGCTCTCAATCACCAGGAACTGGTCATACACAATTTAAATCTAAATTTAAATGATCTGCGTTGTTATTAAGGCATGATATGTACTTATGGACCACAACGGTAGGACAGAGTTTAAAATGTTCTTACAGATATCTATAAACCCCTAAATGTTCATCACAATGTTCACTGTAGTTTTCTATTGGTGGTATTAGTGTTTCACCATGTTTTCAAGGTTATCCGTGTAGTTATTTTTCGTAATGTCTCCAGCATTTAATTGCCGCATGCATAAAATGATTCAGTCTCATAAATTAATAATCACATAAACTCGTATCCAACTGTTATCTTGACGACCCCATGAAATTAAAGTAATTTGCAAATAGTACAGACTTGCATAGTGGTTCATAACTAATTTGTCGTAAAGTATGTATTTGACAAAACTAAATACATTCATCTTGTATCACTATATGGGACATGAAAAGGAAACAGAAATAATTCATACATTTATACTACCTCATCTTAAAGTTAGATTTCTCTTTTAATTTATCTTTATTTTATCTCTTTATATATAAATGTAACCGGCTCGCTTCTTTAATATGTAACTTTCTTTCATTAGTTGTAACCCCTGGTATACATAAAGAGTTCGAAAGCACACCTTTATTTGTGTCCGAGGTGATCATGCGCCATAAAAAAAAAAACGGAATGAAAGGTGGATGCTTTGATTATTCCAGAAAATATTTTGATGACGATATGCTATACAAATTCTGTCTTAACTGGCCATATTAATCTTTTAAGCAGTGATCACGATCGTCTGGATGAAAATGAAACTAAATATTGTTGATGCAACCAGTCAGTCCTTTGACATGATTACCGTGTGAGGAGGTGCTTGAGTGTCCCGTGGTTTATCAGATAGGATGTTGTTGTTGCCTTAAAAACTAATTCAGTGTCTTGCTTAAACTACATCTCTTACCCTGTCCCTTTCTTTCAGAATGTGCTGTTAAAAAGCTCGGCAATGAGAAATGTCAGCATGCTCGATTACTCGGTTAGGTCCTTTGTGTGACTATTTACTGGTAAATAAAGGATTATTTGAATACCAAGTTTCTACCCGAATATTGTAGAAAATGTACTCTAATTGAAAGGTTAAGCTGATTGTTCTGGTCTGTTCCTTCAGCATTTCCCTTCCTCTGCAAGGGATGGGATTGTCGATATCCACCCAAAGTTTAAATGAATAAGAACATTTACATTTGCCTTTTGTATTATGCAAATGAGAATAATGATTGCTGAATGTCTAGGATGCAACAACTATCAACATCATCCATAAAATATACACAATAATACTATAAATTAATGTTGAAATATTATACAATTATTAGAGACTTATGTTTCTGTATTATACATGGGTTCGATTTACATATATTGATTTTCATACATTGGAAAACTATTTACCAGTATTATAAAATGACTATAATTGTTCAAAATGTTTCGCTTTATAAAACACAAATGAAATTTGTCTGTTATGTGGGTTACTTTTGTATATGAAACTGGTTGATATTTATATTTTGTACATAGGGAATTATATGTCGTTATTGCGAATGCTGGTTAAATATGTATGGATTATTGTCCGCGTTTTCGCTTCATTCTGCCAATGTACTCCACCCACCTGTACAATTTAGCAAAGGCACATTTCTTTGTTAGGAGAGATTTATGCTGAGACCTAATTTAAGGTCAGCTCTGGTATCACCTGCTACCGTAAGTAAAAGTAGATGGTATAATACCTGTGAGTGTTGTCCCAGAGTGAACCGATATACATGTACCTAATTCCCTCTGGAACGTCCTTTCTGGTGGATCTGGTGAGAAAATACATTCATGGATGAACATCAAGTGCAGAAGGAACCCGGCCACAATACTGCTGTATCCGGAAATGTCTCCAGACGTATTGATATCATCACGTCACTTTTTTGGAGAGGACTGAATGATAGGATTTTGGAACCTATGCACAACGTTCCCATACTAAAGTCCATCTCACCGTGCAAGTCACGATATTATTCCCTTCCCTCTCCAGCTTGTGACAAATTCGGTCTCAAAAACAATATCAACAAGACGATGCACCAGCCTGCACCAGGAAAGCTTTCCCTAGAGGTTACCATCACATCAAATTGCCAAACCCTCGTGTCAGTGGAAACATTCACCTATCTCGGCAGCTCGTTGGCACGTGCTGTCCACTTCATTGATGAAACTAACACCAGAATTGCTAAAGCTCGCGTAGCCTTTTGCCGACAACATTCAAATATATGTCAGAGCAGAGGAGGCAGTGTACAAACAAGCCTACGGTCTGCAAAGGCATTGTGCTGCCGACATTGTTTTATGTATTATAGACCTGGTCGGTGTACAGACTCCAACAAACCCAAACTCTGACCCTTTGTCGCGAGAGCTTCATGAAGAAGCTAATGATAAGGATAACACGGCAGGACATGGTTCCATATACCGTGGTTCTAGCACTGGCAAGCATTTCAAGATCGACACCGCTGAGATAGGCACACTATGTTACCAGTATGTCCACAAAATCATGATCTAACAAAACGCTCCAAGGATTCTGTCAAATCAACATTAGAATACTTAAACGATGACCCGAGTGTTTGGAAAGATCTCACACAAGATCGATTCCTCTAGCTTAGTCTCGTACATGCTGGAGCTATAGACTTTGTACGAAGAGGAATTGCAAAGGTTGTGCGGATGCGCGAGCAGCGTAACTGCAGTACGTATCTTTTGCATCAGGAAAACCCAAGCGGCCTGTCAAGCGAGCCATAAGCAGTTTAAATCACCAATTGGCCTGATCAGCTCACGTACTCAAAAAAGCCAATACAGTCAGTGATAACATGGTTACCTTCGATGCCGAAGGACTAACAACAACAGTGGATTGCACCTTAGACATTTGACAATTCATAGATGTCCGGTTATATTAAACAATGTTACTTTGGACATCTGTGATTTAATCTACGTCTTTTTAAATCATGTATCCTTTGGATAATTCTAATTTGGACCTGACCTTGTCCGAAATTGAAGACATGTTGTTCCTGAATAGAGAAATTGATGTTGTGTTTATTTTGTAAGTAAATAATACATAGTTAATATTCTGTATGCGTTTCGGTAAATATTTGGATCATTAGTTGTATGTGTCAATTACATTATCTTTACCATGTTCTTTACTATACGTTTGGTAACAGAACTATTTATAACTAAACTTGTTCTAGGAGTGAACTTTTGTCCTACATCATGGCTCGTCTTTAGTTTATTTGTATAGGTTTAACATAATATTGTTACATTTAGAAATAAATCGTTCCTAAAATAGCAAATGAAGTAGACATCAGTCCTTTTGATGTGTTAAGCATTTCATTTGGGTGCAATTTGCATATTCAAAAACTTATTTATTAACTGGAAATACAAAGAGTTCTTTAAAAAAATATTTTTGGACAGAAACATTAATTTGGAAGTATAGTGATTTCCGACATGTATATCATGGATTAAATTATTGTGATTAACTCTAAGACTGTTAGTGCATTATCACACTTCAGGCTACTGGTGCATAAGCACATTCAAGTTTGCAGCCACATCAATGCCTTCAACGCTGGATTTTATTTCGAACACCACTATAATTCAATTAAAACTTTATTCATTAAGATTGGTGGTAAAACGTTTTCACTATATGGGATTTAATTTTTAATACTGTATTTATTTATGAATTCACTTTGTATTCTGGGAAAATACATTATTTATTTCATTTGTAAAACTTGTTGGTTTTTGCTCGTTGCTTTTTTCCGTTACTTTTTAAGACAATAAAGTCGTAATAAATCATTTCTAACAAACGAATAATTCGTTAATAACAAAGTCATAACATTTAGCAAAATTTAATATTTCACTTTTTTAATTTAATATGTACAAACAAATGTGATAATGTGGTGGAAATTTATCTTTACTGTAGAACAATATGGTCTGAGCAACAATCGGTACTGAAATATGAATACGCAGTTCTTACCTGTGGGGTACAGGTGGATGAAGCGTCATTAGGGTCAATAAACTAGCAATAGACTGTATTAAATGACCACCACATCCTGTTTTCACTCGGTCAACCGATGAATCTCTGAGTTACATACGTAGTCTGGTCAGTCTCAAAATAGATTTTAAAGATGAAAAGATCTGAATGGTCATGAACCCCCACAAGGTCACTGTTACTTTTTACGTGATTGCCCCATGCCATCTCGTTCAATATTTATTCACACAGAACCAAATGACCTATCGATGACCTTAGACGCTATTTAGTTAATCTAAAAATACCCATGTTTTGAACTGCTCATGGACCATTGATTTTGACGAGTAAATATAACTAATACATATTAAAAACAAATCTAATATTTCGGGGACGATTATCGATCGAAGAAATATAGTTTGCACATCCGGAATTCGATGTCAATCGTTATGAAGGGCTGGTTACGAATTAGGTACCTATGAAAGCAATGCATAATTTCATCATGCCACCAAAATAGCCATTCTTAACAATGTATTGCTCTTTACTGAACGAAGACAATATTCTAGGAGCTTAATCATAATTACCTCTGATATAACAAACTCGGATATACAACTAAATGACTACATCAATAACGAAGACATTATTCTAGGAGCTAAATCATAATTACCTCTGATATAACAAACTCGAATATACAACTAAATGACTACATCAATAACGAAGACATTATTCTAGGAGCTAAATCATAATTACCTCTGATATAACAAACTCGGATATACAACTAAATGACTACATCAATAACGAAGACATTATTCTAGGAGCTAAATCATAATTACCTCTGATATAACAAACTCGGATATACAACTAAATGGTTGATTAGAATGTTTTCTCCATACAAGTGGAATTCGAATGAAATATACGTATTATAATACCGTCCAATAACATATGTTGTTGTTGTTGTTTTTGTCGTTGTTGTATGATTTAACGCCATTTTCAACGCTAGATAGGCTATACATGGCAGCCAGTATTATTGGTGGAGGAAGAACCCGGAAAACCCCGGAAAGAACCGCTGACCCAGGAAAAGCTAGCTACTGGCTAACTTTCTCACATACCCACTCGAACCCACGCAGACATAGGTGAGATGGCAGTGATCCATAATAGAGAGCGCTTTAGACCACTCGGCTACTCAGGACCCCATAACATATATAAATTTGGCACTGTGTTAACAATACACCTCTTAAATTATAGCTATGAATCGTTCAAAGTAGTGGATCTTGTCAATAAATGGAATAGAAACTGTGGACTTCTAGCGCAAGGTCTAGTTCATTAATGATGTATAAACGGGGGACTTCTAGAACAAGGTCTAGTTAATGAATGGAATATAAACTATGGAGTTCTAGATCAAGGTCTTGTTAATAAATGGAATATAACGGTGAACATCAAGCTCAAGGTCTACTTAATAAATGGTATAAACCTGTGGATTTCTAGATCAAAGTCTAGTTGATAAATAACATATAAACTGTGGACTTCTATATCAATGTCTTGTTAATAAATGGAATATAACGGTAGACATCCAGATAAAGGTATAGTCATAAATGGAATATAAACTGCTGACTTCTAATTTCAAGGTTTAGTTACTAAATGGTGTATAAACTGTGGACTTCTAGATTAAGGTCTAGTTGATAAATGATGTATAAACGGTGGACTTCTAGATCAAGGTCTAGTTGATAAATGGTGTATAACGGTGGACGACTAGATCAAGGTCTAGTTAATAAATGGTGTATAACGGTGGACGACTAGATCAAGGTCTAGTTAATAAATGGTGTATAACGGTGGACGACTAGATCAAGGTCTAGTTGATAAATGGTGTATAAAAGGGGGACTTCTAGAATAAGTCAATGTATGGAAATTAATAAAGATTTTATAAACTGTGGACTTCTAGAAGAAATAAATGTATAGAATTTAATCCATAAAATTACTGACTTATAACATTTAATAAACAGTCCAAAAACTAATTTTTGCTTTCAATAATAAAAAATAAATATTTTTTTCCATACGATGGCCATATCAGTTTAATATGACCAATGACCTTTATATTTTCAGACGATCTTTTTCTCCACCAGATGGTTTATATGTTACAGATGATCTACTTATATTTACAATTTCGCAAGTTAGATTTAGAATTAAAACGAATGTGCAATGAAACTGATGATCAAACAGATGTAGCTAGATAGAGGGGGGGGGGGGGGGGGGCTTTTAACGTAGCTTTAAAAGCGATCAATCATATCGCAATGATGTCTGCAGTGTGGCTGTTTGTAGTGATGCCTGGCTCTGTGGCATCATGCCGCAGACATGTAGCATGATGTCTGACTCAGTCACATTATCCTCACACCATGCCGACCAGTAATGACAGCTGTATATACCATTTTAGTAAGACTTTGGTATGACTCGACCGGGGTTCGAACCCGCAACCCCTGCATCCAAGCGGTTGATCAACCCAATATGGCATCTCAGCGGTAAGTGATTAAATAGAAAAGTAGATGTAGGAATAGAATGAATGACAAAATGAGTAAACGAACGAATAAACTAGTAATGAATATTTAGAAAAGTGAAACAATTGGGAGAATTACGAAATATATGAAGTTGAACACGAATGAGAAAGAAGTCAAAAAAAACAATAAGCGATCAATCAATAATGATAAAATTTCGCAAATGAAAATGTAATTATAGTGTAGCGAGAAAAATTCATACAACACGCAAATGAACGGAGGTTACTCTGAAATTTATCTTATATAGTGCACATTGTTAGATTAAGCAATTAAAAAAATAGCCAATAAATAACTAGTGTTTATCAAAATTACCGGAACTAAAATCTATACAATAATATATATTCTTCGAATTTACCAAATCACATTCTAACCTTGTATGATTTTATGTATTGTATAACATAATCCTCACATTGTGTACGTTCTGTTTACCTGAAAATTAGATGGATGGATGGATGGATGAATGGAGGGAGGTAGGGAGGGAGGGAGGGAGGGAGGGAGATAGATAGATAGATAGATAGATAGATAGATAGATAGATATATAGATAGATAGACACACACACGTGTGTATGTGTGTGTTTTGTTGTTATTTCAAGTTGTGTGTGTGTGTGTGTGTGTGTGATGTTATTTCAAGTTTTCTCGTAAATGACATTACTTATGTTTTTAGCAACTAGTTGCGCTTGTTCCTTTCCATTACCCTTGTCACATGAAGTTACATCCTTGAATTCGATCTCAGATCGCTTGATATAATACAGCGTATGTAACATCACATTGCAGGTGTGTGTATAATTGTAAGAGTGATAGGTCCTAGAATGTTAGCTCTTTTAAAGTTTAAGAAATACACAAAGAAATGCACATAGTCCTTAACACCATGATGTTCCCATTCCCTAATCGGGACATAACTCAGCCCTTTCATTCAGGTAATGAAATACTCTCTGATGCAGATTTAGGTATTCGCATCAATTTGACGTGCGTGGCGATTCCCTATACACTATTTTATCGTGTAAGCTGACGGTTTCTTTCATCGATTCGGTAACTTAATACATTCGCAATTTTCCGAATACAAATGCTCTTCAAACCGTTTTGTGTTTCTTCAACATTGACAACAACTGTTTTACTTTATACCATATATATATATATATATATATATATATATATATATATATATATATATATATATATATATATACTTTTTTACCCAAGACTGTCTATAACATAACTATATGATCAATTAATTCAGGTAATCCAGGTAAATATTACTATGTGAAAATAGAGTTACAGCCTACACATTGTATTTCCAATTTCAACATAACAGTGAAACTGATATAAACGGTAACCGAAAGCATGTACTGGATATAAAAGAAAAAAAGCATTTATAGAATAAAGTTCCACGTACCGGATTCCACGGTGTTCCATTCTTGTATCGTGCCATTCAAAATAAAAATATTAAAACCCTGTCCGAAACAGCGTCTGTTCAATATTAATTTCTTGATCAATTGCCAAACTGAAGAAGGAACTATGTTATGATGTTGTCCAGTCACGCTTTGGTGACCACTATAACCTGTTAACCAGTTGGTAAAAGGCTCGTATTCTGACCACTTTAGATTACCTTTAATTTAACCTTTAATTTCATTAAAATGAGAATTTAGTAATGGACAATAATGACCTACACATACACACACACGCACACACACGTATAATGATTGTTTGTAAAGGCATGCATATTTGAATAACCTCATACTGCATATAATAAATATTCACAAGCATTTCTTATGAAAGAAGAAGAAGAAGAAGAAGAAGAAGAAGAAGAAGAAGAAGAAGAAGACGGAAAAGAAGAAGAAGAAGAAGAAGAAGAAGAAGAAGAAGAAGAAGAAGAAGAAGAAGATAAAGAAAAAGAAGAAGAACTAGGAACGTGTTTAACCTGTTTAGCGAGTGATTGGCCTTACTGGCTTTGTTGTAATTTGTCAGGTGAGAACACTAACACGGACATAGTGAAGGTCAATACTACTGGTTCATTGCCACTAGGAAGCGTCTCTATTGTTTGGCGACTACACAGTTTTAGAAATTATTCCTGCTTGGTCACGTTTCAAGCACGTGGCCAATTTTTCTTAGATGTAAATACTTGCTATGGTCAATCCTATATATGACTTGACCATGGCCGTCAATTAATTTTTTCAAGGTGGGGGAGGGGGGAGCAAAACATGGCAAGACATGACGAGCTTATTAATTGTCGTATATAGGCTACATCAATTTTACAGCAATTGCAAATTCAGAAGCTAGCATTCCCCTCCCCCCCCCCCCTCCTCAATGACGTCCCGGAGGTAAACTCCTAAGAATGCATCAGAAAATGACTTTGCAGAGAACTCCGTACAGGTGTTTAAACGTAACGAGGAAGGAAACAGAGAAAGAGAAAAAGAAAGTAAATATTTGTATTAACAATGTTGATAAGTGATACATTTTCATGGTATCTTTCTCGTTATCTTTCAACGGATTCTCTGACTTATTTCATGACAATAAGTTCATTTTCATTTTGTATAATTTCAGCATAAAAGTAATACTTCTTCCCTTTCTTTCTCTATCTCTCACTTCGTCTCTTTCTTTCTCTCTCTCTCTCTCTCTCTCTCTCTCTCTCTCTCTCTCTGTATATATATATATATATATATATATATATATATATATATATATATATATATATATATATATATATATATATATATATATATTCCAACACGCATTGAGTCACATGTATCTGTGACTGTTATCGTTTGATTTAAATTGTTTGCAACACTTTCCTTTCTAGGAAGTTTATTAT
The DNA here is from genome assembly GCA_029339505.1 of Unio delphinus. Lineage (NCBI taxonomy): Eukaryota > Metazoa > Mollusca > Bivalvia > Unionida > Unionidae > Unio > Unio delphinus. The sequence continues at coordinate 1,212,378 of JAQISU010000095.1, read as the reverse complement.
CAATACAAGATGAAAAGGTTAAATCTTATCATTTTCTCACAACAGGTACTGAAATTTAATCAACAACTAGAGGGATACGCTCGACCTACAGCATTTCATTCTTGAATTATCTTTCTTCGGCTTAAGCGTGTTGTTTTTTATCTGTTGTAAACCGCTCATATCGACCTAGACAATGTCATCCGACGGTCACGTATTTGGAAGTACCTGTAGCTCATTTTCATGACAAAATAAAGATGAATATGCCAAGATGTGAATACAATACAATACAATACAATACAATACAATACAATACAATACAATACAATACAATACAATACTGAGTATTTAAAAATATTGGTCCCGAACAACTCTGAGACTTAATCGTAAAAAATATTAATTGAACTGGGTAAACAAGCGTGCCCGTGAGAGACGGTGCTCTGAGATTCCCGTGGTGTACTAAGAGACGACACTGAGATAATAAGGAGAAAGCCGTAGACACTTCCGTGGTGTACTAAGTGACGACACTCAGATAATAAGAAGAAAGCCATGGAGACTTCCGTGGTGTCCTCAGGAGGCACAGGGTATAGAAGAAGGAAGAGGAAGAAGAGAAATGAGAAATTAGATGATTATTTTGGGAAACTCACTGAACTGAGATTCTCTCACAGTAGGACATTAATTTCCATTAGACGAAATAGCAACGAAAATGCATTTGGCCAACCCAGCCCATTATTGTATTATGATATATTGAGCTGAATGTCCATGAAATTCTTGCGGAGTTGTGGCATAAGTGGGCGGGGTCCCGAGTGGCCGTGTGGTCTAAAGCGCTATCCGTTACGGACCAATGCCGTCTCACCTCTGTCTGCGTGTATTCGAGTCTAAGATTCGGTTAATGTAGTTATGTGAGAAGGCTTGCCAGGAGCTTCTCGTGGGTCGGTGATTCTTTCCGGGAAATTTCCCGGGTTCTTCCTCCACCAATAATACTCGCCGCGATGTATAGCCTATCGTGTGCTGAAAAATGGCGTTAAACCCTAAAACAATAACAACAACAACAACATAATAGGGCGCTTCGTCCGGATTATGAAATAGACAAACATTTTTATTACTAACAAGGACTTATCAGTTATGTACTTGTGTACAATTGCAACGTGTGATACTATATCTGTTCTTAGTTGTATTTTCACATGTGCCTACTACCTTATTATTTCCATACAGTATTATTGAAATAAACATTGGGCCAATTATATCTTACCTGAGGCAGGTTATAATCTTTGGAAGCGCTCTCGTGAACTGGAATCACCTGGAGTACAGCCAGACTCCGTTCCGCTGAGTGTTACCGCGTGGTGGAGAGAGCGCCAGCCAGACATAACCGTCATGCGAAAGGAAGAGTCGGGGATGGACCAACAAGGAAAGTCTACCCAACGACCCTGATGGATTCAAACCGCAAATAGGTTTGTTGGACGGCGAGAACCTTCAGTGTGCTACTAGAACAAACGTCCATGACATTTTGCCAGGGACTGTCTTGAGAGCAGGTGAATGCCGTTGCCAGGTAGACACTTAGGGCTGAGAAAAACTGTCCGTATCGGAGAAGGAATGTCTCGAAATCGAGTACTGCATATCACGGTTCGAGCTACATTTGGAAGTATAGAGATTCATTTTGAAGCCAGACCATCGGATACCTGCTTTTCTATCACAGGCGTAACTCTCAAATGGCCGCCTGATGAGTCAGTCACTCACTGTTCCTGCAACAATATCAGATACAGATAAGGTACATCAAAGGCGCCGAGAACATCGGAACATATTTTATGAGTCAGACTGTCGTCTTCATTAACGCGAATCAATAACATCAGTGAGAGTAGCAAACTTCTATGTTTATTTAGGTAGTTAGCGTGTTGTTTTCTTTGTTGATTTTGTTATATTTCATGATGCATATTTGGCAACAAAATTCTGTGAATAAAATCCCTATTTTATTCTTAAGCATAGGGATGTAACAAATCAATGGAAGACTTTTGCGGAAATCTTAGCATGTGTGCCAGACATCTTACTAGGGTTTACATAACTTTAGATCTCTGAAATTGGCTTCAAATGTATTTAATCCTTGTGCATCAGGGCTATTACATGCGGGCATATACGGTATTTATTACACTGTCACATCATTATGAATAAATGATTTGAAGAACCATAATAATTAATGCTGATATTATAACAAAAAATATAATCCTGTATGTATTACATCCCTAACCATACAATAAGTAATGTGTGCCTCGTTCCCATAAAAGTAATTTACGTATGTGGGTCATTTTCATATCTATATGCTGTACGAGATGTTTATGTCCATATTGCTAAACTATTAAGATGAATAATAGTTTTTCTTAACTTGGACGATTTGTCGGGGATTAGGGTACATTATGAGCGTGCTATCAATGTTGTATCCCTGGTCACTGTGCATCTTTTCAAGAAATCCAAATTGCACTAAAATGTTTATAAACAAAACTTTTGTTGTAGTTATTGCAGTTGAGTTTGAGTTTGCACTGCCCATATTGTCATCTTGTTGGCAAAAAGACTTCTGACATTTGGGGTCTTCAATAGAGATCAGTAATGTGTTATGCTATAAGAAGCTGTACAGAACCATGGTAACGTATTATTACTGGGTCACTTCCGCTTATGACTTTGTACTGTAGCTTGCTGGCACTTGACAGCGTGATTGTGGAACCATGAATAATAAATTGCTATTGTTGCATATCTAACACTCAGAGTGTTGAATAGTTTTCAATTTAGTACTTTTATCGCTAACACATAAGCTGCATTTCACTGATTTCAGCTTGCATTTTAGTTCAAATTTGATGATTCGACATTGAATTTAAACTTACATTTTTACCAAACATTATTGGGGGATGGAGGTAAAATTATCCTAAATTATGATTTAATCCAGATACTAAATTCAGACCATTGCCTTTTCACATTCTTTGCTCGCCTTTGTTTTAAGTTATGTGCTGTGGTTTGTCCAATGGTATATATGTATTATGCTTTGTTTGTATGTCTTGAGAATTAGTGTCGGTAAAATCCAGGTTAAAATATTAGTCCTAAACTGTAAGATGCCTCCACTGATATATGTTTTACACAAATAAAGGGAGAAGCATCTTACAATGTATGTCTAGATAAAGCATTAGGCCAAAATGTAGATATCCACTTTTTATTTCAAACCGTACTGGTTATCAAAAGGAGACGAAAAACCAAACAACAGATCACCTGTTGATCCAGTTAAAACGTGTGCTGAATTGTGTTAAAACATGCCCACATGGGCCTGTATGACTCACAAGTTAATTATCAAATGAACTACATAATAATGCATAATACATGTATGACTGATAGTTAACTTATAAGCAATGATATATACCATTCAAATACTGCCTTGAGGTAAATAAATATCATCTTATCTTATTTTGACCTCGGTATGTTTTAACTCGTGTACGTTTTAATTATGGTATTTTAGACTTGGGTACGTTTTGGGTCTGAGTACGATTTGACTTAATACGATTCGTGTTTCATACTATTTCGTAGGCAAGTATATAGTGTGCACCTCTCCCCACTCCGAAAAAGAAAATTTATTGCGAAACGACCAAGACGTATCATAGTGCTAGATGGGTAAAAATATGCCACCCACCCCAACCACATTTTCTGCATGTGCCACTGATTTCATTAAATTTTCTATTGACTATGTTATGCATCAAAATGTAAAATGTTCCAATCGAAAGCCTCAGAAAAGACAGACTATAAGGACTCTTCTTATTATAAGTGGTCAAAACAAATGCTGGCTACTTTGAATGGCACAATTGGACATAGTGACCTAGATTATATCCAAGTCAGCGTCTAAATATGCATTAAGATACCTTTTCAATATAAATAAATGATAGAGACAGAAAAATGCAGAGTTAAAATAACCAAAACATCAACTGCTTATGTTTGCCCAACCATTCTCCCATATAATAACGAGGGTTTGATATAATCTGCATTGATTTCACCCACCCTCAATCCCAGAGGCTGATTTAGAACTATCTAACAGGAGATGGCCACCAAACCTACCACACTATGATGTGGCCCCAAATCAGTGTTTTTATTTTAGACCCAATGATTTTTATTGGTAACGTCCAATACAGGCATGCGAATCACCCAATAAAAAGAACCTATTAGACACAAATCAATGTCGCTGACATATTATCCTATGATATACATTTTCTTTCCTTTATGTGTATTCCTTCTTGCATTATCAAGCTACGTCTATCTTTCCTCAAAAAGCAGCATGTCTTCAGTATAATTACAAGGTAATTCCGTCAAATAAAATGAAAAATAAAGCTGAACATTGAATTAAAAAGTCTTCACTGTCACTTTTTCTTTATCAACATCTGCCATCCTTACTTATTGGTCTATCCGGAAGTGAGCTGCACTGATACGCCCTCTGGTCAGATAGTAACTGTGAAACCCCCATTAACTCTTTGAGATATGTGAAAACAATTTTTTTTAAATAATACGCATAACATTCATTCATGTGACCTCATAATGCAGGTAGCTAAGGTCATGGTAGTATAATGACCCTATTATATGTGTATCCGGCTGAAGTTCATTATACGGTCGCCTGTAAGGTCTGAGTATGAAATGAAGGGACGAAAACGTACACTCACACTCTTCAATGATTATTCCGATCATTACTTCTCTGACTGTCCTATCACTTCCGTCTTTACTTTATCTTCGGCTACGCACCATCCGTTTCTTAATAGTCAAGTGTGACTGCGTAAAGGTATCCAGAGATGCCACTTTTTATGCACGGCGTTTCGGGGGGAAATTTTCAAAAACGAGGGTTATGGGGAGCATCAAAGGCAATCAAAATTTACCTGATGTTTTATTATCAAAAGAGAAGAAAATAAATGTGTATTGTTGTTGCTTATCTTTCTCATACATTCGATATGTTGTGATGCGCATTAGTTATAAAATATATTATTCTTATGTCAAATTAAATCAACAGATTGAATAAACATCTCTAAAATATAATCGTGTTTAATATATGTCTGAACTTGATTACACTATCAAGTAGTATTTTGGAACTTTTAAGCTTAAATAATGACTAATAATATATACGACTCATATATAGGTGACAAATATAAAGAAACTATGAAACAAGTGATGACAGACGGCCAACTTCGCATGCTGAAATTTGTCACGGCGTTATCTTTGAATTCTTGGGTTTCTTTTAAAAAGCACGAAAGAGAACGAGGAAAAACGTTAAGCTGTGTTACATTATATATACTAAAGACCACTTATTGGTACGCGATTCAAATTAACAATTTTGATTGAACTTTACGTTTTTCTTTGACAGAGGTCAGTGAAAAAGAATCAGTAGATATGATACATAAACATATAGTGACCTCTATGTTTATAATCGGTGTAATACCGGTGTATAAAGTACCCATGCGTACATTCAAGAGTATAACGCATAATACAGAATTATCTGAGGACCAAAATGATTATCATTGGTAAATATTAATATAATAATGATGTTCAGTTTATCTCTACCGTATAAAAATATTAATAAAAACACAATTAAATGTGATAACGTATTATCGTTTCTTACGTTACGTTATTAGTCCCCTACCGTTGAAATCAGGGTGGTGGGGCATCATAGATTTGCACTGTCTCGTTCTTGTTCATTTTATGAATGGTCAAACCAAGAAAGAAAAAAAGGCACACACGGAACGCCAACAACCTAGAGGTTCAGAGTTCCTCCAAAACCAGTCAACTGGGCAATAGCAATGTTACATGCCAACAGCGAACTGGGCAATAGCAATATTACATGCCAACAGCGAACTGGGCAATTGCAATAGAACATGCCAACAGCAAACTGGGCAATAGCAATATTATCTGCCAACAGCGAACTGGGCAATAGCAATAGTACATGCCAACAGCGAACTGGTCAATAGCAATATTACATGCCAACAGCGAACTGGGCAATAGCAATAGTAGATGCCAACAGCGAACTGGGCAATAGCAATGTTACATGCCAACAGCGAACTGGGCAATAGCAATATTACATGCCAACAGCGAACTGGGCAATAGCAATAGTAGATGCCAACAGCGAACTGAGCAATAGCAATATTACATGCCAACAGCGAACTGGGAAATAGCAATAGAACATGCCAACAGCGAACTGGGCAATAGCATTAGTACATGCCAACAGCGAACTGGGCAATATCAATAGTACATGCCAACAGCGAACAGGGCAATAGCAATAGTACATGCCAACAGCAAACTGGGCAATAGCAATAGTACATGCTAACAGCGAACCGGGAAATAGCAATAGAACATGCCAACAGCGAACTGGGAAATAGCAATGTTACATGCCAACAGCGAACTGGGCAATAGCAATAGTACATGCCAACAGCGAACTGAGCAATAGCAATAGTACATGCCAACAGCGAACTCGGCAATAGCAATAGTACATGCCAACAGCGAACTGGGCAATAGCAATGTTACATGCCAACATCGAACTGGGCAATAGCAATATTATATACCAACAGCGAACTGGGCAATAACAATAGTACATGCCAACAGCGAACTGAGCAATAGCAATAGTACATGCCAACAGCGAACTCGGCAATAGCACAATTACATGCCAACAGCGAACTGGGCAATAGCAATGTTACATGCCAACATCGAACTGGGCAATAGCAATATTATATACCAACAGCGAACTGGGCAATAACAATAGTACATGCCAACAGCGAACTGGGCAATAGCAATAGTACATGCCAACAGCGATCTGGGCGATAGCAATAATACATGCCAACAGCAAACTGGGCAATGGCAATATTACATGCCAACAGCGAGCTGGGAAATAGCAATATTACATGCCAACAGCGAACTGGGCAATATCAATAGTACATGCCAACAGCGAACAGGGCAATAGCAATATTAGATGCCAACGTCCCAATTAAGTAAAACAGATATGCAGGAGAGACTGATGATAAAAAAAATTAAGGAATGGACGTTTATGACTGAGAAAACGAAAGAGAAAGAGGCAACGAAAGCACACGTGCATCGGTATATTGTTCCAGGAAATGAAGAGCAGAATAATAGACTTATGGTAAGAATAACATTTATAACTAAATGTAGAAAAGGAAAAGATTTGCAGATAATCAGGACATAGGCTCATGCGCGTGCCCACAAAAATATAGGTAATTTGAAATCTGACGCTTCAAGTTTGAGAAGAAAGATAAAGACAAAAATAAGAAAACTGGGTGACTAAGTACAAAACTCAAACTTTTGACCTAAGGATTTAGCATCAAGTCAATGAGCAGTTGCAGATGTTGAAAATTTAATTTGGACCCAAGAAGATGAAATATTAAAAGACGAGAACTCCTTGTATGCAGTGCAGTCTTTCTGACAGTGCATTGTTTAACAAACGTCGTTATCTTCATCTGATTATGTCTGGATCGATTACGAAAATATATCGATGACTTAGAGTTAAACAGGGTGACAGACAAATGTAGGCGATCTCTGGGAAATGTAAAGGACAATAGTCTCGCCTATTTCAAGGAGAGACAACAATGCCTCCTGCATTCAATTACATAATTCGTTCAGAGTTCATGGTGCGCAACGATAACAGTCTTAAGCATATCGTCGTTTAAGCGAGATAACTCTACCCACGAAAGCAAGAAATGCAATATTGAGGTTGCACCCCTTTGAACCATTGTGTTTCTGGAATGCTCGTAAGTTGAGTACCAGTCTGAAAATATATGACAGCATTTCAGTGTTATTTCCAGTCTCTCGGTTGATATTTCCAGTGCGACAAACCGTACAAGGTACAAATTGGACTTGATAAGCAGTCCATGCACACACAGAACCCCAACCAGTTAGTAATGTCAAGATGTTTCTCAACTCTAGGTCGTAATATCTGCAACAATAAGATGGTGGCACCAATATTTTTGACAAAATCAGCAAACAATTTATTTCTCTAAGATATATTTAACAGACGCTAACAGTATTGTGAGCTAAATCCCAAATAATCATACGTGCCCTATCAAAAATTCAAAGGCAAAGTTTGTTCCGAATGAATTAAATAGTCTAGAATATTATGTTGTGCCACAATGATGCAAACCAGAATGTCTTTGAATGACTTCCAAAAAAATAACGCGTTAATCCAATACCAATAAGAATTTTGTAATTCTAATGAATAATTGAAATAACTAATTCCTCTCGATTTATATCAGAACACAACTGAAAGTTCTAAGTAAAAGGGATTACCATACAATGACCAAACACAAGAAAGAATTGTTTATTTATGAAGTCCACATTATTATTTGACCCATATAGTATTAGTCATTCTTATGAAACTGGCAGCAAAATTGTAAGGAAATGTTTTTCTAGGTAAATCTCCGAACTTCAAAAGCTACTTAAATTACTTTGGTTTATAATTTAAAATCAAGAACGCATTCGACAATCATGGACAAATGTTAAGCACATAGTGTTGTTGTTGGGTTAAACGCCATTTTTCCGCACACGATAGGCTATATATGGCGGCCAGTATTCTTGGTGGAGGAAGAGCCTTTGAAAACCCCCAGAAAGAACCACCGACCCACGAGAAGCTACTGGCAAGCTTTCTCACATAACTACATGAGCCGAATCTTAGACTGGAACCCCTCCGCAGACAGAGGTGAGATGGCAGTGATCCGTAACGGAGAGCGCTTTAGACCACTCTGCCATTCGGGGCCCCTTAAGCACATAGTGTAGATATACATCAAAATGGTCATGCTTGAGCTAAAAAGAAGAAAACAGTGTGTGTGTGTGTGTGTGTGTGTGTGTGTGTGTGTGTGTCTATTTGGCGTCAAGCTGATTTGCTCTTGTATTTACATGAAACTAATCACAAGAGGGCAATTTTAAACTTCACAACATACATACATACATACATACATACATACATACATACATACATACATACATACATACATACATACATACATACATACATACATACATATCAATTTTGATTTGGTGAAAATGTGAAATATATGAATATTTTTCTTAATAGGCTCTTAACTACAATTCTATAAACATAGAATCCATCTTCTACTAAAACAAAATAGTTTAAAATATACAAGTCCAGGGATTTATGTGAATTATGGGACAAGTATATGCTTACTGGATTACACGCTTTGATACGTCATGGTGTTCAGTTTTTAAATATATAACAGAATGTTTCTTCTCATTTAAAGATTCATGTATTACGTGTCAAAGTTATACATGCAGCCGTCTTATAGGATTACAGTATGTATCTTTATATGTTTTGTCTGTTACAACATTGGTAATGAATTACTGTTGTGGTTGGTAAATGTGTAATTCAATAGCATTCAATGCAAACTGGGAATATTACATTATAGTTATCATGAAAAGTGTATAATTTAATTTATATGAATCGTGTTCACTATTGCACTAATGCTTATTTACACTTAGGGTTTCTCATTTTTGCTTTTGTTTTGATTGGGACGGGGGGGGGGGGTGTTGTCTCGTAACTAATAAATACCGAAGGTTTGTTTATGTTCTGTTACAAAATATTTTATTGAAAAAAAACAAATATCTATATAAAGAACCATCGACCACGTGTTATTTGCTAACAGTTAACTTTATGATAAGACTGTACTCCATAAAGACACAAAAACAGAAGCTTCGTGATCTAAACAAAGTCTCAAACATAGCAGCCGTGAAAAGAAATGCCAATCTCAAGTTGGATCATTCATTCCATAAAATGAATCAGAGGTCCTGTCAAAATGCCATCTGTTGAGTTTTATTTATGTTCAATATGTCCTTGACGCCATAAAGAAGTTGCAATAGTATTAATAAATGTTATATGATACCGCACTTCCCATGTTCTAAATAGACAGGTGTTTTCTTTAATAAATAATCCAACCTAATATACATACATTCAGGACCGCTGTGGTGGCTTGGTATTTAGAGCATCCGGCTCGGAAGCGGGAGGTCGTGGGTTTGACAACATGTTACATGTCTTCATCATGATGCCCCAGTGCTAGACATCACCATGAACTGCCACACTGCTGATATCGTAGTGATATGACTGAACAATTAAAGCTACGTTAAAAATCCAAATCACGCACACATCACACATACATCACACATACATACATACATACATACATACATACATACATACATACATACATACATACATACATACATACATACATACATGCATGCATGCATGCATGCATGCATGCATGCATACATACATACATACATACAGACAGACAGACAGACAGACAGACAGACAGACAGATAGACAGACAGTGCCGGATTGCCAAATTCTCAAAGTAGGCACCGGCTTATGGGGCTCACGCTTTAATAGTAGTGATAGGAAATAATTTGCGAAAGGGGTGGGGGCAAGATTTCGACTAATAGTCTCCACAAGGTTTTAATCCGGTACTTCATACAGCTTAGTATGTTCAACGTCGGTCCCGTATAATAGACCGCTGACACATTCTCTCGTGTGAAATACATTTCAATATATGACCTGTAAATTGGATGGTTAAATGGTTTATTCATATACTGTTTTATGCATGACAGTGTGTATCCTTAAGCTATCCTCATTACATGACAGTGTGTTTCCTTATGCATGACAGTGTGTATCCTTATACATGACAGTGTGTATCCTTATGCATGACAGTGTGTATCCTTATGCATGACAGCGTGTATCCTTATGCATGACAGTGTGTATCCTTATGCATGACAGCGTGTATTGTTATGCATGACAGTGTGTATCGTTATGCATGACAGTGTGTATCCTTATGCATGACAGTGTGTATCGTTATGCATGACAGTGTGTATCCTTATGCATGACAGCGTGTATCGTTATGCATGACAGTGTGTATCCTTATGCCTGACAGTGTGTATCCTTAAGCTATCCTCATTACATGACAGTGTGTATCCTTATGCATGACAGTGTATATCCTTATGCATGACAGTGTGTATCGTTATGCATGACAGTGTGTATCCTTATGCATGACAGCGTATATCGTTATGCATGACAGTGTGTATCCTTATGCATGACAGTGTGTATCCTTTAGCTATCCACATTACATGACAGTGTGTATCCTTATGCATGACAGTGTGTATCCTTAAGAATGACAGCGTGTATCGTTATGCATAACAGTGTATATCCTTAAGCGATCCTCATTACATGACAGTGTGTATCCTTATGCATGACAGTGTGTATCGTTATGCCTGACAGTGTGTATCCTTAAGCGATCCTCATTACATGACAGTGTCTATCTTTAATTGATTCCTTATTGTTGTATATTCAACAGTAAAATATGCTTGAAAGGATTTTTTAAAATGCTGGATTAGAAAGAGCGTCTCGAAAAAATACACTTCACTTTTAAACAACTGTTACTCGGATGAGCAAAGAAGAGTTTAATATGTACCATATCTACCCGCTTTAAAGTCGAGTCCAACTGCAAACTGCACAGATCGTAACTGGCGATGCATAGTGCGTCGGCAGATCTATACCTATGCAGTTTGTTAGGTGTAATTATGCGTCAGTGTCTTTTCTGTGTTGGTCGGTTAGACATAGAAGCGAGTGTAGACAGTAATCAATGTAAGAAATTCAATTTATATGAATATTAATTGTGAAATTACACATTAGTCTGTCAAATTACAAAATCTTCAGTTCAATGTTGTATTGCGTCTTAATTAAATAACGACACCTCACAGATAATAGCAATTTGTAAACAGAAGCCAACACTGTCACCGATGTTCGGAAAATGAAACTGGGTATAATAAATAGATTCACCAATAATAATAATAATAATAATAATAATAATAATAATAATAATAATAATAATAATAATAATAATAATAATAATAATGATAATAATAATAATAATAATAATAATTATAATTGTAGTAGTAGTAGTAGTAGTAGTACGGTAGTAGTAGTAGTAGTAGTAGTAGTAGTAGTAGCGATGATGTCAAGTGAGTTAAATACATGAACAACAAAAACAAAACTGGATTAAGTTAGTTTCTATATTACATCATTGCGCGTACACCTTTACAATACACTTGATTGGGGAACTTTAAATCTAAGTATTGTTTACAAGACAGGTATCAAAGCCGTATCTACATAGAACGCAAGTGACAATAAATGTCTCAAGACAGGTATCAAAGCCGTATCTACATAGAACGCAAGTGACAATAAATGTCTCAAGACAGGTATCAAAGCCGTATCTACATAGAACGCAAGTGACAATAAATGTCTCAAGTGCATTCCTGAGATTCTACTAATAATTTACAACTGAAACGTATCTTATCATTAGGTTTAAAATTGTTCTGGTCAAATTGAAGCAGAGGTGTAGCTGGGGAGGGGGGGGGGCAGGGGGTACATATGTCCCCGGGCGCCATACTAGTGGGGGCGCCAAAATGGGCTTTGAAATAGGTTGTAACGGGTAATGGTGATTTTATTGATGAAAATAATGGGTTTCAGAGTTGAGGTGGGGGGGGGGGGATGAATATTGTCCCCGGGCGCCAAACACTCTAGCTACGCCTCTGGATTGAAGGCTTAAATTTATATGACTGACACTGGCAGCTAATATAATTAAAGATAAAAGAGCAAAACAGTACAAATATATTTGAATGTTGCTTAAAGAGAGTTTGTTATTTCATTTGCTCGATGGAGAAGGAAATATCGCGTATATTTAATTAATTTGATAGGTAGTACATGCTCCTTTAATATCGATACAGGTATTAGAGTGTGTAGATGGTTGAGAGTACGTATGAGTACATATAAACTTTGGCACCATTGTTACGAAAAGGTGAAGAAAGTGTATCCTGTTAAAACTGAATTTGTGACTGCGGATCAGAGTCACGGAGAGACGTAGTTGATACAGGTAGACTTAATTTTGTGTATGTGTATACTTTAAAATATATCTTTCGTTTGGTAGGAAGATTCCTAGAAATGGAATTACAAGTATGTACGGGAGAGAAGAAGTACATAAGCACAATCATGACCATATAGTACAAAGGAAATGTGCGTATCCCCAACTTAACATACAAAACATATTAAAGACAAACAGGGTAAAATCCCTAACATACTGGGTCAACTTTTAAGTAAACGAAATTTATATGTCCAAGACATTTTCAGAGAGAAAACATTAATGCAGCGAATATTTAAATGATGTTTTGAATGAGATTAAGAAATGTACATGTAATGATATAACACAATTTCGCATGTAAAATATATAACTTTATATCTCCTGATCAAAAATACGACAAAGTATGATCTCTTTTTCTTTATGTTTCCCCTAATTGTATAGCATTGTTTTGATGTTGGCAATATGTTTCTATTTATGCAGATGATAGGAAATTTAGCTTATATTTCAACAGGGGTGAAAGTTCGCAATGATTCCTTTCACATGGCGACATCCGCTAGTTACTAAGTAATTTGTACACGTCTGTGATTGACTGAATAAACATTTTATTTCCAGTCCGGTGTAATGGCGTTGAAGGTATTTAATTATATACTTAAAAAACAAAATTATTTGTATAAAACTACGTATAAGAAAGAAACTTATTTCTTTAAATAGTGTTTTCCGGTTCAATTTATTTCCTCATTACGGCGGAACTAATCATCGACTTTTCTTACCAACTGGCGTTCCGCTAGCGCCTTTAATGGTCGAGTGTTGTGAGGTTTAGGAACGTATATGATACCCAAGAATTTGCGACGTCAAAGAGTGAAATTATTGACTCCTGTCTCATTGCATAATGTGTGTGTTTTATACAACGGAAATGTTCGAAAGCAATTCAAATTTTAAACAGAATCAGATACACATAATGGTCATATTCATTATAATAGTTGATTATGTTTCTCTTATAGTCTCATTCATATTTGTCTTGCATAGTTTTGTATATTTGTCAATCCTTATTTTATTCTTAACATTCCCCCGTCTATCTAATGATCCGTGTACCTTTGCAGAGATGAAACTTGCGCGCTGGGGAAATTATAGTAAATTAGCTGTCTCTGTGAGATGACAGAAACAAATTATGTCACATATCTACCATCCAAATAGTGTAACTTTTAAATGCTTTCTGTAAAAAAAAAAAAACAGCGACAGTTTACGTCATTCGAAGAGAACACAATGCACCTTATGGAATATTCATATTATGTCGATGAGAAAGTTTAATCGACCGATAAATGGAATATTCCTATTATGTCGATGAGAAACATTTTAATCGACCGATAAATGCAACCGATTTTCATCAGGACTATATTTGCATGATTATGGATGTCATACACTCTTGAAAAACATGTAAGGTCATCTATAATATCAGAAAGTTCACAACATTGCTGGCGTGGGGAACACACACCTGCCACGAGTGCTGGAATCACATACCTCCCACGAGTTTGTGGGTCACACACCTTTCATAAAACTAATTTGACAAGTATATTAGACTGTTCTGATATATATTTAATGCCACCAATAATTATCAATGCACCAACTTCGTCCCCAATCTCGTAAGCAAGTTTTATCCACTAAGTAACGCCTGTAAAAGAAAGAAGACATACACACAGAGAGGATAAAATGATAAGCAGAGGGAAAGATCGAGTTCACCTCTTTCTCTCTGTCTCTCCCTCTCTATCTCTATCTCTCTCTCTCATATCTTATTTGTGTACCCATCCATCCATTCATCTATCCATCCATCAATCCATTAATTCGTCCATATCATATATATATATATATATATATATATATATATATATATAATTATCCAAACTTATTCGTTTGCGTGCTTATTCAGTACCTACAAGGGGGGGATTCCCATGCACATGTGGACTGAATGACTTCTATGGAAATTTGTTGATGTTAGCTGCAATATTTTTATGGTAAGCTTCCATTAATGTTACAAGAAATATGATTGTTTCTTCGTTTGACTGAGAGTTTTGTTTCTATGAAAAGCTAACTAACCAAATGAATGAATTAAATCAAACTTATTCCGCTAGGATATTTCGCGGATAACTCAACATCCCAGAATTTATTACGTCATTATATCACTGTTTATGCATTTGATTCAATGTTATTAGAGTTTTCAAACTGGAAAATTGTAGTGTGTACCTTATTTATTATATCGAGTTGGAGAATATACGAATGATCCATTTACCTGTAGGATTTCACAGATGAAATAGAAAATATCGACCTTAAGTTATTTACTAATGCTTTCTTAACCGATTTTATCCATGGGAATGCAGTATGTCATGACACTTACCCTGTAGGGAACAGTCATATCTCCTTTCTCTCTACGACAGGATATGGTAGCGGTCATCAAATGACCGGAACCATATTTTTTTTGGGGAGGTGGGTGGGAGTGGGGGGGGGCTCTGTAACCGGGTATCATTTTAATGAAATACAGTTTATAGAACGAAAAAAATGCATTCCGAGTTATATTGTATGCGTTTGTGAATTATATATGTAATGGTATGAGCATTCGTATGAATGAGATTTCGCTATGTAATTCTACATCATGTCAAAGTCGATATCCTATCTCTACATTTCTCTGCTTTGTTATTAACCTCCTAAATCAGGAATAAAGATGAATAAGATTAGATTAGACAACTTAAACGTTTACGTTTTTGTGCAATTGGAACTGAATGCTAATGAAATTGCTCAAAACTGTAGGCTATAAACACACACACACACACACACACACACACACTGCATCTCTCTTGTTACGTATCTATCACGTTATTTTCCTGAAACTAGAGAGCCTTTTCCCTTTATCTCAACAGTCGAAAATAGGTACATGTATTTCATCCTGTACAGGAATGATTGACTTACAAAAACTAAGACATTACAAAGAGTATATTGATTTCTTTTGTCGAGTAACTACCAGACAATTCAGAATGGAGATTATGCGTGTTTATAACCATGATTCAGTAGGATTTTATAAATATTTTACAGTTTCCTTTATTCGGAAAATCTTATTTACGTGCCACTTTGATGTCGTTGTGATTTAACTCAAGCGTTTCAAGGAAATTGTTTTGCACCTGGGGCCATATTCTTGAAATAATATGTATGTATGTATGTATGTATGTATGTATGTATGTATGTATGTATGTATGTATGTATGTATGTATGTATGTATGTATGTTTGTACGTACGTACGTACGTACGTACGTAGGTGTGTGCGTGTGTGTGTGTGTCTGTGTGTATGTATGTATGTATGTATGTATGTATGTATGTATGTATGTATGTATGTATGTATGTATGTATGTATGTCATCAATGAATGATTGTTTGGAAACACACCATCAATATTTTACAATGCTTACTTTTCGTAATAAGAAAACGCTGGTAAATCAGCTAAATTCCATTCTCTTTTTCAGGGTCTAGCGTTCTATTAAAATCTTTACGTAAGGCACATGATAATCACGCAGTACGCGTAATATGTACACCACGACCAATTATATGTTAGTAAAACTTAAAATATTGAATTGAATATTGAACTGAGAGTCCTTGAAAAGGTATATATTCATCTTGCAAATCGACCGACATTGTGAAAATCATTTAAAAAGACCTTGACGTTGATAGTTATTACAACACGAAACCTTTCTGAGTAGATTATGATTTTCAGTCGGACAGAAATATTTTACTGTACATACTATATATAATACAAATAATAATTGACACCATTATTTTCTTCAAACAATAATAATCTTTACAATTTTCAAAGCTATAATTTAGAAACCGAGAAATACTATCTTTGTACTCAAACGCCTCATGTCAAGAATACTACGTTAAATTGTTCCGAAGGTTTTTCGTTTTTAATAGACGAGTGAATAGCATTGATGTAGATAAACTTGTACAGCATTAGGTGTACCTTTTAGTTCCAAGCAGCTGGGTTCTAGTATCTTTGTTTTTATTGTAGAACAGTGTCAATGTACCAGTCATTTAGTAAACTTTGCGCATGGGAATGAGAGAATTTTATGTTGAATTCATCCCTTTTGTTTCTGAAACATAAAAGGGTTTATGAGGAGGGAGAGAGAACTAAAAGCACCGCTTTGCATGCGGAACAACACCGTTTCTTTGAACTGTACATACAAAACTATTTTATTTAAAAAAAAATCTATTTTATTTAAAAGATGGACTAACGTTCAGTTATTGCAAATGAAACGATACAGTTTAGCGATTAACATGGAACATGCGGTTTTCTGCTTCAAACCGTTTTAACATTAGTTTGCAAGTGAGATCTTGTGTCAAATGATACATCAAATTTACATCTTATTAATAGTGTCTGTGACAATTTTAAGTCATTCGTGTTTTATGTCGGTCTTTATGTGGTTGTTTACGCATGTTGGCGACCTCCGATTTGGGTTTTGGTCTTGTTTGTATTGGGGCGTTCTCAATTCATCCCAATCGGCATGTATTCTTACTTCATCCGAATTGACACGTGTTCTCACTTTACCCCAATTGGACTCTGTACTCATTGTGCCTCATCTTTCATGTGTTCTTACTACACTAAACGTGGTTTATTTATTTCAGCAAATATTAATTTTGACAGTCATAATTAGACCGAATATGTCTGAGTATAGTTTTATCGGTTTCTACTGAATTTGGTTCAGTTTTATATTGTAAGCAGGCCCTGATACTTGCTGAAGTCTGAATAAAGCAATATTGTACAATAAATCAAACACTTTCAATAACATGCGTCCATCAAAGGTAGATTAAAATAAAGACAGAGAAAAATCAAATCTATCTGTTTTATGGATAGATCAATAGATAGCATAATTTTAAATCATTTTTGCGAGAGAGAGAGAGAGAGAGAGAGAGAGAGAGAGAGAGAGAGAGAGAGAGAGAGAGAGAGAGAGAGAGAGAGAGAACTGTATCTTCTGTATCTACGGCTGACGGCTAGAACGTGCCAAAAATGTTATTGTATTTCACCTGATGTTAAGGGCGGGTGGGAGTAGGGGTGTGAAAGTTGTGATCCTGAAGAATAAATCCACTTTTTCTTTCCCGTATATTTATTGTCCTGACTTAAAGTATCCTTAAAGATTAAGGAAGGTATGAAAAACAGATTCAACATTTAAATAAATAATTTTCTGCTTTAGTGTTACTTCGTGTCTATTGGGTATTTTTTATGTTTGGGATGGCGATCAAAAATGTGCCCTTTAGAACAGTATGTAATTCGTTGTCACTGATTTGTCGTCAATATATGAAGCTTATTACAACTTTTCTCTTCAACTCTTTACACATACCCTAATGCTTGGGATATATCGAGCTTCGTAGATATCGATAGCATATATATTGATTCAGGGGATTATTGATTTTATTGGTTATCGATATCAGATAATGATTCATAGGAATATTGATTTTATTGGATATCGATAACAGATATTGATTCGTGGGAATATTGATTTTTTATATCGATAGTATATGATGATTCATGCGAATATTTATTATATTGGATATCGATAGCAGATATTAATAAATCTCAATCTCGAAATAAATATTTTTAACGACATTTGTCGCTCAAAAATAATATATTTTTTTTGGGGGGGCGATTGTTGTTGTTGTTAAAAACAGTGTTCTGAATCATCAATGAAAGGTAATGAGAGTAGGTGCTGTTCAAATAATAAATATTCATGTCGTTTGTTATTCTAATAATTTATATTTTTTCATGAGTAAGACAAAAGTTTCTAAAAAATTAAATTACCCCCTAACAAAATTATATAATTATATTTTCGTTCTGTTTGGCGTATATTTGTAATGTTCTATCTCTCTCTCTCTCTCTCTCTCTATATATATATATATATATATATATATATATATATATATATATATAGAGAGAGAGAGAGAGAGAGAGAGAGAGAGAGAGAGAGAGAGAGAGAGAGAGAACATTACAAATATACGCCAAACAGAACGATAAGTGCTGTCACTGAATACGAAGAGAATTTTGTAAATACGAATAAATCATACGGTTATACATTTTTTAAATCGTACTCAAAAAGAAGTTTCAAACCCGAGAATGAGAGACAATCATACCGACAGACAGACGCAGATAGACAGGCTTTAACGTGGTCATTATTCATTTATTTTTTTTCGTCACACAAATGTCTTGTAGCACTTATTGTATAAGATAAAAAAATCACTTTTATAAAAAAATGAAATTTAATGTGTGCACGGTTGTTTCAAAATTCGATAATTTTGAAATTGTACTTATCTGTTCTGTATTCGAGATTTATTTATTTTTATAACGCTTACGTTTTTCCCTACTACTGAATGGTTTGGAACGCATCAGACTTTCTAGTACTTGTATGCTGTCAATTCTAGAAAACAAAACAATAAATATACACTCAACTAATGGTGCCAGTCACGCAGTGTGATAATAAAATGTTCATAGCCCTCCTTGTGGTAATGATAAACACGTTGTTGATGGCCCCAACGTTAGGAAACTGAATGGAAAAAAAAACAAATACACCGCAGTATTCAAGCATTTTCCTAGTACTTGTACGGCTAATTTTCATACAATAAAATCTAATATAATAATATCTAAATATAAACCACAAAACAATAATAAGTGATCCAGTCCACATTTACTTCAATACTTATAATTTACAACATTTGATATGAACGAGTTTTTCGTATTGAAATAATTGCACGACCTTGGGAGTGCAGTGCATTCATCCGACAAAAACGAATATTTTCCAATACAAACGATGTAACTATTTTAATATATGCTCATTTTCTTATTATCCCTTTGTCATAATTATGTAAACAAAAACAATAAGCACTACACGAAACAAAGTAACTGAAAATATGCCTGTAGTGTATGGGGGCTGTTTACGGACAATGCGAAAATACATTACAAAAACCTTGGGGCTCTTTACGGACAAGGTTTTGCAGATCACACTGGGGCTGTTTACGGTCATTGGGAATTTAACATGGGGATATTGGGCCTGTTTACAGACGATGGATATTATACACACACACACACACACACACACACACACACACACACATATATATATATATATATATATATATATATATATATATATATATATATATATATATATATATATATATATATATATATATATATATATATATGCATTTAAAAATTCAGTCCCAGAGTGGAGTCTGTCTTTTAATTCGAAGAGAGTTACCTGTGCTGTCACATTCCCTATGTGGGTGCGCTAGCGTCTGTGCGCAGTGAATCAATGAGACAATTTTCAAACATGACGGAAACTAAGAAGACGATGAAAATTTGGGTGCACCGGCCGTGGAAACGAGATGCGATGGCATAGCAGTGACAACTAAGTCAGCACGATTCTACTTGTAGAAGAGACCGATTTTAATTGGGACGTAGTGGATTTTCTCTCTTCTTCGCAAGAATTTGTTCTGGTACCACCACTTTTCTCGAAAAGATTCCTATTTTCCAAAATCAATTTTATTTCTTTCCACATTGTACTTGTGTGAGTGCGTAAGTGTAGATCCTTATTCTGAATATCAAAAGCAAGAGGCACTTGAGTTTTCTGTCTGGTCTTGTGTACGACGAATTTTACAATCCAATTCACAACACGACACACTAAAATAAAAAACTTCTGTGTCTTTGGTCGCTCTGTTGTTTGGACTACTTAACTTTCACATGCTTCTCCTCCTATTTTTTATCACTGTCTTCTTGTCTCCTTCTTCTGAACGTGTCTGGGTTCTTCCTTATGACTGTTCTGTTAATCTTCTTGATCCCGTTCTCTTCTTCTTGATCCTGTTCTCTTCTTCTTGATCCTGTTCTCTTCTTCTTGATCCTGTTCTCTTCTTCTTGATCCCGTTCTCTTCTTCTTGATCCTGTTCTCTTCTTCTTGATCCCGTTCTCTTCTTCTTGATCCTGTTCTCTTCTTCTTGATCCTGTTCTCTTCTTCTTGATCCCGTTCTCTTCTTCTTGATCCTGTTCTCTTCTTCTTGATCCTGTTCTCTTCTTCTTGATCCCGTTCTCTTCTTCTTGATCCTGTTCTCTTCTTCTTGATCCTGTTCTCTTCTTCTTGCTCCTGTTCTCTTCTTCTTGCTTGTGTTCTGTTCCTTTTGCTCCTGTTGTTTCTTAGGCCACTCTGAAAACCAATGTTCTTTCTCTTTACAATGATAACAGGTATCTTGAGTTTTGTTTCTTCTGACACCTGTCTTGCTTTTTTGAAGGTCTGGACATTCTGTAGCATAATGCCTTTCTTCTTACATATATTACAACTATCTCGATTTGTATATGTATTTGAAGCTTGTCTGAAGAAAACTTTCGTATGACACCTCGCAAAGTTCTGGTTGGAAATTCGGTCTGTATTGGCTCTTCCATCGTTCTGGTTGGTTCGAGAGTGAAATGAATACTGGAAAGACACTGGTCTGACATTGATATATGGACCCATATTTATAATTGTTTAAAATGTAGTCGTTTGACATTTTGCAATCAAGATGAAACGATCGTATCATTTCGTGAAGAACTGAGAAGAAAGTAAAAGGCAGAAACGTGATTTATTATCTCGCACAGTAGCTGATGTCTAAGCTTAAATTTATGTCAGCGATTTTGAAAATGACACGAGTGAGCCCGAATCCAGACGCAGAGAGT
This sequence comes from Unio delphinus, assembly GCA_029339505.1. Lineage (NCBI taxonomy): Eukaryota > Metazoa > Mollusca > Bivalvia > Unionida > Unionidae > Unio > Unio delphinus. The sequence continues at coordinate 1,190,743 of JAQISU010000095.1, read as the reverse complement.
CTACACTCAACCAAAGTTCACCATCAGAAAAGAACTACCACATTCGAGAGACTGAAAAGGGCTCAGCTAGAACATTTGGAACTACGTGAGAGTTGGTGCTTTGATATTCCTGGTAGTACGAAGTGACGACCCAGAAAGAAAAAGAAGGAAGCAGTGGAGACTTCCAGGGTGTACACAAAGAGGCACAGTGTATAGAGGGAGGAAGAGGAAGAAAGGAATAAAGAAGGCAAATGAGATGAGTATCTGGAGAAACTTAATAAATAGAGACTCTCTTGACTCTCTTTCAATAGGTCAATAATTTTTATTTGACGACGTAAAGAGTAAAGTGCATTTAACCACACATGCCATTATTATATACGATATATTGAGCTGAAGATTATGTTTATGAAAGTCTTGCATTCGTATATTTGATAAAATTCTTATTTATTCAACCTTGAGTTGTTATATGCATTTAAAGAGTAAGAACTGCTGACTGGTGGCTCGTGAGTAATTATATTTTAATGCACACCTTCTGCAGTATTATTTGTTATACCGTCATGGATCGGTATTATTTATAATACAGTAGTGGGTTTGTGATACACAATATATAAGTTTTTGCAACGTACCATGGAACACTTGTACCAGGTCACATGTCAACAGCGCTTGAAGTTAAACCAACACTGTTTTAAAACCTATCAAGAGTTTAAACGCATCGTGGAAAGTTACAAGTTGGTGGACCCACTGAATCCGCGGAACAGTTTGTTTGGAGGACGGACGAATCTCACTTTTTCGCTGTACCACGCCGACGGGGAGAAAGGATAATTAAAATACTTGGACGCGTGTTCACTGTATCCTTACCTGTGCCAAGTTTTTCACTTGACAAATCGAAGGACTGATCAAGTGCAAAGTCTTGCCTCGCACGGACTTCTACCATCCCGTTTTACCTCACCATTTCCAAGGAAACTGATGTTTCCTTTGTGTGGTGCTTGTGTCGAAACGTTCAACCAAGGCTGACCTTGTCAGCACATCCAAGAAGAGCGCGTCTTCACGGGCACGTGGGTCAGAGTGAAATTGTTCAAAGCTCTTAATTTGGGATACGACGACTTAGAAGTGCACAAAATTTCCAAGAAAGAAAAATACCACAATGGTAACTAAACTCAGAAAGGCAATTCCGCAGACAACGTGGATGCCTTTTTGAAACTGAAATAAGAAGCCAAAGGTGATTCTTCCTCGTGCCACACTCACAAAAAGACTAAGAGAAAAGCAAAAGGAAATACTGAGAGCAGGAGCATCACTTTAAAGCACGTGGAGAACATGGAATTAAGGCGATCGTTGTTTGCCAAAGTGATGTCAAATTGTTTCAGTGGCACAATGGCACAACGACCGTGTTTACCTAAGACATAGTAGTTGTCTGAAACTTCCAACTGCTTCCAGACGATTCACGACAAAACCAAATACATGAAACACGTAGACGTCCATCGTGAGGATTTGATTATAGTCCATTACGAAAAATAAATGGACTTTGTAGAAGCCGACGAATTTGGAAATTATATAATTGCAGCTGTATTGTGTGATGTATTTCTACACCGATAGTTGCATCTTTATCGATGGCCTGATTCATTGTTACCCTATATTAGGAATACGTTAAGGGGTCTGGATGGACTAGCACCCCGAAGACAAGACAGTAAGTTTTGCGGTCTTGGATATTTAGGCTACGAATACCGTGACACACAAGGTGAAGTGCACATCGAGTTTAAAGTGAAAGGCTTGACTCTCAATTATCGCCCCGTTCGAGTGGTGAACTTTTGCGTGCTGAAAGAAGCTTTGGAGTCTGGACAGGGCGAAAACGTTTAGGTGACCACCTAGGAACTGCACAAGATCGTACATTTGTTTACACACCATCTCGTTAGCCGACATTTAGTAAAGGTGTATCAAATCGTGTACTAGAAGCGAATACGACTTCCCAACCACTTCCCTTTGCGTACGGACACATCGCTATTGGTAAGTATGTAAATTGGGAAAACGTCCAAGACCGACAGTTCATTGTAAATACGGAACGAAAAAGGAAAAAGGAAAGAGCAATCTCGTCATCCGAACAAACACTTAGAAAAGCCTCGACGTCTACCCCTGAAAAGACGCAGTCATCCAACGAAACGGAAGAGCAACCCAAACCAAGGATTTTGTTTTCAAATCTTCTCAGATAAATAAAATAAAAGGACTCATATTAAGCGATGGACTTTACTGTATGTTTTGCTCCTGAACCAACACGATTTCACCTAAATCAAACACACACCTCTCTGGCTGAAAACGAAAAGCAAAGTACTACCTCTTTGTTTACCCAAACATTGGTACGTGTTGTCTGTCCTGTCCAAACCACCATCACCCATGTGAAAACAACTCATTCAAACAGCCTCCAAAGATGTCATCGAAACCGTGATCAAATGTTGTCTGAATGTCTTGAACAACATGTTATCTCTATCTAAATACCAAAAAGAATGCTTGGCCAAACGGACACGTTCTTCGCCAAAAGGTCTAAAAGAAAATGGCAATCAGTCAAAAAGAAAATGATGATGGTGCAATGCCGAATAATTATCTTAGGACCTCTTGTAAATGAAATAGCGGAGGCCATGCTGTGGGATTCCTGGGAGGTGTTGTTCTCATGGGTCCAGGATAAATTTGGTCCAGAAGATAACAGGGACCTCTGCTATAGAATGGGATGATATACCATCGTTAGCAAGAATACCTGATCCTGCATTTGCCGCCCAATCCTAATTTGACAAGTTACAAAACGAATTGCGATCGTTGATGGATTGCAACGACTTGTCCGGAGCAGAAAAATGGCAAAAGTGCGGACAACTGTTTCAACGACTGCAAAACTTTTAAAAGAAAGCTATCAACGAAACAGCTCTGCCAACTCTAAAATATTTAAGGCCCTTATGAAACTCCCATCACCAACACCAAAACCACTCCCAGCGGACAAGACAGACAACGCGTCACCAATGCCTGAAAAAGAAGAGTCATGAGAAGACTTTCAAACAGTATGATTTCAGAGTACCTTTTGCTACTTTTCCCCACTCACTAATGAGAAAAACCTAAATCCAGGGTTGAAAAGAATATGTCCACTCCTCCTTCGACAGAGGTCAAAAAGAAAGAAAAGAAACCAGAAGTGAAAAAAGGAAGACAAAATCCATCCCATTACTGCCACCGCCACCATCGCTACTATCATCGACTCCGAGTCCCCTGGCACTGGTCGTAGTAGACGTAACGCCGTTTCCAACAACCAGTTCTCCCCATCAACAGGATTATCAGTGAAGACTGAGTGACTTTATTAACAAAACTGGGGAAGGTGTTAGCCAGCGTATATTACGATCAATCCCATCCTGCGGAGGAGTTCAGAAATTAAAGCGTAATGCTAAAACCTATGTTTATTTACAATGATGGTTACAAAAACAAGCCACGTACACCTTACACTAACCGATTCGATAAAAATGTTCTAGAAGTCGCAGTAGAGGGCAACGATTATGAATGGAAAGCCGATTTAGCTGATGTATCCTATTTGGTCACATGCAATCGTGGCTACAATTATTTTGTGTCATCGATATATTTTTAAAAATTCTTGGGTCGTACCATTGACTTCCAACTCGATCAATATGTTACTGCACAACTGGTGTTAAAACAAAGTGTTCGTCACTCTTTCTGACGACAATCCGACTAAGGCATCGAATATCAAACACACTCCCAAGTACATAGACGTTTTACTCAACATGGTCCATGCATACAATAAATCTTATTAATAGTTTATAATCGGATTTGCCCCACCAGATTTGACTCCCGACAACTAAATGACGGATTGTGAGCGCCTGTTTGGTACGTCCCGGATGGTGGATGTCCCAAAAAAGGAAAGTATTGGCAGCAGGAGACTTGGGTGAGCACTGGAAAAGCCAGATGCATCTTCGACAAAGAATACATATCCATCTGAACCACCAAATTGTTTCGTGTCACTGAAAGAGTGCGTGGCCGTCATCCTGCCATCTATAAATCTGAAGACATAAACATCGAAGTGCTAAAAGAAACGCGTAACCAAACAAAACGAAGTGTACAACATCGAAAACATTCTCGAATGAAAATCCCGAATGGTGGGAAAAAGCTGTGTCAAAGAAGTCAAAGTACGCTAGAAATGATACCATAGCAGTTTTGATTCTTGGATAGTGACCATTCTGCCCTTCAAAACAGCCTCAGTCAGCTGTCACTACCAATGCATTTACCATTCGTTCCCGCAGTCCTTCTCTGCACAATGTACAAACGCAACCTCTGTGTGTGTGTGTGAAGTGAAGAACGTGTGTCCTAAAACTCAAATCGTCTTATTCTGCCAAATATATGAGGTGTATTGTGTCATCGGTGCGACCATTGCAATTAGAGTTTGCAACAAGGAGACAAACAATTGTGGACCATTTAACTGAGCGGTTGCATCGGTTACCTTACTTCTGTATACTCCCCTGAAATACGCATCTAACATGAACAACGGGAGCCTTGGGGGTGTTTCCCCACAACACTTTATGCTTTTATCCGGCCAAATTAACCAAGATAACCCAATTATATCACACAGCCTAATGGAAAGTGGCTTTGGTGGAAATCACTCCCCCTAAAGAAGTCCTATTCTACGCACCAAATGGAAAATCTGGATGAGACTCCATATTCAAAGACTATTCTCTAACGCGTTGTAAATCATGTATCATGTGTACCGAGGTATCGCTCGACAGCGGGGACATAGTTTAGGAGATATGATGAAATTAGTCTTTCCTTCCGTAGCCTCAGTTTTAAAACCGATGGTGATACAAGGATTGCATATCTTGAAAGATGTGTAATCATTGGTATCGTCAAACATTCAACCTTCAATGGAACCCTCTAAACATCATTTCTACATTCACCACCAAAATCAAAGTCAGTCAAGATAGAAAGACACTATATACCAGACTCTTCAAACCTTACTTTGCCTTAAAAAAAGTTACTTGAGATCGTATTTGTCCCAGTACAAAGCTGCCAGACAGCTGAGGACCAATACCAGTCACAGCGTTTCATACGATGATTATGATAGAGGTTACACTTTGAGCGCTTTTGATTTCACTCTAGACTAAGGCTGCGACGAGGACATTTCCTACTCTATAATATCCATCTGGTCGAAACGTCAGTTTTCAAAATCAGTAGGCCGCATTGTAAAAATCATCTTGTAGGCCGAATTTGATACTACATTAGAAAGCTACAATTTGAGATAAGTTATTCTAGACAATTAGAAGCTATGGAAGATTGTAATCCTTCTTCGAATGGTGAAGAATCTATTAAAATGAGTTGTGGCGATACCGTGGAAGCAGAACCCCAAGACGAAGAGGAAGAACTGATGACGTCCAAATGTCAAGAGCAAGAACAACATTTAGTCTTTTGTTTTGCCAAACACCTCACAGATAAAAGTACGAAATTGATCACGAAATATTTATATGGATGTCAAAACGATCCTCCCAGTCACATTCAACACGATACGTGTCCGATGCTGAGCCACAAAAAAAGATTGGACAAATATCTGGACGAAGCTTGGAGTCTAATCTTTGAAGAAGCACATCAGTAGTATAAAGACTTGCGCGATCATTCCTCTCCATTGATTGATCTAGGGATCCATCACATCGACGCTGTCTTGGCTTAGAGTGCAGAGACGAAGCGAAGCAACAGTTACTTGTCAGAGATGTTTAAGCAAAAGGTCATGATTGAATCTCCCAGGAACCTACTGGGTAGCTGTCTACTTTTCCGTGATGGATGTAATCTACACGTAGTTTATCTCGTATGAATTGTCACCTTTGAAAGACGGCATTAACGGCTTTATGTGAAGACATGCTCAAAAGATACGTTTGAATAATGTTAAATTGCATAGCACATATTCCATGGTGTATGGACATAATTCTGTGTATTTTCTTCATCAAACGTCTTGGATATTCTGTTATAACATTTGGCGTCTTATTTTGATTGAACCTCTTCTAGAAACGATGACAAAGTAGACTGATAGTTTCATGGCCAGTGTGGCTATATTTTGTCTTTAGCTAGGAAACATCGTGTACATCAATGGCCCGATGACTTTCATTCGTGGAAATCTAACTTCATTTCACAACGTTGTCAATCTTGTAAAAAAATTATTTGTTTGAAAGAATTGTTTCTTTGTTTGTTTGTTAAATGTTCATTGTTTATTGTTGGAATATAAATGTTGTATTTTGAAACATGTGTATGTCGATTGTTTGCACATTTTATCAATATACATGATCTCTATCGCTCATTCTATATTCAACTTTCATATCGTTATGACTAACGAAAACCGTAAGAATGATTTATATCATGTCCGCTCTTGAACCATATAAATCGTAGCAGTCTCCAGTCTGGTCATTGTTGACTCATCCTCCTACGAAGATATGTTCTAGATTAGCCAAACTGAACAAAGCTTACATGAATTTACATCGTGTCAGGCAATCTGATACCGCAGCTAGAAGAGGTAGAGAAAGTGTTGAAAGTAACTGGAGACCTGTTAGAAAAACTCATCAGATACTAAATCAAAGAAAGAGCAAGAAGTGTGAACAGAGACGTACAGACTTTAGAAGGAGCAGAGTGAACAACAGGAAAAAAGAAATAGGTTTTGTGGACTGCCTGTACACACAAAATAGTTCTCTTTCTTTTTCCGAAGAAACAGGCCGTATCCTGTGGGAAAGCCTTCCGCAAGACGGGGACGCAATCTTACACAATACAATATTGCCATAACTACCCGTCTACAAAATGTCCTTTTGAGGGCTACCCAAATACCCTGTTAAAACGTTACAAGTAAATTGCCAAATATTTGTGTATTATTGTTTTTTTTGTACGTTACAAAATTGGAGTGTGTCTATAAGTACTTCGTTTCTTTGTTTTTACGATTATACAAAATATATCAACAATACGTTTCCGTAGCTTGTCAAAAAAGAGTATGTTGTTTGGTTTGTAGTTTGTGATTCTAGGTAACAAGTTCCATGTTTTGTTGCTAATGTGGGTCTTGTGAATTTTGGTATCAGGTGATGTTTTCCTTCACGTCCGTGTTTCACACATAAAGGGACCCTTCGTGGTCCTACCCACCCTAGGCCTTACAATCACACAGTGGCAGTTCAATAATTGCCCCGATGTGACGGCCACATAAATGCCTGCAGGGTGCGCGGTACCATTCCCACCCTCAGGATAAATTAAATAACTCCCCATTGGGAGATAAAACAGTGCTAAGAGCCTTCGTGGACGAGGCACTTTAAACACATCTAAACAACAAGGATTCACTTAAAACCAAAATCATCATCGTCTGTCTTCACAATATTCAGTTCGCAGCGAATATAGCAGCAGGCAAGTGAAACGTTCGAGCTAGCGTCATAGATAATTCCCTCCCAGGCCTTACACGCATTGAAAGGTCTTGGCTTCTCAGCAGAACCCACTGGAGCCTACGTTCACATGGCAAAAAGAAGGAGTCTGCTATTAATATGGGATAACAAAGAAAAGGAGAAATGAAAAAGGCCAAGAGTCGAAAAGGAGGGAACAACGCAGAAATCGTGAAAGCAAAATATGCAAACCCAGTTACCTCGAAGCCGACTATGCAAGCTAAAACTATTATAGATACGGCAACTACATTGGCAAGGCCTCAAAACACGGCTGTCCAGCTTAGAGTATACCACGATCTGTAATAATCATCACAACAACAGCAGCACACGTAACATGTGATAGCGTTATTGCTAGATCACAATTAGGACCCTACCAAAATACAGTACAACCACTCTTACTAGAATACAGCAGGTGTCCAAGGAACAAGTGTTAAAAGATATCCAGACAAATTTAAACACTTCACCGGTACCAAGTACATAAGTCACAAAGCAAACTACTAAGGATTCTGGTGACGAAAAGGGGCGGCAAAATGTAAACCAAAACAGGTTGTGACTGAATAAGACGGTGACCAGGGTAATATGAGGCTTCATACATTTTGGATTCAATGAAGCACAGGCAAGTGATTTATCAAAGCAGTCACACGCACACACACACGTCTCTCTCACTAGAGTAACGCGTATTCAGCTCATACCCTTGCCACATTGTTATTAATCTCTAGTACGTGACATCACCTCCCCTGTCCCATTCCTATTTAGCCCATCATTACCCTGCTCGTAAACAGGCCCAGAATTCCCATGGTAAAATTCCCATTGTCCGTAAACAGACACAGGGCGGGTGATCTGAAAAATCTTGTCCGTAAACTACCCTAAAGTTTTTTAATGTATTTTTTTTTTCCATCGTCCGTAAACAACCCCCATACACTACTTATGCCGTATTCGAAACAAAATACACGAGCGCAGACTCATCATTACACATAACATATTATGAATGCGTACGTAACTCCGCCCAGTTAAATTTGACGTTAGTCGCGTTCTAGGCATAAATTTCAAAAGAAAATAAAGGTTTGGTGTACTTAAAATTAAAATTTGGAATCACATTGTAAATGAATGCGCACGGCATCAACTTTTCCATTTGATCTGGAATGGTATTCCTGTTGTTTCCACGAATTTTCCTGATTGTGGACTGTGACAATTCAACATGAAATACGTCTGATTAAAGCAGCGAAGGGTTGACATATTCAAATGTATTTCTGTTCTTTCACTGAATGTGTGAAATCATAATTTGGGGAAAATATAAAGTCATTCAAGTACAATTATTAAACGTACACTATGGGATTTAATGTTTATTTCATTTTGAGTGCAGAGAGGAGGATGGACTAATCGAAATTACAGTACAATATTGAAATATGCAATCAAGCTTGAGAACCCGTGATATGGCTCAGGTAATTCGGATTTGCAGCACTTAGAAAGTATATTTTGAAACATCCACGATGTAAAAATGTAAATATTTTTATGCCATTCTTATTATCATCTAAAGACGACAGTCTATGAGTTGTCACTTGCATGTTTTTATGCAAGAGCCCTTTTTGGCATTTATAGCTAGCCTAAATCCGAAACAGTGTATCACAAACATTAGCGAGGAATAGGTTAAAGCAGCTGGTATGAGGCGGTACACGTAACATTTCGGTTAGTTCATTCATAACCAAAACATAAAGCATTTACTACGAGAGTGTACATTGTTTACAAAGTAGTTCCTAATATTACTCGGAACACGTGAGTTCAATATGAAGTTGAGCGCGAGTGCAATATCGTAAAATACTGAACGATTCTGACAATGGAAAGTTAACGGAGAAAACAATGAAGATATAATAAACGGGTAATATGTGATAGCATGAATCAAATATTGACATAAAAATAAATAAGCAGAAAATACTTTCATTTGATTTCAAGAATATCGAGTTTGATAGAAAAAGCTTAAATATCGCCTTATAGGTAATATGTTAAATTATCTAGACTTCTTAACAACCCTCTACTATAGATAGTCGAAAAATACTGATACTTCTTAGAAACTATTATAATAACTACTTCATCTAATTACAGACCAGCGAAAAGGTATTTAGAAAATTGTGACTGACACGTATTGAAAGGTCACGAGGGATACTGTCTAAATTTGTCCAGACAAACAAAAAATTTAAAACGGAGAAGTAATTTAAAAGTTGTCCACTGCACGACTAAGTTGTTTTGTTTTATCAGTACATCCACTCAAAGTAATACACATAAATTTCTCCATATTTTCGCAGTCGGACTGTCCCATTAATAAATGCCATTTTGTATACATTGTTTGATATGTGGTTCATACACTGGAAAAAGCGCGCTTCAAATGGCATAGCTGCTTTCAAATCGAATGCCTGATAACGGGATTCAGCCAAAACCCACTTGGGGGGCCCCGAGTGGCCGAGTGGTCTAAGGCGCACACCGTTACAGATCACTGCCATCTCACCTTTATCTGCGTGGGTTCCAGTCTCGGATTTGGCCAACGTGGATATGTGAGAAAGCTTGCTAGTAGCTTCTCGTAAGAAATGGTTCTTTCCGGGATTTTTCCCTGGTTCTTCGTCCACCAATAATACTGACCGCCATGTTAAGCATATCGCGTACTGAAATTTTTTTTTTTTTTTTTTTTTTTTCCTTTATTGAACACAAGGTATCAGGATTTTACATATTCCCCTACATCACCACCTGACCTGGCGTATGGGGCATGATCTTAAATTCTTTTGTGTCCTGATCTCTACATGTGTTCCCTACACAACACACACACACATACACACACAGACACTTACTTACAATCACAATTATTGTACACAAAGTCATACTCGCATACAAACCCAAGATGCATGAAATTGCATTTAAAAATAATAATAATAATAATAATAGTAATAATAATAATAATAATAATAATAATAATAAATATGTAAATTTTAAAAGTAAAAATAGTAATAATAATAATAATAATTCATGTACCAAAAGTTGATAATAGGGTCCACTTTCTTTTAAACTCGTCACTGCTGTTATTCACTTTGGCGACATATTTTTTCAGCGTTTTATATGATAAAACACAATTTTTATAATAGGCAAGATTTGGGCTTTTTGATGCACAACGTGATCTGTATATAACATATTTTGCAAGCAAAATTAGGAAGTTAATAAGATCGTCAAAGTTGTTATTTCCTATAAAGACATCTTTTCGTGTAATTCGAAAATTTGGGTCATAAGTTTGTATCCATTCTACCAACAGTTTCCAAAAGTTTTCAGTAATTAAACAGTCATAAAATAAGTGCTCAATTTCTTCTATTCCCTCATTACAAAAGGTACATTTATCATTATCACTTAAATTAATCTTTTTTAGAAACTAGTTTGTGGTAATATTTCTGTGGAGAAATCTAAAGTTAAAGCTAATCAGTTTTGTGTCTTTTGTACAAAATCTAGCCGAAACAAAAGAGTTGGTCCATTCATTTGTACCAATCGCACACTCTAGCTGTCTGGACCAAGTTTCCTGTTTACCATTTGGCTTTATTATTTTGGTTCTTATCAGGTCTTTATAGATAAATTTATTCTTTGCTCTTACCCTAAGGAGAGATGTTTTGTCCAAAGCTACAAGAAAACTATTTCCACTTTCATAGAAAGTTTTAATTTTCTTTTTCCACATCACAGAGATCTTTGAAATAAGAGCAAAGTACTGTATGAAATTATTTGTTTTTGTTTTTTGTTTTATTTCATCAAAACTTAATAGAGACCCTTGTGCATCAAAAAGATGTTTAATAATTATAATACCATTTGTTCTCCACCTTGTGTATGATTTAAAATTATCTACAGTCACTAAATTAAGAATATCTTGAGACAAGTAGTCATTGACAGTAGATGGTTCATTTTTCCATTGAGATAACGCATAAATAACATCACGCCAAAAAATATTTTTAATTAATTTAGAGATTACTTTTAGTTTAGTTTTTCCTAATGAAAGTAACAGCATACCTCCAAATTTTCCAAATATTTGTTCAGAAACCAGTTTTTGCCATAAGCCATTTTCGTTTATTAAGAGGCGCCTAATCCAGGTAAGTTTTATATAACACACAAATGAGTGCAAATGAATCATATTTAACCCCCCTTCCTCAAAAGAAGCAATAAGTGTGTCTCGTTTAACTCTCTCAGTTTTACTGCCCCAAATAAACTGGAAAAATAATGTATTCAGTTCCTTTTCTATATGGGGTGGAGGATTTGGCAAAGCTGCAAAAAGATGAATGAATTTAGGCAAAAGCAAGGACTTTATCAAAGTAATTTTTCCAATAATGGATAAATTTCTTCTACTCCACCAGCCTAGCAGTTTCTTAACTTCCTTTAACTTCATCGAATAATTAAGCTCTACCATATCCTTCAAGTTCAAAGAGAAATATACTCCCAGCAATCTAAAATTAGACATTGACCAGTTAATATCAATTTCTGGACATATTTTTTCATTAGAATATTTTTTGTTTCCAATCCAAATTGCTTTCGATTTCAAAACATTGCAGTGCAGACCTGACACCAAAGCAAAATCATTTAAAATCTGCATGGTTGTCCTCAAGGACAACTGAGAACCATCTAATAATAAAAAAGCATCATCAGCGTACTGCCCTATTTTAAACTCCATTTCATTATAAAAAATGCCTGTAACATCTGTGTTTTTCTTTAGTTCTGTTGCAAGAAGTTCAATTCCTATTATGAAAAAATAGGGTGATAAGGGGTCTCCCTGGCGACAACCTCTCTCCAAATTAAAGAATGGGGATAAATGTCCATTATTAATAACACAACTTTTTGATTTATTGCAAAATAGCCTGAACCAGTGACAAATTGATTCTCCAAAGTTAAAAGACTTCAGAGCAGCTTCTAGAAAGTCCCATTCAACTGAGTCAAACGCTTTTTCAAAGTCTATCAATAGGAGAAGACCAAATTCATTTTTTTCCTCAAGGTATTGCATCAGGTCATACAACAATCTTGTATTTTCACCAATGAATCTCCCTTTCATAAAACCCTTTTGGGTGTCACTGATGATAAACGGGAGTACTTTTTTGACCCTATTAGCAATTGACGCTGAAGCAATCTTGTAATCCACATTAAGTAGAGAGATTGGTCTCCAATTTTTTATAAATTTCCTGTCTTTATCTTCTTTTGGAATGCACGTTATGATCCCCTGAGACTGAAATTCTGAAAAATGATTCATATCATATCCAGTATTTAGAGACCTAAAGAGAAAACCGCCTAGGTCTTTCCAAAAGAATTTGTAAAATTCTACCGTAAATTCATCAGAACCAGGGCTAGTTTCATTTTTCATATTTTTTAGTGCTAAACCACATTCCTCAAACGTTAACTTACCTTCACATGAACTTCTTTCAAAATCTGAGAGTTTTTTATCATGGTTAAAAAAGTGGTTAAGCGTTTGAAAGTTACATTTGTTTTTACTTTGGTATAATTTTTCATAAAAGTCTTTCTGTTGATTTAATATTTCTTTTGAATCTGTTACCCTTGTTCCATCTTCCTTAGTTAACTCTTTTATTGTTTTGTTTGTGTAATTTCTCTTTTCGAGATTAAGAAAATATTTAGAATTTTTTTCACCAGATTCATACCATCGTGCCTTAGATCTTAACATTATACCTTCCACCTCTTTTTTCCTCATTTCTTCTAACTCCGCTTGTTTTTTGTTCAATTCTTTCATCGTAGTGGGGTTATTATTTTGATTCACTAAAGCATGTAAGGTATTTATTTCAGCTTCCATTTTCCTGAGATTTTGTTTTTCCTGTTTTGCTTTAGCTTGTGAATACATAATAGATTCTGATCTTATTATCATTTTCAGGATTTCAAAAAACAATTGATCATTACATGTTAGTTTCACCTGAAGTGGGTTTTTCTTATCACCTTCACAATAATATTCTTCTACTGTGCTAGTTATACATTTTTTTACCAATTTAATATATTCATTTTGCTTTAATAGCTTTGAATTGAATTTCCAGTATCCAGGACCTCTCGGTGCTGCAGATATAGACAATTTGAGTGTTATTGCTGAATGATCTGTTTTATAGCCAGGAATAATAGAGGCGTCTATACAATTTGAAAACATGTCCTCAGAGATTAAAAAATAGTCCAGTCTACTCTGTTTCACAAGGCTTGCCTGATGCCAAGTAAATACTCTACTGTCAGGATTGACTGTTCTCCAAGGATCCAGTAAATCTAGTTGATTCTTGATGTCCTGGACTGCTGCTCGGGCCATGGAGTGTTTATCATGCAAGATATTATAAGAGTCAAGCTCCATGTCCTGAACAACATTCCAGTCACCACAAATAATAACAGAGGAATTTTCAAAATTTATAATATCCTCTTTCAAAGTTTTAAAAAACTCAGCATTATCATCATTATGACCATATAGATTCACTAGTGTGAATCTCTGTCCATTAACTAATAAATCTAAGAGAATGTATCTGCCCTGACAATCACATCTGTTTCTAAGAATTAGAAATTCAAAATTATTTTTAAACAGGATAGCAACACCAGCACTACTGCTAGATTTATGGCTAAAAACACACTTATATCCCCATTCAGCCTCCCAATACTTCTCAGTCTCAACTGTACTATGTGTCTCTTGTAAACATATAATAGATGCTTTTTTTTTGTTTGACCCAGCAGAAAATATCTCTTCTTTTGAGATCAGAACTATGTAGACCCCTAACGTTCATTGACAAAATTTTAATTTGATTATCCATTGTTAAATCTTGTTTTAAGTAAAACTTTCACCGGGCTTATATAGACATGCATCACAAAACCATTATCATGAAAAATGCTCACATACACCTTGGGACACACTCTCACACACATAACCACATAATGCTTAAAAAATCGATAAGTGTAGTACAGTGTCATGCATACTGAAAAATGGCTTTAAACCCTACAACAACCAACCAACCAAAACCCACTTGAAACTAAATCAGAGCTGTATGGGAGTAACGTGGCAAACACTGGACCTGCTGCTTCAGGACGTCTGAAACTACTGCGGATTTATGCACCGGTGCATTATCATGGAGTACCTGGATAGCTCCAGCACCGGCACGCGGACAGGTGGTTCAGTAGTGTTTCACAAATTTATGCAACACTCTAGAGGTATGCAAATATCCAGTGAATGGTCGGCCTGTTCTTAGGATAATGTGACTGGGTGATACATAATCCTACATTTATGTGGCATTTGCCCAAGTAATAAGCATCACTAAAATCTGCCACACTCCAGATATACTTAACTTTTTAAAAGCTTTAAAATTCTAAATCACACACACGCATATCTCTCCAGTCAGGCATCATGCTACACGTGCACCTGGAGATTATTTTATTAATGGAATTGTATTTTGGTAAACAACCGGCATTAAATATATTGACAATTTAAAAGAAGCAAAATGTTATAAGAAATGTCCGTAACTTTTCAAATAACCCTTGTATGAAACACAGTATCAACAAATAGTAGCTAATCATAACAGGTAAAAAAGATGAGCTCAATTTATGTTGAGACCCCACCCCCACCCCCCACCCCCGCTCCCCCCAGGGTTGCCAATAAGGCAGCTTTGGAAGGTATCGAAATGTATATATTCCTTATGCTACCAGTCATTTTTGACAGGATATCTAAATTTTCGAGAGAAAGGAGTTCAGGTCATTTTTTAAAACATAACGCAGCTAATATTTGTTATGTTGTTAACACGAATCCAATATCACTGAGCAAATATGTATTATATTTGTAATCAATAGTCATTAGTGTAGATTTTTACCTCTTTCAGTAACATTCTCCAATGTTTAGATTGTATTAATGGGAAAAGTTAAATACCCTGTCGTCAACTTTCCATTCAGTTACAGATGAAATAAAATAAATCAATATCAAATACGCTGGCTAGCATGCATAGATCAACACTGTATATTAACAATTACGAAACAGCCTAATACTAAGTCAATGTTAATGCCTTTTACTAGTATGAAGTCCCTAAGTAAATATCAGATTGTATACCCTAGCTGATACCGCTACTACTATTAATACCACTCCAGCTCAGCAAACACGTGTGTGTGTGTGTGTGTGTGTGTGTGTGTGTGTGTGTGTGTGATTTGGAGTTTCAACGCAGCTTTAAAAAAAAATTAAGTCATGTAGCAAGGATGTCTGCAGTGTCAAAGCTTAAACTAATGTCTATCAGTGGAACATCATGCTGAAGATATTTAACATCATGTCACACCTTGTCACATTAACTTGACACCAGGCAGACCAATCCTAACACTAACCTCTTAATGCTGAGCGCCGAGCGAGGCAGCTATAATACCATTCTTAAAAGTCTTTGGCCTATATGGAAACCTGATTATCACAGCCTTTGTTGTTACCAACACTGATGGTATATGTCAATACCACCACCACTACCTCAACAACAGCAATAGCAACAACAACTACAGTACTTGTTTGTAAAGCTGGTGATACTTCTACTTCTGCTAATGTTGAAACATTTAGAACAAATGCTTTCCTCGTTTATATGTGTCATGATTAATTTCATTTACATGAAATACTAGTACCTTTAATTATTTAAAATACTAGTACCTTTAATTATTTAAAATACTAGTACCTTTAATTATTTAAGGTTTAATTTAACCTTCCCCTCCCCCTCTATGGGTATACTGTATTGAAGCAAGTACCTGTTTTACAGCCAAAGTTTGATGGAAAGTTAAATATTTGGTCTAATATGATGACAAATTGTCATACAGAGTAAACATGAATTTATTCTATTGTATACTATGGTTAGCAAAACATTATTGTTTCATGTGGCTAGCAAAAATATATTGTTTAATGTGGCTATCAAAATTATATTGTTTAATGTGGCTATCAAAAGTCTATTGTTTAATGTGATTAGCAAAAGTCTATTGTTTAATGTGGCTAGCAAAAGTCTATTGTTTAATGTGATTAACAAACATCTATTGTTTAATGTGATTAGCAAAAGTCTATTGTTTAATGTGATTAGCAAAAATATATTGTGGTTTGCAAAATCTTTTGGATTCACGTGTCTAGCAAAACATGTATTGTTTCGTGTTGTTAAGCTAAATGGTTAACACAAACATATTGCCTGATATGACTAGCATAAACCTTCTATCCAATACGATTGCCATAAACAAATAGCCTAATATAATAGTCATATTGCCTGATATGACTAGCATAAACCTTCAATCTAATACGATTGCCATAAACCAATAGCCTAATATAATTAATATGTCCCTACTGCATAACATTAACCTATTATTGGTGACTGAGCGATGGGTTCGAGGCGCCAAGGGTAACGTTCTTTAGCGGCGACCATTTGGAGGCGCCCAGGGGTAATGTTCCTTAGTGGCGCTCCTACATTGACAAATCAAACAGTTTTGTCGTCAGTTGCCAACTTCCCTCCTACACCTCGAACAGTCCTAAAATGCATTTCGTAATATCATTAGCATTGTGCCCATCACGATTACCATATACTTATTGCTTAATACGATTACCATAAAACTATTGCAAATGGTTTGGTGAGGGCTCGAGGTGCCACATTTTTATGACATTTATAGTCAAACAGATTTTATAATGTCATCATGCAGATGGTATAAATTTGTATGACGTTCGAGACGTGTGCAATGTGTTTTAGTGGCGCCCCTACTTTGCCGCAGAGAACAGTTTCTTTGGGGTTTACCAACCACCCTCTTCCACCCAAACTTATAAATATAAGGTTTGTCAAGAATTATCACCATTACACTAAGGTCGGGGGTAATTGTCCACACCCCTCAAGCTGTCATTTTACAGACACTGCAATTTGGTATGACTCTTGTCATAACTCTATCTTATGGTATTCATTGACCATGGTATAAATTCCTTAAATTATATAGGCAAATATTTAATATATAACTGTTTGTATTTGTGAAAACGTGGATTAGTACAATGAATATCGGATTCAAAATCAGTTATGCTCATTTTTATGCAGTGTCCATTAAACATGGCATTTTAAATTTTGCATGGATAGAAAAACAATTTTGCAATAAACTCTCTCTCTCTCTCTCTCTCTCTCTCTCTCTCTCTCTCTCTCTCACACACACACACACACACACACACACACACACAACTACTGGGCTCCGGCGCCTAGTGGTTATGTCGTCTGCCTATGATTCTGGCGGCCGTGGGTACGATCTCCGGCGAAGTCATTCCAAAGACTTTATTAAATGGTACAAACAGCTGCCTCGCTTTGCGCTCAGCCTTAAGATGTTAGTGTTAGGACTGGTCGGCCTGGTGTCAGGATAATGTGACTGGGTGGGACATCCTGTTACATGTCTGCAAAATGGAAGTTCCAGTGCTAGACATCACTTTAAACTGTCGCGCTTCAGAATCATTACGATATGACTGAACCATTGTTAACGTTAAAAATCCAAATCAAACACTCTCTCAGCTACTGAAATTCTCCACAGAGCTACACGAGTTTCTACAGGTACATATGTTTTTTATTTTCAATACGTTATAAGATTGTATACGTGCTACTTCAGATGAAAACAACAAGCTTTTTAGCAAGCACTTATGTAACATTAAGTGATCGTAAGCAACTGAGGACCTGTTTATACGTGTTAGTGTTATGACATTAACACAGCTTAATGGATTGAGGGGATCGTCAAGTGCGTAACACTGAAGTCGTATTATAATTATTATCCAAACACGACTTTGGTGAGAGACAAAAAAATCTATACAAAAATTAACTAACAGTATTTCAAACAATATATAATTCTCAATACCGTGAGTGGCTTAACTTTTATTTTAAAAAAATGTGGCAGCTAAATTACAGGTAATAAAAATGACAAAGATAAGAAATAGTTACTCAAATTCAAAGATATTTTATATAAAAAAACAATATGAAAGAAGTCTTTTCATTATATATATATATATATATATATATATATATATATATATATATATATATATATATATATATATATATATATATATATATATAGTGAAATCATTTGAGAAATACTTGTTTGCTTTTAAAGGACATTATAGTTACAGCTAACGTCGAAATCGTTTGCGATGCGAACACTTGACATCTGGCGCAATCACAATATCGAAGCTGAGGTTGACAGTTAAATATTAACCGAGCACTCGCTATAAGGTTAAAATGCTTATTGACCCATCAAAAAGTGGACATCAATAGCCTGTCAATGCTAGATATTCTGATATTGGTTTTGCATTAACTGTACTCATCAACTATATGTTTCCACGTCAGCATCATTTATTTGCATGAAATTTTAGAGAATTTAGCTGTCTTGTATCATAATAGTATCGTGCCGTCATAAGAGTTTCAAAGGAATAAACACGTGGATATCATTTCAACTGATGATAATGAGGAGGAGGAGCAGGATTATGATGCTGATGATGATGATGACGAAGAAGAAGAAGAAGAAGAAGAAGAAGAAGATGATGATGATGATGATGATGATGATGATGATGAAGAAAAAGAAGATAAAGAAGAAGAAAAAAGAGAAGAAGAAGAAGAAGATGATGATGATGATGATGAAGAGAAGGATTATGATGCTGTTGAAGAAGAAGAAGAAGAAGAAGAAGAAGAAGAAGAAGAAGAAGAAGAAGAAGAAGAAGAAGAAAAAGATAATAATAACGGACTGAAGCAAAATAAATTCAGGGCCAAATATCTAGTTCTCATTACTCTGATACGTATATACAGTGCACATTTTTAAAGGAGTTTAATTTTGCGATCCTAACACGTTACCGTAAAGTAAATATATGAAGTGCGCAAAATCTATTGTCCCGTAACAATGATAACGTCAAGTAGGTTCTCATATAAAATGGTTATAATTTACACATTTATTCTACTCATGCCTTCATTATCTTCTAAAACTTGAATGGAATAATTTATAATTTGATACCTTAGGGACATACTCGTCACATTCAATTGTGCCTTGCCATAAATATTACTATAACAATACAATAGAAATGAATTGATAAAATTAGCGTCGAGAACTTAAGTGGTTGTAGATAAACTTGTTCAATAGTGTGTGCTTTGAGTTCCAGTATGTCAGAGTCAATACTCTTTTACATTCTTGTACAACAATGCCACACTCAATACAAATTGACATTCTTGTACAACCATATATACTAATAGCTTCAACATACTACTTGAGATCATCGATGTTATCATTTAAACGTCACTTAATTATAAAATTCCTACCCGTTAATAACCTCTGTACATGTAAATTCATCAACAAGCCAGCAATCCCTGGATTTTAAGCTGGAGAAGGCTTTGATAATACTGGGCAGAATTAATATATAATACAAATAATTCATACTCTACCGAGAATCGAACCCAGGTTAGTAGCATTATCTTTGGTGATGCGTGCTTAGTCATGATGGAATATGGAGTGGTGCTTGCAGGCAATGCGATGTTGCCGTTTACCGGCGGATCTGGTTTGAATCTCCGTAGAGTACGAATTAAATAATATTCTCTAACCTGTATGACAGTATTATATAGAATTGTCGGTATGCTGGTAGAAAGACTAGCGCACATTTGGAACTTGGATTAAGAATGGATTAACTTCCACAAAGCCAATAATGCAATATGTGTTTAACCTAACGCAATTGTTCTTGATATCAACTCCTCGAGATAAGTCGTGTCAACGATAAATATTTGTCCAAATGAAAGACCATGGTCGAGTCAAATCGTGCGAAGCTAATCTCCTGGAAACAAGTGCACATTGAGTGTCTTTCACGAGTTTATCGCCAGGTGAATGAAGAGGGGTTGCAATACATACTGATACTAAATACTTATATACCTACCTGTACGAGAGACAGACAGACAGGCAGACAGACAGAGAGGTTTACCTACTATATGTTCTCGATGT
The DNA here is from genome assembly GCA_029339505.1 of Unio delphinus. NCBI lineage: Eukaryota > Metazoa > Mollusca > Bivalvia > Unionida > Unionidae > Unio > Unio delphinus. The sequence goes on along the minus strand of JAQISU010000095.1, from coordinate 1,170,380 downwards.
TTTGCTGTAATTTGGGCTCTTGCTTTATTTAATTTTCCATATCTTTTAAGTCGAAATAAGATATGTTTTTCTGACAGTCTATTATATTGTAAATGACCCTGAAAGTAACGGTCTTTGTTATGAAACTTCCAACAATAATTCACAATAACTACATGTTTAGTCAGACCCGGTCTTAGTGCAAGGCGAACAAGGCATCCGCCGTAAGCCCCGCGCTTTCAGGCTATGCAATATTTTAGCTTCCCTCTCTCCTCCCCCTCCCCCCCCCCCCCACCCAACTGTCCTCGTCACTTGCTGCCTTGAGCCACTCCTGCTGTCTTGGACTCCGCACATCCTAGGACAGAAGAGCATGTGTTAAATTAAAAATTTAGGTTATATTCCATGTGCATATCATGGAAACTGCTGCATACGTTACCGAGATTCTGCGTAAACGAGAAATAACCAATATATATTACTAAGAGTTGCACATGTCAGTGGCCAAGTGGTTGGAGCGTCCGCCGCGAAAGCGGGGGATCGTGTGTTCGATCCCCGGCCGAGTCATACCAAAGACTTACAAAAATGGTACTAACAGCTGCCTCTCTTAGTGCTCAGCATTAAGAGGCTATTTATTGTTAGGACAAGTCGGCCTGGTGTCAGGATAATGTTATTGGGTGTGACGTCATGCTACATGTCTACGGCATGATGCCTCAGTGCTAGACATCACTATAATCTGCCTCACTGCCTCACGTCAAAAGTCCTAATCAAACACACACACACACACACACACACACTAAGAGATGCAATATGATAATAGACGGTAAATTTATTAAATTAATTAATTGCAATTAAACTCTATATCATGGCTCTCAAACTCAAATCACGATGACATTTTCGATGACCCAATGGCCACCTTTGCTATCTCTCATGACACCTTGTGATGCGAATCATTTTGCGGGCCACAGGATACGGCCGGGCAGGCCGCATGCGGTCCGAGGGTCGCGTGTTTGCGACCCGTGCTCTATATGACCATATCTGGCGCTCCTAGTGACAATCCTGCGTTAATTATCAAATTATATGCCCTGTATTAATAAATAGTCAGGAAATGATTTTTAATGTTTATGCATTGACTGTCATCGCTATGTAACCATTGACAAAGCTGCTGTTAACAAACCTATCAGCGCTCAATGCATATATATATATATATATATATATATATATATATATATATATATATATATATATATATATATATATATATATATATATATATATATATATATATATAATTCACATACCATAAAACTTATTGACGTGCATGTTCTTTGTGAGTATACAATGCTATAGCGTATATTCTGAATGATGCAAATTCCTCACCATGTTTCTGTATCTATATTTGTATTGATCTTCGAGTCGCTATGTCTGAGAGCCGTAATGTGACTATAAAAATGGCAGTGAGTTGGAGACTGCATATGTTGCACTCAGTTGAATAAGACCTAATGCAATACATCAGCCATTCAAGAAAGAAAATGTAGGTAGGTCGGTTATATATCCATGTGTTCACCCTACTACTTCTACTACTACTATTACTACTTCAACTACTACTACTACTACTACTACTACTACTACTAATATTGTTGCTACTGCTACTACTACCACAAGTTCTTAATTTTATAATTTTAATATATGCGCTTTTGTTGATTTTCTTTTTTTCGGTTTTATGTGTGTGCGGGGTGTCTATTTATCTATTGGGATCTCTTTATTGAGGGGGGACTATGTCCAGGGTTTATCCAGTAATATATATATATATATATATATATATATATATATATATATATATATATATATATATATATATAATCTCTGTGTGTGTGTGTGTGTGTGTGTGTGTGTTAATGTTGCTGCAACCAAAAGCGTCCAACAATTTCAAATAAAATTAATTTATGTATATTAATATTGCATTTCACCGAAAATTAATTTTTGGGTACGTAGTCTGTGCGCAATTTTGAAAAGTTTTGAAATATTTTTGCACACTAGTGTTACAAATTTTAGAAAGGATAAAAAATATAAATTCAACCAGTGAAGCTAAATTGTCATAAAATCCTTTTGGGTTTTTTTTCTTCATTTTTGTTTGCTTGCTTATTATGTTGGTTTTTTTTCCGTGGACATATTATGTTCAGGTGTATCGTATTGTAGCAAGCATCTGGTGTCTGGCTTCAGCCTACTTCAAGATAAAATTTATTTTATTAAAAATTTCGAATCTCAAAGAAGGGAGCTTTTCAAACGAAATATATAAAGAGATACGTGAACAACGGATAGGTACTGCAGGTACTTATTGCGGATTCACCTTACGCTACTTTTACGTAAAGTATATAACTGCAATATCGCCTTTGTGAGTGTATGTTTTGTCACCAGTCTCCTCCATTGTTTTCATAAAGAAATAAAGACGTGGGATGGAAGGGGTGGGGTAGGTTGTCATGATAAGTTCTTGCTGTTGTGTTTCTAGAGTTTAACGCCATTTTTCAGCACATGATAGGCTATACATGGCGGCCAGTATTAATGGTAGAGGACGAACCGGGTAACCCCCACCACCAGAAAGAACTACCGACCCACGAGAAGCTACTGGCAAGCTTTCTCATATACACACATTCACCGATTCTGAGACTTGACCCCACGCGTCATGATAAGTAGTTCATTTGTGTGTGGATGTTTGTCCACACATACAATGACAAACAAATACACAAAAGCAAGGGCGTGCACAGACATGCAGTATGATGATGTTGTATGGGAAGAGGCACCTGCATGGCCGTCTTAATTTAAACTTTGTTTACTATTACAGATCTATGTAGTTAGGTATTCGTTTTACATAAATATGAGTTTGCTTCCTGTAGTAAGTTACATGGATTGGATCATTTTGCCTTGTTTTGAAATTAATTGTATACACAAAACAAAGCATATACGAAATAACTAAACTGTCTGAGGTAAAAGTGGCTGATATATGTTGGAGAATTTGAATAAACAGAGGCGTAAGAGTAGGACAAATAATTATTATAACATAGGTTTTCGTTTGATTATGCGCTAAAATTAAGTATCAGGTATATGGTAGGGTGGAAGGAACGAATATGGTAATTGATCATGCTTTAGCATCGATGTTGTCTCTATTAACACACTTTTCGTCAACCTTTCAACGGTATGAAAAGTGTCACAATAAAGACGAACAAAATATTGTCTGATTTACTGTACGAACACAGCTTTATTTCAAAATTTTAAATGACATTTTACACCCTTTTTGATATGTTTCTATAGAGTACAATTTCCCCGCCCCAGAATTATTTATTTTATTATTTGTAATCTTGTGTCATCTATAGAGCGCATGTTTCTCCACACCGGAATTGTATTGTGCTATTTATAATCTCGCGTAACCTTTCAGGTAACGTTAATGCAGCCAATCTTTCTTAATGCTAACGTGACCATCCTCGTGACTCTCAGAATCATTTAAAATATGGTCTATGATAACATGTATGTTTGATAATGATATTATGTTTATGAAGTCCTTATCAATTAGTTACGTGTGAACCAAGTGACGACATTTTCTACGGATACAATTTAGTTCCAACAAAATCCATTGAGATATAACGGAAAATCACACCATATAAAACTAAGGCTTTTGAACATTTTGACATATAATTTTAACTGCTTCTTTATAATTTTTTGCTGTCATTATATCCTTAGCTGGATGAAAGCAACCATTATGTAACCAGGTCGGCCTGGTGTCAGGATAATGTGACTGAGTGAGACATCTTGATACGTGTATGTGGCATGATGCCCCAGTCCTAATTTGCACTATTAACCGCCACACTGCAGACATGGTAGCGATTTGATTGAAAAAATGTTAAAGCTACGTTAAAATTTCAAATCACACATGTACATATACAATTTCAGAGTTCATTTACAGGACGTCAAGACAAAACGTGCAATAATTTTTCAACCTCCGCCTGCTCATTGTATTCTCTCAATTGATCCAGTTTAAAAAAAACATCTGATTATTATTAATTAAATATAAAAGCATTCTCTCTCTCTCTCTCTCTCTCTCTCTCTCTCTCTCTCTCTCTCTCTCTCTCTCTCTCTCTCTCTCTCTCCACTTTCTAATTGTATTTAATGACTACCTGTACAAAACTAGTTAGGACAAGGTAATTCGCTTCACGTGTAAAGTCTTGGTTCAAATAGCGTGATATAAATGTACATCGACTTTGCCATGAACTGAATTGAAAGAGCAAGATAATATTCATATTGGATCGAGTTTCAATTGATTAAGCACTCACCATTCAGTGCGGAAATACTGTATCCAGTTTCGGGTTGGATACTGTGCGATTATCAAGCAGTTTAATACCTAACATTAACAAGTGTTAAGAAAAAGGTTTCAGAATGCGCATTATTTCTACTCAAGTGCTTCCAATGAACAATACAACGGACAACTGAAGGGACTAATGTGTGAAATCGGGTATGTTATCTTTAATCCAAGTTGTTATTAACATCACACTTTCTGTAAACCAAATCTGCGCGAGATTTTGCGTTCTGTATTAATTAAATAATTAATAGGTAAGATTACCTGACGTTTATATACGAATATATATCTGAACTATGTTGAATCAATGAAATTGATCTCTTTATTAATTAATTAATTAGGTAGTTGCATTTAATACTTGAAACTTCTACAATCATGTGAAGCACTAGAGACTGGAATGCGACCTATCGAAGGCGTACTCACGTCGATGATATCGTGGTTTGATATCGATTATATCGGGTTTGAAAGATGTAATATCGAGATTTGAGCCACTAAATAAGCCTGAGTTCAAAAGTGCATAATTTATCCAAGTAAACAATGCAGCGGCCAAATTTTACTCTTCGTGTTGTACTTCAGAACCTTTTGATAACCAACATGACATTTTTATCGTTATTTCATCGAATCAGCTTATCTTGTCATGTATACCTATAGTTCCTGAAATGATTGAAAGAATACGGAGTCAATGTTTAACCTATAACTCTTAATTACATTAATGATGATGATAGCATTATATGCACAAAATTGTCATTTTGCGTGATAGAAACCCTGATTACCAATGACCATAAAGACGGGCGTATAAATATTTGATGGCTGGCTTCATCAAAGGAAACCAAATCTGCGCGAGATTTTGCGTTCTGTATTAACTAGATAATTAATAAGTAAGATTATCTGACTTGTATATAAGAATATATATCTGAACTATGTTGAATCAATGAAATTGATCTCTTTATTAATTAATTAATTAGGTAGTTGCATTTAATACTTGAAACTTCTACAATCATGTGAAGCACTAGAGACTGGAATGCAACCTATCGATATATATATATATATATATATATATATATATATATATATATATATATATATACAGTACCTTAATTTGCAAAGCAAGATTACGACATATGGCTTATATCTACAGTAACTCTAACGTGGAAAGTTAGATTACGGCATATTGGCAATATGGCCTATATCAACAGTAACTCTAATTTGCAAAGTTAGATTACGGCATATTGACAATATGGACTATATCTACAGTAACTCTAATTTGCAAAGTTAGATTACGGCATATTGACAATATGTACTATATCTACAGTAACTGTAATTTGCAAAGTTAGATTACGGCATATTGACAATATGGAATATATCTACAGTAACTCTAATTTGCAAAGTTAGATTACGGCATATCTACATTAACTCTAATTTGCAAAGTTAGATTACGGCATATTGACAATATGGACTATATCTACAGTAACTCTTATTTGCAAAGTTAGATTACGGCATATTGACAATATGGACTATATCTACATTAACTCTAATTTGCAAAGTTAGATTACGGCATATTGACAATATGGACGATATCTACAGTAACTCTAATTTGCAAAGTTAGATTACGGCATATTGACAATATGGACTATATCTACAATAACTGTAATTTGCAAAGTTAGATTACGGCATGTTGACAATATAGACTATATCTACAGTAACTCTAATATGCAAAGTTAGATTACGGCATATTGACAATATGGACTATCTCTACATTAACTCTAATTTGCAAAGTTAGATCATGCAGGCAATATATATGCGATCAAGGAAGCTAAATTTATCAAAACAATTACTTGAAGTGTGCAAGACTATGTCTCATCCAAAAGCCTCTTATACTATATCACTGGAATAAGAAAATTACAGAATCTCCCGTCCCGAGGGTGGAGTGGTAAGGTTTCTGAGGGTAAGGCCGCATCGTATTCGTACGGCAAATATACTCTTTAACCACATTTGCAACTCTAATTACCTGTCGTTTGCTATTTAATTACGACCGAAATGAAATCAATACAAATAAAAATGGTTTAATTTTCTTTCCAGCAATACATTTCTAGATTGGCAAATAGACGAGAACTGCAAGGATTATAATTGATTTATCAAACAGTTAGAATTTAAATAAGAACCATTCCATAGTATAGGAGAAGCGAACTTGACCTAGGAAATGGAGTTACACGTAATTTTTGTCATGTTTGATTTACCATGATTTATATATGGATTGTATTGGAATGACCGTCCTGTTAGACATGGAACTAATGCAGACGAATCAAAAACACACACACGCGCGCGCCTACCGTTCAATGCCTACATTTCTTATCAATACGGAACAGCGATGAAATGTGGTCGAACTTAATCAATATGTGCTTGACTTAACACCCTTTCATATGTACACATTAGTAGAACGAAACAAACTTTGATTACTTTTATTTAAATAGGAGGGTCACGAGACGTTTCGAAAGCTGATTAAATCCCTAACGCCTGTCAAGTACCTAAATGATTGCGGTTGAAATTTGGTTGTAAATTTTGCCTACAATTTTTGTTCAGACCATCAAACGATAACCGTATGTACTAGCTTATAAATTTAGTCAGCAGACTGCACATATCCACATCTGCCATCGCATATTGCGCAGGCAGACGTGGGTCTATTCAGTGTGTTTGGAGTGCAGATCAGGGTCTATGCACCTTTGCAGTGGAAATCGACTTAGAAACGAATATATCCGGTCCATGGTTATTGTTATGAACATCTAGCCTAACCAATCTGTTCTGGATGTCCATTGACATACGTTTGATTAGGATTTTTAACGTAGCTTTAACAAAAATTCAGTCCTATCTTTGCGGTGTCTGCAGCGAGTCAGTTTACAGTGATGTCTAGCACTGGGGCATCATGCCGCAGACATGTTGAATGATGTCCCACTCAGTCACATTATCCTGACACCAGGCCGACCAGTCCCAATACTAACCTCTTAATGCTGAGCGCCAAGCGAGGCAGCTGTTAGTACCATTTTTGTAAGTCTTTGGTATGACTCAGCCTGGGATCGAACCCACGACCTCCCGTTTCCGCGGCGGACGCTGTAACCACTAGGCCACTGGAGCGGTTTATTGACATACGTAAAGCAGCCAATACGGGGCTGCGGGTATTCAATTAGTCTGGTCTTTTCCGATCACTGCCATCTCAGCTCTGTTCGAGGGGTTTGAGTCTCAGGCTCGGTCAACGTGGGTATGAGAGAAAGCTGCCAGTACTTTTCCGTGGGTCGGTGGTTCTTACAGAAGCTCACCTGGATTCCTTATCCACCATTTATGATGGCCGTGAAGTATAGCATATCTTAAGCTGATAAATGACGTTACAATCAAAACAACAAACAGAAAGGTAAACAATAACGAAAAAATCTTGCCATAGATTGAAGATGATGGAATAAGCATGATGCAAATATTCCAAAATTTGCTTTCAAGAACGTAAACGCTTGATGCTATGTGGTTCTGTTCTTAGTGCCCATAAATTGTTTTCCTATCTAGTTTCGAATTGAATTGAATGATATGGCCATATCACTAAAGCCAACAGTATATCAACAACAGTACTGCAGGGTAGTGTCCATGCTGGTAGAAGGAGATTTTGACAGAGAAATAAGTGGAGTGGCAACATCACAGAATGGACCAGGAAAGGTTTTGCGGAGACACAGGCATTGGCACATGATCGAGACAAGTGGAGCGAACTAGTCAGATGTTCAGCAGCACAGTGCCTCAACGACCACACCAGGTCAAAGGACTAATGCTGCTGCTGCTGCTGCTGCTGATGATGATGATGATGATGATTATGATGATGATGATGATGATGATGACTGAATTATACAGCAGGGGTTGAAAGTTATATTTTGTATGTCGAGGTTTTAGATTATGTCGATTGAATTACATTGTTGTGCTTGAAATTTCAATGTTATACGTCGAAAATTTCTAATTTACATATTGATTCAAAGATTTTCTTTTGAAAGCTCTGTCTCAGCGGGAAGTCGTGGGTTCGAAGCCCCGTTCGAGTCATACCAAAAACTTACACAAATAGTAGTAAGAGCTGCCTCGCTAAGCAATCAGCATTAAGAGGCTAGTGTTAGGACTGGTTGGCCTGGTGTCAGGAGAATGTGACTGGGTGGGACACCATGCTACATGTCTGCAGCACGATGTCCCAGTGCAGGACATCACTATAAACTGCCACACTGCAGACATTGTAGCTATATGACTGAAAAATTGTTAAAGCTACGTTAAAAATCCTTATCATACACACATTTCATATGTTTAGTATTTAGATTTCATCTGTTTAATTACACAGCGCTGCATGAAAATTCAGTGTCCAATATGGAGTTGTTAGATTGTATCTTCTGAATTACACGGCGGTGGTTGAAATTCTAATGTCAAATGTCAAGAGTTTCAATTTACCATGTTGAATCACATTGATTGTGCTGAAATTTCCTTTTCGTACGTTGAGCTTTCAGATTGTATATGTTGAATTACAATCCAGTGATTATTGTGCTTGTCAGAATTGTTATTTTTATATGGCAAAATGATGTGCTGGTGTTAAAAAGAACATTACACAATGTCCACTTTAACAATTCATAATAATATCTAGTATTAAGATACATCATTCGTGTATTCAATAACAAGGCGCCATTACATTGCATGCATTTACAGTCTGAACGTTATCATTCACATGTCGAGAATTACTTTGAATATCTTCGCTAGAGGTCGCTCTCGTGAACAGACCGCGTTATTTTTAAACAAGGAGGCTTCTTCACGTTGCTGTGAAATTCAAAAGCTGAACACTAAAGACTCGCCATATGCAATGGAATTTTTTATCACAAACAGTAACATTCAACATGTGAATGAGGGTATCTCGACATAAGATACTCAAATTTCAACCACCGCTTTGTAAATCAAAATATACACGTCAACATAGGAAATAAAACTTTAAACCACCACTATAACATTCAACATATCAAATTTAAAATATCGATCTTGAAAAAGGAACTTAAAGGATATGCAATTTAATCCCATACGTAATATTGGATTTATCGACATACGACATCGAAATTTCAACAGTAACTTTCTCATTGGACACACTTTTGTCCGCTACGACGCATCATATTCACTTGGTGTTGTATCGCTCTTTCAGAATTTCATATTCAGACAAAACATCTGAAGCCAAACATTGAATGTAAAGTAATCAGCAACGACAAAAACGTCGTCCAAAAGTTCTAAATTTTACTCTAAACACTGTATGTAATATAATTCTGGGTCACTGTTAGGGTGTAATCATTTCAAATGCTTCATTACCTGGGTAGAATACACACTAAAACATCATAGACCCATACATGTATTTATATGACGAAGTTACAGACCTGGGTGTATATGTAATCGATAAAGCAAGCAAAACAGACATTGATCTGCTGGCACATTATTCTCAAACAGGTCAGGGTATACGCCGTTCGCAATTGGATCCGACTTTCAAGCGAATACATGACGATATTCTTGCATATTTTGCATCATAACAATGAAATATTTGTAAAAATAGTGTATTTTTATCAGCATTATGTTAGAATTTTCTTACCTATAGAAATTTGTTTTCAAGACTGCTTATATTACATGTTGTTTCACTCTTTTCACTTAGAAAAGTAAAATTACTTTATGACTGTGTGCTTCTTAGTGACTAATTGATGAATTCGAAATCAACACGGATTATTTAAGAAAATGATTCACATATTAAAGAACAAATATCAATCACATATATTAGTGAGATCAAAAGTTATCTTGTCATGTGTTATCGAATTTTCATTTCTGTTGCGACTGTATTTAGTTTCACATAGGATCAAACGTACATACTTCAACAATGCCAATATCTTGAGAAAGTAAGCATTTGCACTCTGCTCACCTTACTGTGTTTAAATAGATGTATGTTGTGTGTAATACGTACCACATATCCGCGGTGCTGATACTGCGTCTTAAAGGTCCACGAAGACTCGCGGGATTACGAACAAATTGTCGAAAATGTTGTGTTTTCCTTGGTATGATACAAACTGTGAAATAAAATGTATTTTTCGTAAGCAAATATATTATTTTATGGACCGTGTTTCAGAAACCTGTATGCATAAAGAGACAGTGATATTTAAAAAACGCATTATCCATTATCCGACGTTTAAAACGATCCGAATTGTATGTGATACTTCTGACAAACCGATATTTTCCATTCATCATTGTTTACCCAGACGTATTCTGTAGATAATAACGTATTGTACATTAATTTTGTTAATATGAAAATAACACTTTAACCAAACAATGAGCTCATTTATATTACATAAGCATCGGATTGCACAAAAGACACCTATCAGCTGCGTAACTGAAAACAGAGTCATAAATTAGGTTGTTATTATAATATCCATCGTCATTCTGTCAACAGTCGATATTGTTCATAAACTCGGTTGCTTGAGGTTAGTACTTGCCACCAAGTTAATTCTGGATACAGGGATGGCCTTTAGGCGATTGGATGCATTTGGTACAATCGGGCCCCGCGTTTCCAAGGGCCTCGTGTGTTTAAAATAAAATTATATTTAGAGAAAGTAATATTAAAGTGATGGAAGAAAATGTAAAGTTCAATATAAAACTTGTTTTAAAGTTTAAGTTTATGTGCTGACAGGAGAACGCGGGTAAATCCGGGGCGGGGGGGGAGAGGGGCAACCCAAATGATCCAAAATTGGGCCCCATGTTTACCAAAGACCGTTACTTCAGATAAAGATATTTCGCGCAAAATGAATATATTAATCACAATGGTGTTGCTAGGACATATGTATATATATGTATGTTTGCACTCTAACAATTTACGTAACTTGTATGTAAACAATCCGGAAGGTGATCAAGGTAGGGTCCATGTTTTTTGCTAAAAGTCTATATTAGAAATGGCCTCGAGCTTGATTAATATCTTTGGTTTAAAGGAGAGTTTATTCAAAGTGCATTATTAAGCTCTTGTATGATCACGATGTTGTTAGGGACGCTACTGATAAGCTCCTTGTTTTACGGTTTAATTTAATAGATGCATTGCATGTAATGAGTTTTGAGATTATTTTGTTCGTATAAAATAAAGATTGTTCAACTTGTAATATTGTAGACAAGCGTCAAAATTAGAAAAGGAACTTCTAAATTGTGCATTTGGTGTACTCTCATGAGAAACCATTAATCATCTCAGAAAAATGATATATACTCATTGGATTCGCAACATCAAGGTTATGCATCGATTGTACGGTAGTAGTATTAATGCAGGCCACTTCTTTACGAAAGAAGGCTTGACAGCGAATTTACGAATCACCGAATTTTTTAATTTTATTCTTAATCTTTAAGGAAGTTATGTGACGCTGCACAGATATTATGAACTTCTGGGAAAGTTGTTTACCTGTAAGGTTACGTTGTTTACCTGTGCAACATGCTCAATAGAGAGGATGGTGATATACCTCTATGTAACTGTGACTGAAATTTCATTGGATATTGTACTTGTGAAAATTGTAAATGATATAAGTACACAGCTAACTAAAATGACTGCTCCTTTGTGCTATAAGGATCAGCCTGAATTAGTCTTAACAAAAAAAAAACTATCCTTTAGCAGATATTAAAACAAGGAAAATTAGTTTTGCCAGACTAGACAATACTAGCTTTTGAAAGTGCAATGAAAGAATTACAAAATATATCAAATGTAAAAGAAATTATTGGCTCTTTTCTTTACAATTTACCTCTGAAATCCAGGAAATGAAAATGACCAAACGGGGCTACCAGTTCTTTTTTAGAGGTGCACATTTAAAATATGGCCAAGCTGTATATTCAGTAGCCCATATTTCATCTATCAATCATATACCAAAGTAAATGGAATTAAATGTCCTTGGTATTATACCAAACATATACAAAGTACTTAAATTAGCATCTAAATTAGTGAGGACACCCGGGACATTCTTTTTCTTTAAAATTCTAACCTCTGCAAAATGCAAAACTGGTGAGCGCCACCTTTGCAATCAATTCAAAATTATAAATAACCGTGGTTGTCCTTATAGACTGTGTATCTCAGATTGCGAGGCATGAATCAGAGGCATGAATTTGTCTCGCAGAAATAACCGAGGTGACTCCGAATTTAGTCAATGGACTACTGTTTCTTAGTCTTGTTAGTTTATTCAGCTATTATTGTGCCATATTTATCTATTTAAAATTCTCGATTTCTTAAAATAGCAAGTATGCAGAATAAATAGCTTTTTTGTCTTCTCGCCTTCTACAGCCAAAACAAGACGCAAACAACGGGTGAAAACTCTTTTGATGATTTTTTTCTCCCTTCTGTACGGCCATAATGCCAAAATTTGTTAATAAATAGTTGTCATGCTAGATATATAGAACCAATCAGCATTGTTATTTCGTCTTTATTAACCCCAAAACTCTATGCCTTAGGCAAGGTCATGCTCATTTTAAAATCAAGGTTTCAATCATTTTTTTTCTTCTTTTTTTGTTGTAAATCTTTTGATGGATTGTTTTCAATTTGCTCCTGAATAGTCAATAATCTCCTTTCATCTCCATTACTCCGCACTCTACACCTGTCCCTAAATCAAGGCCAATGTCATTTAAAACTCTTGTGAAAAATTTGCTTACGTTCTTTCTATATGGTCGTACTTTTGAAACTGTTCGAGGAATGTAATAATTGCCTAACTGTAAACTCAAATGATTTATTGTCTTATCTCCATTCACTAACTCGCCTTCCCACATATATATCCTTAGGTCAAACCACTCTACATGTTGTTATCCGTCACGCTAATAAAACCTAAAAGTGTCAGCTTTATTTGTGTCCAATATTCAATTAATATAGATTACATATCAAAATGTGCTGTACACAGGAACCAATCGTTTATGACGTTCTTACCTCTCTCGACTTCAAATCTTTCTCGAAATTATTATGACCAATGCAAAGGCTGCATTTGTCAATTTCGACGAATATGTCAAGATCAAGTGTAATAAATGAAGAAATTATACACAAATATAATGTTACATAAGCCTACCTCATATAAAGTAATGTTATAAAGGTCAATATTTGTGGATAGGTATAAAAAAAACAAGACATACAAATATAACTCAATTGACCTGACAAGCCAGTGAAAATTCATGGAATAAAAGGTTGATGCTATCTATTCAAAATAGTTGCCATCTATTCAAAATAGCTGCCATTCATTCAGTTTTTGATACATTCTCCTAGCCTTGACGCAACGCGTCTTCTGCTATAAGTAGCTAGCTCTGCTTCCTAGCCGACAATTAGTATTTCACTGGCTACATCTGTGCAGCTATTACATGAGGTATGCATGACTCAAATTTATTTCAAGAATTCCACAAGCCAGAAAAACTAAATTCATAAATACTTCCATAATTTTAATTATTACACAATAATAGTCCCAAAATGAAATTTTCAAGGGGCGAATATTCGAAATTGTTCTCTGCCAACTGATGAAGGAAATATTACATGATATGTGAAGAGGATGTGGTATGGAAGCGCAAACAACAGACGATATTTTATGTCTGTCACCACTTTTCTCAGAAAACATTGAAAGCAATATGAACAGCAAGATTGTTAGACTTTACTTTCCAGCTGTTATCTTCTTTACGTTCCAGAAGAAATAAATGGTCTCACGAGAGACTAGATACGTTAAACAGTATACACTTCATTGCATGTATCATACATTTCAGTGAATGCACCTCACACGTCAGGCGTCCGTACCAAACATGCTCTGCTGGCACCATCGATCACAAGGTTGCATAGGTTGACCAACAAATCTGTGAAATATTATTCGTTAGAAAATTTATAGTGCAATACTATCTCCCAACCCCCGAAACAATTAACAACTATACTGGCTCCTATCTCATGATAATGCATGTAGTGTGTTCATAGAGTAACACATTTACACATCCAAGAATGTACGCACGTCGCTTACATGACATTGGCAGTTTTGGCGTTCAGAGTTTGCTGATTTGTGGATATTCTTTTAACTGGAGTCTGTGATTTATGAACTCAAAATTCACAGAAGGATTAATTTGGAAGGTAGGGTCAGGGGCAAGTCTTGACCAATGTGGAGTATTGTTAATAATAGTGATATTCATTTTCATACTGACCTGTCAAGTCTGTAAAGACAGTCCAGATATGACGTCATCTTTTGGCTCATTATTTATGTCGCATGATTATGGAGTCCTGCCTGTGCCTTAATTAATTGACTTAGAATTGAACTTGTGTGACAAGTAAAAGTTAATTACTACTAATGTTATAACTTGTACCGAAATATAGAATTTTTTAATTAAGATTTACAAGCTTTATATTACTGATACCAAATCTGAACGTTTTGAATTGATACACGTACAAACGTAATCATTATAATACTTATATAATAAGTATATGATACCTACTAATTTAAATATTCGAATTAAGATACACTTATTATAATAAGAAATTGTAAGCTCTCTACTACTATCTACACAAACAAATAATAATCATATACATATATAAAACTGCTTCCTTAAATAATTTATTAATATTTAAATAATAACTTAAAAGAAATACTGTTATAAATTTGGAGTATGTGTATTTGACAGCATCCCGTTTTTAATTTGTGCGAGTATTTGGTCTTCGGTGCCATGAAAACATTACTAGCCCGAAATAGTTGGACATAGACTACAATTAATTTTACTATATGTTCCCTACATATATTTCTCAGTACTGACCTTTCCACAGTGTGACAATCAATACAAATCATATGTTAATCTAAAATACCTCCAAAGATGACTTCACGGTGAAATTCTTGTCAAGGGTTGATCGGCATTTTTTTGAGCTGCTGCACTGTAAACAGAGCAGCATGTAAACAGAACACATATTTCACTTCCGGATTATCACCAAGGCCTTATTACTCCATGTGCACTGTCGCCAAATTACACACTGACAACCACTCTCTCTGCTCATATTCTCAAGAATAAACAATTACCTTTAAATCCATACCAAATATGCATCAATATAACTCTTCTACCACCACCAAAATGAGAGAGGAAAAAATGTTCTAAAAATAGACTGGAACTACATTCGTGGGTACTGAACTGGAAGTATTAATTGTGGTGTGATTCCAGTTAGCCAGTTAGTAGGAGCAAACATCACAGAGCCGAGTGTTAGTGAATTTGAACCATGCTGGGGTCGTTAGTAGTGAATTTGGGTACAAGCCGAATGACTGTCCCTTTTTGTAACATAGTCCATATTAAAATTCCGCGGTGTATAAAAGTATTGTGATTGAAAAGGCAGTATTTATGGTTGGAAATCAGTAAATTATAGAATGAAATCAATAAGTTGGAACTTGGTAGGTACCGTTTATGTGTCCATAGTGGAAAATGGGCGTATGTATATGAGCGTGATACGCCGGAAATTATGAGGATTGACTGGCCTAGGGTCGCTCAGTTAAATATTTCCCAGTTAGTAAGGGAATACTAGTGTAATTTCTATGGCATGACAAGCTGTTGGTACGGAAATCGGATGATAATGAAGAATAACCATGCAAAGGTGCAGTTAATGGACTTTTGGGCAAGTTGTCTCATCTAGGTCGCCAATTGATTAGAGCAAAGGTTATTAAATATAGCAGACAGGTCTCTCTTTCCATTTTACAACTCAAGTTGTATGGAAGTCTTTGGAAATTTGGGGAAAACATATGACTTAAAGCGTGACTCGCGCCAGGGTTTTGACACCGCTCAGTCAAGTGAATACCCCTGTGCGTGTAACAATACAAAGGGTAGCGTGCAATAGAATATAGCAACACACACATAACATACATTGGGAAAATGATCCATTATTTCAATAACTTCAAGACCAACCAGGATTGAGGAGCAGTGGTAAATTATGTAGGGAGGTGTAAACTTCCTATACCAAATGTATTAAAGATGAAATTTCTAATAAACTAAAAACAAACACATATACTATGGGGCAAACAAAGAGGCACTAGTGGGTCCATCAAATGATGTTTATCTGAGATGGACCACACCAATAAAGAATTGCAGTTTGTGGGATTTGTATGTGTTGCATGTGGGATTTATGTGGGTAGTTTTTGTTTGTTGGTTTTTTTTTTAAAGTCAGTTAATCCACAAATGTGAAAATATAAATAAGTCAAAATAATTTGTAATTTTGAACATATTCTGAATCGCAGAGCATTATTCATTCGGGATTATTGTGTGATTTTTGTGTGTTATATGCAGGATTTATGTGATTTTTTTTTACGACAATCAATTCACACGTCTAAATATATAAGTCAAAATAATTTAAAAGTTTAAATATATACTGAATTGCAGTGCGGTATTTGTCAGTGTTTTGTGGGATTTGTGTGTGTTCTATGTAGAATTTATGTGGGTTTTGTAAGAAAATTAACCCACACATATGGATTTATGTCAACAAAATGTAAAGCGTTTGAATACATACTGAATTGCAGTTGCTCAACAAATTGAAAACATTTTTTTTCTTCTCACAAGTCGGAATATCATCGACAAAATCAGTTCCAAATATAAAGTATAGAACTTTAACCTAATTCCAGAAAGTGTGACCTACATTTTATCTTTTTTTTATATTAAAGACCCGGGAACAACAACACATTTTGCGCTAATTAGGACGGAGTAACTCCAGCTATTAATGTTCTCATCTTTTAAATAGTCACGCCCGTTCTGCAAGTAAATGTTGAATTCTACCACCAGTCTATTCCGTTTACCTTTGGTTTGTGATTTATGTGTGTGCTAGTACAAATACAAATTATCGTAAGTGTGATTTATATTTTTTAAAAATAATATATCATTTCTGAAATGAAAAAAGTTCTTTTCCTGAGAAGGGTAGCAGCCATTTCGCCCACTAAGAAAGTATGTCTACTTTGCTTGTCCTCTGTTCTTATGACACTTCACCGGATAAGTTATAAGAGTTGTAAAGTTTGAACAATATTTTGGCTTTGACAGGTTTCTGAAGGAGTTATGCAGGATTAAAAAAGTGTATAGCCCTATAGGATAAATAAATCAACGTCAAACTCACATTTCGTATTCCAGGCTTTGTGGTCTTAAATATAAAATCTATATGAACACCGACAATATGGTCAAATTCTGTTAACCTATGCAATGGAACATGCGTCATCGATATTTAGATTGTAATACGAGCCTTTAAAATTTTCGTCCACATTGGAGAAGATAATAATAGGAATGACTTTGCGAAATGTAGACGCCAATATAAGATCCATGCTTTATTTGTGCTAGAGAGTGAAGTTCAAATACGTTCTGCAATAAACAAACATTTAGGAACTTAATGACTACTTCCAAGAATGAGTTTAAAAATTTTAATTTTGAAAGATTTGTTTAATTCAAACATGAACCTAACTACCTCCTTTCAGGTCAAATATTTAAAGATCAAGACTTTGCCAGCTTAAACAATTAACACACCGCTACTTGTTTATGCTTAAACAATTAACAAACCGCTACTTGTTTACGCTTAAACAAATCACACACTGCTACTTGTTTACGCTTAAACAATTAACACACTGCTACTTGTTTACGCTTAAACAATTAACACACTGCTACTTGTTTACGCTTAAACAATTAACACACTGCTGTTGTTTACGCTTAAACATTATGCACACTGCTACTTGTTTACGCTTAAACATCATGTACACTGCAACTTGCTTACGTTTAAACACTTCGCACACTGCTATTTCTTAACGAATAAACACTACGCACACTGCTACCTTTAACGCGTAAACACTACGCATTCTGCAACTTTTTTACTTTTAAACACCACGCATACTGTTACGTGTTTACACTGAAACATTACGCACACTTCTACCCTTTTGTTTTGCTTAAACTCTAAGCACACTGCTACTTGTTCAGACTTAAGCACTACGCACAATGCTACTTTTCAGGCTTAAGCACTACGCACACTGCTACTTTTCAGGCTTAAGAACTACGCACAGTGCTACTTTTCAGGCTTAAGCACTACGCACACTGCTACTTTTCAGGCTTAAGAACTACGCACAATGCTACTTGTTCAGGATTAAGCACGACGCACACTACTACTTTTCAGGCTTAAGCACTGCGCACAATGTTAATTTTTTGGCTTAAGCACTACGCACAGTGCTACTTTTTTGGCTTAAGCACTACGCACAATGCTACTTTTCAGGCTTAAGCACTACACACACTGCTATTTTATTGACTCAAGAACACATTGCATACTGCTACTTGTTTACGTTGAAACATTATGCACACTTCTACTTGTTTATGATGGAACACAGTGCATAATGTTACTTGTTTACGCTGGGACAATCAGCATATTGTTACGTGTTTACGCTGAAATAACGTACACACTGCTATTTTATTTACTCTGGAACACAGTGCATACTGCTACTTGTCTACGTTGGAACATTATGCATACTGCTACTTGTTAAGATATAACACTATTCAGTGTTACTTGTTTACCCTGGAATATTGTGAATAATGCTACTTGTTTGCGCTTAAGCAATATGCACACTGATTTTTGTTTACTCTGGAACACTATGCATAATGCAACTTAAAATAGCAACTTTTCGGAAATAATTGAAAGAAAAAAGATTCACTCAACTTTAATTCTCTTAAATAAACTTATAGTATGTATAAAAGCACAGTATATCACCTCTGGTTCAAGGGAATCTACGGAAAGTTCGTTTTGGAAAGCTATAGAAAGAACATGCTGTCCTCACTTGATATGAAAATGGTAAAACAAATAAATCTTGTTTCCTTTTCAATTTCCATACAGTCGACACAAGTACATGCCATATGACAAAGTTGTTTTATTTACCGAGGCAAAAGTGTTTAATTGTTTTAGTGTAGGGGATCAGTTTAAATTTTAAAGATCAGTCTATCAAAGTCTATAAACCAGTAAGGGACATGTTCTGTAGTTTCCATCAACAAATCATTTGGAATACTTTGCAACAGAGATCTGTCTCGCTAACTTCAAGGAATTGTTCCTGTCATCACGTTATCTTACAAAACACTCAGATGTGTGGAGATTTTGGGCAACGAACCAATAAGACCACATGTCTTAAATGCTTTTATGATTGATCTATTTTTTAAATTAAAACAAACATGTACGGTTGCAGTGTATTTAACGTTATGATATTCAGCGTCATTAAAACCAGTTAGGACCATCACCCTGACGACAACAACAATAACAACTACTATTAATACCAACGTGACATCTGAAACTGTCGACATTGTTTTACTTATATTCTGCATTGTATATCGGACCTCTCATGTGGCCAAGTGGATAGAGAGTCCACCTAAATTGCGGAAAGTCACGGGTTCAATTCCCGGCCGAGTGATACCAAAGACTTACAAAAATGGCACTAACAGCTGCCTCGCTTTGTGCTCAGCACTAAGAGGTTATTGTTAGGACACGTCGGCCTGGTGTCAAAATAATGTGAAACACACACTTTTCACATAGTCTCTCGCATGAAATATTATCTTACTCTAAAATACATATAATTAATCACGACTTTTTCTTATTTGATTTCGCCTCCTGAAGTTCACACCTTGTTCCGATTTAATTTACAGAAACAGGTATCTGGTGACTGAATGTTTACTGAGCAATACAACTTATAGACTTTAACAGCTTGTACACGTTATGCATATATATTTACAAACTTCATTAAGCTTCGGTGTTTATCAAAGCTGATCATTTATATTTAGACATTATCGATTGAGATCTACAATGGAGCAAATAAAATCTTCGGTAAAACTGAATTGGACATTTCAGTAAGTGTCCGCACCTATGCAAGATTAATGATAGTAGTTGGTATTGTGATCGGAATCCATATAATTTTAAATACAATTTATTTCCATATAATTTCAAATACAATTTATTTCCATATAATTTCAAATACAATTTATTTCCATATAATTTCAAATACAATTTATTTCCATATAATTTCAAATACAATTTATTTTCATATAATTTCAAATACAATATATTTCCATATAATTTCAAATACAATTTATTTCCATATAATTTCAAATACAATTTATTTCCATATAATTTCAGATACAATTTATTTCCATATAATTTCAAATACAATTTATTTCCATATAATTTCAGATACATTTTGTTTCCATATAATTTCAAATATAATTTATTTCCATATAATTTCAAATACAATTTATTTCCATATAATTTCAAATACATTTTGTTTCCATATTATTTCAAATACAATTTGTTTCCATATAATTTCAAATACAATTTGTTTCCATATAATTTCAAATATAATTTATTCTTTTAATATAATCACGTTGTGCTAATGGTGATTATAACATGAATGTAAGACAATGGAAGTTATCGCTATACCTTCCATAGGATTGCCTTCGAAGATGCGAATGGTTTACACCGGTGTGACGGCAGAATTCACCCAAGTTTATTTATATTACTTATTCTACTCAGCGGGTGTCATGACCAATCAAATTTCCCCTTCAGGACGTAGGTGTACATTTTTGTAAATTATTTGTCAATCTACTTCTTTAGGAGAGACACAAAACATGTCAAAATAAAATTCATTTCTCACACTTTACGATTAAAGTTATGGCATTCTCTTTTTAAAAATGTTACTATTTATACTGAGAAAATTATTTTTATTATATTTGGAAAAATATTTACATATGATGTAAATATCAAAGAAAGAATGCAAGTTCTAGCATGCGGTGATCTGTGACTAAGTTAAGTTGATCGTAAAGTTATTTTAGCGTAAATTTCTATATTTATCTTTGCATTTCCATTTTTTTTATACCGACTAGTAAAGGATGATGTACATGAATGTTATTGAAACGTTTATATTATTCTTCAAAATCTCACTTAAATCCCGAACAATGTTCACTATTCTGTTGTTTAAATATTCAAAAGGAATCCCTTCTGTGCTTGTATTATTCTCATTGATGTAAGAGGCTTACTATGTGAACACCATGCCATCCTTCATCCCGATACTAACAATTATAGTTTTTGGCATGAAAACAATGTATATTCAGAAATCTGCACTCGCGTGTTTCTTTTCATCTTCCAAGTAATAGCAGCAGACAGACGCAAAGCTAAGGTACATTTGATAGGCTTTTATTGGCTCGTCAAACATATTTAACAAAACAAATTTCTATAAATTCTTCAATACATGATTTAAAGAAAATGTGAAAGTAGATTTGTTTCAATATCGTGAAAATTACATTTGAACAGCAGGACGTATCCGCAGAGAAAAATTATAGAATATGGCACTCCAAGTGACCTTGTGTCCGACATTGAAAAAGCGGCTCTACACGTAATCAAGAGAAAACAAGATAAGCAGCAATTCCATTACAATATCAGTAATTCTAGCTGTTTTTGTATTCTTATTGACTCATTTTATACCATGCTGCCACAGCTTCTTTCAAAATCAAAGTGAATATCTGCAATAGTTTGTCACAATCTGTCTTGAACGTAATAGGGTACAAAAGCATGCACTTGTTTGTCTGGAAAAATCATTCGAAAATCTCGTCCTTAGTACAAGGCGACGACTTCAAGTAGTTGGGAAAGAGGCTGGAGTCATTGCATATAGCACGTTTGATGTTTAAAGTTATACCCTGGGAACTTTTGAAATGTACCAACGTCTCTGGGTGAGGTTTTCTCAGACAGACCGCCTTCTCGTTTACACTCCCACCCCACCCCCCTAAAGGATTTTACTGGATAAGCCCCTGAACGCGAAAGGCTGCTATTATTAGCTCTTCATTTTCTTACTGACAGAAACGAGTGCTTGTTTACAAAACATCTAGCGATCGAAACTCCCTAGTACTTTTCAACGTGAATGCCACTCCAACCCACTCCAGCTCCCCTCCAAATAAGTGATTAAGAATGAGTCGAATTAATCTTATAACAATCAGACTGACACTTTGCGTGCTACTTTTGTAATCTAGTCCGATTTAATTGAGTGGGGGATAAATATTTAATAGTTGGTTCATCTGATTTACTTACCTTTAATTTACCTTTAATTAATATATCAAGGCGAAAATACGATCACGTTTCCTAAAACCAGCAGTATAACATTGTATTGATTTCACATATTCGTGTTGCCTGAAGTTGTCTCAGCTTATTCATTATATTATACAATCGGCGTGTTTCGAGCATCTTGTTATAAAATCGATCGATCTTGTTATAACCATCGGATTTTA
Organism: Unio delphinus; assembly: GCA_029339505.1. NCBI lineage: Eukaryota > Metazoa > Mollusca > Bivalvia > Unionida > Unionidae > Unio > Unio delphinus. Next base: position 1,147,771 of record JAQISU010000095.1, on the reverse strand, counting down.
CTGTTTCTCTTTAACACGGAAACTTTCCAGTGTCCCTTCAACACATGATCTTTCTTGCGTCCCTTTAACACAGGTCTATCAGGTGTATCTCTAAACAATCCTGAGATTTAATCAGCCAGCGCGTTATTGTTTTAGGCACCTTCGATACTGATCACACACACACACACACACACACACACACACACACACACAAGCGCGCACTGCTGTAGAAGCTAGAACTAAGTTGCCGAAAATACCTTTTTATAAGGGCTAACATTTATCTGCGTAATGAAAAATTCGACTCATAAATTTCTTCTAGTTTGGATGAAATTTCTAAATGGGAGACTCTAATTAATACAGTGCCATTCAAATTCCGATTTTTGTTAGACGACTCACATTCGAAAATGACATTTTCTTCTATAACAGCTCACTTTGCGAGAGTTTCTCAAGATGTTTTTTTTTCTTTAAAACTGAAAACAAATGGCGTACGTTGTTTCATTACTACTCTCGATATTAAACGGGTTTGGAATATTAAAGACATTTGTTTTTATTAAAAAAAATGGTTTAACATTGCAGTTAATACAGTAAGAGAGACGTACAGTTAGGTGTTCTTGTTCGCCATATTTTATCTTTTGCGCATATTCAACAATTCTAAGTAATTTGAATTCTATAAAAAAAAAATGGCAAGGAAAAATAATCGGAAAATAGCATATCGAATGTAAATTAAAGCAGTTACGTTTATCCTAATCCGTAAAGGATAAACCAAAAATAAAACATTGAATTTACCGCATTGGTAGCAATATACGACACGAATCATGAAACGCACGGTAACAGTTGAGACATGTCGCCTAAATTATGAGGTCAACATACTTTATTAACACGATCGTCTCCAATACACATTATAGAGGTGATCAACTTAAAGTTTAATATGTAAGTGGTTTATGGCCTCGTTTGAACTTTTATTAAGTTCGTCTAATGGCATTGGTTATGAGTAAAGTTACCAATAAGGCGATACCACTTGCATTTTTGTCAGGCCATAAACTGGCACAGACCATTGTTAGGTACAAGCATACAAACCATATGGCAAAAGTTATCACAGGGAAAAAGAACCTCGACAAATTGTTAAAATCTATCTTTGAATGTCTTTAAAGATTATTTTTAAGATGTGTTCTAAAGGCGTATTAGGAATGGTAAGGGCACTCAATATACAGATGATGGCCATTTTGTGTTGCCTGACAACCTCGACATAGTACTTCATGGCGGTTTGATTTCTTCAATTCGGTGTAGCTGGGGGGGGGGGGGGGGGGCACAGTTTTACAGCATTTCCCAATTCGGAACTATTTCGGCTATTTCTGCTAGACAAAATTATACTTTCAATTGATGTCGGAGCAGTAATTTACAGAAAAGTCATAATGTTTGTTCGGCAGGAATTCGTCAACCAGAACAAAATAAGCTTTTCGGACAATCTCAGCTATTTGTAAAGTTAGATTGACTGACGTTACAAGCGACGAAAAATTTGTTTGATCATTCGTTACTTTACTTATAATCTTTGTTTCATAAATAGTCGAGTGGATCCGAATGGTAGTGATTGACGCACCGAGGCATGATCCATATGATTGACCTGGAAGATGCGAATGAGTGTAGCCCACAATCTGTTATTACATTAACATTACATCGCCCAGTATTTTACATAACAATAATGTTTAAAGTAAAAGAAAGAAAGAAAGAAAGAAAGAAAGAAAGAAAGAAAGAAAGAAAGAAAGAAAGAAAGAAAGAAAGAAAGAAAGGCGAGAGTCGAGGTTCTGTTTAGGAGAGAATTCATAAATATTACGATACAAATAAAATATTTGGATAATATTAATAATAACAGCTACATTCAGAACACATCAAGAGAGGTCAAAATAATGTTTTATTTTGATTCAGAATTACAACAAAAGATGGTTTTGAAATATATTCGGTACTTGAAGCCTACTGTTAACTTCAGATCTGGGTAAAGTTAAATATATCAACGATCTTGCAGTCTATCCCCCTCTGCACGTTAACTACCACCTGAACGACAACGTTGACAAGGGGACAACCGCCACCATCATATACAACACCAGCACTGTCACGAACCTTACAATTATCAATACTTCTACAACCGATGTACACCCCACTATTTAATATTTAATTGGATGGAATCAACTGAAGGATGATTTAGATAATTTTTTCTACAGTGGACACATGCATGCATTCATGCGTGCGTGCGTGCGTACGTACGTACGTACGCACATACATACATACATACATACATACATACATACATACATACATACATACATACATACATACATACATACATACATACATACATACTTTAAGAAGCTCCATTTTATATGTTAGTATATTTAGTTTGAAATACAAAATGTAAAGAAAAGAAACGGAAAGTAATCTATTGCGTGCCAAAGAAGCACCTGTTCTTTACTCGCTTGCCATCAGTACCGCACTCCCTGATTAGGTGTAATATATATTAGTTAGTAGCAAGTGCTTGACCTCAATTTACGGGGCAATTAATCCTCCGTGTATTGCCTGGGCCGTTAGGACAATCTATAGTGCACGTTGTAGTGTGTTTCAAACTTATTTCCATCTGTTTAGATTTCCTGTCCATAATCCTTGTCCAAGTTCAGCTTTCAACGAAGCAAATCAAATCAATTTGTTAGTGACAGTGATAAGAAATCATGGAGCCAAAAGGGGGCTTTTATGGAAGTTATGGTAACGCTATAATTTATAATAAGTCTGGTTTTATTTCGTCGGATAAAGTCTCTTTTCAAGTTATTTGCTTTAACCACATATCAATGGTCCATGGCGTTCTTTTTTTCTTTCTAGAAATAATCTATATGTCCTTTAAATAACTAATAAATGTGGTTGCCGTAGATACTGGTTACTTATATCATTACTTATATCTTGGTTGACCAATATCCTTAATACAGTGGGCCATATGTACCACAAATGTACATTTCATCGACCATACGTGATTTATAGTATAATATAATATAATATAATATAATATAATATAATATAATATAATATAATATAATATAATATAATATAATATAATATAATATAATGCAAGGCAAGGCAAGGCAAGGCAAGGCAATGCAATGCAATGCAATGCAATGCAATACAATACAATACAATACAATACAATACAATACAATACAATACAATATAATATAATATAATATAATATAATATAATATAATATAATATAATATAATATAATATAATATAATATAATATAGATAATATAGCAATTATACCATAATTATACAAATGATTTATTGTATGGATAAGGACCACAAACAAAATGACCGCCAGCCACATTTGGCACGTGGGCCTTTAGCATTACCAGTCTAACTTTATTACTTATAAATATATTGATTAAACACATTGTAATGCATACATGTATATGTGGGTAACATGGACAACGTTCTTTTGCATACCAGGGCCCAGAAACACAAGCGAATTGCCCGTTGAAATTAGACACAAAAACACAGTGATCCCTTTTAAAACTCACCTTTTTTGAAGATCAAGAACAAAGATAATGACCTAATAATGTTTCCTACCTTAAATATTTTCAGCATTTTTATGTTTTCTAATTTCATGGTGTTTGTTTTGTTTATGGTTTTTGTAGTCATATCATTATATATGTTATAAAGCGCGTAGAGCTTCTAAAGAGTAGTCACTATACAAAGTGCTCTTTATTATTATTATTATTATTATTATTATTATTATTATTATTATTATTATTATTAAAAATACCATTGCATTTAAAGTGTTGGTATAAAGCAATTTGATATACCAATACCTTTGTGATCCGCCCCTGGCGCAATAATACGCATTAATAAATATTCTAGCGACCGTTTGCAGTTGATTCTAGATCACTGATGAATTTCCAGACATTAATCATTCACGACGTATGAACTAACTATAAAGGTATTAATAATGCTCTTTTTCGAAAGGAATTTAATATACATGTAGTACACATTTCCATCTCACTCATTTCTGATTTATGTTACCCATCCCCCTCTCATGAATTATGGACAAACTACGCATAAATGTAGAGTGAGAGAGAAAAGGAATTAGTGCTGGATTGAAACCTTGAAATAGAAATTACACCAAGTAACCTACAAGAATATGGTTTGTCGTAACGATACGTGTTCACTTTCCTTGGGATGTATCTATAGGGCCTGTAAATGATATAAAGTTGCTAACCAGGTTAAATAATAAATTACTCGGTTATGTGGTATACATACTGCGATGTTGATTGTTTTTTTTTGTTGGTTTTTTTTTGTTGTTGGTTTTTTTTTTTTTTTCGTGCTTCTTAAACATACTATACTGTTCTAATAATTGATTATTATTATTTAAATATAAAAAAACAACCAAAGCTCTCTCTCTCTCTCTCTCTCTCTCTCTCTCTCTCTCTCTCTCTCTCTCTCTCTCTCTCTCTCTCTCTGGCCCATCGTTGCGAAATAAAATGACGAACTTAGAGGATTTTCGTTTGTATCATCCAACAATAAACCTGCAGGTATGAATGATGGTAACGGTAAAGTCAAACCGACCGAGTTAACAGAGAGAGAGAGAGAGAGAGAGAGAGAGAGAGACAGACAGACAGACAGACAGAGAGAGACAGACAGACAGACAGACAGAGAGAGACAGAGAGAGAGTTTATGCTGCTTGTACAGTTATTAAAGCGAAATAATGACTTAGATCAACTGTAAATATATTTTAAAAGTTTAATTCTCTTTTGCTGATTCGTCATTTTGCTTGGTTTATATTCCACGTACTTAGCATCCATAAGAATGGCGTAGCTAACCAGGTGTTGGTAGTGCTCTACTGTTACTATTACAATCATCTATCATGTTTAAATCATAAGTGTGTATTATATTGATTAAATAACTCTGAAGAAAACTAAAAGCTAAAAACGAAATCAATCAACTTATCAGTACGTAACGTTGATTGCAAATAGTCACAAAAAGCCCATATAACAACATGTTGTAGCGGACACACTCAGGGATGTGAACAATTCATTCACAAGGTCAATACACAGCTGCATGTAGTGAATCTGAACTCCGTTGAAAAGGGCAAATATATGTATTTGCATGTGATATAAATAAAATATACATACAGTATGTACGCTGCATCAACGATATACCACCCGTTGTATAAATATTTCATTAAAGGAAGACTCGGGAAAGCCTCGTTACCTTTTAATACAAACTTTTTACATCTTGTGGTATACGCCGACAGCGCGTAACATGCATTGATTTGTTTACAGCAGCCGAATAAATATTTGTAAAAAACGGAATATAAATTGATTTATCACCATCCGTTTACAACATATACTTCGTATACAGTTTCCAACTGGATGTTTCATGATCATAGACTTTATGTGATTGCAAGGTGGAAACTATGTCAACAGGTGCGTTAGCTGAATGGTGAAAAAGGGGAAATATTTATATGTTTCTATTGTGTACAGTCGAGGCTTCCGTGGTGTAAGAAAGATCAAATTCAAACTAAGACACGAACACATGTACAGTTGTATAAGGTATGTATGTATTCATGTTTTTTTTTTTTTTTAAATTAACTAGTAGCCCAGCGCCCTTGGCGATTGCCTAGGTCGCCTAGCGGAAGCGCCGGCCCTGGGTGATGGAGGATGAGAGCCGTTGCTGACAATGGAGCGAAACTTATTTAATTTCAAAACTAAAATTAAAATCATGAGTTTGTATTGATCTCACATCTCCGCGAATTACTCCAATCAAATCACCCATTTTTACCGGAAATAAAAATAAATGATGAAGCAATAAAGCGTTTGGACAACCCTTGTTGATGCCAGTCTTTCTAATAAAAGCGCCATAATTTCCATCCAAACTATCCTTTCTCATACATTATTCATATTTCATCCTAGTTATGTACTAAAAAAGAAATAAATATTTAATGATCTTCCCATTCATTAATGGTTTGAAAGTGTTCGTTGCTTGGAAGAATGAATGTTAACGATTAAACCTTTTCTTGTGTAGTTTAATGCAAACAAAACCAGGCAAGCTTTGTATGCATGTGATCATAATTATGTCGGCCGAAAATTATATTTAGTAGTACACTTGTCTGTGTACAGTGTCATATTATATGTACTAGGCATATGTGCTTGTCTCTGTACAGTCATATTACGTGTATTAGGCACCGCTGTACAGTCATATTATGTGTATGAGGCACCGCTAATTGTCTGTGTACCGTCATATTACGTGTATTAGACACCGCTTCTTGTCTGTGTAGTCATATTACGTGTATTAGACACCGCTGCCTGTCTGTGTACAGTCATATTACGTGTATTAGGCCCCGCTGCCTGTCTGTGTACAGTCATATTACGTGTATTAGGCACCGCTGCTTGTCTGTGTACAGTCATATTACGTGTATTAGGCACCGCTGCCTGTCTGTGTACAGTCATATTACGTGTATTAGGCCCCGCTGCTTGTCTGTGTACAGTCATATTACGTGTATTAGGCACCGCTGCTTGTCTGTGTACAGTCATATTACGTGTATTAGGCCCCGCTGCTTGTCTGTGTACAGTCATATTACGTGTATTAGGCACCGTTGCTTGTCTGTGTACTGTCATATTACGTGTATTAGGCACCGCTGCTTGTCTGTGTACAGTCATATTACGTGTATTAGACACCGCTGCTTGTCTGTTTAGTCATATTACGTGTATTAGACACCGCTGCTTGTCTGTGTAGTCATATTACGTGTATTAGACACCGCTGCTTGTCTGTGTACAGTCATGTTATTGTTTTCAAGCTGACTATAAGTACTGATTTTTCTAGATTACATATTACACATATTTGATTACATATTACACATATTTGATTACATATTACACATATTTGATTACATATTACACATATTTGATTACATATTACACATATTTGATTACATATTACACATATTTGATTACATATATTACACATATTTGATTACATATTACACATATTTGATTACATATTACACATATTTGATTACATATTACACATATTTGTTTGCAGTGTTGCAGACATGTAGACGAATACTGTAAAACTGCCGGATTATATGCAATATATAAGTAACGCTCTTAAAATACCCATTCAAGCATGTAGTGTGCATTTTCTGCTAAAAACATCTCTTGGAAAGGAAAGACAAAGAAAACAAACAATGAAAATGATAGACCCGTGGTCATGCTACAACTTCAACTTGATAAGTGGTTTTTATTACTGGATTACATTACTTGCTGATTTTAGTCCATACCTACGTACAAAGGTGACTGCTGCACGGTCACTTTGTGATATGTGTATAAATGGTTCGTAATTTTATTTGTAACGCTAACGTATTTTGTTGTTCGATATATGTAAATTCGATCGAATTTGTGGAATATATCACACTGTATATACACATCATTATATTTATATATCGAGCGATCCATATTTAAGCTTTTCATTATAATTTAATTACATATCAAGGAACAATACGATTGAAGAGTTAGAAAACAGGAGGAAGACGATTACGAAATAAAGATTTTAATGAGACAGGGAGAGGGTAAGTGAGTGAGAAAGAAGCGATTTGTTTGTCATTGATTAAGGCATTTTTGTGAATGGCTCGCGCTTGGGTAAAATAAGTTCTTATTAATTTTATGGGTCCAAATGTCACATGTAACTTGTCACGACCAAAGTTTGTTTATATGTACAGTCATATATATATATATACTACACCTGGTGATCAAAGGTCAATGTTACTGAAGCTGCACGTGGAAAGAGGAAGAAGGTTAACATGTTTGCGTGTCAACTCTTTAAATTAAAGGACGCTTTAAATGGCAAAATGAAAAAGTGGTCTGCACACAAATTACATTCATGTTATTTCATCGACGTTTGTGGAATACTTACATATTTTATAGAACAAAATACTATTCGTATTGGTGTCAAATGATCCAAGATCACGGTTACTGAGGCTGAAATAAAACTTGTTTTCTGGGGTTTATGTTGTTGTTTATTGGTTTTTTTGTGCATAATAATTTTGTTATGGACCTCTTGCCTTAACAATGGTATAGCGGTTTTACACTTAAAGTAGAGATATAATCTACTATATCCGGGTCAAAACGTTAAAGACAGAGGTCAAATTGATCCAAAGACAAATGAGTTTTGAGTTTAATATTTTTTTTTGAATATGTTCCTATACCAAACGTTTTGTGCTACTTTTAATTAGGACAATGAAAAACAACTTTAAAATGTTTGGTCTACATATCATAGGTCACTGTCACTTTAAGTTCAAAAGAAAATAATTGTTTCTGCACATTAAATTTAGCTTAAGAAGGCAACCCTTGACAAACGTCAAGGACAATGAAACCCATTGTTCTACCATACCCTTTTAGTGTATATCGATAAACACAGGGAGGGTTTGCGTTCCGCGTGTACTGTGTCATTCCCTATACAAGTATTTACTTTTGGTCTCTTGTTATTTCGTACTATTTATAACAACATGTTTCCCCTATTTCTATATAATACTTTCAGTGCGCATTCCAATCTAATAGGAAATTGAGGTCAAGTTCCACTCGTCCTTCGATATATCTTTGTTCCAAGCAATTTGTCTGCCATTTTACTGATTCATGAATCAACTAATCATACGCGATTACTTAGTAAAGCATGACACATGATTCAGTCAACTTTTGTACTTTAAAGGTTCAGTTTCGTCTGGAGTTTTTTTCTTTTGTTGTTCACACGTTGGATATGACAAATTATCTAGACACAAAATATTGTTTGGACATTGATAAAGTACATACAGTTTACGACTATTTGTTAAAGTACATACATTTTACGACTATTTGTTAAAGTACGTACATTTTACGACTATTTGTTAAAGTACGTACATTTTACGACTATTTGTTAAAGTACGTACATTTTACGACTATTTGTTAAAGTACGTACATTTTACGACTATTTGTTAAAGTACGTACATTTTACGACTATTTGTTAAAGTACGTACATTTTACGACTATTTGTTAAAGTACGTACATTTTACGACTATTTGTTAAAGTACGTACATTTTACGACTATTTGTTAAAGTAAAATGCGATCATGACCGATAAATGAGACTATACTCGTTTAAATAATCCTTCGGCGAAATAGGTCAGTGTCTTATTGAATTTCGATACGAACTCTATGATTGTTTCTTTATGAAAGTACTTCTGCTTGATAGTACAAGATGTCTTTTGATTTTAATACTTTATATGGGTTTTCATCTTAAACAAACGTTTTGTTCCTGCCATTGAAGCTGAAGGTTAAATCTAAATTAAGCTTTATATATATATATATATATATTGACCTGGAAGCCGTGTTGGTTGAGCGTCGGACTCCAAGTGTCGTCTGTTTGACACCCTCCAAGGCCAGACAATATCAGCTGTCTCGGTTGTGAATGGGAAAAGGTATTTTATCTCTCATTTATGCTGCCACCACCACTACCACAATTAATAATAATAATAATAATAATAATAATAATAATAATAATAATAATAATAATAATAATAATAATAATAAATACTATACTAGTTTCGTTTCGGTCACATCATGCATGAATATAAAGATCACCCATGTGATTAACATACACTGACCTTTATGAGAACACAGATAACTGTTTTGACTATAATATAAATCTTAATAATTCACTTTTCATTGACTCTGCAAAGTAGCTGTATGGAATAAATTACAAGTCGATGTGTCAAAGATTTTTTTCTAATGCATCTGTCTGTGTATTAAATCTCGGTCGTTTATACCCATGCGCTACCTGGTGACCACGTGAACACGCAAATCATTTAAATTTCACTTCTACCTGGTTTCGAGTCTCGGGCTTGGCCATCGTGGGTGTGCGAGGAGGATCGTCAATATATTCCCATGGGTAGGTGGCTCTTCTCGGGTTTTCCGTGGTTCTTTCTCCAGCATATACGCTGTCATCCAGGTATAGCCTATCATGTCTGGAGAAAATGACGTGAAATCCTTAACAGCCATTCAAAGTAAGATTGTGCCAGAAAATATATGTGAAATGTAATTACAAACTTATAATATTGCTATTAATATGTTCATATTTTATAGCAAGATTTGTGAACCACGTCAATACTTACAACCACTAATTTCTAGATTTAAAAATATTTAGAACTATTTCATTGGTAGAGTGCACACACAAAACTTCAGTAACTTTCATATATTCCACGTGACACAAAACTTTTTGTCAGCTAGTTAGTTGGATGGTTGTTTGTTTGGTTAGTTGGATGTTTGGTTTATTGGCTTTTAATTGTACTATCAGCACTTTTGTTTGCTATATATACCCCGTGAATGGGAGCTTGGTGCTTTTGCCAAGAATTACCGTCTATACCTGACTCGGTCGGTTTGAAGGTAACCCTTTGATTTTGCCGAGTATGCTCATCCTCACCCTACACCCCATCATTAATGTAAAGGTGTCCAAAAATATTTTTTTTAATGGTCTACAAAAATGGGAGTGGTGGGGAACCGAGCATAATTAATGTGAAAAACACGACCTTGTTCTCGGCCAATTTTTCTTATCCGTCCATCCTTACCCAGAACACGCCTATGCAATCAACCCCGACAAGCTTTGTCGGGTATGCAACCAACGATATTTTTATTGTTTGGTTCATTGTTCTTGTTGTTCCTGTGTTTGTTGTGTTTTGTTTTAAAGGCATGTCTAACACATTTTTTGGCTATATCATGCTGACAAATGGTAAGGAAACACAGAGGCAACCGACCTGGACTGGCTTTGATTTGTATCGAGCCATCTACCCTTGGAGTACGAGTCCAGAGCTCTGCAAACTAAGCGAGAGCAACATTCGTGTTCTGTCCATTGCAAGCTAACAAAACATATTGAAACTGATTTCAGTTACGTGGGAGGTTGAATAGTCCAAATCGAAGGATATACCTTCCATTGTTTATAACGTTTTTAAATTTTATTATTATAGGATTTTTTAATTTGATTTGTAAACTTTATTTCAACTTTGTCATGGGTTTAAACATCTCGGTTCAAATTTATTTCACACAGTTTATACAATAACTACAGGGGGTGTCACTGCATCCACAATGAAAGATTAATTGAACTTATTCCTGACAAAGGTCGTTAAATTGAACAGTTTGCTCTAATGTTAAGGAGCGATCACGCATATATGGTCATTTACACATTAAAGAGCGAGTCACATATTAAAAGTCGTGAACGTTTGAAGATTGCATATCAAAAGGTCGTTGAAATTAATGGAGTGACCGTATATCATGTATTGGCATTCAAAAACAATTTAAAGGTTGTTTCTTAAAGGGAGTGGCAAGAATTGCGATTTAATTTGCCGTGACGTCATCATACGTTTTCTATGTGTGTGCTAGAGTTGCTTTGAAATAATCAATCACTCCATTTTAACCGTTTACGTTAGTTTGCGTTTGATCGCAATGTCATGTAACACACTGTCTCAATGTTATTCCATCTCCGTCTAAGCTATTCCATTACTCTTTTGCCACCATGTTTTTGTTGGCAAGTTCATTTAGAATTACACTTTTTCGTACGTATATTTTACAGCAAACATGGAATTAAGAATTATTCAAAGTTAGTTTCACAAATAACTGAGTTCGTGGGATTCGGGTACTGCCGATCCTTGTGCACCGTCGTCACAAAGTATGAGCTTCTGACATATGGCGATTGACTTTCCAAATTTGGATAGTATCGCTACGCTGACGGACGCAAATGTGTGTTAAGAGCTCAACAAAATAGTTCTCAATAATTTACTTTGTTCTGACGAGTAGCTAAGATTAATATAATATATGTTTTGATCGTAATTTGTTTTAAGTAATTTTCTTCAAAATTGTGCTGTAATGTGATTTTGCAAAACGTAATATTGCTGAAGCTCACTCCAACACTTGTTCACTTTTTGAGGTAAGCAGCTTTTGCTTTCTTGTTTTCAAGCTTTTCAGTTTTGGAGGTAGCTACATCTTGCATGTAGTCCGCAATCCCATGATACCGAAAAGGAAGTATCCGGTTTTGAAAAACGCGAGAACATGTTAAGTTCATACGGCCTGTGTGCATACTGCAGATGGGGACTAATGCACGCGACACGCTTCCGGTGGAACGCGTCGCATGATGATGTTATAAACGAGGTCTTAAAACATTTGTTTTTGAATCAGATGATATTTATACAGAAAAACGATAACCTTGTGTATTAAGGATTTCACCCTTTATATTTGCCTTTGTGTGATTGCATTTTCTTGGAGTTTTTAAAAATGTTTACCATGTGTCTTCTGTTTCGTCGTGTACACATACTATTAATTGTTTTTCATTGGTATGTGGGCTAGGACTTTTGATTTTGTTTATTTAACCACCGATCTTTTGTTTGTTGCTATACAGCCATTATTGTGCTGATGTGCCATTAGATCATAAATGTACATGCTTTTTGAACTCGGACTATAGACTTTATAATTCGAAATCATGTCCAGTCTTTTATGTAAGCGAAATTTTACAACACAATTAGGAAACAACTATTTAAATTACGAACTTTTGGTAATATTTTGGTAATCAATTTTGTCCAATTGTGATTTTTACATTTTGTATTTAAATTATTGCGTCATTTTTCTTAGCCATAAGTTACAAGTGTCAGCAACTTATTTTTTGCGGGGCGCCATAAGATGCATATTTTATATTCAATGTTTCTTTTATAATTGTCTGACCGAAATAAAAAGTAGCAAGTTTTATGTCATGCTAAAGACAATTATTTGCTTGCAATAGAGATTTCAAATCTGGTTTTATCAAATATATTATATATACCTGGTACATTTTAATTGCGGGTACCTCTCCATCCTCTGTTGACACCCTTCGGCCCTCCCCATCATATTAGAATGTTTGGTCCTTAAGGTGACACCCTTGTATAAATAGGTGTGGTGTAAGGTTTCCCTGTTCCTCCCTAAGATGTTATCATGTATATGTTGTGTGGTTAGTAAAATAAAAAAGTTTCCAAAGGGTTTCTTTTGGTTTTGTTCATCAAATGACTTTAATAGATGTATTATCTCACATTAGCATTATGCGTGCGTGCCTTTAACATAAAATGCTTATTGTTAGGCACGTACCCTCTATTGCTAGAACTTGGGTTAGTACTGTCAGCGCCAGAAAATATAGGTCACGTGACCTATCCCGTGAATGTATATTCGCGGAGTGACTGCCAGAGTCAGGTTAGTCTGTTTCATACAGACAGCATTATATCATCTAAATTATTTTAAAATCTAATAAATAAAAATATATACAATAATATACACATTATTTAACACACTCGTGGGTGGACAAGGAAAACAATACACCATCGTAGACACTTTTGACTAACAGACGGTGTTCCTCAATCAACTTGAACCAGCTTGTGCTGGGGAGAGTAACGAGGATCAACACACACACACACACACACACACACACACACACACACACACACACACAGACACACACACACATCTATGTCAAATATCAGTTAGTTTAGTCCTTAAATACAATCCTAATGTTACTTATGTAATTTTTAAAAAAAGCCGAAACGATAAGGTATTTTTGTTAGTACTAGGTGTGTTTTCTTGTTTTGTATGTGTGTCTTAGGGGTAGGGGTAAGAATGATATGTGTGAAGGGTTGGGGGTAGGGTGGGGGTGGCTTTAAGTTTGAATTGTGAAGAACCATGACCCTTCATTGGAAATTCGAGTAGAGCATGCACCTTCGCGCGTGCTGTAATTTACAATGGTATATTGGAGAATGTCGTTTCTCGTTTGAGTGACGTCCCCTAATGTTCCTTCTGAACTCCCTTGAGAGCCCCGTGTCTGCTGATTCCGTACAACGTATCATTGCTACATAGCGAGACCCTGCAGGTGGCTAGAGGGATTTGTTTTCATTCTGCAAGGTGTTTTCAATGAAATCTTGATGACTGCTTTTTAGCTACCCATTTCTGGATTGCAGTCATTGATTTGTGTTTGTAAATGTGACTATGATGTTTAAGCTACATATTTCTGGGATTCAATCATTGTTTTGTTTTTAAGTTTCTGTAGATGACTGTGCTATTTAGCTACCCATTACTGAGTTTCAGTCATGATGTCCTATCCATATGTTTTGTTTTCTTTTCCCTACTGCGTTCATTATACATTTAATCACTTCTTTATACAGTATTTCATCATTTACTAATTTTGTGTACAGAAGTGTAGATTCATTGAAATGGCCTAAAGTAGTTTGGATGTTAGATTTGGTTTCGTCCCGTTGTTGTTTTAGTATTTCACATTCAAAGATTATATGTTTTTGTTGTCAATATATTTTTTGCATCATGGGCCGGGGAGGAGGGGGGGGCGGATTCTACTTCTTTGGATAGCTTTCTCCCCCGTTCACAATGCATCTTGGATATATTCATATATTATATTTATTGTTTTGGGATCCTTTAGTTTTGTCCGATTTTTCCAAATATTCCCCAACCTCAAACTATTTAAAGCTATCGGAATTGGAGGAGTACAACATATGTGTCCGAACGTGTATAAATGTACTGTTGTATCCCCAACTTTATGACGTGCTTGTTCTTCAGGAAATCTTCAAAAATAATTTGGATATAAATTAAATATTTCTTTATATATATATATATATATATATATATATATATATATATATATATATATATATATATATATATATATATATATATATATATATATTAATCGGGTCAAAAAAATGTTAATGAAATCGGTGTTCATATTTTCTTGTAGCATTCGGATGTTACTTCCATAATCGGTTTGATTCAGGAAAACAAACCTTTATATTCAGTAGCTCTAAGAATGGATTTCACCCTATACAACGGAATGAACAACATTCGCTTGCCTTCATAATCACGCAGTCTTAGGAATAGCTCTGTGCCTAGGTGTGTGTGTAAGGGGGAGGGGGGAATAAGTCGAGCCCACTTTTTCCAGTAAATAAAAAGAATAAAATAGTTCCGTGTTCAGTGACGTTACCGCTGTAGGGTATTTCTACAGTGTATTCACCCAACGATGTTCACTGTATATCGATGCGCGCTAGAAATATGTTTACCAAGATAAATATATCATCATTTTCATATAATAATAATCATACAAGACGCACATTCTTGAATCCGGATTTGAACAAGCTAAATTTGTGTACAAAGTCGCTACCCTAAAATTGTTGGAAAATTTCGGAACTGGTTTCTATTTATATAGAAATGCGGCTGTTAATGTCATTGGCATGGAATGGAAAGAAAACGTCATGCTGATGAATGGGATTTACCTTAAAAGTAAATTTTAAAATATATAACAAACACAAAATGTACGTTTTTACGAGTGTATGTGAGGCAATATTAATTCGTGAAGTTGAAACATTTTGAAAACACCCATGCCAATACAATATTGCCACTTCGCTCGTGAAATATTTCCTAATGTCTGCTCAAAAATCTAAAAGTTCCTACATTTATAAACGAGTAAACCTCGCATTGTCATATGCTTCCCGTTGGTCAATATAACAGATTTACTGGTTCATAAAACGTCATATTCCCCGAAACAACGGTCTATAATTGTTTTACAGCACGCTTGAAAGCAACATTTTTTAATTCAACTTGTTTCTTTATATTTAAAAAGCCACTTCATGTGCATTAAATTACTTTATGGCACATGACGATGCATTATTAACAACTATCGACCTTTGTTGAAATGAAATAAAGATTTATTAAGCAGTAATCATATATTGACCGAAACAATTCGAATTTTGTTTTAAATTCCTTTGTTACACGCTTAAAATAAAACTGAGTAATTTAATTATATTTGGTGTTTTCAATTTCAAGTACATGACGCATAGAAATTAAAGTCAAAACGTCAGGTAAACTCAATTACGTCATGACCATAAAACATGAAGAATAATACCATATCACATGACCTAGTGCCATCCAATGAAAAACGAAATGCTGCAATAGGATGAATTATCCCATATCACATGACATAGTGCCATCCAATGAAAAACGAAATACTGAAATATCATGAATTATCACAAATCATATGAAACTGTGTTAGTCAACAAAGACGTGTATGTCACGTAAGTCATTTAATATATTTTTTATAATCTGATTTATGTCAAATCATTGGCCACCATGATGCTGGAACAATCCAGAGTGAACGAGTGCAAACTGATACATGTCGTTCAATAATGCTAGCTGGTGTTAACCAAATCGTGTCCACACGAATTTTGCAAACACCCCCAAAAACACGCACATGTGCGTGTGTGTGTGTCTGTGTGTTTGTTTATATGCAACAATGACGATATATATGTGTATTGCTGAAATAACAATACATATAGCCCCTGCAAAATAATAAATATTTGTGTATGTATTCATACATAACTGAGCATAGCTGTGTTTTAAAATTATCTACACCCCTACCCCAAAAACAAAAGTCTTAGCCATTTTTGTTGATCATTAGCAGCACAATTATTTCATGTACCCCTCAACTGATTGGGGAGTGTGGGGGTAGACATGGAATAAGTCCCTAATCCGATTGTCAAATCTTATTAGTTAGTTTACACAAAACCATCAACGTTGATGACACGCTCTTATCTGAAACTAATTCCTTATACAATGCTTGAGCGTGTGCAAACCCATTATATTACATTCCATATGACAGCATATTAAGGACATTTTCATTGCCTTAAACCCCCAAGACCATCTGTACGGAAATTACCTCTTTAATAACGCTGAGTCACGTGTGCAGGTGTGACTTTTTTGTTATTGACTTAGCTATAGATTTCAATATAAGATAGTAAAATATCTGAAAACAATATTTTTCGGCTTTGAGTTTATGTAATATTTTGCCCATAATCTGTATGCCTACATAATGATTCATATAAATATAGTATTATACCAACTCATCTGGATAGATAGATCACTGGATCAGGCCCGCACCTAGGGGGAGGGGTGGGGGGGGGGGGCAACCATGGCACTTGTCAGGGGCTTGAGCTAGATAGGCACATATACGCACATATTAGAAACTCGAAAGGGGCCAGAACTCTGTCAGCTGCCTAGGGCCCAGAATTCCCTAGGTGCGGGCCTGACTGGATGGATGGATATGCAAGCAGACGAGAGTAACTACATACAGACATGTATACATGTAACTACATACAGACATATATATATATATATATATATATATATATATATATATATATATATATATATATATATATATATATATATATATATATATATAAACAATTTTACAGTCATGTCGTTACGATGTCTGCAGTGCAGAAGTTTATAGTGATGTCTAGCACTGTCGCATCATGCCGCAGACATGTAGCATGATTTCCCACCCAGTCATATTATCCTGACACCAGGCAGACCAGTCCTAACCCTAACCTCTTAATGCTGAGCA
This sequence comes from Unio delphinus, assembly GCA_029339505.1. NCBI lineage: Eukaryota > Metazoa > Mollusca > Bivalvia > Unionida > Unionidae > Unio > Unio delphinus. The sequence goes on along the minus strand of JAQISU010000095.1, from coordinate 1,130,320 downwards.
CCTAGCGAGGCAGCTGTTAGTACCATTTTTGTAAGTCTTTGGGATGACTCGGCCGTGGTTCGAACTCACAACCTCCCACATCCGAGGCGGTCTCTATAACTGCTGGACCACAGGTACGGCCAACCGTACATACAGCTGGATATAGAGATAGTTGGATGGATAGACAGACATTCGGGTGAATGGCTGGATAAACATTCACCCAGTGAGAAAATTATTTGTAAAAATGCAATATAAAATACTTCAGGCATTATGTTTGGCATGGCAGGTGTCCTCAGCCCATGGTCAGGAGTTTTCTTTCTTTTCGTAAGGCTTCGTATATGAGAATGCTTGCCGTTAGCTTCTCGGGGATCGGTGGTTTTTTCGGGTTTTTTTCCGGATTCTTCATCCCCCAGTAACACTGGCCGCCATGTATAGTCTATCTTGTGCTGAGAAATGGCAATAAACTCGATAACAACAGCGAGGCTTTCTCGCGTAAATATCATTCCACGCCAAAATGTGGTTTTGTATGTTACGAGATCGTGTTTAGTGTCAAAAATGATAATACAACTGAATATTTATACTAGTGCAAACTTAACATTTTCCTCCTGAAAAAAAGAACGTAAAATCAATGAAAGATCCTATCAAACATTCCAAAAATCTTCACAGGAAAGAAAGAAAAGGAAAGAAAGCATTTATCTAATGAAAGCCTGTTAATGCATCGCAAATAATTCATTTGAACCTTGCACTTCATCCCACCCACACCCACGAAAAAGAGACCACGTTAAATTTGTTTAGGGAACATATGCCATCATTATGGACTATAAGTGTATGTGTACAAAACACGGTCAGTTTCCAATATATACACCCTCGTGTTGTATTATAAGACATGCATGTTTACCGTACGATGATTTACACATTCCACACGCTTAGGTTCGAAATTGAATGTTTGCATGATTGAGAAAGATTGTTTTGTCGGGGCACGAGATCTTCGTATCTCCCAATTTATCGAAATTGTTTTCAAGGACGTGTTTGAATATTATGCATTTAGTACTGTATTAAATTTTCGCCTACATGCGAAATTGTCCGGCCTCTCAGATCAGGCCGTTGTCATTACTCATCAAATCTATTTCGAGACAGGTTACTCTATAAATCACAACGAGCTATATCTCGATCCAAACGGGAAAATCACCTCACATGGCCAAGCCTATTACTGTGTGCGGAGCTATATAATACCATAGCCAGTTGAGCGAGTGATGTTAAACGCTTTAAATCGTAGACCTCTACAGCTTCTGTTCTGGTATTTGTGCTTGTCGGAATTTTGTTGGAAGTTTAAAGGTATGCTCTACATGTTACATATTATATTATATTATATTATATATATATATATATATATATATATATATATATATATATATATATATATATATATATATATATATATATATATATATATATATATATATATATATATATATGCGTGTACATTAACTAAAGAGTGAAGTCTTTGCTCATAGTGACCCAATGTGTGGTCATTGCCATCTTTCGGTCACACCCATTATTCGGACAAAACTAATAGTTTAATATTGTATAATGATGCAGGTGATGTGATTATGATACAGAATTTGTAAATCGTTTATATGGTTACCTAGTTTTAAAATTGATAGGAATATTGTAAAAAAAAAGTGTTTCTCAGAAGAAAATTTTTTGATGCCTTTTCACACGAGATATGCTTATTAAAATGTATGTTATTTTTGCTCTCTTCTAATTCCATTTTGTTTTCTTGATAGTATTATTGTTTGCTTGTTTGATTTCTACAATTCCCCTTATCAGAGAAGCTTGATATTAACACCACCTTTACACTTACTGCTTAATGAGTGGATACATTCAATGTATTATTATTATTATAAATATTATTATTATCATAATTATTATTGTTATTATTATTATTATTATTATTATTATTATTATTATTATTATTATTATATATGTTATTATATGTAAATAATATGCATTTTCCATTGAAATTGCACTGTTGCTGTCAAAGAGTTTTGCAGGGAAACAGTACTGTAACAGTAAGAGAGAGTTTTGTTTTTACAATTGATTCATCTTTAGCACTTTAAGGTTTTATCAAAATATCAAATAGCACGAAATCAGTATTTAAATAGCTTTATAAAAGAAGCACAAAACTCAGACAGTTATTGAGAAAAAAGGTAAGGAGAAAATCTGAAAGTGTTACTACGTAAGAAGCGCTCATATAAGTAATTATTTGGTTTAAAAGCACTTAAATGTCCGCTTGTTGCCCCACCCCTAATGACACTTCAGAATATATGTGTGTGTGTGTGTCTGTGTGTATGTCTCGGTGTGTATGTGTTGAGAGAGAGAGAGAGAGAGAGAGAGAGAGAGAGAGAGAGAGAGAGAGAGAGAGAGAGAGAGAGAGAGAGAGAGAGTCATATCGCTATGATGCATGTAGTGTGGCAGTTGATAGTGATGTTTAACATTGGGGCATAATGCTGCAGGCATATAGTATCATGTCCCACCTAGTCACATCATCCTGAAACCAGGCCGACCAGTCATAACACTAAGCTTCTAACGTTGAGCACCAAGCCGGATAGCTGTTAGTATCAATTTTATGTCTTTGGTATGACTTTACCGGGGTTCGAATCCGTTTCTGAGGCGGGCGCTCTAACCACTTAAGCTACTGGAGCGGTCACATAAAAATGAGAATTTCTACAATGTTGACATAATAAAATAATATGCGCTCCCTTTTTCAGGTTCTACGACAGCATACATGTGACACGTTCTCCTCAGATCAAGTTCATCAGTTAAATACCAACTTCTAAACCCACAAATAATGTACCGCCATAAGGGCAACAGGACTAAGGAGTTGTACGTAACTCCAATCAAACGGTCTGAATATGAAGACAGTTTAATGAGAAGTAACCATAGAGAAGGGAACAGGTTAGGCAGGGAAATGCAACTTGTTAATCGAGCCCAAAAAGTCGTAATGAAGGATCTCGGGAAGGAAACCCTATTTTTGAGAAATAAATTGGAGAGCGACAGAAAGGTTATGCCCCTTAGTTTGTATGGTTCCCGAATAGGGAGTATCTCTCCTAGACGTCAAACATATGCGCCTTCTTTAATTGAGCAACAATACAAAAATACATGGAAAACACAGTATCCATCGACAGGAGCAAATAATATTAAGGTGGAAAAGACCAAGATTCCAGCAGGAACAATTGTCACTTTCGAAAGGGACATTGCTATGGTAGTCTCAAAAAATGACGTAAACAACAACGCCGATAGAGATGATACGAGCTCCTCACAAAGTGTTCCACTGCGGATGAAGACAACGTCTATGCGCTTGCAGACTCCAACGTCTTTATTGCAACAGAGTACCCGCCATTTTGAGACATCGGAAGATGGTGCGCGTAAAGGAGAGGATCCACTTCAAATAACTGTGGAAATAAAGACAAAAGATCAAGAGAGTGAGAAGTCGATTACAAAAGAAACGAAACCTGCGAAGACGAAAAAGTCATCCAAATCGACCAGAAAGAGTGCGAGATTAAACGCCCTCGCGCTAGCTCCAACGAATTTATTTCCCGGATAAAAATTTATTATATGTAATTTATTTCCCGGATAAAAAGTTATTAGGTTACTGTATAGCGAAAATTTAAAAACCCAACTAAGTATTACCGACAATTAAGGTTTCGCTTAGTCATCGGTAAGGTACGTTTAGTAACACCTAGTTGTGCCGGTATTTAGTGTCCCATCACAACCCTTTTCTGTTCATACGTTTACAGTTGCATTTAACAAATCTACGCACGTGGAACTTAAAACAGGTGGAACTAGGAATAAGTTGAATATTCATGCGTATGTCGCAAGAAGAGGGACAAGTAGGATTCCAAGTTGTTATTATCTTCTAATTCAAACGAAGAAATGAAAGAATATTCTGAACATCCCATACTGTTTCCGCGTCTTACTTCATCGTCACTTCATCGTCGATTTTTGTCATTTATTTTGTTGAATGTTTTACGGTTTTGTTTTTATTTATTTAATTTATTTTGTATCAGTTGCAAATGTCATTTTTGCCAATATATTCATAAAATATTGACAGCAACAAATGTATTTCTCATTGCTGTTCTGAATAATAAGAAAAAAGTAAATTAAATTTTCCGATAAAATACATCGTAAAGCAGTGGTTCTCACAGCGAAGTTCGCGACATATATTATGGTCGCAAAGGCCGTTCTTTAGGGTCGACAGGGTTTCTTTTAGAGGGTGGCAAAACTTCACAAAATGTGGAAACGGGATTGTGAGGCTCATAAAACATTTTTTTTAGAGTCTTTACCATAACAAGATGGGAACCGCTGCTTAAAGGCATATAAAATAACCTAACAAGTATTTCTTTCTTCGAACATGAGCTGCTTTTCGCACAAAAGCAGATATTATAACACAATACAAACATTTACCACTATCGTTATGTTCAACTATTTAAATACAAAGTTAAGCATGTTTAGTCAAAATTTAATAATTAATCACTTTTTGTTATACAAAACTATTATTATATTCGTCTGATTTTGTTGTGTCGTGTAATATTTTCGATGTTATTGTTGTTACCGTTATTATTATTATTATTATTATTATTATTATTAGCATTATTATTATTATTATTATTATTATTATTATTATTATTATTAGCATTATGTTTGTATTAGTTGTTATTTATGTTGTTGTTTTAAAGTGGAAGAGGATAACATATAATATACTGGCAAATTCTGGTTTACTTATATATGTCCAGCAGCCAGTTTGTACTCCAGACCGGTCAATGTATGACTACTGACGCTTGAAAGGTCTCATATGTACGTAATTGAAAAGGATTTACATAGAATTACCGACATGTGGGGTCAAATACGTAAGCTCCTACGCATTCATGTGAGCGTTGTTTATAAATAGCTAAGGAAGGTAACACTTCTACTTATGAAAAGAAACAAATTGGATGAATCATATGATAATTCAGTTACATTTTTTCTCATGTTAAAAAGTCGGCAATTACTATGATGACTAAGTTACTGTGGATGCGTAGGAAGTCAAGTCACACAAAAAAAAATCCGAACGTAAAGCTACCAACTATGTTTGTTTGTTTGTTTAGATTTTTTAACGTAGCTTTTAACAATTTTTCAGTCATATCGCTATAATGTCTGCAGTGTGGCAGTTTATAGTTATGTCTAGCATCATGCCGCTGACATGTAGCATGATGTCTCACCCAGTCACATTATCCTGACACCAGGCCGACCAGTCCTAACACTAACCTCTTAATGCTGAGCGTCAAGCGATGCAGCTGTTGTATCCGATTTTTGTATTTGGTATGACTCGGTTGGGGATCAAACCCACGACCTCCCGCTTCCGGCGGATGCTCTAACCAGCTATGCGTGAGAGGTGTTGAATTCAGAATGTCTACATATTCGTTACTTATTTCATTTATATAACTTGAAATGAATCGCACCATATCTCATCTGACCTCTGCGTTGTTTAACACAAGGTAATTAGATAGTACACAAAAAGGTAGCCACTTTGCAATGACCAAGGTATTTCAGATCCTATATTGACAAAACTTCTCACCGTGATTACATTTCCTCACCCAAATATTGGTTTCTACTTGAGATGCGATATTTAGTTTACTTTCACTTATTACACGGTAACCGAAACAGGATCAACAACACCAGCTATGCACAGGAATTCTTAAACCGTGACATTGAAGTCCGTTTAATTAACATGAATATTAGGATCGGAATATCATGTTGACGTTGGCTCAAACATTAAGAAATTCATCCTTAGGAATTCGTTTTGCAAGAAACGAACTTATTTATGTGGGTAAATTAAGAGTCAACTCAGTCTTTGTTTTGAAATGGTCATTGTTTTTCGTTTTGTTATCAAGGGTAAAATTTGTTAAATGTTTAATTTTTAAATAACAATCGTCGCTAATAATCACTGGAAACCTGATTTCCACCAATGCCAACACCTTTCAAATTTGCTGATGTTTTTAATAGGGCAACTGTTGCCTCAGATGAAAATAACATATGCATATGATCAATAGCTTTAGAGACATTGGGTCGTACAGTTTCAAGACATCCAAGAGCAGTTTTCTGTCACTTGGATTCAAAACGCTGTTGGAAAACAACTACAGCATTGTCACCTTGTCAAAAAGCTATTGGAAAACAAGTACAGCTTTATGTCACCCTGTCAATACACTATTGGAAAACTACTACAGCATTGTCACCTTGTCAAAAAGCTATTGGAAAACAACTACAGCTTTCCGTCACCCTGTCAATACGCTATTGGAAAAAAACAGTAGCTTTCTGTTAGTTCCAATGTTTTTGATTTACTACGTTTAAGTTCTTGTTGCCTCCACATCTTCATGAATCCATCGCGTCTTTTAAGGTTGCATCCTACCACTAGACTTCAATATTTAGATCTAATACTGCTAATTGGAAAGGGCAAATTATAAGACTTAAGTCAAGGAATGAGTCAAGAATGAGGAATGAGTCAAGAAGAAAACTTTATATTTTACTGGATTTATGAAGTCATAGAACGTGGAAGTCAATTACACACTGCATTAATGGGGCAGCGACCAGAACCGTTGATGCATAGCTTGGAAATGATTTTAAGCTTCATGACTGCAGGAATCCTGAAAATATAAATTGATGTTCAGTTCTTATAATTGCAAAGAGTTATATAAAGAGTCACGAATATTAAGAACTCAATAAATCGAGGCACAAAGGAAAAGCGCGTTGAATATAAAAATAGAGGGTTTCTTTCCCTTTTGTTACGAAGTAATACTTTAGAGTTGTATGCGTCACATGACACTAGTTCAACCAATCTAAATGCTTATAACAAATGCTTGTTAGAAATGAGTAGTTATAATTTGCCGCTGTACTTTGATTACTTCACCTTCCGACAGTTCATAGAGACATTTCTGCTCAGTATAAACTATACATGTGTAATTAAATATTGTTCGTAAATTTGTTTTAATTCTGATATATCAGTTGTGGCTTTCGACTTTTTAGATCGATTCATTCCAAGCGATGATATTGGACCCTCTGACGAATTATTGACACTGAATGAACAATGGAAGCCAGAAAGAGCTTGGTATTAAAAAATGTTAAATTATATATTGTCTGGCCTACTGGTTATTAGAGCGCAGTCAGATTCAAGAGGTCAAATATTTGAGTTACAGCGTCGTCAATGTCGCCGTAACCTTGAGAAGCACATACCACTTATAAAAAGTTCTCGACGATTGACTTCTGACGCATCATATGAATGAGTTTTACCTTACTAAACAAATATTTAACCATAAAACATAAAAAGCAAGTAGTAAACTCTAATTTATACGTAGACAACTAATGTTTTTTCGAATACGTACATTAGTCATTTTGGCGTGTGACTTATACATTATCCCTATTGCAAACACAGTGTTACGTTTATCAAGCCGCACCAATTAAAAAAATGCATACCTACTAAAAACCTGCATTTGTATCTTTAAAACATTAGTGTTCGATGTAAATATTATATAAATGTAAAATATGGATGTATGTATGTATGTATGTATGTATGTATGTATGTATGTATGTATGTATGTATGTATGTATGTATGTATGTATGTATGTATGTATGTATGTATGTATGTATGTATGTATGTATATGTGTGTGTGTGTATTTGTATGCGTGCGTGCGTGTGTGTGTGTGCTACATTTTCGGAGAAAACTTTAGTGGCGATGTAGTTAGTGATGAACCCGACTCTCAACTACCTTCATATTGCATTTAAGGTGTGAAACAATTTTAATTA